>CAKJTW010000043.1:8125000-8750000 GCA_917880005.1 Nanger dama | reverse complement strand
CAAGGGGACTTCTGAGAATGCTTAGGCATAGTCCTGTTAAAAATGTAACACTTTTTGGTTGTAAATGGTTTATGGTCTTTTTATTACTTACAAACTTCTCATTTTCTTTGTTTCATATGTTTTGAAGTCACATTGTGTCACATAACAGAGGATGGTTTTATTTATTTATTTAACAGGAGAAAATAAAATAGATAACACTGGAGAGACCCAGAAGAACTGAGTAACTCCAGGAACAATTTTCTTGCAGTGTTTGTTAGTATCACTTAATGAATGAAGTTCTCAGTGGATATTTCAAGTTGATTTACAATGCTTTCTTTCTCCCTTTTTTAAAATTTAAGCAATCATGGAACAAAGTCCAGGGAGCTTCCTCTCATTATTTGTAAACATGGGCTTCCTTAAAATGTGTTGGAAAGAGCAAATAACTAGAACTCAAAAGACAGGCTCTAGACTTTATATCACTATATCCTAGTCATTTGACTGCCTCTCCAAGACTCAGCTTCCATTTTGTAAAACAAGATTAACAGTGCCTGGCCTGTTCTCTTAAGCTCAAATGGAAAAGTTCTTTGTAAATCTTATTACCAGAACTTCAAATTAAGGGCAACACATTTTTCATGCTTCTCTGACCAAGATAAATGTACACAATAATTTCACATTCCTGATGAAAGTTACAATTTGTCACCCTACATATTTACAAGAATTTCCCGGAGTTGCTGACTCTGAACCACTTGAGAAATTTTGCCATCATATCCATCATGGAAGCATCACAGTGTTAGATCAAATTTTGCAAGCAGCAATGCCTATTTCAAATCCTGGCTTCACTATTTAGGTATAAGACCTTGGGCAAATTTCTTAATCTTGTTAAGCCTCAGTTTCCTTTGGAAAGGGGACAGTAGTACCTACTTGAAATGTTTGTTGTGAGAATTAAATGAGGTCTGTTTTTAAAAGCACCCAGAGCACAGGAGACTTCAATGAATGGTGACTGTTTGATGATAATGATGAGGAGATGACGATGTTGATAAAGATGCATAATAAGAGGAAGGTGACTATTGACACCTGACCCAGGCCATCTAGCTATTAATGCAGCCCATTTGCTTCAGTTGTGTCTGACTCTGTGACCCTATGGACTGGAGCCTGCCAGGTTTCTCTGTCCCTGGGATTCTCCAGGCAAGAATACTGGAGTGGGTTGCCCTGCTCTTCTCCAGGGGATCCTCCCGACCTGGGGATTGAACCTGCATCTCTTGTGTCTCCTGTACTGCAGGTGGATTCTTTACCCGAAGAGCCACCTGGGAACTTCCCCTGGTTATTAATATTAAGCTTATATGAACAACTCACTGGGATAGAGTGGAGATTGGGAAGGTCTTAGTAATGGGCAATTAACTATGTTATGAGTTATTAAAAATTTTCCATACTAGTTAGATTTTCCATGCCAAATGCATGTACATCATCCCTTTGTTAGCAAGGACAGCTTTTGATCATGAACAGAATTTTTTTCTAACTTCTTTAAAAATTATTTTTAAAATGCTTAAGCTGAAACTCCAGTACTCTGGTCACCTCATGAAAAGAATTGACTCATTGGAAAAGACTCTGATGCTGGGAGGGATTGGGGGCAGGAGGAGAAGGGGACGACCGAGGATGAGATGGCTGGATGGCATCACGGACTCAATGGACATGAGTCTGAGGGAACTCCGAGAGATGGTAATGAACAGGGAGGCCTGGTGTGCTGCGATTCATGGGGTCGCAAAGAGTCGGACACAACTGAGCAACTGAATTGAACTGAACTGAACTGAAACAAGTGAATCTAAACAGATTTTATACTTGATATCACAACATATGATGCTTGAAACATGTTTCATTCAAAGGTCAATACATTTGTGATTGTTCCTAAAGAAAATCAACCTGGAGAGGAAGGTGTTAATCTTGAAAAATTGCAATAACTGCCTGGTGACATCACGAACAAAGTATCTCATTTTTATGGTCAAAGGTTATCTTTTTCTTTCCTCTGGAGATTGTCATAATGCTCAAACATTTATAAGCTAAGCCAGTATAACTTTTCTCAAATATGGGCAATATTTGCTCATTTGGGAACTTACAGTCCTCTGGCTCTTGTCTTTGTTTTCTTATTTGCCTGTCTTTGGGGCTATTTTAACAGTTATTAGTGTGACAGTGACAGAGTAGGGAGGAAACACAAGGGATCAAAATTAAAATCAATATGACACTTTCACACATCACCCTTATGATGTAAATCATCACAAGATTTTTTGTAAGACATGTTAAAGCCCCAAAACTTTTCTGGAAAGTCCTGCAACTAATTCTAGCTATGAAAATGATATTTTGCAGAGTATGTGCTGGGAGGAAAAAATGGATGAGAAGGTGACCTATGAAATTGTGGGGGAGATTTTTCAAATGACATTGTATCTCTCTGGAAAACTGAGAAGCTCAGGGCCAGAAAGAAAAACAGAGGAACAGAGAGGGCAAGAAGAGAGAGGCAAGCTGATTTCAGGCTTGTTGAATGTTCTGGGGACATGACCTTTCTGCAGGTATCTGCTCATGAACTCAGTTTTTTCCAGACTAAGCCATAGGATTTCTTGGAGTAGAGGAGAAACAAGCATAACCGCAGTAAGATGGAGTATGAAAAAGCACTCTGGAAGAATAAATATGGGAAAGCAGGAGAAAATCTACAGTGTAGCACAACTCACAAAGCCAGCCAAGTATGCTTCATAAATATGTATTGAAGGTGTCAAGTGAATGATTTTGCAACATCAAGGAAAGCAGATAGGATAGGGGGGAGAGAGAGAGCACAGAAGAGGAACTAACAAGTTTAGAAGAAAGAGGAACACAGGGATGGTAGACATAAAGGTTTAATAATGCAAGATTATTGGAAAGCAGGGAGAATCCATAAATCTCTGGGGAACCATATGCATACCTGTGAGCACAGAAGAAAGAAAAGGCAAGCTGGTGGAAATGGAGAGGATGAGGGACAGACTCAGACTCAGATTTAGCCTTCCTAGTTCCTGAGTGTGCTGTGGTAGGAGGTGTCATTCTCATAATTTAGGTCATGATTGCTAGAAGGCTAGATTTATAGGTGGACAGGTGTTTCAGGTGTGCAACAAAGTGATTCAGATATACATGCACACACACACCCTTTTTTCAGGTTGTTTCCATTATACATTATCACAAGATATTGAATATAGTTTCCTGTGCTATACAGTAGGTTGTTTATTTACTATATAGCAATCTGTATCCATTAGTAAGGGGCTTCCCAGGTGGCTCAGTGGTTAAAAAAAAAAAAAAATCCATCTGCCAGTACAGGAGCTGCAGGAGACTTGGGTTTCATCCCTGGGATGGGAAGATCCTCTGGAGAAGGAAATGGCAATCCACTCCAGTATTCTTGCCTGGGAAATCTCATGGACAGAGGAGCCTGGCAGGCTACATACAGTTTATGGGGTTGCAAAAGAGTCAGACATGACTTGGCGACTGAACAACAATCTGTTAGTAAGACATAATTTAAATGTTTAGTGAATTCAGATATTGTTATTTCCATGATCTAGAATTAAGTAATAACAAGTAAGTCCTTTTTCTTAGTTTAAATTCTAGTCTAAGAAAAAAAAGTTAACAATGATATCAATAAAGAGGAAGGCAGCAGAGTATCCATTTTACTATTCTTTGGACCTACTTTCTGTTACAGTGGTTTTTTTCAGTGTAAGGTGTTAAGGTTTGTTGAACTGAACTAAATGGAGAGACAGCTGAACTTTTTCTACCTTTGGCATCTATGTAACTTTTCACTGTATTCTCAGATGCTGACTAGCTCACTCAGCATTAGGGTCAGCTGGGTCAGTGTGGGAAGTTGCATAGTTTGGAGCCCTGGAATGTGTTGTTTATGCTAATAAGCACACAGCTATCTTCTCCCCCACAGTGAGACTGCCACTCAGTATCAATTAGTGTGCTTACCAGGCATGCTCTTTACGCATTTACCGTCTCAGGATACATCCTGGACTCTACTTCTGAGGCCTGGTGAGTTCTAAATAAGAGTCAGCTATTTTGTTTTGTTTTAAATCATATTCTGCTTATCTGAGGGCAAGCATAATGTTTTCTTTATTCCCTATCGCTTAGATAGGGTTCACCTGCTTGCCAGCAGTAAGTCATCAGAGCCCAGTAAACAATATCCCTATTTAGCTTCCTCTCATTAGTTTGTCTGTTTTTTATCAAAGAGTTGTCACATTGCAGACAAATCAGCATTGCTGCAAAGCTCATTTACCTTTGATTACTAAAGGATATGGTAGAGAATGTGATTTTAAAATGATTTTCCATGTTCAGTTCAGTTCAGTTCATTTAAGTCTCTCAGTCATGTCTGACTCTTTGCGACCCCATGCCTGCAGCACACCAGGCTTCCCTGTCCATTACCAGCTCCTGGAGTCCACCCAAACCCATGTCCATTGAGCCGGTGATACCATCCAACCATCTCATCCTCTGTCGTCCCCTTCTCCTCCTGTCCTCAATCTGCATGTCTGAGGTTGTTGATATTTCTCCCAGAAATCCTGATTCCAGCTTGTGATTCATCATCCCAGCATTTTGCATGATGTACTCTGCATATAAGTTAAATAAACAAGGTGACAATATATAGCCTTGGCATACTCCTTTCCCAGTTTTGAACCAGTCGATTGTTCCATGTCTGGTTCTGTTACTTCTCAACCTGCATACAGATTTCTCAGGGACAGGTAAGGTAGTCTGATATTCCTATGTCTTTAAGAATTTTCCATGAGAAAAACAGATCAGGAGTAGGTGTGAGTACATTAGATGAAGGCAGTCAGAAGGTACAAACTTCTAATTTTAAGATAAAGAAGTATTCTTGGACCTGATGTACAATATGAGAACAATAAACTCTGCTGTATGTTATATATGAAAGTTGCTAGGAGAGTGAATCCTAAGAGTGTTCATCACAATGAAAAAAATGTTTTTCTATTTCTCTTTCTGTCTATATGAGATGTTGAGTATTCATTAAACTTATTGTGGCAATCATTTCATCATGTATATGTTGTACACAGAGTTACAGCACGCAGTATGCCAATTATAAAACTGGCTGAATAAATTAATATAAAATTACTTACATGAGTAATTTTAAAGCATTTTAAGAATCTGCTAACAAAGACTGTGAGTTGAACTAGTTGAATATTCAAAGTGTTTAGATATTAGACATGGGTCTTTCCTTCTGTGCTCTTCCTTGTAGAGTGAGATTATTTTTGTTATATTCACACTAGAAACATATATATTAAGTCACCACCATACATTGAGTTTTCGGCTAAGAAGCAGAGATTAATAAAATGAAAAGGCAAATTTGAAAGATATCTTCCACATGCTCCTACAACCAAGTGAAAGACTCTATCTACATTTTATGTGAATATTCTGCTTCTCTTCCAATTGCAATGAATAAATCATATGTGATTCTAAGGTTCTCTGAATTCAGTTCTGTTTCTGTACTTTGCTGTTGCTGTTACACTCTTTTCTGGCATCAGACATTTCCCTCTTTATTGCATCATGTCTATTAGCAAATAAACATGCTGAAATATATCTCACTTTTAGAAAACATTCTAGACTGCTTGTCTTGTATTATTGTTTGTTGTTCAATTGCTTAGTCGTATCCAGCTCTTTGCACCCCTTGGACTGCAGCACTCCAGGCTTCCCTGTCTTTCACCATCTCTTGAAGCTTGCTCAAACTCATGTCCATTGAATCGATGATGCCATCCAACCATCTCATCCTCTGTCATCTCCTTCTCCTCCTGCCTTCAATGTTTCCCAGCATCAGGGTCCTTTCCAATGAGTCAGCTCTTTGCATCAGGTGGCCAAAGTATTGGAACTTCATTCAGCATCGGCATTAGTTGTCCCCTTCTGTCCATTGAGTCAGTGATGCTATCCAACCACCTCATCCTCTGTCGTCCCCTTCTCCTCCTGCCCCCAATCCCTCCCAGCATCAGAGTCTTTTCCAATGAGTCAGCTCTTCACATGAGGTGGCCAAAGTACTGGAGTTTCAGCTTTAGCATCATTCCTTCCAAAGAACATCCAGGACTGATCTCCTTCAGAATGGACTGGTTGGATCTCCTTGCAGTCCAAGGGACTCTCAAGAGTCTTCTCCAACACCACAGTTCAAAAGCATCAATTCTTCAGCACTCTGCCTTCTTCACAGTCCAACTCTCACATCCATACATGACCACTGGAAAAACTATAGCCTTGACTAGACGGATCTTAGTCAGCAAAGTCATGTCTCTGCTTTTGAATATGCTATCTAGGTTGCTCATAACTTTTCTTCCAAGGAGTAAGCGTTTTTATTTTTTTACTTTTTATTTTTTATTAAATTTATTTATTTTTTTAATTACAATACTGTATTTGTTTTGCCATACATTGACACGAATCAGCCATAGGTGAACACAATAATTTCATGGCTGCAGTCACCATCTACAGTGATTTTGGAGCCCCCAAAAAAATGTCTGACAGTGTTTCCACTGTTTCTCCATCTATTTCCCATGAAGTGATGGGACCAGATGCCATGATCTTAATTTTCTGAATGTGGAGCTTTAAGCCCACTTTTTCACTCTCCTCTTTCACTTTCATCAAGAGGCTTTTGAGTTCCTCTTCACTTTCTGCCATAAGGGTGGTGTCATCTGCATATCTGAGGTTATTGATATTTCTCCTGGCAATCTTGATTCCAGCCATCTGGAGTGCATGGTTTCCTCTAAGAAATACATGAGTGTAAAAATTCTTTAAAGAAGATTGGTAAATATTAAATCTCCTTTTGACAGAAGCAGAATCATATAAGGTACAGAAAGTGCTTGTGCTTCTTCCAGCCCAGCATTTCTCATGATGTCCTCTGCGTATAAGTTAAATGAGCAAAGCCTTGGAAAACCTCTGAAGGCATCCAGGGATGCAGGTACTTCTATGGGAAGGTCACTTTTATAGACATAGTGGTGCCTACAGAAGCTCACCCAGTTAAAGACAGGTATTACCAGGACAAACTGTAAGATTCATAATGTGGGGAAATTAGATTCCATTTATAATGGTAAATTTTAAATATATATATTCACATAATATATATATTTACACATGTATACTCTATTGGAATCTAATTTCCCACATTATGAATCTTATAATTTCGTTTGTCCTGGTAATACCTATCTTTCCAAGGCTTTGCTGTCATTGAGAGTCTTATGGTAATCAGTATCCTGACTCTTGACTACTAAGTATACTCTTTGCTAAAATTAATGAAAAAGCCCGAGTTCTTCTGTGATAGAGCACAAACTTTCTCTTCCTACCTTCTTCCCATTCACAGTCTCCTTCCTCATACCTTACACATCCTGAATTGGTATATGGTCCAGGGTATAAAATCCAACTGAGGGACAAAAGACTGTTATAGGGTTTGTTCTTGAGAAAGTAAATGGCTTTCATGAGAAGTAACATGTAAGTCCTTTTCTAAGATGTGGAAGTTTCCAATTCTTTGCTCTCCAGAAAAAAATTTTAATTAATGAATCAATAGAGATCCTATGCAAATCAACTTATCTATATTATTTTAATTTACTAAAGTTAACATACAATATTATATTAGTTTCAAGTGTACAGCATAGTGATTTAATATTTTTACACATTATGAAATAATCATCACAAAGATCTAGTTACCATCTGTCACCATAAAAAGCTGTTAAGTATTATTGACTCTATTCCCTATGCTGTACATTACATCCTCATGACTTTATTTTATAGCTGGAGGTTGTATCTCCTAATCCCCTTTACCTATTTAGTTTCCTTTCCCATACCCCTCCCCTCTGGCAGCTACCAGTTTGCTCTGTGTTGTATCTATGAGTTGTTTCTGTTTTGATTTATTCATTCATTTTGTTTTCCATATATAGTGAAATCATACAGTATTTTTTTTTCTCTGTCTGACTTATTTCACTTAGCATAATACCCTCCAGATTCACCTATGTTGCCACAAATAGCGAGATTTCCTTCATTTTATCGCTGAGTATTATTTTTCTCTGTATGAACGTGTGTGTACATTTGACATGTCCTCTTTGTTCATTCATCTGTCTATAGACAGTTAAGTTGCTTGTATATCTTGGCTATTGTAAATAGTACTGCAATGAATATAGGGGTACACATATCTTTCTGAACTAGTGTTTTTAATTCTTTGCATAAATACCCAGAAGTGGAAATGTTGGATCGTATGGTATAGATGTATTTTCAGTTTTTGAAAAACTTTCATATTGTTTGCAGGAGAGGCAGTACCAATTTACATTCTTATCAACAGTGTAGGAAGGTTCCTTTTTCACCACATCCTCACTAACACTTATTGTTTCTTGCTTTTTTTGTTAGTAGCTCGTCTGACAGATGTGAGATGGTATCTCATTTTGGTTTTGATTTGCTTTTTCCTGATGATTAGTGAATTTGTACAAATTTTCATTTGCCTTTTGGCCATTTGTATGTCTTGTTTGGAAAAATGTCTCTTTAGGTCCTCTGCTTCTTTTTAAATTGAGTTGTTCTTTTTTGCTATTATGTGAGTTTTTATATAATTTGGATGTCAACACCTTATCAAATGTATTACTTGCAGATATATTCTCCCATTCAATAGGATACTTTATTGTTTTGCTGTTGATTTCCTTCTCTATACAGAAGAGTTTTAGGATGGTGTCATCCCATTTGTTTGTTTTTGTTTCCCTTCTGAGAAGACATATCAAAAAAAAAAATATTTCTAAGAGTGATGTCAAAGAGATTACTGCCTATGTTTTCTTCTATGAGTTTTATGGTTTCACGTCTTACAGTTAAGTCTATAATCCATTTTGAATTTATTTTTGTACGTGGTGTAAGAAAGTGGTCCAGTTCCATTCCTTTGCATGTGGCTGTCCAGTTTCACAACATCATTTCTTGAGGAAGCCGTCTTTTTCCCATTGTATATTTTCCCCTCCATTGTTATAGATTAACTGATTGTATGAGTATGGGTTTACTTGTGGGCACTCTACTCTGTTCCATTAATCTGCCAGTGCCTTACTATTCTGATTTCTAAAGTTTTGTAGAACAATACAAGTCTGGGAACACAATACTTCAAGTTTTTTCTTCTTTCTTAAGATTACTTTGGCTCTTCAGGGTCTTTTGCATCTTCATCCAGATTTTAAAATTATTTGTTCTAGTTTGGGGCATTCCTGCCTTTTCATTTTGGGGGAATAATTTTGAGAAGGATATATATGAGTTCTTTAAATATTTGGAAGAATTTCCCTGTATAGCCATCTGGACATGGACTTATGTTTGTTGGAGGTTTTCTTTACTGATTCAAATTCATTACTAGTAATTTATGTCAGATTTTATTTTGGGGGCTCCAAAATCACTGCAGATGACGATTGCAGCCATGAAATTAAAAGACGCTTACTCCTTGGAAGGAAAATTATGACCAACCTAGATAGCATATTCAAAAACAGAGAAATTACTTTGCCAACAAAGGTCTGTTTAGTCAAGGCTATGGTTTTTCCAGTAGTCATGTATGGATGTGAGAGTTGGACTGTGAAGAAGGCTGAGTGCTGAAGAATTGATGCTTTTGAACTGTGGTGTTGGAGAAGACTCTTGAGAGTCCCTTGGACTGCAAGGAGATCCAACCAGTCCATTCTAAAGGAGATCAACCCTGGGTGTTCTTTGGAAGGAATGATGCTAAAGCTGAAACTCCAATACTTTGGCCACCTCATGTGAAGAACTGACTCACTGGAAAAGACTCTGATGCTGGGAGGGATTGGGGGGCAGGAGAAGGGGGTGACAGAGGATGAGATGGCTGGATGGCATCACTGACTCGATGGACGTGAGTCTGACTGAACTCTGGGAGTTGGTGATGGACAGGGAGGCCTGGTGTGATGCGATTCATGGGGTTGCAAAGAGTCGGACACGACTGAGCAACTGAACTGAACTGGACTGAACTGAATTGGCTTATTAAAACATTCTATTTTCTCCTGATTCAGTCTTGGAAGATTACAAGTTTCCAGGAATTTATCCATTTCTTCTAGTTGTCTAATTTATTGTAACATTATTGTTCATAGTATTCTCTTATGGTCTTTTGTATTTCTCTGGTATCAATTGTAATTTCTCCTCTATTATTTCTTATTTTCTTTATTTGAGCTATTTTTTTCTCAATGTCTCTTGCTAAAGGTTTATCAGTTTTATCATTTCAAAGAGCCAACTTTTAGTTTCATTGATTTTTTTAAAAATTAATAATTCAGTTATATATATATGTACAAAGATTCTTTTCCACTACAGATTATTAAAAGATATTGAATATATTTTCCTGGCTGTATAGTAAATCCTTGTTTATTTTATATATAGTGCTGTGTATCACTTTTAGTTTCCATAAGATATGCTCCCACTGTGATTTTTATTCTTTTACTCTTTCTGCTAACTTTGAGCTTTGCTTGTATATTTCTAGTTCCTTTAAATGTAAATTTAGATTGCTTATTTGAGATTTTTCTTGTTTCCCGAGGGAGGCCTTCATCTATGTTTTTGTCATCTAACCCAAAGCTCAAAGACTTGTGTTGCTTTCACAAAATTCTCTATTCCAAACTTTTTTTTAATTTTTAAAAATTAATTTATTTTTAATCAAAGGATAACTGCTTTATAGAACTTTGTTGTTTTCTGTCAAACCTCAAAATGTATCAGCCATTCAGTTCAGTTCAGTTGCTCAGTCATGACCAGCTCTTTGCAACCCCATGAATCACAGCATGCCAGACCTCCCTGTCCATCACCAACTCCCAGAGTTCACTCAAATTCATGTCCATCGAGTTGGTGAGGCTATCCAGCCATCTCATCCTCTGTCGTCCCCTTCTCCTCCTGCCCCCAATCCCTCCCAGCTTCAGAGTCTTTTCCAATCAGTCAACACTTCACATGAAGTGGCCAAAGTATTGGAGTTTCAGCTTTAGCGTCATTCCTTCCAAAGAAATTGCAGGGCTGATCTCCTTCAGAATGGACTGGTTGGATCTCCTTGCAGTCCAAGGGACTCTCAAGAGTCTTCTCCAGCACCACAGTTCAAAACCTTCAATTCTTCGGCACTCAGCTTTCTTCACAGTCCAACTCTCACATCCATACATTACCACTGGCAAAACCATAGCCTTGACTAGATGGACCTTTGTTGGCAAAGTGATCTCTCTGCTTTTGAATATGCTATCTTGGTTGGTCATAACTTTCCCTTCAAGGAGTAAGCGTCTTTTAATTTCATGGCTGCAATCGTCATCTGCAGTGATTTTGGAGCCCCAAAATCAGCCATAAGTATACACATATACCCTCTCTCTTGAACCTCCCTCCCATCTCCGTCTCCATCCCACCCCTCTGGGTTGATATAGAGCAGTGTACAATTTGACAATGATTTGATGTATTATTTATTGTCAAAGAATTCCCATAATTTGAGTGGATCAACATATCCACTACCTCACTGACCTTGCCTATTTACTTTTTTTCAGTTATACAGTAATATCAACTGTGATCACCATATTATCCATTAGATCCTCAGACCTCCCAACCACTTCTTTGTGAACAAGTTTTTTTTTATGGTTATATTTATAGAAATTGAAACTAGGATAAAATGGATTCTGAATTCTGTATGATTATAGCTATAAAATGTTTTTTATTCACTGATACCTAAAAAGTACCACATATATGAATAAGAAATATTCCAATTAAATAGGATTTTTAGGTTTAAATATTTCCTAATTTGTAAAATAAGTGATTTTGATTTCATACTATTAAAAATGACAATAACTCAATTCAGACTTTTTCTAACACTTAGAGCTTTATGGCCAGAGAATATAATATACTGTTTCACACATATATATGGTGGAGTTATGAAAAAAATAATTTTAACCTTAAAATATAGTATTAAAATTTCAGTGGGAGATGAACAGGAAAAAAAAAAAAGTTCAATAACTAAAAGGATCCATGTAATACTTGTCTTAAAGCAATGTTTTTTGTGAATTTTTGTTTGTTTTTTAACTGACCTTTTTCTTTAGAGCAGTTTTAGGTTCACAGCAAAATTGAGCAGAACGTATGCAGAGTTCCCATGTACCCCTTGCTCCAGCACACACATCACCTCCTCCACCACCAACATTCTGCCTTAAAGTGGTACATTTGTTACAAGAACCCACGCTGACCTGTCCCTTTCACCCAAGTCTATAGTTTACATTAGGGTTCACTCTTGATATACATTCTCTGGGTTTTGACAAATGTATAAGGCCATGCATATGTTATTATAGTATCATATGGACTAATTTCATTGCTTTAAAAATCATATGATATAGTTTATATGGGGAATCTAAAAAGAATGAAACAAATGAACTTATTTACAAAATAGAAATAGACTTGGAGAATGAACTTATGATTAACCAAGGGTGGGGGCAGGGAGAATCCAGGAGAAGGATAGATTGGAAGTTTGGGACTGACATGTATACGGAGCTATATTTAATGTATAACCAGCTAGGACCTACTGTATAACACAGGGAATTCTGCTCAATATTTTATAATAACCTAAATGGGAAAGGAATTTGGAAAAGAAAAGATACATGTATATGTATAACTGAATCATTTTGCTGTACACCCGAAATGAACACAACATTTTTAATCAACTATAATCCAATATAAAATAAAATTTTTAAGAAAAATATTTTATTGGCTCTCGAAATCAATAATGTAGTACAGTCTTGCATCATTATTTTGTCCCTATTGTAAAAAAATTTGAAATTTTCAGTATAGTAATAGTATTTTGAGGACAAGTTTATACCTCTGTCTTATGGTTTTTGCTTTGTTTGGATTGCTTCATGATAACTACTAAACTAATTTAGTTATAGAAGTCTCATCCGTAGTGCTGAGCTCCTATTAAAAAAATACTGAGCAGTTTGATGTATTACCAGTCTGTCCAAATTATGTCCTACAAGATTTCACAATAAGATTATATTGAGCATGGAAATAATTGCTCTGTACTCTGCTGACTCACCCCTCCCTACTGCCTAAGTCCTGGCAATCACTGATCGCTCTGCTGTCCCCATTGTTTTGCCTTTTCCAGAATGCTGTGTATTTGGAGTCACACAGTATGCAGCCTTTTCAGATTTGCTTCTTTCACTTAGTAATATGCATTTAATACATCTCCATGTCTTTTCATAGCTTGATAGCTCATCTCTTGTTAGTGCTGAATAATATTCCATCCTATGGATGTGCCCCAATTATCCCTTACCTACTGAAGGACATCCTAGCTGTCTCCATATTTGGTAATTTTTCATGTAGTTTTAAAAGGATTGTTGTTCAGTTGCTCAGTCATGTCCAACACTGCCATCCCATGGGCTGCAGCGTGCCAGGCTTCCCTATCCTTTACCATCTCTAATGGATACCAAATTGCTGTGAACTGATTCAGGGCATTGGGAAGAATCAACTGTGCAGGAGCAATAAGTGCGTTAGGCTTTCAATGAAACTGAAATTTTCCTGGGACCAGGGATGCATCTTACTTACCTTTTATCCTGCTACAAGTTGTAAAAAGTGTATTGAAACTTCTTTCCATCAGCATTGTCTCTTTCCTCCTGCTCAAATCTGGTCTGCCTAGATGACTGTGTCAGAAATACTGTGTCCCTAAGATCACTGGAAAAGAAATGCAAAAAGACAAATGGTTGTCTGAGGAGGCCTTGCTAATAGCTGAGTAAAGAAGAGAAGCCAAAAGGCAAAGGAGAAAAGGAAAGATACATACCCATTTGAATGCAGAGTTCCAAAGAATAGCAAGGAGAGATAAGAAAGCCTTCCTCAGCAATCAATGCAAAGGAATAGAGGAAAACAATTGAATGGGGAAGACTAGAGATCTCTTCAAGAAAATTAGAGACAAGAAGGGAACATTTCATACGAAGATGGGCTCAATAATGGTCAGAAACGGTAGGGTCCTAACAGAGGCAGAAGATATTAAGAAGAGGTGGCAAGAATACACAGAACTGTACAAAAAGATCTTCATGACCCAGATAATCATGATGGTGTGATCACTCACCTAGAGCCAGACATCCTGGAATGTGAAGTCAAGTAGGCTTTAGGAAGCATCACTATGAACAAAGCTAGTGGAGGTGATGGAATTCCAGTTGAGCCATTTCAAATCCTGAAAGATGTTGCTGTGAAAGTGCTGCACTCAATATGCCAGCAAATTTGGAAAACTCAGCAGTGGCCACAGGACTGGAAAAGGTCAATTTTCATTCCAAATGTAAAGAAAGGCAATGCCAAAGAATGCTCAAACTACCACACAATTGCACTCATCTCATCTTTTACGCTGGTAAAATAATGCTCAGAATTCTCCAAGCCAGACTTCAACAAATAGTACATGAACTGTGAACTTCCAGATGCTCAAGCTCAATTTAAAAAGGCAGAGGAACCAGAGATCAAATTGCCAACATCTGTCAGATCATTAAAAAAGGGAAGAGAATTCCAGAAAAATATCTATTTCTGCTTTATTGACTATGCCAAAGCCTTTGTGTGGATCACAACAAACTGTGGAAAATTCTGAAAGACATGGGAGTACCAGACCATGTGACCTGCCTCCTGAGAAATCTGTATGCAGGTCAGGAAGAAACACTTAGAACAAGACATGGAATAACAGACTGATTCCAAACTGGGAAAGGAGTACATCAAGGCTGTATATTGTCACTCTGCTTATTTAACTTATATACAGAGTACATCACGAGAAAGGCCAGGCTGGATGAAGCATAAGCTGGTATCAAGATAGCCGGAGAAATATAAATAACCTCAGATATGTAGATGACACCACCCTAATGGCAGAAAGTGAAGAGGAATTAAAGATCCTCTTGATGAACGTGAAAGAGAAGAGTGAAAAAGTTGGTTTAAAACTCAACATTCAAAAACTAAGGTCATGGCATCTGGTCCCATCATTTCATGACACATAGATGGAGAAACAGTGGAAACAGGGACAGACTTTATTTTGAGGAGCTCCAAAATCACTGTAGATGGTGACTACAGCCATGAAATCAAAGACACTTGTTCCTTGAAAGAAGAGCAATGACCAACCTAGACAGCATATTAAAAAGCAGAGACATTACTTTACCAACAAAGGTCCATCTAGTCAAAGCTATGGTTTTTCTAGTAGTCACATATGGATGTGTGTGTTGGACTGTGAAGAAAGCTGAGTGCAGAAGAATTGATGCTTTTGAACTGTGGTGTTGGAGAAGACTCTTGAGAGTCTCTTGGACTGCAAGGAGATCCAACCAGACCATCATTAAAGAAATCAGTCCTGCATACTCACTGGAAGGACTGATGAAACTCCAGTTTATCAGTTTCAGTTGAACCTGAAACTCCAATACTTTGGCCACTTGATACAAAGAACTGACTCTTTGGAAAAGACCCTGATGCTGGGAAAGATTGAAGGCAGGAGTAGAAGGGGACGACAGAGGATGAGATGGCTGGATGACATCAATGACTCAGTGGACATGAGTTTGAGTAAACTCCGGAAATTAGTGATGGTCAGGGAGGCCTGGTGTGCTGCAGTCCATGGTATCACAAACAGACATGACTGAGCGACTGAACTGAACTGACTGAAGATCACTCTGCATTCTTCCAGCTACAGTTCTCCAATCTTAATGTTGCATGGACTTATTTGATTTTTCCCCATTATAATGATTGCATTGTTATACTAAAACAAAACCCTTTACTAAAAATGCTTGCTGAATAAGCCAAAATGAATAAGTAACCCCAGTGCATTCTCACTTATTCATTTTTATTTATTAATTTTGGCTGGAACACAAACATTTAAAGTAATAGGTTTTGTTTGTTTGTTTTTTCATAAAGTAGCATTGGCATATATACACTACCATGTGCAAGATAGATAGCTGGTGAGAAGTTGGTATATACATAGGGAGCCCAGCCTGGCACTTTGTGATGACCTAGAAGGGTGAGATGCGGGGAGAGAAGGGAGACTCAAGAGGGAGTCATGGATGTATAACTATGGTTTATTTGCATGTATGGATGTGAGAGTTGGACTGTGAAGAAGGCTGAGCACCGAAGAATTGATGCTTTTGAACTGTGGTGTTGGAGAAGACTCTTGAGAGTCCCTTGGACTGCAAGGAGATCCAACCAGTCCATCCTACAGGAGATAAGTTCTGGGTGTTCATTAGAAGGACTGATGTTGAAGCTGAAACTCCAGTATTTGGCCACCTGATGCAAAGAGCTGACTCATTTGAAAAGACCCTGATGCTGGGAAATATTGAGGGCAGGAGGAGAAGGGGATAGCACAGGATGAAATGGTTGGATGGCATCACCAACTCAATGCACATGGATTTGGGTGGACTCTGGGAGTTGGTGATGGACAGGAAGGCCTGGTGTGCTGCGGTTCATGGGGTCACTAAGAGTTGGACATGACTGAGCAACTGAACTGAACTGATGACAGAAACCAATTACGTAATATCGTAAAGCAATTTTCCTCCAATTCAAAAGTAAACTTAAAAATGAATAAGTGAAAGAATAAATGAAATTTTTAAGGAATGTATTAGAAAATGACATTTTCATTAGTCACTTTGAGAGCCAGCTTCATTAACAGCCCTCGGTTCTACATCATATGAGTTCCATCATGTCTCCCTGTCTGTTGTAAAGACATTTCAAGAAAAGCTAGGTCACATCACTTTGATTTAGTTTTTTTGCAAAATTAATACAACCTGAGGGAGAGAAGGGCTGCTGAGTTTAAAAGTTAACTTAAATATTTTTTTTTGTAATTAAGAAAAACTAGCAATATCTTTTTTAAACAAGAAAATCTCATACACAATGGGAGAGCAAAAATAAAATAATTTTCATTAGTTTCTATTTTATCACACTGTGGTTGAAAGCATGTTCTGCTGAAACATATCCTCTGGTTAAAAGAACTATGCACATAGTTATAGTAAGTAGATGCTTAACTTGCTACCAAAATATCAATATGGATTTGGAAAACAATTGGCTTCTAAAAATTCTTCATAGTAATGACATATTTGTAGACATGAGATTAAGAAAAACATTAGTCTATCCTGTAGTAATCAGGAAAATCAAGATTGATTTAATCATGTGGGACTAGTTTGTTTCAGAAATTTGATGGCAGAGGAAAGGCAATTGATAGGACAATTAAAACTGGTCCATTTTCTTTGTAAAAACATTTGTATACAGAATGATGCATAGAAAATTGATAGTCAAAATTAGTAACTGAGAATGTTTTCTAAGTTTTTTTTTATTGTAAAGCTACTCCTTATGAGATAATTATAATAAAGTTTGTGATCTTTCAGAAATCTGATGGCCACGGCCTTGACCTTTTGGTACAAGAGAAAAGGAAACGTTGTCCATGTGTGTGCCACATGAACTGAATGCAAAACTATTTCAGTTTCATCAAAGGCGATTCTATTTCACCATATCTCACTGGAATCAAAGGCATTTTGGTTGTGTCAAAAATGGTGCATGAGGTGATTTTCAGTGGAATGGTGTTGGTTGTCAAATTTGGGGATCTTGGAAAGATTGTAAGTGGGTGATATCTGTTTTCAACATTCTTAAAATTCCTTTCTGAAATGCCTCTCCTCAGGCTAAGTAGGACAATTACCTCTCATCCCTCAATTCCCCTTTTCCTCTATTCAGTTGATTTTGGGTTACATGTTGATGTAAGCAGTCTGAGTATTGCATTCAGTTCAGTTCAGTCCAGTTCATTCGCTCAGTTGTGTCCGACTCTTTGCAACCCCATGAATCGCAGCACACCAGGCCTCCCTGCCCATCACTAACTCCTGGAGTTTACCCAAACTCATGTCCATCGAGTTGGTGATGCCATCCAGCCATCTCATCCTCTGTCATCCCCTTCTCCTCTTGCCCCCAATCCCTCCCAGTATTAGGGTGTTTTCCAGTGAGTCAACTCTTCACATGAGGTGGCCAGAGTATTGGAGCATTGCAGTAGGCTCTCTTAACTTAATCCTCCAGGGAAAGCTGTTTTAACCTGGGAACTCAGCAGGGCTTGAATGCTTTTAATGGGTCTAAAAACTTCTTCATGGTCTTTGTATTAATTTTGTGAAACCAGGCTTTCATTAAACACCACGATACAAAATATTTTAAGAGTCACTGATCGAAATCTTTATGTTTATATTTTTCTTCTTTTTAATCAGCTTTTAAAGCTATCACATGTAATAAAATTTATTCATTTAAGGATATAGTTCAATCGCTTTTGGCACATATACACAGTCATGTAAATACCACCAAAACAAGATGTAGAACATTCATTTACCCCCAAAAGTTCCCTCCTGCCTCTTGGCAGTTGGTCTTCTCTTCTCTTTCCAGTTATACGCTTTGTAGAATTATGGTTTTGCCTTTTCTAGATTTCTATATAAATGGAATCAGATCAACTGTAGTCTTTTATCTCTCTTTTTTTTTCACCCAACATAATGCTTTAGAGATTTATCTATGCTTTTGCATGTGTCAGTAGTTTCTTTCTTTTTCTTTTGCTGAGTACTTTTCTATTGTTATGAACATGTTCTGTTGATAAGCTTTTGTGTTGCTTCTGATTTACAGGAAAAAAGCTTCTGTGAACATTCTTAAATAGGTCTTTGCATGGATACATGTTTCCATTTTCAAGTGAAATTGGCAGATTGCATACTACATGTATGTCTAACTTTATAAGAAATTTTCAAATAGCTTTTATAAGAAATTTTTTAAGAGTTTTTCTCTCTGTATCTTATATATATATAAAATATATATTATGTGTAATCCATATTATATATTATATGTATATGTATGTAATATATAAAGATAGTTTCTTAGACTAAGAACTTTTTGTATAATTTATGTAACATCTATTTACATATAATATCTATTTATATAATATATAGTATGTATATACATATTAAATAGTGATTTTTAGACTGAGAATCTTTTAATGAAAATATGTGATAGAGAAATTTTTGAGGAGAATAACTTCATCATTTCAGACTTCCTCTACAAGATCAAGAGCAAACATATGCAAATATAGACAACAGGGGAAGAACCTGGTACCCTATTAAGATAGGCTGCTAGTACAGTTTTGAAGAGTTGCCAACATGCCTCTATGGAGATAAAATTAAATCAGAATCTTTGGGTGCAAAATAACCATCTTAAGACTGGCTGGAAAGCAATGTAAGGGGCAAGTTACATAAAACTTGATTAGGGATACCAGAACATTAAAAAGAAATGTGAATTTTATTCAAGGAAATATAATTTTATTGTCAAATGTAATCTTTGTTTTTACAACTAAATTGAAATAGTCATGCCTTAATCCACAGTTTGGCAAGAGAAGTTAAGAAGATAGCATGGGAAGTTTTAGCAAATAATTCACTCATCGAGTAAAAGATATTTGTGATGAAATGGTTATCTTAGTTTGTTCCTAAAATATTTCTAGTACTTATTAGATGTTGAAGGAGACTTTTAAAAGATTTTTATTTTTATTTTTTTTTGATGTGGATCATTTTTAAATTCTTTATTGATTTTGTTACAATGTTACTTCTGTTTTATGCTTTTTGGTTTGCTGGCCATGAGACATGTGGGATTTTAGCTCTTGGACCAGGAATCAAACTGACACTCTTGCCATTGGAAGGCAAAGTCTTAACCACTGGACCACCAGGGAAGTCCCAAAGGATACTTTTATTATGAAGTGTGTTCTCTGAGGAGCTACTGTTTTTATTTTTATATTTGTTTGACATAACTCTTCTTGCTGCTTCTTTACCATAAACTGTCTTTAATCACCTTGTTCACTATTTTAAAAAGTGATTAAGAAAGAAGCATATCAAGCAGGATTTTCTTCTGGATCCTTGAAATAGCAAAGAGCAGTAGAAAACTTCCATTCATAGAGTAATTATTTGTATGATGATTCTTCCACTTTCCCCCTGAAATACACTTACCACTCACTCCTCAGCACTAATGAGAGGCTAGCAGGCTATGGAAAGAAAATATTAATGATCTACTTAGGTGCATTCATGGGGTTTTCTCCTGGTTGGTTTGCTCTAATTTTATTTTATTTTATTTTTTAAACCCTCAAGTGTCTTTATTTTATGCCTCATAAATATGATGGAAGCTGGCAGGTGGAAATTGCCAACAGGAAAATGAAAGTTCTGTGACCTCAGACATCCACTGCTACATCCCTTGCCATACAGGTCCCTTCTTAGAGACTCACAGAGGCCTGTATAAGGTCCTCTTTCTTTGAGTCTATCCTGGCACCCTCAGATTGAGTTACTACTTGGATCACAGCTCTGTGAGTTAGAATGAGATGTTATACTCCTAAGGATCTTCTCCTCCTTCATCTTGCTAACACTTATTACCTAAGTAAAATCATTAAAACATTTACTGAAAGATCTACATACTCATAAACATGTGTATATATAAAACTATTCCAAAAGACTGTGCTTCTGAGGATTGTAGTCTACTGTAGGAGTGGGAGTGGTTGTAATGGAAATGTCAGTAGAGTGATTTTAGCATCAGCTACTTTCTCATGTTGCTCACTAATGTAGGAACAATATCTAAAATTGGTAACTATAACTTAAAAATTTTTTTAATTGGAAGGTAGTTGCTTTACAATATTGGTTTCTGCCATACATTAACATGACTCAGCCATAGATATACATATGTCCCCTCCCTCTTGAACCTCCTTCCCACTTCTGAGACCATCCCACCCCTCTAGGTTGTCATGAATATGGAACTTCCCTGGTGGTTCAGCAAAGTATGCCTGCGAATGCAGGGGACACTGGTTCAACCCCTGGTCTGGAAAGATTACACAGGCCATGGAACAGCTAAGCCCATGCACCACAATTACTGAGCTCGCATGCCACAACTGCTGAAGCCCACATGCTCTAGGGCCTGCAGGCTGCAACTCCTGAGCCCATATGCTGCAGCTGCTGGAGTCCATGAGCCTAGAGCCTGTGCTCCACAATGCGAGCAGCTACCACAGTGAGAAGCTTAAGCACTGCAGTAAAGAATGACCCCCACTTGCCAAAACTAGAGAAAGCACATGCAAAGCAATGAAGACCCAGTGCAGTTAAAAATAAAATAAAACTAAATAAATTTAAAAAATAAATATGAATATGGCTGTTGGAAAAACTATCTACAAAAGGTATATTTCCAGGCCACTGTTTTAGGCCTGTATATTCTTCCCCTGCGCTACAAGCTACTATACAAAAGCTAAAACTGTAGGCTCTTTTAAGTTTAAAGCCAAGGTCAAGTAAGCGGTTGGCTCTACTTCTTTTACTGTGTTTAAGTGAAAAGGATGTCATCAAATAAGGTGGTGTCCAATGAAATGGTGCCATGAATTTAAGATGAAATGTCTAGGTAGGTGTTATGTGAGTTGTTACATATGCAGCATGTTTCCCTTCTTTCTCAGCCCTCTCTCACCCTATATCCCCACCAACTAGCATTTCATAAGGTTTTACTTTCTGTAGTTTATGCTATAAAAATAAGAGTTCCCTTCCTGTTCCACTACTGACAATATTGTCTTATCGTAAATACACTTTACCTAACTACACATGCTTCCTTAGAAATTTTGACCTGAAACTCTTTATCTCTTCTAGTCTCTTTGAGCATGGCTGGTCTAAGGCAAGATTAGGTGGCAATACCTTCATTCTGGAAAAACTTTAACCTTACAGGCAAGGAAAAAATAAGGAAATGGATATAAGGAAATGAATGCAAGTAACTATGTCTTCTAAACAGGTCTTGTGAGTGATGTCACATTTTTCTTCATCAACTAGCAAATAATAAAGTGGAAACTCTTTGATGTTTGTGAAGAGATTTCCCTTGTTTGCTGTAGAACTAAGATGTTTTAAACAAAGGAGGTCACAGGGGGATGGTGGATCATAAACCATGTGCATTTCTTGGACCACATAATGTTTTATTGATTGAATTATAGGTAGGGATTTATTGGAATTGTAGTTTAACACTCCTTTAAAAGTCTTTTATCACTTGACCATCGATGGAACAAATGGGCTAAAACACTTTTAGAGTTTAATCATTTACCTAGGTAATGGGGTGGGGGTAAATGAGAAAGATGGGGAGGGCTAGAGCGTTAATGAATGCTACTCCACGTAGAAAGGAGAATTGATTGGTAGCATTCTTATTGGCTACCTACTCCATTATTCTGGCCTGGAGAATTCCATGGATTACAGTCCATGGGGTCTCAAAGAGTTAGACACCATTGAGCGACTCTCACTTTCACCTACTGTTTTGATAAACTGGCTGACATATATAGTTGTGCATTGTGAAATTCTAGGGGAAACCATTCATATTTGTAGTTATTATGAACGTCTGTATTTGAAATGGCAATTTTTTTTTAGCAGACATGAATATATTGTCTTAAGAAAATGTCAGTTTTTATAACTTTTCAAAGATGATTTGGATTAGTTGAAGAGTGGCCCACCTGCCAATGAAGGAGACATAAGAGACACACATTTGATCCCTGGGTCAGGAAGATCCCCTGGAGAATGGCATAACAACTCACTCCAGTATTCTTGCCTAGAAAATCCCACAGACAGAGGAGGCTCGTCGGCTACAGTCCATAGAGCGGCAAAGAGTCAGACAGGATTGAAACAATTTAGCACACAATGATCAGTGATGTTGAATATCTTTTCATGAGTTTGTTGGCCCTATGTATGTCTTCTTTGGAGTAATGTATATTTAGATTTTCTGCCCACTTTTTGATTGGGTAGTCTGTTTTTTTGACATTGAGTTGCATGAAATGTTTGCATATTTTGGAGATCAATGCCTTGTTACTTTCTTCATTTGCAAATATTTTCTCCCATTCTGAGAGGTATCTTTTTGTCTTGTCTATGGTTTAATTTGCTGTGAAAGAGCTTCTCAGTTGAATTAGATCCCATTTGTCTATTTTGTTTTTATATTCTTTCGGTTCAGTTCAGTCGTTCAGTCATGTCCGACTCTTTGTGACCCCATGAATCGCAGCATGCCAGGCCTCCCTGTCCATCACTAACATCCACCATTGCCAGACATTTGCTCAGTGACCAAACAGATCCCTTTAACCGTAGTCCCCTCACCATGGACCAGATCCGGCCAAACACAGAACTGAAAGAAAAAAATCCAACGGTGGCTCGCAGAGAGGAAACAACAACAGAAGGAGCAACTTGAATAAATACTGTGACCTAAGCAAACCAAAAACCAACCCCAGAGTGTAGATAAACAGTTGTGGTTTCTCTCTTTCTGGTTCTGTTCCTTTCCTTTTTCTTGCCTTTTATTTATTTATTTTTTTCCCTTTACTGAATTAGAGAACTGCTCTTGCTCAAATTATGATAATTAAAATTCCTAAAAACTTTACAATGCACCTAGCTTACAGGAAATTATACTTCTTATAGCATCACCACATTTAGAAATCATCACTAATTTTTACCTTTTGTTATCTCTTCCTGTTCCTTCTCCCTTTTCCTACCTTAAATTATATTAACTTCAGCTATTAAAACCTCCCACCTCCTTACTATTTCTTCTCCAAGAACTGCTCACTCAGACTCACGTCCATCGAGTCAGTGATGCCATCCAGCCATCTCATCCTTTGTCGTCCCCTTCTCCTCCTGCCCCAAATCCCTCCCAGCATCAGAGTCCTTTCCAATGAGTCAACTCTTCGCATGAGGTGGCCAAAGTACTGGAGTTTCAGCTTCAGCATCGTTCCTTCCAAAGAAATCCCAGGGCTGATCTCCTTCAGAATGGACTGGTTGGATCTCCTTGCAGTCCAAGGGACTCTCAAGAGTCTTCTCCAACACCACAGTTCAAAAGCATCAGTTCTTCGGCACTCAGCTTTCTTCATAGTCCAACTCTCACATCCATACATGACTACTGGAAAAACCATAGCCTTGACTAGATGGACCTTAGTTGGCAAAGTAATGTCTCTGCTTTTGAATATGCTATCTAGGTTGGTCATAAATTTTTTTCCAAGGAGTAAGCATCTTTTAATTTCATGGCTGCAGTCACCATCTGCAGTGATTTTGGAGCCCCAAAAGATAAAGTCTGACACTGTTTCCATTGTTTCCCCATCTATTTCCCATGAAGTGATGGGACTGGATGCCATGATCTTCGTTTTCTGAATGTTGAGCTTTAAGCCCACTTTTTCACTCTCCTCTTTCAGTTTCATCAAGAGGCTTTTGAGTTCCTCTTCACTTTCTGCCATAAGAATGGTATCATCTTCATATCTGAGGTTATTGATATTTCTCCCAGGAATCTTGATTCCAGCTTGTGTTTCTTCCAGTCCAGTGTTTCTCATGATGTACTCTTTAGGAAGTGGGTCATAACTTTTTGCTGTGATTTATGTCAAAGGGTATCCTACTTATTGTTTTCCTCAAAGAGTTTTACAGTGTTTGGCCTTGCATTTAGGTCTTTAATTCTTTAATCCATTTTGAGTTCATCTTTGTATATGGTGTCAGGGAGTGTTCTAATTGCTTTCTTTTATATGTAGCTGTCTAGTTTTCCCACTGTCACTTATTGAAGAGATTGTTTTTTCTTCATTGTCTATTCTTATGTCCTTTGTAATAGTTTTGGTTACAATAGGTGTGTGAGTTTATGTCTGGGGTTTCTGTCCTATTCCATTGATCTATATTTCTATTTTTGTGTCAGTACCATATTGTCTTGATTACTGTAGCTTTGTAGTATAGTCTGGAGTCAGGAAGCCTGATTCTTTTAGCTCTGTTTTTGTTTCTCAAGATTGCTTTGGCTATTCAGGGTAATTTGATAGGGATTGCATTGAATCTATAGATTGCTTTAGGTAGTGTAGTCATTTTGACAATGTTGATTCTCCCAATCCAAGAACATGATATATCTCTCCATTCTTTATTTTATCTTTGATTTTTTTCATCAGTATCTTATAGTTTTCTGAGAACTTTTTTTTTTTTTTTGTCTTCTTAGGTGGATTTATTCCTGATGGTTTAGTTGCTAAGTTGTGTCCAACTCTTATGACCTGATGGACTATAGCCATCAGGCTCCTCTGTCCATGGAATTCTCCAGGCAAGAATACTGGAGTATGTTGGCATTTCCTTCTTCAGGGGATCTTCCCAACCCAGGAAATGAACCTGGGTCTCCTGTATTGCAGGCAGATTCTACCAAATGAGCCAACATGGAAGCCCTATATTTATTCCTAGGTATTTTATTCTTTTCATTGCAATGATAAATGTGATTGTTTCTTTAATTTCTCTTTCTGATCTTTAATTGTTAATGTATAGGAATACAAGAGATTTCTGTGTATTAATTTTGTATCCTGCAACTTTACCAAATTCATTGATTAGCTCTGATAGTTTCCTGATGCCATCTTTATGGTTTTATATGTATAGTATCATGTCATCTGCCAACAGTGACAGTTTTACTTCTTTCCCAATTTGTATGTCTTATCTTTCTTTTTCCTCTCTAATTACCATGACTGGAATTTCCAAAGCTATGTTAAGTAGTAGTGGCAAGAGTGGACATCATTGTCTTATTCCTGATCTCAGAGGAAATGCTTTCAGTTTTTCACCACTGAGAGTGATATTTCAGGGGATTTGTCATATACGGCCTTAATATGCTGAGGTAGGTTCCCTCTATGCCCACTTTCTGGAGAGTATTTTTTTTTTAACATAAATGGATATTGAATTTTGTCAAAAGGTTCCTCTGTATCTATTGAGATGATCATATTGTTTTTATTCTTCAATTTGTTGATTTAGTATATCACATTCATTGACTTGCGTGTGTTGAAGAATCCTTGCATCCATGGGATAAATACCACTTGATCATGGTGTATGATCTTTTTAATGTGTTGTTTGATTCTATTTGTTAGTATTTTGTTGAGGGCTTTTGCATCTATGTTCATCAGTTTTTGGGACTATAATTTTCTTTTTTGTGTGATATCTTTGTCTTGTTTTTGTATCAGGGTGATGGTGGCCGTGAAGAATGAGCTTGAGAGTGTTCCACTCTCTGCAATTTTCTGGAAGAGTTTGAGAAGAAGACTTGTTAGCTCTTCTCTAAATATTTGATAGAATTTGCCCATGAAGCCATCTGGACCTGGAATTTTGTTTGTTGGAAGATTTTTAATCACACTTTTAATTTCATTACCTGTGATTGGTCTGTTTTATATTTTGTATTTCTTCCTGGTTCAGTCTTGGAAGGCTGTGCCTTCTTAAAAATTTGTTCATTTCTTCCATGTTATTCATTTTATTGGCGTATAGTTGCTTATAGTAGTCTCTTGTCCTTTGTATTTCTGCAGTGTCAGTTGTAATTTTTCAATTTTCATTTCTAATTTTATTGATCTGAGTCCTCTCCCTTTTTTTCTTGGAATAAGTCTATCAATTTTGTTTATCTTTTCAAAGAAACGGTTTTTAGTTTCACTGATTTTTGCTATTGTTTTCTTCATTTCTATTTCATTTATTTCTGCTCTGATATTTATGATTTTTTTAAACTAACTTTTTGTTTCATTCATTCTTTCTTTAGTTGCTTTAGATGTAAGGTTAGGTTGTTTATTTGAGATTTTCTCTTTTCTTGAGGTAGGATTGTGTTGCTATAAACTTCCTTTTCAGAACTGCTTTTGCTGCATCCTATAGGTTTTGGGTTGTTCGTGTTTTCATTGTCATTTGTTTCTCATTATTTTTTATTTCCCTCTTTGATTGTCATCCCAGAGGCCTCAGAAACTGTTCTCATTTCTTTTTAAAAAATCTGCTCCATGGCAGTAATTTCCATCATGCTATCTTCTAGCTCACTTATCCATGCTTCTGCCTTAGTTGTTCTGCTGTTGATTTCTTCTAGTGTATTTTTTCATTTCAGTTATTGTATTGGTCATTGCTGTTTGTTCTTTAATTCTTCAGTTCCTTGTCAAACATTTCTTTTATCTTCTTGATCTGTACCTCCATTCTATTTCCAAGACCTTGAATCATCTTTACTGCCATTGCTCTGGATTCTTTTTCAGGTAGATTGCATTTTCTCTTCATTCATTTGGTCTTGTGGACTTTTACCTTGCTCCTTCATCTGCAGTACATTTCTGTCATCTCATTTTTTCTAACTTACTGCGTTTGTAATTTCTTTTCCACAGGCTGCAGGGCCATAGTTCCCGTTGCTTCTGATGTCTAATCCCTGGTGGGTGGGGTTGGTTCAGGGGCTTGTGTAGGACTCCTGTTGGGAAAGACTGATGCCTTCACTCGGGTGGGTGGAGCTAAGTGTTTTCTCTCAGATGGGCAGGGCCGTGTCAGGTGGGGTGTCTGTGAGCTTAGCTCAGTTTCAAGCAGCTTGTCTGCTGATGGGTGGGGCTGTGTTACTGTCTTGCTGGTTGTTTGGAGTGAGGCATCCAGCATTGGAGCCTAAGAGCAGTTGAGTGCAACTGAGATGAAGACCTCTGGGAGAATTCATTCCAGTTTATATTTCCTGAAGCCAGGATTATCTGGTGGTCCAGCATTTTGGACTTGGTTCTCTTACATTGAAGGCTCAGGCCTGACCCTTGGCTGGGAACCAAGACCCAACAAACTGCACAGCACAGCCAAAAATTTTAAAAAGAGAACAACCAACCTAACAAAGTAATTCCAAAATAAAAACAAACAATGAAAATAAAACTTAACAAAAACAAAACAAAAGCAGAAAGAAACTTCTGTTCCCTACCAGGGGTATTGGTCCCTTCCTGTTTCCTCCATTTTTAAAACATTTCTTTCATCCTACCCCGTTGTGTGGGGATTTTTCCTGTCCTTTTAGGTGTCTAAGGTCTTTTGCTAGTATTCAACAGGTGCTCTGTGAGAATTGTTATATTCATAGATTTATTCTTGATGTACTTGTGAGGAGAGGTGAAGTCCTTAGCCTTCAATTCCACCATCTTACCTCCTCCCCTCAGTTTCATATTTTTTAAATCATTATAACAACTTGGCTCAGAGGTTAAAGTGTCTGCCTGCAATGCGGAAGACCCAGGTTCAATCCCTGAGTTGGGAAGATCCCCTGGAGAAGTAAATGGCAACCCACTCCAGTCTTCTTGCCTGGAGAATCCCATGAGCCTGGTGGGCTACAGTCCAGGGGGTTGATAGAGTCAGACACGACTGAGTGACTTCACTTTCACTTTCTATAATAACTCACCAGTTAGTAATAGATGAATGATCCCAGCAGCCAAACCTTCACTTAGGAAGGAGTTGGTTCAGGACTGGGAGACTGGTTGATGCCAGCAGCTGTCCATTCCACAGCAACGGTCATGTCCCCACAATGGACACCAGTTGAGAGCAGCTGCTGGTATCAGTACCACTGGTTCCAGGACCCCTCAGCTGGAACTGGTGATGTTGTTCCTGCTGGCTGCTGCCACCATAGACAACCCAGTACTCCTGGTCCTGATGATGCAGGCTGCCACTCACTCTCTTGGTAATTTAAGCTCAGAGCTCAGAGACTGAATTAGATAGCAATGGACACTCTACCTCTAAGTTAAAGAGAGCTGGAGATACGAAGCTAGATTCACTTGAAAGCTGCTTTCATGGAGGAAAAAAAAATAACTGCACTACAGAAGATGGTCTAAAAGGGAAATAAAGAAGTTGCCTGAAAGGTGGAAAAATTGCCTTGAGTTTTTGTTGTTGTTGTTGTTCAGTCACCAAGTTGTGTCTGACTCATTGTGACCCCATGGACTATAGTCCGTGGCATGCTACAACACACCAGGCTTCCCTCCCTCACCAACTCCCAGAGTTTGCCCAAGTTCATGTTTATTGAATCGGTGATGCCATCGAACCATCTCATCCTCTGTTGCTCCCTTTCTCCTCCTGCCTTCAGTTTTTCCCAGCATGATAGTCTTTTCCAATGAGTCAGCCCTTCACAACAGCTAGCCAAAGTATTGGAGCTTCAGCCCCAGCATCAGTCCTTCCAGTGAATATTCAGGGTTGATTTTCTTTAAGACTGACTGGTTTGATCTTCTTGCTGTCCAAGGGACTCTCAACAATCTTCTCCGGCACCACAGTTCAAAAGCATCAAAACCTAAATATATTTTCTATATTTGGCTACTAGATAATCTTTTTGTTCCTTAAGAACTGAACATTTAGAACTAAAAGTTCTTTTCTGGCTTACATTACGTTTTGTAAGACTCAGTATAGTTTTATTCCTTTACTAATTAATGAAGTTGTTGGTCATATCTTGTAGTATAACACAGAGGATTCCATCCCCATATGGAATTTATATTGCTATCCTTGTGGGAAGTTTTCTAAGGCTAAAAATTTGATTAAGGGAATAATAAAATGAGAAGGCTTTTTAAAATAACAAAGTCTTAGACAATGGAAGAAGACTATTGCCTGGAAATAGAACAGATTTGGGCACTTCTTGGAATTCAAATAGAAAAACCATGATAAGTAGTGTAAGATGAGCTTTTATTGTGTACTATGTTTGATGAAAACCATGTACTATAAGAGCCATACACTGGTGATCATTGGATTATTTTGTGTCTATTGATATTCATTGGTCCCCTGCGAAAGAATTATGAATTGTGCATGTGGCAGTCATTCAGCCTATCACTAAATACAGCTACTTCTGGGTAAAAGAGAACAGCTGTTGGACATTAGCACCCAAACTTACTGAAGCAGGAAACAAGATCTTGAATTATCTTACTGAAATAACTAGTCTGTTCTTGTGGTTTGGGTTAGAGTATGCTCTACCTTTATCTCCACGAAACAATTTCATTTTGTTGAGATCCTTTTCCAGTTCTTTTCTGTATTGCATTACAAACTGTATAGACTTCCAAGACAGCAATCAAAATTTGTAAATTATACTTAAGACTTTGAAGAGTTTTGCTTTCAGAAAAAGGAAAGCATAAGGAAACTGGAGGGGAAAAGCTAAGTTTCTCCATTACAAAGATTATCAAACGATGAATGAATGTATTGAATGCCTTGGGGAAGTGAAAAATAACTTGTTCAATAATATTATAAAGTGGGAAAATGTTAAAGACAGAAACAAGCATGGGACAATTCAATGGAGAAGGACTCTGTGAACTTTATCAAAATAACAGTGAAAATAGCATTTGGTGTTTGAAAACACAAAATGCTTTCAAAACCATGGTCTCATAGCATCATTGAATTACTTAAAACATTTCAGTAAACTAGTATAGTTGATTTACTTTGCAGATGATTATTAATTTAGCTACTGGAGGGTTACATGTTGGGATTATAGAGAAATTTTAATGAAAGGCTTGTGTTATGGCTTCTAAACTTAGAGTAACTCTAAGTTACATTCCTGTAACAAGGACCCCTGACAACTGAAAATCTGGAAGATCTTCAGTAAAGACCAGGACCAAGATTAATGATGGTCAGTACAATACTTGTCATGTCATGTGAAAGTAGCTCAGTCATGTCTGATTCCTTACGACCCCATGGACTGTACAGTCCTTGAAATTCTCCAGGCCAGAATACTGGAGTGGATAGCCTTTCCCTTCTCCAGGGGTTCTTTCCAACCCTGGGATGAACCTAAGTCTTCTGCATTGCAGGTGAATTCTTTACCAGCTGAGCAACACAAGGGAAGCTCTAGAATACTGGAGTGGGTAGCCTACCCCTTTTCCAGCAGATCTTCCCCACCCAGGAATTGAACCAGGGTCTCCTACATTGCAGGCAGATTCTTTACCAACTGAGCTATCAGGGAAGCCCATAAGCACAAAGTTTATTTATATGAAAATAGTGCTTCTTCAAGTGCTTGATCTCTCAATTTAGCTATTTAAGTAATTTCATCAATACTCTAAGATCCTACAGTTGTTCTAAGCTAATTAGAGTAGTAAAACATTGAACAGAGTACAAAGTGAAGTGTTAGTTCATACCATACAGAGTTTCATTTAGTGGAGGTAAATTATTTGGGCACTATTCCAATTCAGTAGTCCAAGTCAACAGGCAGAGAAAAAAAAATTGTCAAGTTAAAAGGAAAAAGATAGCTTGTTGATTTATTCAAGGTCATTGAGTAGTTTGCTAGTTAATGGTATTTATTCCTTTATCTCTGCTTCTGCTTCTCTAAGAGTCCTATTATACTCAGTTTTGACCATAAAGCCACCCTACAGTGGACCTCACTCTACAGCTGAGCAATCATTTTGCTCTTGGTAATTGAAGGATAGTGATTATAATTTGCTACTAGATGTAGTAAAAGCTCAATTTTATTATTTCTGTTTTTCTGTATCTACTTGAGTTAAACACAACAGAAGTGAATTCATCCTGGTAATCACTGGAGTGGAAAATATATTGAATTAGAATAATAAAAGATTTAGATTTATAAAAGTCAGGGGGTAAATATAAGGGGAAGAGAATCTACTCTTTTTTTAATGAAAGAGAAATAAAGAAAGGCAAAAAGAGAGAAAGCAAATGAGTAAGCAAACAAGCAAGCACAAAGTCATGCCAAAGAGTAAAAACAAATTTATCTTGCTGGCTAAAAATTAACGAGGATCATAAATGCAATGACAGCTTTCTTTGATAATGAATCAACTCAAGCCCAATAAAAGTAGTTGACCATGTCATGGTTCTCCGTTTTTTTTTTTGCTTTTGACCCTTTTATGTAATGCCATTCTTTCATTGTGATGGTGTTACCTGTAGTGGAAAAAAATTTATGGCTAAATAAACTAATTAATGTTAACAACCATTTTGTCATGTGAAGGTGGAAGACTGTGAATAAACATCAAAAGAGGCAATTGTTCTTTAGATGACGTCTGTTTATAACAAGAGTTAAGAATTATGCAATGCATTTCAAATAGAAAAGTTTTATTACCATCATTCCATGTTACCTGAGTTAGATATGTATGTATGTAAGCAGTATAAAATTAGATATTTGGGGAGAAGCAGTCCACACTGGGTCTTAAAGGATATGTATACCAAGCTACCACTATGAATAAAAGAGAAGCATAATTGCTAGCCTGTTATTTTGGCTGTGCTGGGTTTTTATTGCCTCATGTGGGCTTTCTCTAGTTATTATGAGAGAGCTTTGCATCCTGGTGTCTTCTCTTGTGGAACACGGGCTCTAGGCACACAGGCTTCGGTAGTTGCACCCAACGGGCTTAGTAGTTGTGGCTGGCAGGCTCTAGAGCACAGGCTTAAGAGTTCTGACATGCAGCCTTAGTTGCCACGAGGCATGTAAGATCTTCTTGGGGCAAGGATTTAGCTTGTGTCATCTGCATTGGCAGGTGGATTCTTAACCACTGGGCCACCCAGGGAAACCCCTATAGGTATATATTTGTAATCCAGGATTTACATAGAAAAATCCTGTGGTCATGTCTAACTCGAGTATTCTATGGCATTGTTAAAATTTTTAATGGCGTTTATTTTTGATTGTTAATCTTGACAGATATAAAACATTTTATTTTGAATATATATCATTAAACATGCATTGTTAAAATTATGTTAAGAAAAGGATGTGAATTTTCAATGCAATATGTACAACAGTGACAATAAACACTTCTGGTATGTAGTAGAAAAGGAGAATATTTTAGAAAATAATTTTAAAGGAAAACTATAGGAACAAGCAGAAGCTCACCACTGTATTTCAAACTATTTATTCATTCCATTGGTGACTGTGACATTAAATCTCCCCTGCAGCCCTTAACTCAGTCACTTAGAAATCCCTTTTCTTTCTTGTTTCATATATATTTTATGCACTAACTCTTTTTGGTCATTTAAAAACTTTTTTCTAATACAATTATAGCAGTACTTTTATTATCAGGGCTTCGCAGGCAGTGCAGTGGTAAAGACTCTGCCTGCCAATGCATGAGAGTTGGGTTCAGTCCTGAGGTCGGGAAGATTCCCTGGAGAAGGGAATGGCTATCCATTCCAGTATTCTTGCCTGAAGAATTCCGTGGACAGAAGAGCCTGGTGGGCTACAGTCCATGGGGTCGCAAAGAGTCGGACACAGCTGCGCAACTAACGCTTTCAGCTCTAACACTATCCCCCACCAATGTGACTACATTTGGAAACAGAATCTTTAAAGTGATAACTAAGTTAGGTGAGGTCATTAGGGTGCCTTAGTCCATTGATTAGTGTCCTTATAAGAGGAAATTTGAACACAGACACCTACAGAAGGAAGATGGTATGAAAGTGTGGAGAGGATGTGGCCATCTGCAAGCTGAGGAGAGGGACGTCAGAGGAAACCAACTGTGCTGACACCTCCATCTGACTTCTAGCCTCCAGGACTATGAGAAACTAATTAAAGTTGTCAGAACCATCCAGTCTGTGGTCTTTTGTTATGGTAGCCCCAGAAAACAAAGACGCGTCAATACTGCCGTGCCCGATGGGAGAATAAAAATGGCCAACAGAAGACTATGCTTTTACAACTCTCTTCTTTGCTTTAGGTCTTCTGCTTTCTCATAATTCTCAAGGTATCAGCTGCCACCTATTACCAAAAGTGCTTGAATATTTAAATAGTCGCTTGAGGCAAATAATGAAAGCACTCCAAAACTATGTGGTTGTTTGATTTCTGGATTTCGAGTTGTCTTTTGATCTTTCTCTCACAGAATGAGAGAATGGTGACAGGAGTCAGAGGATCAGGGTTCTATTTTAGGCTCTTTCCTGTACTAGTCTTACGACTTTGTCAGATATTACTTCCCCTTCTGTCAAAGGACAGTGGAGATAATGCTTTATCAGGTAGCTGTGAGATTGAAATGCACCACTGTAGCATATAAAAAAAGGACTTCGTAAATGCAGGAGTGTTATACAAACAGTAGTTATTGTAACCAGAAACCTGACCTCTGGTCAAGTATTTGTTGGCAAGTGGAGATTCATTGTGGCAGCTAATTTATCATTGATCAGTAATAAGTTACTGAACATACTGATTGCTCCATGTTAAATCAAGTCATTTTGTGGAAGATATAACTTGCCAAATAGAAGTTCTAAATTCATGCTATGAAAATAACTGTAGTTTCTTGTTGTTTTGGTTGCTAAGTCATGCCTGACTCTTTGCAACCCCAGGGACTGTAGCCCACCAGGCTCCTCTGTCCATGTGATTTCCCAGGCAAGAATACTGGAGTAGCTTGCCAGTTCCTTCTCCTGGGGATTTTCCCAGTCCAGGGATGGAATTTGCATCTCCTGCATTGTCAAGTGGGTTTTTTACCACTAAGCCACCAGGAAAGCCCAATAGTTCCTGTAGAGTTTTTTCAAAGAATAAAAAGATAAGATTTTTTTTCCTTTCTTCCTTTAGTAATTTTAAGTTATATTTTACAGCGATTGCTATTATCACAAATCCATAAGTTCAAGTGCAACTTTTGTTGTTGGCAGTGGTCAGTTTAGCTTGTGTTTATCTTCTTGGCATACAAATATTAAGTATGGTATGATTCAATGTAAATCTGTCACATAGTGTATCTGTTTTCCCTCTTATCAGTTATACTTTATGAAGCAATTTGAAAAAAATTAAATTATCTTCAGTAATACAACTAGTTACACCCAGCTCTGAGTGCAGTTATTTTCTAATGTGTTAGTGTGTTTGACACCTAATGGCTGTTAGTGGTGATGAAGGCACCTGGTTTATGGCCAGGTTTGTTCAGGAACTTCATTCACTGTTTATTTGTAAGATCAAGTCTGGTGTTTGAAACTTGAGTCTATTCTTTACTTTTAAATTAGATTTTACTCTCATAGCTTCTCTCCTCAACATCTCTTTTTCCATTTTAGTTACATGTACATGCCACATCTAATTTTTGGTCCTCACATATCTGTGAGGACTTTCAACACACTTAAAGTGCTCTCAATGAACACAGACTTAATAGGATGAGACACTGGCCCTAGTAAAAAGCCAAAACTTTAATATTAGTCTGGAGAGACTAATAGGCCCTTTGCCTGTTACTAAAAGTTGAAGGTACGAGTTTACAGCAAAAGAATCCTTTAAGTTGGATTTGCTTTGGTGATATTCAAATTAGGGGTTTTAATGCCTGTTTTAGAATCTAAAATCTGAGAAGGAATAAGTATCTTTACACTTGATTGTAGTAAAAGGGTGAGAAGCAATGAGAAGAAATAAATATCTTAAAAAAATCCTTCTTATTTCTTTGTGGTAAAATATACATAATGTAAAACTTGCCATTTTAACCATGTCCTTCTTACCATTAAGTGCTGTGTTTATTCTCAAATTTCCTGAACTATTAAGGAAACCACCTTTATCTAAATGACAAACATAATCTCTATGCTAATCCAGTTATATCCCAGATGAGTGAGCCCATAAAGGCCAGTTTTCCTTTCCTTGTGCTGGGATGAGCTCCACAGAATCAGACAGAGGATCTCAAGCACAAGCCCTGTGTTCAGAACTCAGCCAATAAATTGCTCCATGCTCCAAACAGATGTTTCTCTTTCAGGTTAATGCACCGCTGTGGATCATATATATATATTTTTTTTTCCCAAAAGGAAATATCAGCATGGCCATAAACGAGAAAGCTTCTTCTGAGCCTCCCCAAACACCCAGAAGTGGCAACAGAAGAGGCAGGGAGTGAATGTGGAGAAGTGGGGTTAGATCTTTTCATGACATGCCCCTCTCATTTTCTCTTATCCCTTTTTATTCCCTGCCACTTTCTATTTCAGAAATCACTTGAAATATGATAGGAATGCCTATTATTATTTTGATTCTTTTTATGCATTTTTTGGAAATGGATTTTATTTTTGAAAGTCTTTGTTGAGCTTGTTACAATATTGCTTCTTCTTCTTCTTCTTTTTTTTTTTTTTTGTCCTGAGGCATATGGGATCTTAGCTCCCTAAAAATGCTTATTGGTTGTTTTTTAAAATACGTTTTAGCACATTAAAGATTGAGACCAGGGAAAGGAGACCATCCAAATTACCATGTGTAGCACTGCATGGCATTCTCAGAAAGGGTTCCCCTCTAAACTGTGCTGTAAGACAGTTCACATTCTCAACATGAGAGAAATAGCAACATCCCGTCTCGCTTTTGCTCTGCACGCATGCTCGGTTGTGTCTCACTCTGCGATCTCGTGGACTGCAGCCTGCCAGGCTCCTCTGTCCATGGGATTTTTCAGGCAACAATACCGGAGTGGGTTGCCATTTCCTTCTCCAGGGGATCTTCTCAACACAGGGACTGCACCTGGCCAACTTAGAGACTTTTTCTGATAAAGAAAGAGATGCTTATTAAAAGAGTATTATTCTCTGAAACAGAAGGAGAAAAAAATGACCTGCTACCTCACTGACAGTAAATTTCCAAAAATGAAATCTCTTCTTTGTCACACTTTGCTTTCTGTGAAGGATTAGGCTGTTTCTTCTTTATGTGGAAAATAAGTCACAACCTTCTATAAATGTGAGTCCCAGTGTTTGGATGGTGGCACTCTTTTTTTCTGGCATGGGCAAGCAGTTCAAAGGCACATGTTTTCCCTCCCAGAGTGATACTGTCATCCATGTGCTCAAAACTTACTGTCTCCGCTTCTACTCTGGTGACTGGAATGCAGACTTTATATGCTGATGTGAATGGGGGAGGGTGGAAGGAGAAAAGTGAAGGCATTTTATGGTTTACCAAAATATGCCTGAAAATTCATCTTTTAAAAATCATTTATATTTCTTTTAGAAAACTTTCCCCAGACTGAAATGTTAGAGAATTTTAAAAGAAGAGAATTTTAATGATGGTTGTGGTAAAAATGCAGTGTTTTGAACTTTTCCTTCATGATCAAAGCCCTTTATTTATACTTGTTTTGTGGTCGCTGGAAGAAGTTTCCCAACTTTCCATTTAATCTCTGTTAAGTGTTCTCAATGGAGACAAGAAGGCAGAAAAAAGAGAGATGTATCTTTGAAATCAGATGGTTGGTTTAAGAATTCTTTCCATTAACCCATCAGTCCATCAGTCAATTATTTGGTCAATTAACACATACATTGAGAAAATAATTGTGTTGCCTCTGAGGTGTCAGGTATGATAGTGGGGATACAAGGTGAGTAAATATTATTATTGCTTTAGACAAGTGTGTGTAGGGCTCCCTAGTAAACCATGCTCAGTCTCTCCTCTAAGCTTCATAACTGTACTGTGAAGGAAGGGTTGTTGTGCCACTTCACAAACTAAGAGCCTGAGGTTTGTGCATTGTAGCTCAGCTAGTAGTTAGCTAAGCAATGGTTACACAATAATCTATCTGACTGTAGACCAGGGATGCTTTACATATCACTTCTTAACTTCAAAACTAAGTCTTTGCCTACATCTTGCCTCATTTTCTGAATAAGTGAATTACTAAGGCTTACTTCCCAGGTGGTCCTAGTGGTATAGAACCTGTCTACCAATGCAGGAGATGCAAGAGAAACAGGTAGATCTCTGGGTGGGGAAGATCCCTTGGAGGAGCACACGGCAACCCACTCCAGTCTTCATGCCTGGAGAAACATGTGGACAGAGGAGCCTAGTGGGCTACAGGGTCCATGGTGCTGCAAAGAGTCGGACACGACTGAAACAACTTAGCACAGCACATTGATAGGTGAGGCACAGAGAGGCAGCATAATACAAAGTTTCCAGATTTGGCTTACTGGGTCAAATTCTTGCTCTTGCAAATCAAACCACTAGATACCAGTTTACACTGGTAGCATGCCTATTACAAAAAGATAAGAAACAACAGGTGTTAATGAGGATGTGGAAAGAAGGGAAATTTTGTGCACTATTATTGGTGGCAATATAAATGGATAGCCTCAATTCTTTGGGATGGATTTTAAGATTGCATTGGTCAAGATGTGTTATCCACTAACGTAGGATCTTCAGATGAAAACAAAAACACTCCAGATGAACAATTAACAGATTGAGGTCTGTTTCTGGGAGAAGTCGGAGGGTAATGATTTCTTTCCAGGTAGCTAAATCAGGAAGACAAACAAGAGTAGTAGTTACATTCTCTTGGATAGTGTCTTCTCCTTAGTTTGGTGATTTCCAGTTAAATGAAATTAGATCCCTAAGTAGTTCATACCTTTACTATTTCTCCCAAAGCTAATGAATTGCATATGTTTATCCAAGATAAGACTGCATGGCCTAACTTAAATATCAAATTTATATTAACTCAATGTGATATTCATTATGCACATTAATCTTTGGCTGATAAAATGGAAAGATAAGTGAGTACATAAAGAATCTCGTCTGTAGCAGTGGTTAAAAAAGAAATGTGGGAGGAGATAGGTCCTTCATTGTTGAAAAGCTTAGGAAGCAGTGCTAAGCTGTGAAGTTTTGGTAGAGTGTTTAAACCAAGGAGGGCCTTATAATAATTTGATCTCATTCTTATATCAGAGGGAGGCTGATTATCTTGCATGATTCATTTAGAGTTCATGTTAGAATTAACCTAAGTCTCTAATTTTAGCCGTATCCTTTGCGTTATTCCACGCTACTGTAGAAGGTGCTTTAACATAGGTGTTGGTTTATAAAATGTCAAGACTCAGGAAGAGCTCTGTTGTATGAATAAGCTAGGCAGTAAAACTTGGATTTAGACTGGCTTGATTTGCTATCACTCCATAGTTGGTAAAACAAGTATTTCTAGGTTCTTGCTGCTTGGCAGACAGCATAGGTAAATAATTGTAGAGATGTAGAGAAGGAAACAAATATCACTGAGCTGGCCACGGTCCCATAGACAGTTTAATTGTGCTTATCTGTTTAGAAAGACAACCCCCACCTTCCATAAGTTGATGCTGGTTTTTAAAACTGTGATTGTCCTTCTCATCCCCTAGTAAATTTCTAAATTTCTATCTAATACTGTAATTATAATAATCATCAGTGTAGCTTATATTTTTTTCTGTTTAAATTTCCATTAAATTTTAATATATAGGGCTATAACTTAGATCAATTTATTCACAAAAATCTGTTCTGTCAAAGGATATTTGAGCATCTAAGTTTAATATTATGTACTTGCTATATTCTGTAAATTTCATATACAAGAAAAAAATTTGAAGTAAAGGCTGGCATGTATTTGCTAATGAATGTGATTGGGAAATTGCTAGAGAAGTTTAGGAAAAAGAAGTCCTTTATCATGTTACATAATTCAAGGTCAAAAGAAACACAGTGTTCCTTGTGAGATGGAAAACCCCTGTTAATTTTTATCACATATACCTGATTTCAGCCAAAATGTAATACACATTGAATGAGACCGGAACATATTTTTCTTTTTGTTTTAGATTTATGCTTATATTTGTACTGTTCATAATAAAAGAAGAAAAAAAAACAGGAAATAAAAGTAATTTGAGTCCTAAACAGTCTGAAAGGAAACGGCAAAGCTACATAATTCCATATTTCATGGTTTAGACAAAAGAAAACATTTGGTGTTTTAATAATATCTTCTTAAGAATATTTACACAGTCAATTTAAGCTTATATCAGTTTATGCCCTTTGTATGTTTTAGATAACATTGTTGAATTTCCTGTGACTTAACATGAGGTGGACTTCCCAATGTGGTGAACCTATGCAGACAGGCTCTCCCTCCACCATCCCCACAAAACCCATTTATTAAGCAGCTGTTTGTGTTAGTTTACAAGAGATATTCCAACACTGTGTGCTTTGATTTCACCTCTAAGTTACTTTTGTTGAAAACCACATTCCTTAGATTCTCTGAACTCTCATGATACCAACTGGGTATGTTTAGACGATGTTGTTTTCAAATAGTAGACAAAACCATAATATACACATAAGTTGCAATATTTTGGCTACGTACAAAGAATATTTTGATGTCGAATATAGCAAATCTATGAACCCTGAAAACAAAGGCACTTTGTGCACTTCTCTGTAAATCTCAGAAAAAGTAGAACCCAACACAACTTTTGTGACCTCTGCCTAAGTCTGCTGTGTCTTCCATTCGAAGTGAGTAGATGGCCACTTTTGCAACAGGCAGATGTTTGTCAGACAGACGGTGGCCAGGATGCAGTGTTCGACTTGCGAACATGTGCCAGCAAGTGTCTGTTCTCACAGCCCAGACAGTCATGGATCAAATCCATTTATATCTTGCTCTTTTGGATGCCCAACACCCCCAGCACAGAATGAAAATGGTTTTCAATGAGTGAAATTGAGTAAGAAAAATAAACATGTACAGAATATCTGATATCCTATTTTTTTAGTTACAGATCATATGGACCTAAGTTAGTTTTGTTCAGAATAATTTGATGTTAGTTACACTCAAATAGGAAAGAGTCTCTCAAATTCCCTCTAACAGTAAAATAAAATACATTTCATAGAATGTTTATGGTGCATGTATAGTTTTCAAGAATGTGTGGATAACATGGACTCATCAATTGATGAATGGTTATATGTTGAAAGATTAATTATGATGCAGATATTTCAAACAAAGAATGCATTTCCCCATAGAAAGAGAATTATGAAAGCTATTTTAATTGTCATGTCAGCCTTCCAAACCCTGATGAACTCAAACTGTAGCTGCATAGTGCTTGAGTATGGTATTATTTATGAGAACACAGATTCTGGGTTATAAAAGATTGAGGCATAAGGATTATGTCTGCTCTCAGTGCAGCCTGGAAGAAGTCTGCTCTGAGTGTAGCCTGGAAAAAGAAATGGGACTCCTTGTTTCTGTATCCTTTCCACTTGACTCATCAAGGAGGCTGAACTTGTTGACGCTCCAGTGATAATAGGGAAGAGAGACAAAAGACAGCATGATTGGATCTGATCATGGCCAGGTGACGTTTGGTGGTTTTAAGAGGAAATTATTTCCAGGCCAAAGGAGCTGTCAGACTTTGATGAAGTTGGGTTTTCCTGCCCAAATGCTTACTAATCAATTGATATAATACATTTGATGTGTAGGATCATATTAGCTAGGAAAGAGTAAGAAAAAAAATTTTAGACTATTATCACAAAATCATTCTATTTATACTTTTAACAGATAGACCTCAGTCTAGTGTGCTTTGCTGTATTGTACTTTGCATGTACTGTGTTTTTACAATTTGAAAATTTGTGGCAACCCTTATTGAGCAAGTCTGTTGGTGCCATTATTTAAAAAATTTTTAAATTTATTAATGTTTGGCTGTGTTGGGTCTTTGTCTATGTGTGTGGGCTTTCTCTAGTTGCAGCAGGTGGGGGCTACTCTCTAGTTGTGGTATATGGGCTTCTTATTGCTTTGGCAACCCACTCTAGTGTTCTCGCCTGGAGAAGCCCAGGGGCGGGGGAGCCTGGTGGGCTGCCATCTATGGGGTCGCACAGGGTCGGACACGACTGAAGCGACTCAGCAGCAGCAGCATTGCTGTGGCACAGATTCTAGAGCTCAGTTTCAGTAGTTGTGACATCCTGGCTCAGTTGCTCTGTGGCATGTGGGACCTTCCAAACCAGGAATCAAACTCATGTCCCTTGTACCAGTAGATCAACTCCTATTCACTGTACCTGCAGGGAAGTCCTGGTTCCTTTTTTTTTTTTTTTTAATCATTTTGTGTTTCTCAGTCACATTTTGGTAACTCTCTCAGTATTTTAACTTTACTAGTAGTATATTTGTTGTGGTGATCTGTCATCAGTCATTTCTGAGTCAATCTGTGAGCTACTGAAAACTCAGATGATGGTTAGCTTTTTTTAACAGTAGTTTTTTTTTTTAATTAAGGTATGTACATTGTATTTTTTTAAGACATAATCTTTTGTACATTTAATAAACCATAGTATGGTGTAAATATAACTTTTCTATGCACTTGGTTGTCACTCACTTTATTGTGACATTCAGTTAATTGTGGTTTTCTGGAATCAAACATGCAATGTCTCTAAGGTATGCTTGTACTTTCATGCTTGTTTAGTTCATATAACATAGAGTATGCAGTAGTTACAGGAAAAACAAATTAAATCAAACCAAACACAGGGCCAGTACTACCAAGAAGAGTAATTAATAGGTAATACAAAGGATATTATGTAGTTTTTGAATTGATGTATTGGGATGGATCTTTTCCATCCCAATATTCTCCACTCTTTCCCCCAGATAGGAGGTTTCTCACTGAAGGGAATAGAGTTGAATAATGCATCACCCTTGGAGAGAGATGGTCAGAAGGATGAGGTCATGAAGAAAACACAGAAAACTTGAATATTGATCACAGGAGACAAAGGACACGTACATTTGGAGCATGGCTGTATATTGAGCTAACCAAAGACAAATCACTTAAAGATATTAAGTAATAATATGAGAGGCCAGACAGTTTGAAAATCATTTAAAAGGTAAACAAAGCATCCTTTGTAGCTGAGGAACAATCACTTGCATATCAAGGTAACCTTAAGAAAGCATATGGACAGAGCAGGAGTTCCTTTCATAGTAACAAGGGTCCCGAAAGAAGGAAATATTATTCCACTCAGTTCAATTCCATTGTTGCTCAGTCATGTCTGACTCTTTACAACCCCAAGGACTGCAGCACGCCAGGCTTCTCAACTCCCAGAGCTTGCTCAAAGTTAATATTCATTGAGTTGGTGATGCTATCCAACTATCTCATGCTCTGTTATCCACTTCTCCTCCTGCCTTCAATCTTTCCCAGCATCTGGGTCTTTTCTAAGGAGTTAGTTCTTCACAAAAGGTGGCTAAAGTATTGGAGTTTCAGCTTCAGCATCAGTCCTTCCAATGAATATTCAGGGCAGATTTCCTTTAAATTGACTGGTTTGGTCTCCTTGCTGTCCAAGGAACTCTCAAGGGTCTTCTCCAACACCACAGTTCAAAAGAACTACACAGGGAACACAGAAGAGGTTCATGAGGCGAGAAGAGCAGAAGAAAGCCCTCTAAAATTTACCCAGGGGACTTCCCTGGTGGTCCAGTGCTTAAGACTTCGCCTTCCAATGCAGGAAGTTCAAGTTTGATCCCTGATCAGGGAGCTAAGATTCCACATGCCTCACAGCCAAAAAGCCAAAACATAAAACAGACACAATATTGTAACAAATTCAATAAAGACTTTAAAAATGGCCTATGTCAGAAAAAAATCTTAATAAGTAAAATAAAATTTACCCAGAGAGTATTCCTGTAATGACTCTGGCTAAGGATTTTCTCTAGTGCTATTTAAGAGGATAACTAGGAAATATATCCCAGAGACGGCAATAGCACCCCACTCCAGTACTTTTGCCTGGAAAATCCCATGGACGGAGAAGCCTGGTAGGCTGCAGTCTATGGGGTCGCAAAGAGTCGGACATGACTGAGCAACTTCACTTTCACTTTTCACTTTCATGCCTTGGAGAAGGAAATGGCAACCCACTCCAGTGTTCTTGCCTGGAGAATCCCAGGGACGAGGGAACCTGGTGGGCTGCCGTCTATGGGGTTGCACAGAGTTGGACATGACTGAAGTGACTTAGCAGCAGGAAATATATCCAGGGTTCCCTTGCAGGTCACAGTATTTATTGGTGTGAAGTTAACAAATTCTGGGCTTTCTCAATTATTCTCACTCATCCTTTTTTTTCATAAATCCCAGGAACGCAGGCTCCTAATGAAATTGATATCTGAACCAGGCTGCCTCTAACAGGTATGTCTAGGATTTTGAAACCCAGAGTAAGAAAAGCCAAGTATATGCAACTAAGATAGAATTTTGCTCTAATCAAATTTATTTTTGACAGTATATATTCCTGTTCATTTGTTTGCCAACTTCAGAGCTGTATTATTGTCAGTTTCTTATACTGTGACAACCACATTCATTTGTGGACTTAACATTCACTTGGCTTTTTAGCATAAATCTAAAATTGTGATTATTTCCCCTCCCCTTTTACCTGAGTTTTCATAGCTGCTGTTGCCTAAATAATTTAGCTATATCCTCAGCTTTTCTTGATTTCTAGACTTTATAAGGAAGAAAACTATTTAGCTCTGAGTTGTGTAAGGTTACTGACGTCCCAATTAGATGCTTCCAAGTACTGTCAATTCTATACAATTAAAGAAGAATGAAGTGGTAGAATCTTAGAAAAAGCTAGTCCAGTTTCTCACCAAATGAAGAAATTCTTCAGTAGGACTTGAGCTTGATTGGCTAGCTTTTGTTTAGACAGTTCTTGTGATAGTGGTGCTCCCTTGTGAGATGACTGGCTTTACTAGGGAAGACTCCTCATCTGTTCATTTAAAATACCTTCTTTACTTTCATACAGTGGTCCTTGTATGATGTCTTGGAAACTAAGAATGAATTTTTCATAAGATAGGCTTTCAAATGTTTGTAGACAATTAGAATGGTTGTTCTTTTCTCATTTAGAATAAACACCCAAGAAGGTAAAATTTTTAGTCTCCAGACATTCATTCAGTTGGTAAAGAATCCACTTGTAATGCAGGACACCAGGGTTCGATCCTTGGGTTGGAAATATCCCCTGGAGAAGGAAATGGCAACACATTCTAGTATTCTTACCTGGAAAATTCCATGGACAGAGGAGCCTGGCAGACTACAGTTTATGGAGTCTTAAGACTTAGAACAATAATTTCACAATTTGTATGGAAATACAAAAAACCTTGAGTAGCCAAAGTAATCTTGAGAAAGAAGAATGGAACTGGAGGAATTAACCTGCTTGACTTCAGGCTCTACTACTAAGCCACAGTCATCAAGAGAGTATGGTACTGGCACAAAGACAGAAATATAGATCAATGGAACAAAATAGAAAGCCCAGAGATAAAGCCACACACCTATGGACACCTTATCTTTGACAAAGCAGGCAAGATTATATAATGGAGAAAAGACAATCTCTTTAACAAGTGGTGCTGGGAAAACTGGTCAACCACTTGTAAAAGAATGAAACTAGATCACTTTCTAACACCATATACAAAAGTAAACTCAAACTGGATTAAAGATCTAAATGTAAGACCAAAAACTATAAAACTCTTAGAGGAGAACATAGGCAAAACACTCTCTGACGTAAATCACAGCAGGATCCTCTATGACTCACCTCCCAGAATATTGTAAATAAAAGCAAAAATAACAGATGGTACATAATTAAAATTAAAAGCTTGTGCACAACAAAGGAAACTATAAGCAAGGTGAAAAGACAGCCTTCAGAATGTGAGTAAATAATAGCAAATGAAGCAACTGACAAACAACTAATCTCAAAAATATACAAGCAACTCCTGCAGCTCAATTCCAGAAAAATAAATGACCCAATCAAAAAATGGGCCAAAGAACTAAACGGACATTTCTCCAAAGAAGACATACAGATGGCTAACAAAAACATGAAAAGATGCTCAACATCACTCATCAGAGAAATGCAAATCAAAACCACAATGAGGTACCATTTCACACCAGTCAGAATGGCTGCGATCCAAAAGTCTACAAGCAATAAATACTGGAGAGGGTGTGGAGAAAAGGGAACCCTCTTACACTGTTGGTAGGAATGCAGACTAGTACAGCCACTATGGAGAACAATGTGGAGATTCCTTAAAAAACTGGAAATAGAACTGCCTTGTGACCCAGAAATCCCACTGCTGGGCATACACACCGAGGAAACCAGAATTGAAAGAGACACATGTACCCCAATGTTCATTGCAGCACTGTTTATAATAGTCAGGACATGGAAACAACCTAGATGTCCATCAGCAGATGAATGGATAAGCAAGCTGTGGTACATATACACAATGGAGTACTACTCAGCCCTTAAAAGAATAAATTTGACTCAGTTCTAATGAGATGGATGAAACTGGAGCCGATTATACAGAGTGAAGTAAGCCAGAAAGAAAAACACCAGTACAGTATACTGACACATATATATGGAATTTAGAAAGATAGTGATGATGACCCTCTAATGGACTTTTGGCCTCTGAGGGAGAAGGAGAGGGTGGGATGATTTGGGAGAATGGCATTGAAGCATGTATACTATCATGTAAGAAACGAAGCACCAGTCTATGTTCAATACAGGATACAGGATGCTTGGGGCTGGTGCATGGGATGATCCAGGGAGATGGTATGGATAGATGGATAGAACAGTCTTTTGGACTCTGTGGGAGAAGGAGAGGGTGGGATGATTTGGGGTAATGGCAGTGAAACATGTATAATATCATAAGAAATGAATCATCAGTCAAGGTTCGATACAGGATGCTTGAGGCTGGTGCACGGGGATGACCCAGAGGGAAGGTACGGGGAGGGAGGTGGGAAAGGAGTTCAGGATGGGGAACATGTGTACACCTGTGGGAGATTCATGTTGATGTGTGGCAGAATCAATACAGTATTGTAAAGTAATTAGCCTCCAATTAAAATAAATAAATTTAAATTAAAAAAGACCTAGTGACTAAACCATCATAGACATTTATTAGTCCATTTGGCTTCTTTCATCTTTGTAAGTAAAGTTCATTTTGTCAATATTCCTCTTCAAGCAGGTACATCAAGTCAATTCCTCATAGATAATCTAACTTTAGAACTTAAAATGGGATGATCCCTATCCCATTTCATTCAGGCTCTGTAGTCCATGTAATGTCATCATTTTTGGTTCTCAACATCCTTATCATACATTGTGGTCAACTTAACCATCCGATCTTTAAGAGAAGATATTTCTGAGAGTGGACTGCCATAACATGGAATATGTAATTTAACAATTAAAAGCATTGTTTTATATTATACATGATGAATTGCAGCTCCTGGTTTCATCACAGCATTCCATTAATTGGAGAGGCTGTTGAACCTAGATGCAGTGTATCTGCTGTCCCTCCCAGTGTGGTGTCCTTTATAAATCTGATGAACCTGCTTCCACATCTTCCTTTATGTCATGGGTCAGTAGCACATGGTCTGGCTTCTGTAAGGTTATTAGGCTATTGGTATTACCCATTGGCTTAATTATGGCAATATATCTTTGGCTGTCACTGGCATTTCTTCATTTCAAATCAGAAATCCAGGGAGTTTCTATCAAATACCTTTTTAATTCAAATTCTATCCATGACATTCTTCTGTTCTCTAACAGTCTTGTTTAAAAAGTTAATCAGGTTAGTTTATTGTGATTTGTCTTTTGGAATACATCTGGTATCACAATTTATGCTTAAGATCTAAAATTGCAGACATCAGTCAAACTTACTGAACTGTATTCAGTGGAATCCATCACTTCTGCTCATAGATGACCAGAAAATAAATACTTCTGGCACTCCTCCCATTCTTTAATTTTCCAAGGTTGCAGACACTGTTTCTATAGTTGCATCTGGGCATTCTTTCAGTTCCCTGGGAAGCAATGCAGGTGGGGCCAGAGAAAGGAATTTATTTAAATTAGATATTTTTTCACCTTTATCATGGTTGATTTCATTTTAAAACATTCATTGACCACTTTCTGTATTTAAGAGTACTACCTTGATATAGAAGGCTAACAAAAGAGAAGGTGAGTGGTGACTTTTCTGTCACTAATTAATATAACATCTTTAAAAGCATTATTTGTTATACATTTACAATTAAGCATATCTCATCCTTTTAACAATTATTTCAGTTTTCTGCATCTCTATAATCTTCCTGAAGCAATTCTAGCAGGTCTGTGGCATACTTTTGAGTTCATTCTTACCTACTATGTTGTGAGCTTCCCAGGTAGCTCAATGGTAAAGAATCTGCCTGCCAATGCAGGAGATGTGGGAGACTCGAGTTTGATCCTTGGGTTGGGAAGATGCCCTGGAGGGGAAATGGCTGCCCACTCCAGTATTCTTGCCTGGAAAATCCCATGGATGGAGAAGTCTGGTGAGCTGCAGTCCATAGGATCACAGAGAGTTGAATGTGACTGAGCCAGCGCTCACAACCAGCTCACTTCCATGTCCTCTTCTGTCTCACGTTTTTAAACATCTCACTTGATAATTATCTTTCAGAATTTAAGTGTTCAAAATTATGTTGATAGGCTGTGCTATCCCATTCATTTTTAAGTTACTGGCAATAGAATCATGCATTTTTCTATCATTTATTTTTTTTCATCAGCTTTAGTGTAATCCTCTGCGTAGTATTTTGTTTCTTTTCCCTTTTATTTTTATTGGTAGTAGTTTTTAGTTCTAAGGTAACACAAACACAGATGCCTAAAGGATTATAGTTTTACCAGAAATAGCTTTTCCCCTTAGAGATCAGCTCTTTTTTCTCCTGAGGCATCAGCAACACTTGGGCAGCATCCTTGCAGAGTAGCCTGGGTCTCAGCCCTGTGGTACCCTCTCTTCAGGTGTTTACAGTACCACACCTATTAAACAGTAGTCCTGTTTGGAGGTCTGGGTCCAAGCTCAGCAGGGCCCCTTCCCCTCTGAGCTTTCAAGTTTTAATAACCTCTTCCTTTTGTTTCCTCAGATGTAGGGAATGGTAACTGTCTCCTGTAGTTTCTACTTCTATATCCCTCCTAATACTTTATATTAACTTCTCTCTGTTAAAATATCTGAAGGACTTCTGTTTCCTGGTTTCGGTTTCCTGAGCAATACAAACACCAAATGACACAATCTCCTATTTCTTCCTTCCTTATCCTAAGTTAGCATTCACATGAAAGTAGCAACAGACGCACGGCCGTTTCCCTTAGGTGATCAGCTCTCTACCTAGAGTATTTTACTTTAGTCTTAGGTTCATTCTCAAGTCCATCTCAAGTCCAGTGAAAAACATCACTGGAATCAATAGGTTTTATAACATTTGTTACAGTCCATTGGTGCAGTTTCTGTTTGTCTTCTCTAATCTCATTCTTGTCACTGAAATCATTACATTCACTTTTATTCTGTGACCCCTTTGAATGAGTTTTCTTCTGGCTTTTCCCCCTGTGTTATTTCTTTATGTCAGGGACAATTTATTTTTAAGATGCTGCAAGAAAAGGTAAATGACCTTAATTTTGCATCATGTTGTCAAGCATGGAGAGTAGTATGAATGGGATTGGAAGATCGGTGTGCTACAATCCTCAGATTACTGTACCTTTTCACAGGGTATGGACTTCTAGGTCTCTGAATGGTCTTAACTCCATAATATTTATCTGACTAATTGCCTTTACAAAACTACCTCTGAAGTGTGTTAGTCACTCAGTTGTGTCTGATTCTTTGTGACCCCGTGGACTGTAGCCCACCAGACTCCTCTGTCCATGGAGATTCTCCAGGGAAGAATACTGGAGTGGGTAGCCATTCCCTTTGCCAGGAGATCTTCCCAACCTTGGAATCGAACCTGGGTCTCCTGCATTGTAGACAGATTCTTTACTGTCTGAGCCACCAGGGAAGCCCACAAAACTAGCTATAGGTGTGCCCATATCAGTATTTGTTCCCAACCAGGGATTGAGCATGTGCCCCTTGCAGGGGAAGTATGGAGTCGTAACCATTGGACCATCAGAGAAATAAAGGAAATTAATTGAAACTATTTTTTTTTTAATTGAAAGTGTGTAGTTATGATGCTGGGTGCAATGGCCTTACTTCATGCTCAGGCATTGGCAGGTTTGTCCATCTTTGCATTTTCACCATCAGTACAAATATAACAGTTAAAAAGGCAAATACAATCTTAGTATAATACTAAAAGGAGAAGGCAATGGCAACCCACTCTAGTACTCTTGCCTGGAAAATCCCATGGACAGAGGAGCCTGGTAGGCTACAGTCCATGGGGTCGCTAAGAGTTGGACATGACTGAAGGACTTCACTTTCATGCACTGGAGAAGGAAATGGCAACCCACCCCCGTGTTCTTGCCTGGAGAACCCCAGGGATGGGGGAGCCTGGTGGGCTGCCGTCTATGGAGTCACACAGAGCTGGACATGACTGAAGCGACTTAGCAGCAGCAGCAGCAGCATAATAATAAGAAAGAGTTTTGATCTCATGAACCCCCGGAAAATTTTCAGTGACCCTCGAGTCTGTGGAACACACTGTAAAGATTGCCTCCCTAAAGCGTTATGTTGATTCCATCCACTACTTAGAAACCCTTTTAAAGATAAATTATGAATTCATATCATTTGTTTAAAAACACGTATACACTTTATTCCAAATAGCTAGTTTAACCCATTTGAAATTATTTGTTTTTAATAATAGTGACATTTAATATCATATTTATGGCTTAAATGTCAGTAAATGATCAAAATAGCATAGGAGAAAACACCTTATGCACTTGTGTGGGTTTGTCATAAGGAAAGAAACAATGCTGGAAAGATGGTGTTTTTCTTGTGTCACATATTAAATGTGTGTACTTTGCTTTGAAAATGGAACAGTTTTTCTTTTTCCTTTACATAAATTTATTCTCATCGTGTTTTCCTCTTAATCATCTAGTTACTCCACTTGCAATATTTTGTCATTACTAAGGTTTTTCTCATCTGATTAAAATCATGAGTTCATGTCAGTAAATGGTGGTGCTGTTGACTCTAAACAAGATAGAACAAATTTCCCTTCATTATATTTATGCTTGGTAGGAAACTCAAGTGATGTTTTCTCATTCTGACAAGTTCAGTCAAAATTTATGGTCTTTCTCCAAGAGAGAAATAAATTCTCTTTACAAGATGTAGTAAAAAAAAAAAAAAAATGGAGCTGCTATTTTGAATTTGCAGGTCATCCTTTCTTGACATAGACTTGAACTACTATCCTAAATCTTATGCTTTTCAAGGAAATGGGCCAGCTCACTGTCTTCCTTTCTTTATTCTCATCCCCCTACACACATATAAATCCAATCTGTTCACACTTTCCAGAAGTTTCCACACTTTTTTTTTCCCCTCAGAATAATAGTGATGAACAATGAACTGGACTACTGAAAAGATGAGCAACTTGGGGACAATTGCGCTAATTACTACAGTGCTGAGCAATAGCATGACATAGGAGAAGGCAGTCTTCCCAGAATCAGTTTTATTTTACATGAGAACTTAGTAAACCTTAGTAAGTCTGATAAGTTAAGAAATAGTAAATCTTAGTAAATCTGATAAGTTAACAAAAATAGAACCTTCTGGTTACTTCCCATAGAATGGAAGGAAAACAAGCTCTTTCAATTTCCTCTCATTTCCAGGAAAGGTCCCAGGGGAATCCTTTGACTTTGTAACTTTGTATCATTTCAGTTCAGTAGCTCAGTCATGTCTGACTCTTTGCAACCCCAAGGACTGCAGCATGCCAAGCTTCCCTGTCCATCACCAACTCCTGGAGCTTGCTCAGACTCATGTCCATCAAATCAGTGATGCCATCCAAAGAGCTCATCCTCTGACGTCCCCTTCTCCTTCTGCCTTCACTTTCCCAGCATCAGGGTCTTTTCCAATAAGTCAGTTCTTCGCATCAGGTGGCCAAATTGGAGTTTCAGCTTCAGCATCAGTCTTTCCAATGAATATTCAGGACTGATTTCCTTTAGGATGGACTGGTTGGATCTTCTTGTAGTCTAAGGGACTCTCAAGAGTCTTTTCCAACACCGCAGTTCAAAAACATCAATTCTTCAGCACTCAGCTTTCTTTATAGCCCAACTCTCACATTCATACATGACTATTGGAAAAACCATAGCTTTGACACGACGGACGTTTGTCGGCAAAGTAATGTCTCTTCTTCTTCTTTTTTTTTTTTTTAATATGCTGTCTAGGTTGGTCATAGCTTTTCTTCCAAGGGACAAGTGTATTTTAATTTCATAGCTGCTGTCACCATCTGTAGTGATTTTGGAGGCCCCCAAAATAAAGTCTGGCACTGTTTCCATTGTTTCCCCATCTATTTGCCATTGACTGATGAGACTGGATGCCATACTTTATATACTTAGGTGATTTGCAGAAGTTTGCAGATTTTCATCCTAAAATTTTGAATCATTGTTAAGGAGTGAGAGTACATATGGGATAATGAAGAAAAAGCTGTGTGTAACCCTAATAGTTGATACAATATTTTTATCTCAGAAAGTCTTTAGTTATTTGAAAATCTTGTTAGAAACCCTATGCTGGGATATAAAACTCTCTTGGTAGATTTGATTAAGTAGAACTGATTGCCTTTCATTTCTTTGGCTGATGCCAACAATATGCAGTAGGCTCACAGAAAATGCCATAAGCCAAGAAATTCACCTGAAATCCATCTAACAGAGCTTGGGGTTCCTCTTTGGTATGAAGGCATCAGGAGCACTTAGTTCTTGGAGCAAAATCTCAAACTCTGTAAAGCTGTATAGAGAATGATGATGGCTGACAACAGCACAGGCAGTTTTGATCTTTCCAAAGTGATGTGACTTTTCATTCAACTTTGTCTTTTTTGGAAATGCCTCCAAAAGTCAATTTTGAAATCATATCAATACTATGATAATGCCTGTAATCTGGTGTTGGATTTTGAAGAACAGAAGTTCAGTAAAACAGCATCATCAAGGACAGTCTCTTCTCAGTACTCACTTTCCTAAACACTTTACATTAGTCTCTCTTATTTTCACCAAGCTATATAATCATGTTTGCATCCCATCTTCCTCACATATGGCTTTTTTTCCCTTGTTTAAAGGGAAAATGAAAGTGTCTCTCTGCAAAATTCTTCTGCTCTCTCGTTTTCTCTGTGTCAAGATGGCAATCAACCAATCAACCCAGCTGTCAGCAGAGGCTGCTTGGTGCTTTAGAAGTGTGGATCAGCTGAAGACCTTCTGTCCTTGTGTGCCAAGGCGAATCACAGAGAGGAGAGGCCACCTGATTGGTTACTGGTTTTGGTAAGGAGCTGTTGTTGTTTAGTCACTAAGTCATGCCTGAATCTTTTGAGTCCCCATGGACTATAGCCTGCCAGGCTCCTCTGTCCATGGGATTTCCCAGGCAAGAATACTGGAGTGGGTTTTCATTTCTGTCTCCAGGGGATCTTCCTGACCCAGGGATTGAACCCATGTCTCCTGCTTGGTAGGCAGATTCCTTACCACTGGGCCACCAGGGAAGCCCCTTCGGTAAGGCGAAAGGAGCCTCTATCAGCACTCCTTTTTCTATCCCAGTCCATCTGCCCCTGTTCTTCCTGTCTTCCTCCTTTATTATAAACTCTACTTTCCTCCCTCTAAGGCTGGTGAACTTATTGATTACCATATTAATGGTAAGGTTCCAGTGCAACTTGTAATCTGCAAGGAAGAATTAGAACCTGCTTCTTCTGATCACTAGAGCAGTAGTTCTGAAACTTCAGTTGGGTGTGTAAACTCATTAGAGAATTTGTTGATCTTCTTTCTTAATGAATATGTCAATTTTGACTGAAGTGATCCCAACACTAACTTCAAGAAACATTTAAAAATTGTATTTCCGCTGCCTTCCCAGGGTATAATGTAACCTTGAAGGAGGGGTAAGGATGATTTGGGAAAGCTTCCCAGGGATAAATCTGGTTCAGGGCTTCCCCGGTGGTAAGGAATCTGCCTGCCTATGCAAGAGACACAGATTCAGTTCCTGGTCCAGGAAGATTCCACATGCCATGGAGCACCTAAGCTACGGAGTCTGTGCTCTGCAGCCTGGGAACCTCGACTACTGAAGCTCATGAGCCCTAGAGCCTCAGTGATGGAGAAGCAATCACAACAAGAAGCCTACTACCAGGACTAGAGAGAGTAGCCCCTGCTCACCACAACTAGAGAAAAGCACACGCAGCAACGAAGACCCAGCACAGCCCCCCCCGCCCCCCCGCCAAAAAAAAAATCCGGTCCAACACCATCTTACTTGACAGCCCTTTCTCTTGACCAGGAGTTCTCAATCTTGACTCTACCAGGGGTCAACTGGGGAGGATTTTAGGAAAAAATGCAGTTGCCCAGACCTACTCCTAGAGATTCTGATCTATCAAGCATTGGTAATTAAAAAAAAAAAAAATCTTCCCGGGGTTTTATTAAGTAGATTTAGAGTAGAGATTCTCAAAGTGTGATCTCTGGAGATGAGTTCACCTGAGAACATATTTGAAAGAGAGCTTTTGGGACCCACCCCAGTCCTACTTAATCAGGAATTCTGGGGACTGAAACCAGAATTAGAGACCTCCTAGTGATTCTATGCTGCCTGTGCTTTCTCCGTCACTCAGCCTTGTCCGACTCTTTGCAACCCAATGGACTACAGCCTGCCAGGCTCCTCTGTCCATGGGATTTTACAGGCAACAATGCTGGAGTAAGTTGCCATTTTCTTCTCCAAGGGATCTTCCTGACCCTGGGATTGAACCCCCTTTTCCTGCATTGGCAGGCAGATTCTTAACTACTGAGCCACCTAGGAAGCCCCCCAGTGATTGTAACACACGCTAAAACGTAAGAGCCATTATTCTAGACCAAACTTCAAACTTAAAGCAATAGACATTTAGATAAGACTAATTCTCAGGTGAAGTGAAGTGAAGTTGCTCAGTCATGTCCAACTCTTTGTGACCCCATGGACTGTAGCCCACCAGACTCCTCTGTCCATGGGATTCTCCAGGCAAGAATACTGGAGTAGGTTGCCATTTCCTTCTCCAGGGGATCTTCCTGACCCAGGGATCGAACCCACATCTCCTACATTGCAGGCAGACACTTTAACCTCTGAGCCACCAGGGAATAAGCTTATTCTAGACCAAACTTCAAACTTAAAGCAATGGACATTTAGATAAGATTAATTCTATTGTTTGATAAATTAGCTATTTTCCTTCCCCTCTATACTAGTATTTTTGGCACATACGCCTTAAAAAGGCTTCACTGTTACTCCTAACAAAAAACGTTTGCTTTGTTTGCTAAGTCACTTCAGTCACGTCTAACTCTTTGTGACCCCTTGGGCTGTAGCCCACCAGGCTCCTCTGTCTATGGGACTCTCCAGGCAAGAATCCTGAAGGGGTTGTCGTGCACTCCTCCAAAGGGTCTTCCTGACCCAGGGATTGAATCCATATCTCTTATGTCTTTTCAATCGGCAGTGAGTTTTTTACCTAAGAATATTGAATACGTTTCAGTGAGATAAAAGAATTGAAACCCCTGAGAGACATAGAGTCCATTAACCTTGCTGCTCATTAGTCTTATCGCTCTGAAGGTGATCAGTCTTTTCAAATAAACGTCAGATTGCCCTTGGGGCATTCAGGCCCAGTCCTTACCCAAAGCAATGTTGGATGCCTGATACAGGTTGCTCAGGGCTGGTGCACTGGGATGACTCAGAGAGATGGGGTGGGGAGGGAGGTAGAAGGAGGGTTCAGGGTGGGGAACACATGTACACACATGGCGGATTCATGTCAATATACGGCAAAACCAATACAATATTGTAAAGTAAAAAAACAAAAACATAAAACCAGTTGCAAAAAGCCAAATAAATAAATAAAATGTCAAAGATGATAAAATTGCTGGAAGATAAAAGAGGAGCCCAGATTTGAAGTATATCTCCTTTCTCCCTATTAAAAGAGGGAAGCAACCAAGTCACCATGGTGACATGCAAAGAGTAGAATACACAGAATTAAACACATTAAGCAACCTTCTAAAAGTAGTGGCTTCCTTTCAAATTCAAGTTTCAGATTTTAATAAAGGAGTGATATTTGTTTGGCAGTTATATAGGGAGACATTTTTATGTATCAGGCAACATTTTCAGAGCTTTTCAAGTATCAAATTATTTAATCTTTACAACAACATTTGAAGTTGTTATATTATGGGGGTGAAATAAGATGGGGATATGTGAAGTAATTTGCCTAAGATGATACAGCTATAAAGTGGCTGAGCCTGTGCTTGTAATTACTGTATTATTTAAGGGAAAAAAAATCATAGCTTCTGATTAATTCTTTAACATCTTGAAATTTTGTTTTGTTTTAAACCACTTTTTGGTGACCTAAATTTTTCTTCCCATTTCCCTTGTGTGTCTTTTTGCATTTATTTATACATTGTGGGGCATTTTATATCACTTCTATTTATTACTTACACTATGAATTTTCTGTTTTTAATCAGTTAGGGAAAGTAACTGAAAAAGAAAAATCTGTCCATTCAATCACAGGATGTTTTGAGTCCATGGCTTGAACCAAGTTGAGATATTTGGATAAGTAAAAAGAAGTGAACATATTTCACTTTCGAATTTTCCATGGCAACATTAGCAGCTTCCTCTGCTTCTTTTAAGAAAGAAGAATTTGGCTATTTGAGGGAAGTCTCCACCAAAATTAATCCCTTTCCCAGGATTTGTTTTTCGTATTATTTATTACATTGATAGATTTCTACATATTGTGGGTTTGGCAAAGTCATATAGAACAGCCAAAAACTAATCTCCTGATACTTTTGTATCAAAAAGTTGGAGAAATTCAAGCTGTCAGGTGTCCAAAAAGTCAACACCTTATAAATTCTTGGCCCAGATTTGTAACCTGGTGCTTTTGAATAAACCTTCAATTTTCTCATTTATGATTAAAAATGTGATTTCTTGTAACACAACCAACACTTTTCAGAGACAAAAAGAATTATCACAAAGGAGAATGAAAGAATAATTTAAAAATCCTAGACTGAGTACATAATAATTATGTGATATAGCAAAAGAGTGAAATGGACCAGATAATGTCAATTAGGACTGATTTCTATTTTTTTTTCACAAAGGATTGAGAATGAAGAAATTTATTTGGACCTCTGATTGCAGTTAGTTAGAGGGTTGATTGATCTAAAGACATCTCTATTCAACCTCTCTCACTTTTAAAAAAAACTTTTTATTTTATATTGGAATATAGCAGATTAACAATGTTGCGATAGCTTCAGGTGGACAGGAAAGGGGCTCAGTCATACATATGCATGTGTATTCAACCTCCCTCAAACTCCCCATCCAGGCTGCCACATAATATTGAGCAGAGTTCCCTGTACTATATAGTAGGAGCTTGATGGCTATCCATTTTAAATATCAACTTTTCTCACTTATTTTTTCTTTTTTTGGATGATGAGTTGTATATATATATATATATATTTTTACTTTACAGTACTGTATTGGTTTTGCCATACATCAACATGAATCCACCACGGGTATACATGTGTTCCCAATCCTGAAACCCTCTTCCACCTCCCTCCCCATACCATCTCTCTGGGTCATCCCAGTTCACCAACCCCAAGCATCCTGTATCCTGCATTGAACCTAGACTGGCGATTCATTTCTTATATGATATTCCTTCCTCACTTTTTATTCCATTAGGTTTTACTTTCTTTTTACCTTTGGGTGCATAGCTACAGATGTAGTGTTGGGGACAAAGCTGGTTAGAGGGTCCACCTTTGAACATATCCTCAGGTATTCAGTATCTCCTGGGTTTAAGCCCCTGGTCCTTGTGACAAGTTGCTTGCTCATCTGGGTATCAAAAGAGCATGAGTTCTGGAAGTTATATTGGCTTGATCAGTGTAAATCCTGATTCTGACATCTACTTCCTATAATACTTGAGGAAAAATTGACTTAACTTCTCAAACATTCATTGTCTTCATTTGTAAAAATAAAACACAAATATTTACCTTATAAGGTTGTTATGATTAGTGTTTGATAAATTACAACAGTAGTAGCATCAACAACACAGTGGAGCATCAAGGTCACCAAACCCTCTTCTGAAATGCTGTGCACATGTTCGCTCCACTCATGCGGACTTCCTTCTTGACTTCCTAAACTGAGAGCAGAGGACTAGTGGACGTGCTTGGTTTTTCTGAACAACCAGCTATTAAAGAACAATCTCTAAGCTGGATTAAGTTAACATTTCTCCCCAAATATGTATTTTTGCAACCCCTATTAATTTCAAATGGTAATTATGCAAATGTGTTAAGGACCAAGTCTGGTCTTCCATTAGGGAAACCTGGGGTCTGCACGCCTTTAAGTATGTTCTAATCCACTGTGCTTTGACCTGGCTGTGCTTTGATCCATGCATCTTAAGGCAGTGTGTGACTGCACACCTGACCCCAACGAATGCAAGTAGCCAAAAGTCTGCATGTTGTTAAGAATTCAAACCAAATTTTATTCATAAAGCAGTTTGTGGTTTTATCAACATTTCATCGGAAGTCAACAATCTGGTTTTTATCAATTCAGATACGCAGCTTATCCACAGATAGCTGGAAAATGAGCAGAATATCTCCAGGAAAAAAATATATATACTTTCAGATTAATTCTCTCTTGGAAAACAAAAATAACAGGAGTTAGCAATTCATGGCTGAGAAATGCAAACACTAGAGAATCAGCCTTTGGGGGAGAAGTAACAGATTATTCAATTTATTGCTTTCTTATTGCAAAATGGCACTGGATACAGTAGTATCGGGGATTGACTTTTACAGGACATGTTTTGTACTCCAAGTGATGAAAAAAAGGATGAATTTTTTTCTCTCCTTTTTACAACCATTCTCCTGTTGTTTTTAAGTGTTAAATGTTAGCTAATGCCATGCATCTGTGAGTGTGGAATATAGATTTTCTTACTTAGTTGAGCCAAAAAGTCGGCACTGCACCCTGATGACCCACATCTGTTCTCTTTTTGAGCCAATTCTGCATAATGTGAATGAGTCAGAGAAAAACACGCTGGTTCCGTCAACAGCAGCTCTTTTTCTTCATGTTCGTATGACTGGGACTTGAAGCTGAGACTGGCTTAAAAATATGTATCTGATCCATTCCCTGCCCAAAGGCAAGCATATGGTAGATGGTATTTTCATCATGAACCATCCCCTAGAAAAAAGATTTTTACAACTTCCTTGAACACATTCATGTGTCTAGAATCTACAAATTACAATCTATCCATTCTCTGTTTTACCACTTTATCTAAATTCTGAAGCTGCAACTTGCACTTATTTGACTTTATACTGCTGTTGGCTAAAAGAGATTGTGTTTCTCCCTTCTGTGTAGTTACATACTGTCACTGACTAGAGAGTCTCAGGTAACCTGGCATTAAAAAAAAATTGTACAGTGTTGGTAGAAACGTAAATTGGAACAGCCATTATGGAGAACAGCATGGAGGTCCCTTAAAAACTGAAAATAGAACCACCATGTTATCCTGCAATCTCAGTCCTGGACATATATCCAGAGAAAACCATAATTTGAAGAGATACATGCACCCCAGTGTTTGTACCACCACTACTTAGAGTAGATTAGATATATATCAAACATGTATATGTTTGATCTCTGGGTTGGGAAGATCCCCTAGAGGAAGAAATGGCAACCCACTCCAGTATTCTTACTTGGAAAATCCCATGGACAGAGGAGCCTGGCAGGCCGGAGTCTATGAGGTCACAAAGAGCCAGACACAACTAAGCAACTGAGCATGCATGCACCTGATTATAATACGTGTGTGCATGTGTGCTGAGTCCCTTCAATCATGTCCATCTCTTTGTGACCCCAGGGACTGTAGCCTGCCAGTCTCCTTTGCCTATGTCAGTGGGATTCTCCAGGCAAGAATAATAGAGTGTATTATTATTTCCTCCTCCAGGGGGATCTTCCTGACCCAGGGGTTGAACCTTCATCTCTTAGGTCTTGCATTGGAAGGTGCACCTGGGGCGCCTGTTTTATATATATATATGCCCCAGCTATCTATCTATCTATATATATTTGTGTATATGTGTATACACATACACACACACAATGGAATATTAGTCATATAAAAGAATGAATAATGCCATGTGTAGCAACATGGATGAGCCTAAAGATGATCATACTAAGTAAGCCAAAGACAAATATATAATATTTCTTATATGTGGAATCTAAAAAGAAAATGTTACAAATGAATCTATACACAGAACAGAAATAGACTTGCAGACATAGGAAACAAACTTACGGTTACTAAAGGGGAAAAGTTGGGGGAGAGATAAATTAGGACTTTGGGATTTACATATACACACTTCTATATATAAAATGGAGAACCAGTAAGGACCTACTATACAGCACAGGAACCTATGCACAATATTTTGCAATGACCTGTTAGGGAAAAGAATCTGAAAAAGAGTATAAATAATTGAATCACTTTGCTGTACATCTGAAGCCAACACAACATTATACATCAACCAAAATGACAACCCACTTCAGTACTCTTGCCTGGAGAATCCTGTGGACAGAGGAGTCTGGCAGGCTACAGCCACGGGGTCACAAAGAGACACAACTGATTTCACTTTCATTTTCTATGCTTCAATAAAGATAAATAAGTTAAAAATAATGATTGAACAAAAAAATTATGACACTGTATTTATGGTAGAAGGATATGACTTGCATTGACAGTTACTCATTTCCTTACAAAAACATCTAATGTCCACTTAGGTGGCCTCCTGGTGTGTCCTCAGAAGCAGCTCTTTTATACCTATGAGTGTGTGGGCAGTAGAGATTTTGCTTTGCATTGTTCCTGTCCCTGGAACTAAAGGGACACCTCCCTGGATTTTGTGCTCCTTGGTGTGCTGTGACCCCCATAGTGGAGGCGCTTGCTAGCCTGGGGAATAGAATGCCTCATACACCTTTCCTAAGGACAGAAGTACAACCCTGACATCATTTGGTTGGTTCCCTGCCCAAGACTCTCTCATTAAAGACTTCAAATTGTTTAGTGCGAGAGAACAACAAAAGATGCTCAAATGTAGATAGACTAAGAGCATGCAGAGAAAAGGCGGGCATTTTCCATTCCAAAACAGTTCCTAAATTTGAGAATAAAATTGCTTTAGCAACACATTAAACAAATGTAAAAATAACGGTGGCTGTTTAGGGAGAGAAGGTATGGTTTCAATCACTTGGTTCCTGTGTCTTCTGCTTCCTGTGCTCAGCATCTTCCTCACCCTGAATAAGTTATAGGAAGGACTAATGGAAAGTAAGGAACAGACTGAAAATGAGGTCACTGTACTGAGAAAAGCCTTTCCTCAATTCAGTTTCCAGTTTTATGAGCAATTGCGCTGAAGCCTTTGTTTCTTTGCCAAAAAGTCTTAAAACACATTATGTCATAAAAGTCAAGTACCTGATATAGGTCTAAAGGTAGCTTTTATTTGTTGTAACTTTTAGGTATAATTCTTGGAAAGCTATCTAAGTGAATTAGGGCTTTTGTGGTTTGCAAGCAACAGAATTTGAGCTCATTCTTGAGCTAAATGTGAGTTTTCGGGGGCCCCTGTAATCAAAAGTTCCAGGAGGTGGGTATGACTTTATGTATGGCTGATCCAAACAGATATTCACTGACAGTATCCCTTTTCTCCCTGTCTTGACTTTGTTTTTTTCTGTATGATACACTTTCAGAAAGACCTTTCAACAAGTGAGAAAAAGGAGAGCTTGCCTCCACTCATCATAGCATCGCAATACCCAAGGAAGAAGAACTTGTCTTTGCTGGCATTCCCAGAAGTTGTCCAGAGATGGTGGCTCTTGTGTCCTGACTTGAGTCACATACCCATCCTGGAGTATTTCAGCGGTTCTGAGATATGTCTAAATCAGCTGACTTCTCTTGTCCTGATCAGTTTAAGCTGAGGCTGGCAGTTAGTAGTTTATGTGGAATGAGGAATCTTCCAGGTGAGGAGACCTGTTGGACAGAGATGTCCAAGTCTCTTACCTTTCTGCCTGTGAGGTGATGATAACAGAGTTCAGAAAACACTTTTACTAGAGTCTAGGTCAAGGAAACCTCAATGAACCATGACTATTGGCCTGATGTGGTTCTGGGTCCTGAAGTTCTTACTGCAGTTTACTTAGACCACTTCTCTTCTTTGGTGCCTGTGCCAAGACTACAGAACCTCCCTTTACCTGTAACTACTTTGCAGGGCCTATAAGTTTTCCATTTAGCCTATATAGGGACTTTCCACATGCAGGCAGGCCTACCTCTGGCCCAGTGCATGAGGTCAACCTCAAACAGGTAATCAATTATCCACAGAAAAGTCAAGTACTAACAGAAGGAGGAAAACTGGGCAGAAAAGGAAAATACCTTTGTCAGTATATATTAAAAATACTATTTAATACTATTATCAAAGGCAATGTAATTTGATCATTGATAATATTCTGTGATGAGTGGCAAGAGTGAACAGATAATGGTGAATATGGAATTTTTAATTATAACATATATAATTCATTACATAAATACTTCTTTAGTTCAAGGTTATTCTTTTTGGGTTGAAAACTACTTTTGCCCATTGACTTATGTTTATTGTTTCTATTGTATATTAGAGCTTTCCAGGGAAGCATCACCAGTAGAATGTGTATAATATATAGAAAGAAGTTTAAGGAACTGACTCAAACATGGAGGCTGGTTCCCAAATCTGGAGCAGCATGCTGGGGACCCAGGGAGGAGCCGATGCTGCAGTTCATGTCCAAAGACTATCTGCTAATGAATCTTTCTTGTCCTGGGGAGAGATCAGTTGAACGTTCTATTCAGCCTTCAGCTGAGTGGATGGGTCCCACCACATTATGAAGGGCAATCTGCTTTGCTCAAAGTTTATCACCTTAAATGTTAATCTCAGTCAAAAACAGCCTTACAGAAGCATCTAGAATAGTGTTTGTCTAAATATCTGGGAACTGTGGCTCAGCTAAAGTGACGCATAAAATTAACCACCACACATTTTAAAGTATTGTGCTATGGCAAATCACATTTTCTGAATTTGTGGTTATTTTTATGATCCAATGATTTGCCTACTTTTGGAAATTTTATGTCAGATTTTATGACATTAAAATTATAATTGTTATATAAATTTTTTGAAAATATTTTTAGGTGACCTTTGAGATTGTTAAGAGAACCTGGGATCTTATAAAAGTAAAATTTAGAATGTGTTTTAAAGCAGAAATTGTTCAGTTTAATATTTTTTTTTCCTCATGCAAAAATACTAAATATATTGAATGAGCAGGAAGAAATATTTTATGTTTTCTAAGGATTATCAGATTGTAAGGAAGGGAGAAGGTAAGCTTTATGGTTCCCATGATATTTTGATAATGGTCAACTAAGCTTATTCATTCATCAAGTCAGGACATAATGCCCCTTCACACACTCATTCACATCACTCCCACTTCCTGCATATTTCAGCAGGGAAATTTGCCTTCTGAGTCAATAGTTGCTGTTCTCAATATATTTCCTTTCAGAATTCCGGAACCAAAACAATTTGGCCATTTACAATCTGGAACCAGTCCCAGGTCTTAGATTTTTATTTATTTATTATTGTTTTCTTTAAACATGTCTGTTCGGTTTGGAACTCTTATTAAAGAGAAGTGGAATATGTAAACCATTTAGTCACAAGCCTGGTTAAGGTGAAATAAGGTGGTTAACGTGCATTTGCTCTTGTCTATGAAGTGTACCAGAAGTTTGACTACACAGTTTGCTAGTTCTGGGAGCTATTTCCATGAATACTTGGAGTGAGCTTTCAATTCCTACTTTAGAAAGACAGTGAAAATGTTAGGTGAAAGTAACTGAATACACGCCATCCGTTGAACATGACATTTATTTCTCTGCAGTGTTAACTTAAACATAGTAATGCGCAACAGGGGAGAGTTTTCTTATTGATTCCCCCTTCTGTCTTCATTTTAACATGGGTGAAACTTCCTTAACATGTGTGGCTGAGAGAACTATCTTTGTTCTCATCCGGAGGCACTCTACACTCCTCCACACCCACATACACCTCAAATTTTTTTTTAAAGATTTATTGATCACTATGCTGGGTCTTCATTGCTGTGCTTAGACTTCTCCTTGTGGTGGCATCTCCTGTTGTGGATCGTGGGCTCTAGGCACGTGGGCTTCAATCATTGTGGTACATGGGCTTAGTTGCAGCATATGGATTTTTCCCAGACCAGGGACTGAACCCATGCCCTCTGCATTGCCAGGCAGATTCTGAACCACTGGACCACCAGGGAAACCCATATACACCTCATCCTTACCTTGTCATTTCTAAGTACAAAGGTATCTTATTTTGGGTTAGGATGATAGAGTCAAGTTCTGCTTCTCAGTCTACCCTAGGTTTTGTTTTGTTTAAATCAAGCAATGATTTATGGATAATGAAATAGACCTTGTAGATATTTAATATATACCTGTTTGTTTATTTTTTTCATGTGTAGTCAGTCATGTCTGACTCTTTGCAACCCCATGGACTATAGCCCATCAGACTCCTGCTGTCTATGGGATTTCCCAGGCAAGAATACTGGAGTAGGTTGCCGTTTCCTACTCCAGGGGGTATTCCTGACCCAGGGATTGAACCTGTGACTCCTGCATTGACAGGCAGATTGTTTACCACTACTACCACCTGGGAAGCCCCAGTCTACCTTAAGACTCTCAAAAATTTGCCTCAAGCGTCACTGTTTGGTTTTTTTTTTTTTTCCCTTAACTCTCGGTAAAGTTTCTCTTGTTAATTGTGTATGGTCCTGGGGTGCCTTTCCTTCTTTGGTAGGCTCTACACATCACTGTCTCTCATTTCTGTGCTTTATATATGCCTTAGGAACAACTACCTCCTGACTAACTGCAGTACTGAAGTCTGACACCAATTCTCTGATACCATCTGGGTGTCCCTACACCCACTGAAATTAGAATTCAATTCCAACTGTAAGTACCTTGATTTAGTATTGACCCAGGTAAAAGGTAGTTTCTTCACAAGGTAGCCCCTACCTCTGACCATCTTCAGATTGGATACTTTGTTAGGATTCTGTTCTTATGATTGCAGTTTTGTTATAAAGGTTATAACCACCAAATAGAGAAATTGGGCAAGGTTGGGTGGTGGGGTGAAATAGAGAGCTCTTATGCTTGCTTCTCCTGGAATCTGGATACGTTCTTCTCCCAGCCCATGAAGATGTTCACCAACCAGGAAACTTCAATGAGCCTTATTGTCCAGAGTTTGTATTGGGGTGTCATTACTTAGACATGATTGACTGAGTAAACCATTGGCCACATGATTGAACTCAATTTCCAGCCCATCTCAAATTCCCTGAGGTTCAGGTGGATCACAATTCCAACTCTCTAACCACAAAATTGTTCTTCATGGTGACCAGCTCCAATACTTTGGCCGCCTGATGTGAAGAGCAGACTCATTTGAAAAGACCCGGATGCTGGGAAAGATTGAAGGAGAGAAGAGAAGAGAACGACCTAAGATGAGATGGTTGGATGGCATCAATGGCTCAATGGACATAGGTTTGAATAAACTCCGGGAATTGGTGAACAGGGAGGCCTGGCGTGCTGCAGTCTATGAAGTTGCAAAGAGTCAGACACCACCGAGCAACTGAACTGAACTGAGCTGAGTGTGTTTCAGTCACTTCAGTCCTGTCCAACTCTTTGTGACCCCATGGACAGAAGAGCATGGTAGGCTACATCCCCCAACCCAGGGATGGAACCCTCATCTCTATGTCTCCTCCACTGGTGGGAGGGTTCTTTACCACTAGCTGTTTATGGTTAGGGAAAGTTAAATTGACTGTCTTTTGGTGAGAAAAACCCTTCCTCCTGGATTCCAGGCTACAAATGATTCTCCCATTAGGTAGAAACATAGATGACATGACATTTCTGTAACTAAATCTTCTTCCTTAACAGGTCAAGGACTTATGTTCAACCTCACCATGATCTGGGTTTCCCTGGTGACTCAGTGATAAAGAATCTACCTGCCAATGCAGGAGACATGGGAGACTCAGTGATCCCTGGGTCAGGAAGATCTGGAGAAGGAAATGGCAGTCCACTCCAGTATTCTTGCCTGGAGAATCCCACGGACAAAGGAGCCTGAAGAGCTACAGCCCCTGTCCAAAGAGTCGGACATCACTGAGCACAGCACATAGATGACATGATCTTTCTATAACTAAATCTTCCTTAACAGGTCAGGGACTTATGTTTAACCTTTTCATGATCTACTCTCATGTGAAATATAGAAGTACTTTTTAAATAAAGTATGTATGTTTTCCTTTAGGATTTTCACGTTTTTAGTAACTCACAAGAGGTAAGGCCTTAATTGGTATTTAAATATTTGTTGATCCTTATCACGTGCAGGGTACTTTGGATGCACATTAAAATGAAAAAGTTCCTTTTCTCCCTAGCTCTTAAATATGGGTTTAAGAGCTGAGTAATATTATATCCAGTGGTTTTCAAATTTTATTCTCTCCTAAGCAGAGCTTTTTTGTTGAAGAGTACCAAAACCCTTCATAGAATCTTAGGATTTGGAAGAACATGGCACATTCAAAAAATCACCAGGGACTTGTGGTGATTACAGGATCAGAATACATTGCAGGTACTTCCCTGGCCATTCAATGGTTAGGACTCCACCTTCCAGTGCAGGGGATGTGAGTTCAATCCCTGGTTGGGAACCTAGGATCCCACATGTCTCATTAAAAAAAAAAAAAAAAAAAAACACAAAAAACATAAAACAGAAACAATATTGTAACAGATTCAATAAAGACTTTTAAAATGGTCCACATTAAAAAAATCTTTAAAAGGATACCTTGTAAAGGATTTTACTAGGCAAGACATAACTTAATAAAGTAAATACAATAGATGAAATACTCTGAGATTAGAGAAGTGTGAGAGAAGCAGCAGCTAAGGTATCCTGTGACAAATACATTGGGTAAAGAAAAATGAGTAAAAGAATAGTAAGCCTTCTTGGTGGAGAGAAATAGCAGAAGCAAAACAAGTAGGAAAATGGAATATATCCTTTGAGAGGATATAGCTTATTCTCCATTTTATCTGGAGCATAAGATATACATATTGTTGCTGATTTTTAGTTGCCAAGTCATAATCAGCTCTTTGCAACTCCATGGACTGCAGCATGCCAGGTGTCCCTGTCCTCCACTGTCTCCTGGAGCTTGCTTAGACTCATGTCCATTGAGTTGGTGATGCTATCTAACCATCTCATCCTCTACCACCCCCTTGTCCTTTTGCCTTCAATTTTTCCTATCATCAGGGGCTTATCCAGTGAGTTAGCTCTTTGCATCATGTGGCCAAATTATTGGAGCTTCAGCATCAGTACTTCCAATGAATATTCAGGGTTGATTTCCTTTAGGATTGACTGGTTTGATCTCCTTGCTGTCCAAGGCACTCTCAAGAGTCTTCTCCAGTCACAGTTCGAAAACATCAGTTCTTCAGTACTCAGTCTTCTTTTGGTCAAACTTTCACATCTGTACATGACTACTGGAAAAACCATAGCTTTGACCATATAGGCCTTTGTTGGCAAAGTGTTGTCTCTGCTTTTTAATATGCAGTCTATGTCATAGCTTTCCTTTCAAGGAGCACGTGTCTTTTAATTTCATGGCTGCAATCACTGTCCACAGTGATTCTGGAGCCCAAGAAAAGAATATCTATCACTGCTTCCACTTTTTCCCCTTCTATTAATATTTGCCATGAGGTAATGGGACTAGATGCCATGATCTTAATTTTTTTTAATGTTGAGTTTTAAGTCAGCTCTTATACTCTCCTCTTTCACTATCATCAAGAGGCTCTTTAGTTCCTTTTCACTTTCTGCCATTGGAGTGGTATCATTTGCATATCTGAAGTTAAGACACATGTATAGGTGAGCAATAATTTATGGAACTGTATCCTGTCTGTTTGGCAAAGTGGAGACTGGATGGAAGGTTTTTAAGAGGAAGACTTATAGAATGGAATTATAGGCTGTATAACAATTTCAAAAGATTTTGAAAATATTTAAGGACATGATAAAAATTCCGACTAGAAATGATGTTCAGAATGGGAAGAAAGATATAGGGACATACTTAATTTTGAGAAGGACACAGCCAGTACTTGACAAATTTAAATGAAAAAATTATCTGGAAATACCAGAATCTTAAGGAAAATGTAAAGTCACATGTAGCTGAGATCAGATAATATTTAAGGCAAAGGAGGAGTCTACTAAAAGGTAAGAGACCCTTCTTATTTTTAAAAATAATTTTTATTGGAGCATAGTTGATTGCAATGTTGTGTTAGTTTCTGCTGTACAGCAAAGTGAGTCAGTTATACATATACATATATGCACTGTTTTTAAGCTTCTTTCCCCGTATGGGTCATTAGGTGTAGGTGTAGGTGTTGTCACTCAGTCGTGTCCGACTCTTTGTGACCCCATGGACTCTAGCCTGGCAAGCTCCTCTGTCCATGGGATTCTCCAGGCAAGAATACTGCAATGGGTTGCCAAGCCCTCCTCCAAGGGATCGTCTTATCCGGAAATCAAACCTGTGTCTCTTAAGTCACCTGCATTTGCAGGCAGGTCCTTCACCAGTAATTCCACCTAGGAGGATCTTATATACATAAGATATACATTGCATATATGAAAATCCCACTCTTCCAATTTATCTCTCCCCTGCTTTTTCTTCTTGGTAACCATAAGTTTGTTTTCCATATCTGTGGCTTTATTTATACCTTGTAAATAGGTTCATTTGTGCTGTTTTGTTTTTTTTCAGATTCCAAATAAGGTTTTTCTTTGTAATGAAAGTTTCTGGTCTACATACTACCTGGAGAAAATCACAGGAATTGGATAATTGTTCACCTCTACATTTAAGTTTATGAGAACCTACAATAACTTGAGGATATGCTGTAACAGTCATCTCTTTGATAATGTACATTAATATTAAAATACTTAATATGAGCATTACACACGGAAATAAAGGCATGACATTTGCAGTACAAAGGAACTTGTCTTTTATATCGAGTACTTTGTGAAGTACTCAGAGCATTAAATACTTGGACAATACTTGCTTTATAAAACGAATTAGGTAAGCAAACATTGACTGTAATGACATTCTAACAGCTGAAAAGCATATTTCAAAATAAAACAGGAAGGCAATTCTTGTTTTAAGGTAAACATTTTCAAGACGAACACTTAATTCAAATACTGCACCCAAACTACCGGATAGAGTTCAGCCAGCTGAAATCTTTTGCAAATTGCTCCACAGTTGGCTACTGTTTCACACCCCTATACAGAGGCTGTCTACAGGAAGCCATTGACTCAAATACTTTGGTCAAACACTTTTTCAAGGCCCTAGCCAAATAATTTTTTCAAAAGAAAAAATGTTTTGTGGGTAGACCCATTGATGTATTAAACACACTGCAGTCTGTGGCTTCTTTTTCCTAAAATTTGAAAAAAATCAAACAAACTGGTCTATTTATGATTAATTACTAGAGGCTTAAGGTTAATTACCATGTTTTCATTCCATTAATTTTTTTCACAAAGAGTCCTACTGGTTGGTGTACCACATCAACCAATCAGTTCCCACCAGCAGTCAGCCAGCCAACTAGCACAGAACCAAGTATGGGAGAAACAGCCTGCTCATTTGACTTTAGTGATTATTTTCATTCCCAGGGACATTTTGAGGATGATAGAAGCTAATTTTCCTCTTCTTGTTTCTTTCTAGAAGAGTTTGCAATTGTCACTTATATTCTGTGCCTGAGGACTAAGGAAAATTTTTTCTGAGTTTTAGATTTTTTTTTTCAAGCTTCTGATTCAGAGTTGAAAGTTGGTACAAACTAGTTTGATAGTTCTGAGTGACTTGACTAATGAGATGAAACACAAAGTCAGTTAATTTCTTTCTGAAATGCTTCTCCACTGACTTTTTATGTGAATGTCCCAGCCAAACTGTCCCTAAACTCCCTCTTTATTTGTGAATCCAAAAGCTACTTTTATGAATCTCTACTTGTATCCTGGGAAATAGAGTGTAGAATAAGAGACTAAATTTTTGTGAGCTTTATGGTAAAGCAGAGAGGTAGTACATTTTAGGAAATACAAAACTGTAATGTTTTATATAATATTTTATACTTATATTTTTATATTTTATTTAGGAAACATAAAATTCTAAGGAGTTATATATATATGTATATATAAATGTACATATTATGTATTTTATATATATATATATATGAAATAAAAAATTATTGGCTACCATACTCTGATAAAATAAGAACAATGTTGGCAGTAGATCGGAGTCAGGAGATCCCAAGGCCTGGCTCCACATCTATGTAATTTTAATTGCCTATACCTCTAATTTGGCTCTTGGTTACATAGATAATTTCATATCTTTGATCATTGTCACCAAAGCTCATGTGTTACTTTAAATGACATGCATTTGAACTTAAGATAAAGGCTGAGAGTTAAACTCTTTTCCATAGTGGTCTGTTTAAAGCAGTCACACACACTTAGTACAAATAACTCTGGCAAACAAAATTGCTAGCCTGTGGTTCCTTTTTCTAATGGAGCTCATTAGGAGTTTCAGGACTGAGGAGAAAGTTTGGAAGTCATAGAGGTGTCCTCAAACAAAATTAATTTGTTTTGTTTTTGAATCAAAAGATAACTTCTATAATCATTGCAGACTTGATCATTGATACACCTTGAAAATTAAATAGAAAGAGTAGTAATCAATCAATAAATAAGCAAAGTAGGAATAAAGGAGAAGATAGAAGAAGAAGAAGGAGGTCTATGTTCTAATATTAGAACTGGGTATAAATTGCCACTCTTACTCACAGGATCCAGTTGCTGCAGCATTACACTTGTTTTTGAATAGCAGTCTAATAATGAAACTGATAATGGTAAAAATGACAAATGCTCTGTTGCAAGTTTGGCTTTTTAAAAATTATGCCAAAGTGTATTTCAGTTATCCTTACGTAATTAGGAAAAACTTTTTTTCCGCTTAATTTTTTAAATTGAAGGATATTTGCTTTACAGAATTTTGTGGTTTTCTATCATACATAAACAAGACTCAGCCATAGGTACACCCTTGCCCCTTCCCTCCTGAACCTCTCTTCCATCTCCCTCCCATCCCACCCTTCTTTATTGTCACAGAGCCCCTGTTTGAGGTCCCTGAGTCATATAGCAAATTCCCATTGGCTATCTGTTTTACACATAGTATTGAAAATTTCCCTGTTACTCTCTCCATACATCTCCCCCTCTCCCTCCCCCTCTCCCCTGTGTCCATAGGTCTGTTCTCTATGTCTATTTCTCCATTGCTGCCTTGAAAATAAATTCATCAGCACCATCTTTCTAGATTCCATATATATGCATCAGTATATGATATTTATCTTTCTCTTTCTGACTTACTTCACTCTGTATAATAAGCTCTAGGTTCTTCCACCTCATTGGAATGGATTCAGATGCATTCCTTTTTATGGCTGAGTAATATTCCATTGTATATATGTACCACTGCTTCTTTATCCATTCATCTGTCGATGGACATCTAGGTTGCTTCCATGTTCTAACTATTGTAAATAGTGCTGCAATGAACATTGGGGTACATGTGTCTTTTTCAATTTTGGTTTTCTCCAGGGTATATGCCTAGTAGTGGGATTGCTGGGTCATATGGTGGTTTTATTCCTAGTTTTCTAAGGAATCTCCATACTGTCTTCCATAGTGGCTGTATCATTTTCACCAGCAATGCAAGAGGGTTCCCTTTTCTCCACATCCTCTCCAGCATTCATTGTTTGTAGACTTTTTGATGATCATTCTGACTGGTGTGAAGTGGTAGCTCATTGTAGTTTTGATTTTCATTTCTCTAGTAGTGAGCAATGTTGAGCCTGTTTTCATGTGTTTGTTAGCCATATGTATGTCTTTGGAGAAATAGCTGTTTAGGTCTTTTCCCTCTTTTTGATTAGGTTGTTTGTTTTTCTGGTATTGAGTTGTATGAGCTGCTTGTATATTTGGAAATTAATTCTTTGTCAGTTGTTTCCTTTGATACTATTTTCTCCCATTCTGAGGGTTGTCTTTTACCTTGCTTGTAGTTTCCTTTGCTGTGCAAAAGCTTTTAACTTCAATTAGGTCCCACTTGTTTATTTTTGTTTTTATTTCCATTACCCTAGGAAGTGGGTCATAGAGGATCTTACTTTGATTTATGCCATTGAGTGTTCTGCCTATGTTTTCCTATAAGAGTTTTATAGTTTCTGATCTTACATTTAGATCTTTAATTTTGGGTTTATCTTTGTATATGGCATTAGGAAGTATTCTATGTAATTAGGAAAAACTTTTAAATGACTGTACATTAAATCATGTTCAAATGCAGATCTTATTCTTTCTCTCTACTTAAAAACTCCAACTCTGAATACATTTCAAGATTTAAAATGAGTTCTGTATCATTATATCACTTACATTTAATTGTATAAAACTAGCTCAAAGCAGTTTGTCTTATATAAAGTGGATATTTAATACTTGTAATTTTCAGACAATTTAATTTTGTTAATTATAGTCACAGGCTAATCTATTTGCTGAGTTGCAAAAATATGTATGCATATGTAAAATGATGTCACAATTTTTTTAAATCACATTCATTCATTATTCTATACAATTACATTGTATAGAAACTTGTGGGCCCTAAGAGCACAGTTTTAAGATACAGTTTTAAAAGTTTTAAGATGCAGTATTCTTCATTATATTAGACAAAGGTTTTCTAAAGTAGAAGAGTCAGGCAACCTTTATGTTTAGTAACTTTCTATTCCTTCATATCCTAATACATGAAATTTACAGACCTTTGATAATAGGGAGAACTGAAAGTGTACTTACAATTTATGGCTTTTGCTTGGCAAAATGATTATTGTTCTGTTCTCTGTCATGGAATATATGTGAGAACACTGATACCACTAAACTCTACTTTTCCAATAAGACATTTTTTAATGTTACTAAAGGACTGTTTGCTTACTGAAGAAAGGGAAAAACAGGAAAAATAAAAACCCAGAAAAAGTATTTGTTCCTTTCTGGTATATTATTTTCACTCTTCATCAGTTTAACCTTGAGGAAAAAAAAATATAATTCTTTGTGACCATACTGTCCTATTGTATTAAAGGATAGAGTGTGGGAAGCGGGAGTCAGTCTAGATGTTATCCATGTGCACAGAGAATACAAAAATGTAAAACGTTTTAATCACTGTATCTGATTGTAAAAGAAAATAAATCACTGAAAGGAATGTGAGAAGTATTTCAAACCCAATATAAAATAAAGAATGGTAACAAGAAAACAGGAAACTGCCTGGAACAGGACTTAGTAATAATTCAAGTTGTGATTTAGGACTCATAGGTCTCAACTATGGAATGAGGCCTTTCTCTGTGTGTGATTCCAGACCACTGAGTGAGGATTTCTGTGCATTAGTTTTTTTATCTACAAAATGTTCATAGTGTTGCAAAGTGTTAGTCCATCAGTTGTGTCAGACTCTTTGCAATCCCAGGGACTGTAGCCCACCAGGCTCCTCTTGTCCACAGAATTCTCAAGGCAAGAATACTGGAGTGGATAGCCATTCCCTTCTCCAGGGAATCTTCTCGACCCAGGGATCGAACCTGAGTCTCTTGTATTAGCAGGCAAATTCTTTACCGTTTGAGCCACCAGGGAAATATTCATAGTGTAGACTCCTTTAAATTCTTTGAGCCTAGTAGAGGCCCAGTGCCCTCTTCAGAACTGATCGATAAGGTATAAAAATTAATGAGACAGGTCTATCTTATTTGTCATCCTTACTTGGTTGAGAAACAGTGCAATCAGATCTCATACTAATGTTTGACCATGTTGGATAATAAGCACTTCTGGAATTATAAAGGCCCCTTTATGGTTTCATGCTCTGAGAGATTTTCTTTATATCTTTAACACTGAAATTATTAATTGAATAAGCTTTGCCTTCAGAGTGTTTCTTGCCATGGATTCATTATTTCAATTAATATAATATTTATTAAATATTGCATTTATATTATATTTGCTTGGATAATATTAGCTGTCCTTACTCTGATAGTAAACATGATGGAAGCTGCTACAGTGTAGAGATTCTAGATCATTAGGAACCAACTATCTGGTAATTATACTCCAATTAAAAAAAAGAGAGAACCAATTATCAGGAAAGATGGGAATTAGCAGTCAAAAGAGCATAACTTGCAAGATAATAACCAATTTTTCTTTCATATTGGCATATAAAAATAAAGAAAATTTTAAAATTATCTGACAATGCAAAATAAGAGTCCTTAAAAAAAAAAAACCTAGCCACATAGCCACTGTGAACTGAACAATCACATTTGCTTACTATATTTTATAGAGCAATTTGCAAGTAGGTAGACTATTAGTATCCAACTGGTTTTACTTACAAAATCCTACCAGATAGGATTCCAAGATAACATGAATCCTCTTGAATACATCTGATAATTACAAATCTTTATTGGGTACTTATAGTTGTTACCATACAGTCTTGAGTTAATAATTTCTTCTCTTAGTAAATTCAGAACACTTTTGTAGAGGGACACCATTAACTATTCATACATTGCAAAAGTAAAACAGCAATTTTAACTAGGTTTCTTTTATTTTTCCTCTTCTTTTTCATCTTAGAGTTTCATCCCTGAGGATGAACAGACTTCCTTGGACATATTTTTAAGTGTATGCTTCTTGACTATCATTATCTTATAATAGTTGATATTGTTTTGCCTTTCTTTGAAATATAAGATACATTCCCATAAAAGTTATATCATATATTTGAGCTCAATTCTATTTTGGATCCCAGCTCACAGAATAACAAGATTTAGAGAGTATGATGTATCAGGTTTTCCAAAGAATATCTGAAGTCAAATTTACAGGAACCAGTGTAATAGAACAAATAACATCTTTCACATTCTGTTTAGTAATGGCTTATTATTTTTTTAAATGGCATGTTATGATATCTGTTCTTGGGAAACTGAATAAGATGTCTTTCCTTAGGTGAGTCATACACAAATTATGGATGAGAAATTTGAAAGCTCTTTAATCCTCCATTTACTAGCTTAAATAGATTTTTCTAGAATCTAAATATTTTATAGGTATTTCATGTAACTTTTCTCATAGCTATGTAGATTTTAAAGCTGTGTCCTTTCTGTGAACTACCTCAGGGGATAATGACGAGAATCACTTTCACCAGTAACACGTGATACTCCCTACACTGTAAAATCATCAATAGCATCTTTTAGTGAATCTGCTGACATTAGACTGGCTTTTCCACTGGAGTCAGATTAAGTTTTGCAATGATTCTTTGAAACTAGCAAACTGGTAGCCTGACATGATCTTCCCAGTCTGAAAGCTACCATCAGAAGTCAGCTCAATTATCTCTATAGACTTCAAGTCTTTAAAAGTTTAAAAGGTTTCACTCATCCCTGTGTATTTACCTGAGGATATTTTTCATTCCCTAGATGATGGGGGAAGTTCAAATTTAGTTTAATTCTCAAAAATTTATGCATATTTCCAATTTATAAAAAACAAGACCAGCCTTCCCTTATTTCCAGATTTCTGTGCCAAGATTTATCAGTCAATTGACCTCATGTGGAGGCATTTAGTTAGATAAGCTTTTCTTTCAGGGTGCGTGATTCTGTTTATTTATAATGATATTTACATGTTGCTGTTGTCGCTCAGTCATGTTCAACTCTGCAACCCCATGGACTGCATCATGTCAGTCTTCCCTGTCCTTCACTATCTTCCAGAGTTTGCTCGAATTCATGTTCACTGAGTCGGTGATGCTATCTAACTGTGTCATCCTCTGCTACCCTCTTTTCCTTTTGTCTTCAATCTTTCCCAGAATCAGAGTCTTTTCTGATGAGTTGTCTCTTCACATCTGGTGGCCACAAACAATATTCTGTACACAGATATTATGGAAATGCTTCTGTGTAGAGAACATTGTTTGTGAGAAGTAGAGATAAACAGAAATCATATAGTTTCTAGGAACAAAGTGTGAGTCTGAGAAATATGTGAGAAGTATGCATACTTTAAAAAAAAAGCTACAATAAGCTCAAATTGCAAAGATACCCCTTGAAAGTAATGTCCTTGGGCTTTCACTTAATAGTAAAAAAAAAAAAGTAAGTAGTAAAAAAAAAAAGTCCTTTCTTTTTAAAGGTACCTCTTTTTTATGGTGAATAATAAAGATGATACAATTAAACATGTTAACTGGAGTTCTGAGAAGGTTACAGTAAAATGTATGGCAGTTTTGTACTTTTCTCAGTGACCTTTAATTTCCCATATGACAAATCGTGAAACAATTCAGAGAAGACAGAAATGTGTGAGAAAAATCTCAAAAGAGAATCTTACCCTTGAATCCCAGCAGAGTCAATGGCCACAGGACTTCCCTGTGTCACACATTCTTCGTAAATCAGATGTCACTTTCACAAGCAGTTCAGGGGTAAACAATGTGAGAGAAAATGAGACTTTGTTTCTAGTTTGTTTTTTTAAATTAAATTTATTTATTTTTTAATTACAATACTGTATTTGTTTTGCCATACATTGGCACGAATCAGCCATAGGTGAACACAATCGCCCAATGCCGAAGCCCCCTCCCACCTCCCACCCCATATCCTCTACCTGAATCATCCTGTGCATCAGCCCCATGCATCCTGCATCCTACACCAAACATAGGTTAGCACTTCGTTTCATACAGGAAAATACACATGCTTCACTGCCATTCTCCCAAACCATCCCACCCTTTCCCTCTCCCTCAGAGTCCAAAGTCCACTCTATACCTCTGTGTCTCTTGTTGTCTCACATATAGGGTCATCATTACTGTCTTCTAAATTCCATATATATGTGTCAGTATACTGTATTGGTGTTTTTCTTCTGGCTTACTTCACTCTGTATAATCGGTTCCAATTTCATCCATCTCATTAGAACTGAGTCAAATTTATTCTTTTAAGGGCTGAGTAGTATTCCATAGTGTATATGAACCACAGCTTTCTTATCCATTCATCTGCTGATGGACATCTAGGTTGCTTCCATGTCCTGGCTATTATAAACAGCGCTGCAATGAACATTGGGGTACATGTGTCTCTTTCAATTCTGGTCAAAGTACCAAATCTAAATAAATCCAAGTGAAAAAATTTAAATATTGTTCAGGACCTGACAATTGTTCTGTCACTGATGATTTTGCTTGAGTCTTCAAAATCTGTCCATTCTTTCATTTCCTCCTTCCCTCCCTTCCTTTTGTCCTCTTTTCTCCTTCCTTCCTCCACTCCCTCTTTCTTCCTTCCCTACTTCTCTTTCTTTCATCAAACATTTTTCAAGTGTCCACCAAATGGACACCAGTATATGCAGACAGGAAGACCCAGTTCCTGCCCTCATGAAGCTTACAATCTAATGTTGGAAATAAACTGGAAATTGATGAAATGACAGTACACAATGATAAGACCTCATGTGAGGTTTGATAGATGGAAGGTTCAAGGAGGATGAGGCAGGAGTGGGTGGGACTGTGTTTTAGACAGTAGGAATACATTTACTCTTAATTCTTAAGCAGATGAGTTTTCAGAAAGACCTTTCCTAAACCCCTTTGGTCACTTTCAAAATGAAAATGTTAGTTTACCCAAAAGGATTTTAGCTACACTGAAAATAGTACAAAATTTTATGTCTTCAAAATCTGACCAAACCGTTTGATTGTATTTATTTTTTGTGTTCAAAATGGCAAGAGTCACCTCTTCTCATCCCAGCTGCCATTTCACAAGACTGCAAGCTCCTTTTCCAGGGATGACCTGTCTTGGCCAGGAAAACCTAAGGCTCTTGGTTCTGTTCTCCGAGTGAGTTAGTGTCCTCTCTCTTTTATGTAACTTGATAAATGGATTGAATTTCAGCTGCATAAAGCTATAATTATTGTACATTGTCACTACTTTCATGTTCTGTTAAGGCTTGGGGGAAAAACTAGGTTCCATTAAATATGTTCTAAGGAAAATGCCAGCTTAACATCGGTATGTTCACAGAATATGTAAGTTTTTGGAAATGACTAAAGTGAGTTTTCTGTCTTTTATTTTAGTTATCTTTAAAAGCATTTATTGGGCTATAGTTTATTTGCAATGTTGTTAGTTTCTTCTGTACTCTTTTGCTGTAGTTTGATTAGATACAATGAAGGATGATGAATTTACTAAAAATTTAACTCTGAATATGGGCATAATAATGTGAAAAAAATAAAATCGTTATGTGGGTCATTAACAAACAACAGCAAATGAAGGGTATCCCTAGGACTTAAAAAGTTGCTGTAACTTATTGTATAATCACCTAAACACTTGACTTTATTTCAACCCCCACCCCACCCCCATCCCAGTCATTCTGAAGGTTGTGGTTTAGGAGACTCGAGACTGGAAAGGGAGATTGAGGGGGAAGGAGAACATAAGTTTCTTCAATGAATTATTGTATTAGTCTCCAGTTAATTATTTAAATTGCCTAAACCTTGCTCTGATATATTTTTTCATTTGCAGAAGGATTTTTTTTCCCAGCAACTAATATGTACTTTTCTGGGTCATGATGTTTATGATTAATATCTGAAAAGTATAAATCAAACAGTGGCTATTTACACATCAGAGTAGTCTGAGCAGACACTAAAATGTGCTTTTCCAGTGCTAAATTTCCCCTTTGATTGCATTTATGTAACCCTGGTCATTATTCTTTCCTGCTCAGGCGAGGGGCCATATGTCTTTTCTTGCTCACTCAGCCATCCCAGAGCCTAAAAGAACTCTTGGAAATAATAAATTTTCTGTTTAATGGGTGAATAATGAAAGGAATGATTGATTGAAGAAGTCACAGTAAAAAAAAGTGCTCAGCATATATGCAGCTTCTCAATGCTTGTTCATTCATTGTCATGTAGTTGGAGACATTGGTCTTTGGAAATTTTTTTGTATTTGTAAATTAAAAATTTTTTATTGGAGTAGAGTTGATTTAAAATGCTATGCTACATTGTAAAAATTTTAAAAATTTAGGAACAATGCTGTGTTAGTTTCTGCTGTACAGCAAAGTGAATCAGCTATACATATACTGATACATACATTTACACTTTTTCAGATTCTCCTCCCTTGTAGGTCATGACAGAGTACTGAGAAGAGTTCCCAGTGCTATACAGGAGGTTCTTTCTAGTTACCTATTTTATAAATAATAGTTGTATATGAGACACTGTTGTGTTTTCTCTTTTTGTTTCAGTCTAGTGGCTTATCCACAGACTCTCAAGCTTTTCTATTTTACGAAATTTGCTTTGAATAGGTTATGATTTTATTTTCAGGGTGATGTTGTTATTCAAGAATGGAGTAGATTTTCTTTCCTAACTTATCCTATTCTCTATACTTAGGTAACATAAATGTGACATTGCTTCTTGGCCTTTTGGCTAAGGTCAAGTATAATATGGGGGCTTCCCAGGTGACAGAGTGGTAAAGAATCCGTCTGCCAATGCCAGAGAAAGAAGAAACACAGCTTTGACCCCTGGGTCAAGAAGATCCCCTGGAGGAGGAAATGGCAATCTGCTCCAGTATTCTTATCTGAAAAGTTCCATGGATAGAGGAGTCTGGTGGGCTATAGTTCATGGGGTCACAAGAAGTCAGACACGACTGAGTGAGCACAGATGTGACGCTGTCATTTCTCCAATGAGAGGTGACTTTTGTAGTCCCACCAGTGAATACCAGCTAGACTTAGGGACTCACTTCTAAGAAATGGCAGTGTGGGAGATGACCTACTTACTTCTGAGAGGCTAGATTATAAAAGGTGAAACAGCTCCCACCTGACTTTCTTCTTCCATTGTTGAGACACTTGTCCTTGGAACATAGCCACCCTGCTGTGAGAAATCCCAGGCCACAGGAAAGTCAACACTCCCAACAAAGGGCTCAGTTCACAGCCAAACATCCACTATCAGCCATATGAGTAAAGGTGTCTAGAGAAGATTTTAGCTTCTTGGAGCCTTTCAACCTGGGCTCCAGACATCAAGGGCAGAGAAAAGCCATCTTGCTCTAGTCTGTTTGAATTCCATGACCATAGTCAGTACAGTTCAGTCACTCAGTTGTGTCTGACTCTTTGCAACCCCATGCACTGCAGCACACCAGGCTTTCCTATCCATCACCACCTCCCAGAACTTGCTCAAACTCACCAGGCTTACCTATCCATCACCAACTCCCAGAACTTGCTCAAACTCATGTCCATTGAGTCAGTGATATCCTACCAACTCATCCTCTATTGTCCCCTTCTCCTCCTACCTTTAATCTTTCCCAGCATCAGGGTCTTTTCCAATGATTCTTTTTTTTTTTTTTTGCTACCATATGCGGGCTAATTTTTTATGCAGCCATAGTAACTGGAATAATGATTTATTTTATTTTATTTTATTTTATTTTTACTTCTTACTGTCATTTAGCATTATATTTTTAGTTTTTTTTTAAATTAAATTTATTTATTTTTTTAGTTACAATACTGTAAGAAGCTGGAAGTGTCACTCTTCTGTTTCCAATCATTCATTCATTCATTCAGAAAAAGCTTGAAATCTGTGTTTTTTTGTTTTTTTATTTTATTGTATAAGGTAATTTTTTTAAATACTTTATTCTACATTACAATATTTTATTTTATTTGCTGAAATTATTTATTGAGATATAATTCATATATCATAAAATTCAGCATCTTAAAAATGTACATTTCAGTGGTTTTGGTATAGTCTCAGAGTTGTGCAACCATCACTCTCGTCTCAGTTCAGTTCAGTCACTCAGTGGTGTCCTACTCTGCAACCCCATGGACTGCAGCACACCAGAGTTCCCTGTTCATCACCAACTACTGGAGCATGATCAAACTCATGTCCATCAAGTCAGTGATGCCATCCAACCATCTCATTTGCTGTCATCCCCTTCTGTTCCTGCCTTCAACCTTTCCCAGTATCAGGGTCTTTTTCAGTGAGTCAGTTCTTCTCATCAGGTGGCCAGAGTACTGGACCTTCAGCTTCAACATCAGCTCTTGCAATGAGTATTCTGGACTGGTTTCCTTTAGGATTGACTGGTTTAATCTCCTTGCAGTCCAAGGGACTCTCAAGAGTCTTCTCCAACACCACAGTTCAAAAGCATCAATTCTTCAGCACTCAGCTTTCTTTATGTTCCAACTTTCACATCCATACATAACTACTGGAAACATCCTAGCTTTGCCTAGATGGACCTTTGTTGGCAAACTAATGTCTCTGCTTGTTAATATGCTATGTAGGTTTGTGATAGCTTTCTTCCAAGGAGCAAGCATCTTTTAATTTCATGGCTGCAATCACCATCTGCAGTGATTTTGGAGCCCAAGAAAATAAAGTCTGTCACTGTTTGCATTGTTTCCCCATCTATTTGCCATGAAGTGATGGGACTGGATGACTCGATCTTTGTTTTTTGAATGTTGAGTTTTAAGCCAACATTGTCACTCTCCTCTTTCACTCATCAAGAGGTTCTTTAGTTCTTCTTCACTTTCTGCCATAAGGGTGGTGTCATCTGCATATCTGAGGTTATTGATATTTCTCCCTGCAGTCATGATTCCAGCTTGTGCTTCATCCATCCTGGTATTTCACATGATGTACTCTGCATAGATGTTAAATAAGCAAGGTGACAATATATAGCCTTGAGGTACTCCTTTCCCAATTTGGAACCAGTCTGTTGTTCCATTTCTGGTTTTAACTCTTTTTTCTTGACCTGCATACAGATTTCTCAGGAGGCAGGTCAGGTGGTCTGGTATTCTCATCTCTTTAAGAATTTTCCACAGTTTGTTGTGATCCACATAGTCAAAGGCATTAGTGTAGTCAATGAAGCAGAAGTAGATGTTTTCCTGGAACTCTCTTGCTTTTTCTATGATCTAGTGGATGCTGGCAATTAGACCTCTGGTTCCTCTGCCTTTTTAAAATCCAGCTTGAACATATGGTAGTTCTTGGTTCATGTACTCTTGAAGCCTAGCTTGGAGAATTTTGAGCATTACTTTGCTAGTGTGTGAGATAAGTGTGACATGAAACTATTGTCTAGTTCCAGAATACTTTCATCACCCTGGAAAGAAACCTCATACCCATTAACAGTCTTCCCCTTTCTCCATAGAGTGTGCAGTCATTAATCTACTTTCTGTCTTTGTGTACTGACTTATTCTGAACATTTCATATAAATAGAATTATACAATATGTGAACTTCTGCGTCTGGTTTCTCTCACTAAGCATGTTTCAAAGTTCATCCATGTCATAGCATGTATCAATATTTCATTCCTTTGGATAAAATTCTGATGTATGAACATACCATGTTTTGTTTATTTATTTATCAGTTGATTGACATTTGGGTTATTCTCATTTTTTGACTATTGGGAATAATGCTGCTATAAATATTCATGTGAAAGAATTTTTTGTGAGAAAGTATGTTTTAAATTCTCTTAGGAATATAGTAGGAATGGTAGCTCTATGTTTAAAAGTTGGGAGGATGTCAAATGTTTTTCCAAATTGGCTGTACTAATTTACATTCTTATCAGCAATGTATGAATTTCTCCATATCTTCTTCAATTCTTGATATTCCCTATTATTATTATTCTCATCCAAGTGGTTATTAAATGGTGTTTCATTGTAGTTTTGATTTGCATTTCTCAAATCACTTAATGAATAGAGAAAAGATTCATTATATTTTCATGTGCTTACTAGATATTTTTATGTCTTCTTTAAAGAAATAGCTATTTAAATCTTTCCTTCACTTTTTTTGTTCAAGTTTATTTGGTGAATTTTATTTTGGCCAATTGACCTCTAGATTATTTCTATATGAGCCTGGCTCTTCAAAAATGATGTTAGCCAAAATTTTAATAGAAGCTGGCTGAATCTAGATTATGCTTCATAGATAACAGTCCTCTCATCTGGTCTCTATTATGTGTTTTTTTTTTTTAATTTGCTATTTTATTTCATTATTTTGTTTTATTTTTTTACTTTACAGTACTGTATTGGTTTTGCCATACATTGACATGAAAATTGGGTTGTCTTTTTATTTTGAGATGTATGCATATTTATGTATTCTGAGTATTAGACCCTTGTTCAGATTTGCAGTAATTTCTCCCTTTCTTTCACTTTCTTGATAGTCTCCTTGGATGCAAAGCAGTTTTAAATTTTTGTAAAGTCTGATATGTCTATTTTTCCTTTGTGCCACAGGTGTCATATCTGAGATATCATTGCCTAACTCAATATCATAAAGCATTTTTGCTCTGCTTTCTTCTAAAAGTTTTATTTTTCACATTTAGGTCTTTGATTCATTTGGAGTTAATTTTTATATATAGTGTGGGATGGGAGTATCTTTTCTTTATTTTTTTCATGTGATTATCTACTGTCTCATCACTTCATGGCAAATAGATAGGGAAACAATGACAGATGGGGAACAGGGACAGATTTTTTTGGGGGCTCGAAAATCACTGCAGATAGTGACTGCAGCCATGAAATTAAAAGATGCTTGCTCCTTGGTAGGAAAGCTTTGACCAACTTAAACATATATTAAAAAGCAGATACATTACTTTGCCAACAAAGGTCCATCTAGTCAAAGCTAAGGTTTTTCCAGTAATTATGTATGGATGTGAAAGTTGGACTATAAAGAAAGCTGAGCTCCAAAGAACTGATGCTTTTGAACTGTGGTGTTGGAGAAGACTCTTGAGAGTCCCTTGGACTGCAAGAAGATCCACCTAGTCCATCCTATAGGAGATCAGTCCTGAATAGTCATTGGAAGGACTGATGCTGAAGCTGAAATTCCAATACTTTTACCACCTGATATGAAGAAATGACTCATTTGAAAAGACCCTGGTGCTAGGAAGATTGAAGGCGGGAAGAGAAGTGGACGATAGAGGATGAGATGGTTGGATGGCATCACCGACTCAGTGGACATGAATTTGCATAAACTCTGGGAATTAGTGATGGACAGGGAGGCCTAGCATTCTGCCCTCCATGGGTTCACAAAGAGTAGTTCACGACTGAGCAACCGAACTGAATTGAGCAACTGAGCACACACATGTTTGAATTACAGTTTACAGGAAAATGGTCATATATATATATATATAACTATATATATATATATAGAGAGAGAACTATATATATATAGAACTATATATATATAACTGACCATTTAGTTATATATATATATAATATATATAATATATATATATAATATATATATATAACTGACCATTCTATATATATATAGAACTATATATATATACACACACATTATATACATATATATGGATTTTTTTCTGATTCTTTTAAATTATATGCTATTGCAATATATTGAACACAGTCATTTTTGTATATTGACTATAATCTGCAAACTCAGTGAATCTGTTTTATTAGCACTAACATTTATGTGTGTATTCCTTAGGATTTATTGCATACAAGAGGATGTCATCTGTAAACAGAGATACTTTTCATTTCTTTCATTCCAAGTTATGTCTTCATTTTCTTGCCTAATTGCACCAGCTAGAACCTCTAGCACTATGTTGAACAGAATGGTAAAAATCCATCTTATTCTTGTTCTTAGGGTGGGGTGGTTTCAATTTTTGATTGTCTACAAGGATGATTTGTTGGATGGTGTCACTGACTCAGTGGACATGAGTTTGAGTAGGGTGTGGGAGTTGGTGATGCACAGGGGAGACTGGTATGCTGCAGCCCATGGCATTGCAAAGAGTCGAACATGACTGAGCGACTGAACTCAACTAGACAATGTTAGGTGTATTTTTTTCATCAATGGGCTTCATCAGGTTGAAGAAATTCCTTTGTATACCTAGTTTATTGAATTTATTCCTTTGTATACCTAGCTTATATCATATTACACTTTGTATCGTATTCTATCAAGCGTGAGGGATTTTGTCTAATGTTTTCTATGTTTATTGAGATGATTTTTTTTATTTTATTATATTGACATGGTATATTACAGTGATTGATTTTTGTATGTTGAATCAATCTTATATTTCTGAGATTAATACTACTGGGTCAAGTTCTATAATGTTTTTATATGCTGCTGGGTTTGGCTTCCTAGCATTTTATAGAGGAGTTTTGTATGTGCCATGATTCTATACCTCTCCTTCCTTATGATGTTTTTTGTGTGCATTTGGTTTTGGGGTGATACTGACTCCACAGTGTGAGTTGGGAACTGTTCCCTCCTATTTTTAGAAAAGTTTGAGAATACTTGGAAAAAGCATTGAATCTAGGGGCTTCAAAGGATTGCTACAGAAAACAAAACGAAAATGACATATAAACTATGTGTATTAGTTTCCTGTGGCCGCTGAAACAAATTACTACACACTGGGTGATGTAAAAGGACAAAAATTGTTCTCTTACCCTTCTTGATATGGAAAGTCTTAAATCAAGCTGCAAGCAGGACTGCATTCTCTCTGGAGGGCTCTAGGGGAGAATCCACTCGTTGCCTGCTGTAGCTTCTGATGCCTGTTGGCATTTCTTGATTTCCGATTGCCTTACTCTTATCTTTGTCTCTGTGGCCACATTGCCTCTCCTTTTTGTATCAAATTTCCCCTACTTTTCTCTTATAAGGACATTTATCACTAGATTTAGCAACCATCTGGATTTTACAGGATAATGTTGTTTTTCAGTCCCTAAGTCATGTCTGACTTTTTGTGACCCCATGGACTATAGCCCACTGGGCTCCTCTGTCCATGGGATTTCCCAGGCAACAAAACTAGAGTGGGTTGCCATTTCCTTCTCCAGGGAATCTTCCTGACCCAGGGATCAAACTCACATCTCCTGCATTAGAATGCCAGACAGATTCTTTACTATTGAGCCACCTGGGAAGCCTCTTACAGGATGATATCATAATCTAAAGATCCTTAATTTAATTATATCTGCAAAGACTTTTTCCATATAATATTCACAAGTTCCAGGAAATAGGACATAGATATATTTGAAGGGCCATCTTTCAACCCACTATGATATGTAACAGTACTTTATGAACTGTAAGATCATATAAAAACACATATGATATCGTTATAGTACATTTTGTTACAAATATGAAAGTATTAAACATTACAAATATGAAAGTGCAGATGAGTGGGTTTTCTGTTAAAGGAAGGTTTCAAAATAATTAGTACAAATAGCACTCTAAATGTTTCTAAAATTATTTTGTTTTTCTCTTTTCTATGTTCAGTTCCTCATAATATAGTTGGGAGTTCTATCCAATGTTTTACTCCTTATTTTCATCTTAATCAAAACAATTTTTAGTATTAAATTAAAAAAATTCAATATAAATGTAATTTAGCTATAAAAAGCCAAGCATTACAGAAATATATGCAGTAAAAACCAAAAGTACAGCCTTGGACAAGCATGTATGTTACTTTCTCCACCCTCTTGCCCATGATGGCAGATTCTCAACTCAACCTGCTTCTGGAGGAAACCAGTTTGGCAAATATTCTTCCAGAACTTTCTGACTTTGATGTCTATCTCTCTCATTCATTTGAAGAATTATATAATGTTCCAAAGCATGGACAAACTCAGGTTTAAACATTTTATTATGATGAATATTTATATTATATTCAGTTAAATCTTTAAGACTTAAATCTTTAAGTTTAGATCAGCTCATAAATGAAAGTTGCTTCGTTGTTTCCTCATAAGTGAAAGTTGTTAGTCGTTTCTGACTCTTTGCCACTCCATGGACTGTATAGTCCATGAATTCTCCAGGCCAGAATACTGGAGTGGGTAGCCTTTCTCTTCTCCAGGGGATCCCCCAACCCAGCGATCGAACCCTCATTGCAGGCAGATTCTTTACCAGCTGAGCCACCAGGGAAGCCCAAGAATACTGGAGTGGGTGGCTTATCCCTTCTCCAGGGTATCTTCCCAACCCAGAAATCAAACTGGGGTCTCCTGCATTGCAGGTAGATTCTTTACCAGCTGAGCTACCAGGGAAGCCTATTTAATCCTCATAATAACTGTCAAATATAATTTTACTACTCATGACTGTGGCATATTCAAAATATATTTGCACCTCAGATGATGTGCCTGAAGAAATACTGTTGATAACGAATTTTGTCCTCATTTTCTGCCTTGGTGGTTAGACTACAGTTGTGATTCAGTAACCAGCTGGCTAGGAAACAGTCGTTTAGATGCTGCCATAGAGAGTCTAGAAGATTTCAATTCAGTAGACTGGAAGAAAGATTTGGGAATCTGTACTTTTAATAAGCTCTCTAGCTGATTCTGATGGTCAGTCACTTTTGGAAATCATGGTAGTAAAGCAGGCTTCTCCCTCAGTTTGTATTTTCTCTTTTCTGTAGCAGTACTGACTTTGTGTGTGTGTGTGTGTGAAATATATTTTTTCTTTTAATTTTTAAATTGAAATGTAGTTGACATGCAGTTTATATTAATTTCAAGTGTGCAACATAGTAATTTTGTATTTTTACATTATGAAATTGATCACCCCAATAAGTCTAGTAACCATCTGACATCATATAAAGTTATTGTAAGATTGTTGCAATATTCTGATTTTATTCAATAGAACCTTCTATTCTTCTTAGTGAGTCAACTAACAGTTTGCAAGTTTTGTTTATCTCTTCAAAGAACCAGCTTTTAGTTTCACTGATCTTTTTTTATTGTCTTTTTGGTCTTTATTTCATTTATCTTCTCAGATCCTCTTTCTATTAATTTTGTTCTTTTTCTAATTTTTTTTAGGTGTAAGTTTAGGTTGTTTGAGATTTTTGTTTCTTTTCTTTTTTTTTTTTTAATACTTTATTCTATGTTACAATGCTGTATTTGTTTTGCCATACATTGACATGAATCAGCCCCAGGGGTACACGATCTCCCAATGTTGAAGCCCCCTCCCACCTCCCACCCATATCATCTCCCTGGATCATCCCGTGCACCAGCCCCAAGCATCCTATGTTCAATACAGGATACAGGATGCAGTACTGATTTTTAAGCTTTATAAGGATTAACTGGAGGTAATCCCAGGAAAGAAAAAATACTGTAGTAGAAAGCAAAGGACAACCCAGAGAGCCAAGAGACCATTTGTTCCTATCTATCTTTTTTTCTCTTCTCACTAGAATTTCATCTGCTAACAAATTGTGTCCATTAAGTTCTTACCTGACTGTTAAAAACATAATACCTTTCCCCTTCTCTTTGGTGGTAGTGTGTGTGAAGAGTAGGAAAGGGAGAAAGAGCTTCAAGTTTGATAAGAAAACATGAGACCACCTAGTTCAACCATACGTGCAGCCTATGATCCAATTTCAGGAAGATGAAACACAAACATTGAACGTAGGTGACTAAAATCTGTCTCATGCACCCATGCATGTGCGCAGAGAAAATAGAGCTCCTACTCAGATTAGTCCCATTTTGCTGCCCCTTGAATCTTACATGTTTTTAAGGCTGATTTGTTCTAGTGCTGCTGCTGGAAATTCAGCCTTCAGAACTACTAGGGGAACAACAGCTGTGACAGCTAGGGGACAAAAATTCTAACAGGAGAATGGCACTGGAGATTGTGACCAATTAATCAGATCAAGCATATGAAATGATGTAGAGCTGCCTGTATCTCAGGCACTGATGGGAACACTTTACATGATTGACTCACTTAATCCTCAAAACAACCCTCTAAAAGAGACTAATTAGGTATCATTTATTTTTTTTTTTTTCCTGGGTTTATCAGCTATTTATTTATTTTTTTTTAATTAAATTTATTTATTTTTAAAATTACAATACTGTATTTGTTTTGCCATACATTGACACGAATCAGCCATAGGTGAACACAATCTCCCAATGCCGAAGCCCCCTCCCACCTCCCACCCCCATCCTCTACTTGAATCATCCTGTGCATCAGCCCCATGCATCCTGCATCCTACATTGAACATAGATTAGCGTTTCGTTTCTTACGGGAAAATATACATGTTTCATTGCCATTCTCCCATACCATCCCACCCTTTCCCTCTCCCTCAGAGTCCAAAAGTCCACTCTATACCTCTGTGTCTCTTGTTGTCTCACATGTAGGGTCATCATTACTGTCTTCTAAATCTGTGAAAGCTGCTGGACCTATAGGGAAATGGACACATGAAAAGAGGACAGAAAGAAGGTGAAGTCGCTCAGTCGTGTCCCACTCTTTGTGACCCCAGGGACTGTAGTCTACCAGGATCCTCTGTCCATGGGATTTTCCAGGAAAGAGTACTGGAGTGGGGTGCCATTGCCTTCTCCAGGAGATCTTCCTGACCCAGGGATTGAACCCGGGTCTCCCGCATTGTAGGCAGACGCTTAAACACCTGAGCCACCAGGGAAGTCAAAGAGTACAGAAGTCCATGTAGAGCAAAGTCTTCAGAGTTAAATGGAACAGACATTTTACTTAACCTAAGGGCCAAAGAAATACAAGATCTATTCAAAGAGGTGATAAACTTCCTGAAGAGACCAATGGCAGCAGATTTATCATGGCACCAATGAAACCAGGAGGCGTGAAATATCTGTTACAGACTATCCTTAGGGCTTGAAAGTGAAAGTATTATTTGCTCAGTCATGTCCGATTCTTTGCGAATCCATGGACTATATCTTGCCAGGCTCCTCTGTCCATAGAATTCTCCAGGCAAGAATACTGGAATGGGTTGCCATTTCCTACTCCAGAGGATCTTCCTTTTCCAGGAAAGTTGCTCCACAACTCTGGTTATGCAGGCAGCAGAAAGGAAGGAGGCAAGAAGGCTATGCCCACTTACCTTACTGAAGATGCCCATCAAACCTTGCTTACATTCCATTGGCCAGTATAAAATCATATAGCTACACCTTGTACAAGCTGTTGCTGCTGCTAAGTCGCTTCAGTCGTGTCCGACTGTGCGACCCCATAGACGGCAGCCCACCAGGCTCCGCCGTCCCCAGGATTCTCCAGGCAAGAACACTGGAGTGGGTTGCCATTTCTTTCTCCAATGCAGGAAAACCGTGTACAAGGGGAAGCTGCAAAATGTAGTGTTTATTCTGGGCAGCCATGTACCCAGTTAAAAATGAGAAGTTCTGCTGTTAAGGAAGAAGGAACCAGATTTCGAGTATAAGAGGATTTTAGATTTGATTTCACAGATGCTCTTGATGGGGAATGTCAATCTCCCACAGTTCAGATCTGCTTTTGTAGAAAAAAAAGATGTACAGCTTTTACCAGATTCCCAAATTCTTTCATGATACAAACATGTTTAACAATCAATATCTTGTATGTAATTTAAAAGCTGAATTCAGTTTTCAATAAATGTTATACAAATGTTCATTTTTCATGATACCTATTGAATTTTGTAACTGTCAGTGGTAATATACCTCAGTTCATATTATGTATGCAAGTACCCTATGAACGTGATAAAATAGAGTTTCAAAAAACTGAAGGCTGGGAGGTAAACAAAGATCTTTAAACCGGGGAAGAATATGTGGAGATGATTCACACACTTCTTATCAACTGCTATGACAGTGTGTGTGCTTTTTGTCTCTTACAATTTATAACCTAACATGGTCTTTAGCTCAATATTTTTAGTAATCAAGTATAAGCAAGTTAAAAGAGTACAGTATTATTTATTCACCCTTAAAAGTCAACAAGATAATGAAAACAGCAACTCTGATATTTTGTGGCAGAATATAACTGGTATGCTCATTTTGCAAGATAATTTGGCAATGTATAAAATATAGACAAATACTTTGATTAATAAGATTTGTCCTATGGAAATGATACAAAGTATTTAAAAATATAAAAAACATATTTATTATTGCATTTAAAAATAGCAACCCCAAATTGGAAACCTCTCAAATATCCAACTGTAAGAAAATAGTTTTGCAAACTCAACAAGTAAAACTTATGTTAACTGTTCAAAGTGATAATTTTGAAGCTTTTGTAAAAATATAGCATCAAAATTATAATTATATATTAAATTAAAAGACATAGAATCTATATAAACCACAGCTGTATGGTAATATACAAAAGAAAAAATTGCCTTAAATATGTTTTTCTACATTTTAACTTATTCTTGGTGTAAATTACCTTTATAATTGGGTTGGATGCATATGTACTTTAAAAATCATTGATAGAAGGTCACTGAAGTACTAGATATGCGTCAGGGACTGTTACACAATTTTATGTAATATCTGTTGTTATTCGGTCACCAAACTGTGTCTGGCTCTTCTGTGACTCCATGGACAGTAGTCTGCCAGGCTCTTCTGTCCATGGGATATCCCAGGCAAGAGTACTGGACTGGGTATTTATCTGTACAACTAATGAAAATGCGAAAGGGAGTATTTGAGCATTCAAAAACTAGTTGAACCAGCTTGGCATAATGCCATTAGGTAAATTCACTTCACTGGTTTGCTCTGTTGTAAAAGTTTTAATCCTGTGACATTCTAGGCAGGTGTTCTATAATTCACCCATGTATAGAATTATCAGTTTGTACTCTGACCCTCTCCAACCTTCCCATGTGATACTGCACAAATCAAAAATTTCATAATAAGTACTCTTAGTCTTATGCTTTTTAAGGCTTTAAATTTAAATTTATTAAACCAGAGAAAACAAGAAAAACAAAAATACAACAGGAAAAAACCTTTTATCTTAGGTGTATAATAACAGTTATCCCTTCCATATTCCACATTTCACCTTCTTATACACATTTTCACCCCCATGTTTTTATTGTAATAAAATACATAACATGAAACTGACCAATTTTCAAGGCACTATGGTGACTGAAATGGGAAGGAAAGAGGGAACATATGTATACATATGGCTGATTCATTTTTCTGTAGAGCAGAAGCTAACACAGCATTGTAAAGCGACTATACTCCAATAAAAATTAATTAAAAAAAGAAAAGAAATTGACAGTTATAACCATTTTAGGTATACAGTCCAGTGATATTAAATACATTCATTCCTACACATACTTTTAAAGATTTTCTATGCCTTCAGTTTGTACTTTGTTAATTCACTGGGCAGTTGGTAAGAGGTAAGTGTCACAAGGTTTGAGTCTGTAAGTTCCCAAATGTTGAAATGGCATTTATGTCTTTTAATGTTGAAGACTTGCCAACTGTTCAGAAAGATTTCTCTGATTCCTTATTGAAACTACTAGGCACTTCCTCCAAGAGCGTCTCATTCTGCTTCTACTAACTCTTTCTAGAGGAGCAGTTTTCAATCAAGTTATTAAGTGCCTTCTCTGTGCCAAACATTGTGTAGAAGTGTTTGCATGCAAAACCCTTCTGATAGCAACAATCCTCTGATGTAGGCGGTATCATTCACATGGTATAGATGAGGAAACTGAAGCTCTGCAATTTTAAAAGGCTTGGCCAGGATGTGGAGAACTAGGATTCCAATCCACACCCTTGGTTGTCATGCCCAGTGCAGGTTCTACCCCGCCCAGCTGCCCTCTCAAGTGCTTGCCATGTCTCCCAAACAAATCCACATGCAGAGACCACGGCTAACTCCCAAAATGCTGGAGAGAGGAGTCCATTCCAACTTTTTAATTTTTTTTGCCACTTTTAACTCTTTAATTAGTCACTTAAAAATGACAATTCCTGAAGGTGGAGGTGGGTTGCATTGTAATTATTCTAGAAATAATTCCTTTCCGGGTCACTCTCTGGGCTCTAGTAGATTTTCCCCTTGATTGATTGTATCTGCTAAATGAGGACATGAGGAGCAAGTCTGCAGGAAATAGGTGATAGGTGTAGTATATAGATCGTGGATGTTTATACCTGTTTATATCAGTACAGATATAGAGAGGGAGATTATAAAGAATATACAGAGGTCTATTACTGACATGAGGGCTGAGGTGCCCATACTATAGATTATGTGAAGTTCGCTCAGTTGCGTCCGACTCTGCAACCCCATGATAGGGACTGAATTCTCCAGGTCAGAAAACTGGGGTGGATAGCCTTTCCCTTCTCTGGGGGATCTTCTCAACCCAGGGATCAAATCAAGGTCTCTCACACTGCAGGTGGATTCTTTACCAGTTGAGCCATAAGGGAAGCCCAAGAATATAGGAGTAGGTAGCCTACGCCTTCTCCAGGAGATCTTCCCCACCCAGGAGTTGAACTGGGGTCTCCTGCATTGCAGGCAGATTCTGTACCAACTGAGCTATGAGGGAAGTCTTTTTAGACTATAGTTCCTCAAATTCTAAAAAGACTAGAGTCTTGGGACTATAATGGCTTATGTAAATTAATGGAAGTTTAGACTTTGAAACTGCTTTGTGTGTGTACGAATATATACATATACAACTGACCCTTGAGCAACAGGAGTTTAAACTATGCAGGTCCACTTATATGCAGATACTTTTCAATAGTAAATACTACAGTATTACAGCAATATGAGTTTTGAATGTAGATGCAGAGATATAGAGCCTGAAATACAGAGGAACCATGTATGCAGAGGGTTGACTACAAGCTATAAGTGGATTTTCAACTTGGCAATGGGTGGGGGCCCCAATGTCTGCATTATTCAAGGGTCAACTGTATACAGCTATGCTGTTGGGAACAGTAGTATATGAATTATTTTGAATAACTGACTTCCTATTAGCTAAAGGTTGCATTTCTTGCCTGGAGAATCCCAGGAATGGGGGAGCCTGTTGGGCTGCCATCTACGGAGTCACACAGAGTCGAACATGACTGAAGTGACTTAGCAGCAGCAGCAGCAGCATTCATTTTAAAAACAACTTGTCCTTTTTAATAAAATAACTGTTTTGGAGAAAAATCTAAAACATATCACATATTTCTTGGTGTTACTTTAAGTTAACATTTTTCAGTGATGGTGATTTGTCTGTCACTGAGTTAATGATCACACCACCTGTACTGTTATTTAATCCCCACTCCCAACATATGTGGTAGGTACTATCAGCATTATTTTATCAAAGAGTCTGAGATTTGAAGAAGTTGAGAACTTGGTCAAGTTCTCCTAACTAGTAGGAAGGAGTGAATCAAGAATTGAAACCAGTCCTCTGACCACACTTCCCCCAAACTTGTTTAATAACCTCACTATATTGTCTTTATGAATGATTTAAGACTCTGTGGTGAGTCTACCTTTTATAATTAAGTATTAGGCTGACCTGCATCCTAATAGAGTGGGGTCATCTGGGCTCAAGAGTATGATGATGCAATACCACACACACACACATACACACACACACACACACACACACACACATATATGAATATATGTATAAATAAATATGTGTTGTGTTAGTCATCCAATCATGTTCAACTGTTTGCGACCCCATGAACTGTAGCCCGTCAGGTTCCTCTGTCCATGGAATTCCCCAGGCAAGAATACTTGAGTGGGTTGCCATTTCCTTCTTGAGAGGATCTTCCTAACCCAGGAATTAAACCTGGTCTCCTGCATTGTAGACAGATTCTTTACCATTTAAGTTGCCAGGGAAGTCCTATAAATAAATATATGTATATGCATATATCTGTAATATATACATTGTAATACTGTACAGTTTTCCTTTTTTGTTGAAGTATAGTTTATTTACAGTGTCTTATGATTTTCTGGTATCCAGCAAAGTGATTCAGTTATACATACATATACACATCCTTTTTCATAGTCTTTTCCATTATGATTTATTACAGGCTATTGAATATACTTCTATGTGCTATACAGTAGTACTTTGTTATTTATCTCTTTTATGTATAATAGTTTGTATCTGCCAATCCCAAGGTAACATTGTACTCTTGAGACAGTGAATACAGGTAAAAATAATCACTGTTAGTACCAGATTCACTGGCTGAAGACTACAATGCTTTTGGGGTTCATGCTACTAAGACTTTGCTTTTCTGTGCCCTATTTTGTTTAGTATATAGCCTTTTGCTGTCAAAAGCATGTGGTGTGCAGTTAGAAAGATGTATTCAGTTCTAGCTCTGATACACAGTAGCAGTGTGGTCTCACTTTCTTCATCTGTAGAATGGGTATAGTATCACCTACTCTCAAGAGGATAAAAAGAGACAATGAAGCTAAGTGTGTGACATACATATGTTCTCCACCAATGACACCCTATTATTGTAGCCTATCACTGCTGTCAGGTGGCTAACCATAATTTCTCACTGCTATCAGTGTTCCTGTTATATCTGGCTCTTTCACTGATTTGTAGAGTCTAATCTGTTGGGGCTTAGAAAACAGTTCTTGTATTGGTAACAGCAGAATGGACTTGTGCAAGATATTGGCACTGAGCTGAGGGTGCAAAGTCAAGCCAGGAACAAAACAAGGGTGGAAAGGCTGAGAAAACATGGACAGCATTCCAAAGCACAGTCCATGCAGTTGAAACAGAATCAGGGACGTGACTGGGGCCAGAGATTGGGGTAGCACAGATACCAATGGGAGAGCCAAAGTCCATGGCTCAGTCTGGGGTAATAGGCTGACAGGAGCCAAGCAGAAGATAAAGCACAGAGGCGTGGGGCAGGCAGGCCTGGCTGGGAGGCCTTCTTGTAGCCAGCAGCTTGTGCTACAGCTCCTTTTGAAGGCTTGGAACTTTTCCACAAGTAAACTTTGATCCTTTTTATAGGTGAAACTCTCCAAGACAAGCATCTCTTAATCAGAATATGAACTTTTTAAATTTGAAGATGCATAGACACTGACTCAAAATTGCGGGACTATTTCTTTACATAAAATAAATAAAAAGAAATTTTAATGTGCCTATTTTGTTTGATTGATTTTAATCTCTTTTATTGATCAATAGGTTTTTACAATTGAAATATAGTTGATTAACAATGTTGTATTAGTTTCAAGTGTACAGCAAAGTGATTCAGTTATATACGTGTGTGTATATATTCTTTTTCAGATTATTTTCCCTTATATATTATTAAAAAATATTGAGTATAATTCCCTGTGCTATATAGTAGGTCTGTATTGGTTATCTATCTTATATATACTACTGTGTCTATGTTAATTGCAAATTTATAATTTATCCCTCCCCCAGCTTTCCCCTTTGGTAACTGTAAGTTTGTCTTCCACATCTGTGGGTTTATTTCTGTCTTATATAGACATTCATTTGGACCATTTTTTTAGATTCCACATATAAATGATATCGTGTGATATTTGTCTCTCCCTGGCTTACTTCATTTAGTATGATCCTCTCTAGGTCCATCTATGTTGCTGCAAATGGCATTATATTATTCTTTTTAATGACTGAGTAATATTTCTGTGTGTATGTGTGTGTGTGTGTGCGCGTGTATACACACCATATCTTCTGTATCCATTCATCCACTGATAGACATTTAGGTTGCTTCCATGTCTTGGCTATTGTAAGTATTGCTGCAATGAAAGTACATGTGTCTTTTCGAATTATGGTTCTTTCTGGATATATGCCTAGGATTTTAACTAAGTCACAGATAAATAAACTTTCTTGCTCACATGATGTATAAACAGGGCTGTCAGTAAAATAAGGATGCCCAGATAAATTTTAATTTAAGAAAAATAATAGATAACTTTTTAAGAATAAGTTTGTTCCAAATATTGCATGGAACATATTTCTGGTAAGAAATTATCCATTATGTAAAATTCAAACAAATTAAAATTTAACTGGGTATCTTGGTTCTTTGGCTTTTACTCTCTCTGGGAACCATATATATGACTGACTACAATGACATGCATAGTAGTTAAAAATTATTAAGCACTTCCAGGAGCAGTGATATATTTTAATGGGCATTATTTTACTTCTTATAGCTGACAAACTAGGTACAATTATTATTCTCATTTTATCAGTCATGAAACTGGGACTTGAAAGATTTTTTTCTAATAGTTTGCAAATGGCAGGACTAGAATTTGAACTCAGATCTGTCTGATCCCAGAGCTTTAAGTAACACACACATGCATATGCGCACACACACACAAACACATACACACAATCATTCATTTAATTCTACACGCATTACGTAAATCTGTGACAGAGAAGGTAAATACATGTATGTTGGCTTTCTGTGATATTTGTTTTGTGGTTACAATAATCATTCATTATACCTGATGCCACACTCACAAAATGCCATCATTTTATTTCTCAGTATGTTTTATTTGACCAAAAGATAACACCCATTTCTGATTGCTCAAATTCAAATAGGTGTGTTACTAGGTTTTCTTAGCAGGTGCTCATTTTCCTGTGTAGTTTGAGTCTGTGTCCAGGTAACTCAAAGAAAACTCTGACTTGATGGGTCCCTACAATACTTCATAGCAACTATCTCACTTTCTTACTCCTTTTTGTTAAGAATCTAGCCTGGGGAACTCTGATGGGCAAGCATCAGTTTCACGTGGGTAGATTGGCCACTTTCCAAGAGCTAATCGTTGGCAATTCTCCCTTGCTATTAAATATTAAGTATTGCAAGTAGTTGAAGCTAATAAAACCACTTAAGAATATGGATGTCATGTTATAACACCTAGTGATGGAGGTATAAAGCCGTGTTGGTGTCCAGGCTTCTGTATCTTTTGGGAGTTGGGGATTTTGGCTTATTTACCACAACTGACCTCTTTTAAATAGTTACTTAATCATTGCAAACCAAACTGCTACCATGAAAGAGATGGGAATGCCAGACCACGTGACCTCTCAAGAGAAACCTATATGCAGGTCAGGAAGCAACAGTTAGAACTGGACATAGACAACAGACTGGTTACAAATAGGAAAAGGAGTATATCAAGGCTGTATATTGTCACCCTGCTTATTTAACTTATATGCCGATTGCATCATGAGAAACACTGGGCTGGAAGAAGCACAAGCTGGAATCAAGATTGCTGGGAGAAATATCAACAACCTCAGATATGCAGATGACACCACCCTTAAGACAGAAAGTGAAGAGGAGCTAAAAAGCCTCTTGATGAAAATGAAAAGGAGAGTGATAAAGTTGACTTAAAGCTCAACATTCAGAAAACTAAGATCATGGCATCTGGCCCCATCACTTCATGGGAAATTGATGAGGAAACAGTGGAAACAGTGGCAGACTTTAGTTTTTGAGCTCCAAAATCACTGCAGATGGTGATTGCAACCATGAGATTAAAAGACGCTTACTCCTTGGAAGGAAAGTTGTGACCAACCTAGATAGCATATTCAAAAGCAGAGACATTACTTTGCCAACAAAGGTCTATCTAGTCAAGGCTATGGTTTTTCCAGTGGTCATGTATGGATGTGAGAGTTGGACTGTGAAGAAAGCTGAGCACCTAAGGATTGATGCTTTTGAACTGTGGTGTTGGGAAAGACTCTTTTTATTTTTAATATAAACTTATTTTACTTAGAGGTTGATTACTTTACAATATTGTATTGTTTTTGCCATACATCAACATGAGTCCGCCACAGGTATACACGTGTTCCCTATCCTGAACCCCCTCCCCCCCTCCTTCCCCATACCATTCCTCTGGGTCGTCTCAGTGCAAGAAGACTCTTGAGAGTCCCTTGGAGTGCAAGGAGATCCAACCAGTCCATTCTAAAGGAGATCAGTCCTGGGTATTCTTTGGAAGGACTAATGCTAAAGCTGAAAAACTCCAGTACTTTGGCCACCTCATATGAAGAGTTGACTCATTGGAAAAGGCTCTGATGTTGGGAGGGATTGGGGGCAGGAGAAGAAGGTGATGACAGAAGATGAGATGGCTGGATGGCATCACCGACTCAATGGACGTGAGTCTGAGTGAACTCCGGGGAGTTGGTGATGGACAAGGAGGCCTGATGTGCTGCAATTCATGGGGTTGCAAAGAGTCGGACATGACTGAGTGACTGAACTGAACTGAACTGAAGTTGGGAAACTCCATTGATTTTTAGAGGATATATTAGCAAGGCCCAAAATGGAAAAATTAATTTACATTCACCGTCATCTCTTCAGTTGTTATTAACTTCTATTGGCAAAATAGGCTGGAGTCATTTCCTATTAAAGTGACTAAGGCAATCATACAAAAGCCTGTCAAATAATACCCAGCAACTGTATTCTTTATTGCATTTAGCAGTAAGGATTAAGGCAACTCACAAGCTCATTATCATTAATTAAGGGGTCGTTATCCCAGGAGATACTATAGAGAAATGTTAGTTTTGAAATAATTTTAAAAATTAAATATTAAAAAGTAAATTGTGTTAGCTAATTCCTCTAAAAACAAAAGCAGTGGAAAATCTTTATCATTAAAAAGAGATTCAGTCTTTTTTTGTCTACATGATATATCCATATTCATTTGTGCCCATTTATACGGAAGCCAATCAGTATTCCAGTTGTCATTTTATTGCTATTTGCCTTTTTAAACTTCATCTCTTGAGCTCTGGCTTCATATTTGGACATATAGGCAATTGAAATAATTTTTAAGTAATTAAGTCTTATTGTATAGAAACATTCAAATGATTCTTTGGATATTTCACTCTTCATTTGGATATTTGGGTTTTATGTCAGTATAGCCTCAGCTTGAATATACTATGATAAACTTTGGCAGGATGCAGTGATCTGTCATTTGACATTCAAGTGTTTGAAGGGAAATTAGTGTGTCACTTTCTTTGATGCAAAAATCTGACTGGGATCTGAGACAGCTATGTGAAATCTCAAAATAAATCATCAAAGTATATAATTTAGGAAGTCATGACAAAAGAAAAGTAATTTCTTATATTCTCTAGGTACTAAGCAAGCCAAAGTGTCTTGAAACTTGTAAGCTTGATTGTCAGGGGGTTAGGAAGACATGTGGCCCTATGAAGCAGAAGCTGGAAGCAAGATGCTGGGAGAAATATCAATAATCTCAGATATGCAGATGACACCACTCTTATGGCAGAAAGTGAAGAACTAAAGGTTTTCTTGATGAAAATGAAAGAGGAGAGTGAAAAAGTTGGCTTAAAGCTCAACATTCAGAAAACTAAGATCATGGCATCTGGTCCCATCACTTCATGGCAAATAGATGGGGTAACAGTGGAAACAGTGGCTGACTGAGCAACTAATGCATGCTTATTCTTGGTTTCTAGTCAAGAATGCTTTTTTACTTAAAGTCTCTAAAAATTTATACTAACTAGCTACACCATCTTTATTTTGGTTACTATTTGATTGCACATCTTTTTCTGGCCTTTTGCTTTCAACCATCAGCAGCCCATATTTTATTAGAACATGTGCTTGTATTGTTCTTTGTTTTTACTTTTCATAATCTGGGAATATTTCATTAATATTTATTTAATTGCTATATATTTGAGTTTATATTTACCATCTTTGTGTTTTTAAAATTAGTTCTACCTATTTTAATTTTATTTTTCTTTTATTTTTCTCTTTACAGATGAATCCATTTAAAAGTTATTCCTCTATTACCTCTGGTAATTTGGTAGTTGTATATTGTTTTTCTATCTAAGATGCTTACCTTTCTTAATATAGTGAAGCTATAAGATATAACTTGACCATTCCTCAGTTTTGCTTGGAATTTAGACCATGTAAATTCCATTTATTTGTTTTGTGTGTTATTGCCATAATTTAAATTCTGTGTATATACTTAAACCTAAAAAGAAATTATTATTATTTTGCTCTGTCAATATTGTTATACTTGCTACATGGTTATCATTTCCACTGTTCTTTATTTCTCACTGAATATAGGGTCATCTTTTTTTGCCAAAGATATCTTTTTGGTGTTTCTTTTAGTGCAAATCTCTGGATTTTTACCCCTATTGTGTATAGAATTTTAGGTGGGCAGATATGGATTTGAGTACCTTCAAGATGTCATATCATTGTTTTGGAGCTCTAATCCTTTGTGTTGAAAATCACTTGTTATTCTTATTGTTTCTGGTTTTAGTAATGTATATTCCCCGTGCCCCACAATCCTCTACATCTCGTGGTACTTTCAGATTTTCCCTTTGTGTTTGATTTTCAGTAGTTTGATCATGATGTGTGGAGATTTCACCTTCCTTAATTTTATCCTGATGGTGTGCGGAGAGCTTTAGGCATCTGTAACTTGATGACTTCCCTCAGTCTTTTTCTCTTTAAGCATTGCTTTGCTTGATTCTCTTTCATTTCCTTCTGTTCTCTGATAATATAAGTTGGGTATTTTAATTGCTTTTCTTACATATATTTTTTTATTTTAAATCTTTGTTATTCTTCTGTATTTCAGTTACCAGTTAACTATTATTCTCTGTCTAGCCTGCTGGTCTGTCCTCTTATCAAGTTTGTGATTTTCATTATTGCATTTTGCATTTCTATAACTTCCATTTGACTTTTTTTGAGATTTAAATAGTCTGGTGAAATTGTCCATTTCTTCATCTATTTTCATCTTTTTATTATCTTGAACATATGGGTCAGGATACTTGGGATGTCCTAATTTGACAATTTCAATACCTGGATAACCTGTCGATCTCTTTTGATTAACTATTTTTCTCTTGGTGTGAGGACAGATAGTTACGGGTTGGTTTTTGACATACATAGTACTTTTTAATTAAATATCTGATGTTCTATATGTAAAGCATAAAGACTTTCTTATATTCATCTTCCTCCGAGCAGAAAGAGTAGATTCCTTCAATTCAGTCAGAAGTTAAAAGTCAAGGCTATATTACAGTTTTTCTAAGGCTGTACCTGGGGTCTCTCGGTTCACAGGGTGTAGCTCCTAGTGAATTCCAATTGCAAGTCCAGTATCTTCAGTTCAGTTCAGTTCAGTTCAATCACTCCGTCATGTCTGACTCTTTGTGACCCAAAGAATAACAGCATGCTAGGCCTGCCTGTCTATCACCAACTCCCGGAGTTAACTCAGACTCATGTCCATCAAGTTGGTGATGCCATCCAGCCATCTCATCCTCTGTCATCCTCTTCTTCTCCTGCCCCCAATCCTTCCCAGCATCAGTCTTTTCCAATGAGTTAACTCTTCACATGAGGTGGCCAAAGTACTGGAGTTTCAGCTTTAGCATTAGTCCTTCCAAAGAACACCCAGGACTGATCTCCTTTAGAATGGAATAGTTGGATTTCCTTGCAGTCCAAGGGACTCTCAAGAGTCTTCTCCAACACCACAGTTCAAAAGCATCAGTTCCTTGACACTCAGCTTTCTTCACAGTCCAACTCTCACATCCATACATGACTACTGGAAAAGCCATAGCCTTGACTAGACGGACCTTTGTTGGCAAAGAAATGTCTCTGCTTTTGAATATGCTATCCAGGTTGGTCATAACTTTCCTTCCAGGAGTAAGCGTCTTTTAATTTCATGGCTGCAGTCACCAGCTCCAGTGATTTTCAGTTCAGTTCAATCGCTCAGTCGTGTCCGACTCTTCGTGACCCCATAAATTGCAGCACACCAGGTCTCCCTGTCCATCACCAACTCCCAGAGTTCACTCAGACTCAATTTCATTGAGTCCGTGAAGCCATCCAGCCATCTCATCCTCTGTTGTCCCCTTCTCCTCCTGCCCCCAATCCCTCCCAGCGTCAGAGTCTTTTCCAATGAGTCAACTCTTTGCATGAGGTGGCCAGAGTACTGGAGTTTCAGCTTTAGCAGTATTCCTTCCAAAGAAATCCCAGGGCTGATCTCCTTTAGAATGGACTGGTTGGATCTCCTTGCAGTCCAAGGGACTCTCAAGAGTCTTCTCCAACACCACAGTTCAAAAGCATCAATTCTTCGGTGCTCAGCCTTCTTCACAGTCCAACTCTCACATCCATACATGACCACTGGAAAAACCATAGCCTTGACTAGATGGACCTTAGTTGGCAAAGTAATGTCTCTGCTTTTGAACATGCTATCTAGGATGGTCATAACTTTTCTTCCAAGGAGTAAGCATCTCTTAATTTCATGGCTGCAGTCACCATCTGCAGTGATTTTGAAGTCCCCCAAAATAAAGTCTGCCACTGTTTCCACTGTTTCCCCATCTATTTCCCATGAAGTGATGGGACCAGATGCCATGATATTCGTTTTCTGAATGTTGAGCTTTAGGCCAACTTTTTCACTCTCCTCTTTCACTTTCATCAAGAGGCTTTTTAGTTCCTCTTCACTTTCTGCCATAAGGATGATGTCATCTGTATATCTGAGATTATTGATATTTCTCCCAGAAATCTTGATTCCAGAATGTGCTTCTTCCAACCCAGCATTTTTCATGATGTACTTTGCATTTAAGTTAAATAAGCAGGGTGACAACATACAGCCTTGACGTACTCCTTTTCCTATTTGGAACCAGTCTGTTGTTCCATGTCCAGTTCTAACTGTTGCTTCCTGACCTGCATATAGGTTTCTCAAGAGGTAGGTCAGGTGGTCTGGTATGCCCATCTTTATCAGAATTTTCCAAGGTTTATTGTGATCCACACAGTCAAAGGTTTTGGCATAGTCAATAAAGCAGAAATTGATTTTTTTCTGGAACTCTTTTGCTTTTTCCATGATCCAGTGGATGTTAGCAATTTGATCTCTGGTTCTTCTGCCTTTTCTAAAACCATCTTGAACATCTGGAAGTTCACAGTTCATGTATTGCTGAAGCCTGGCTGGGAGAATCTTGAGCATTACTTTACTAGCATGTGAGATGAGTGCAATTGTGTGGTCGCTTGAGCATTCTTTGGCATTGCCTTTCTTTGGAATTGGAATGAAAACTGACCTTTTCCAGTCCTGTGGCCACTGCTGAGTTTTCCAAATTTGCTGGCATATTGAGTGCAGCACTTTCACAGCATCATCTTTCAGGATTTGAAACAGCTCAACTGGAATTCCATCACCTCCACTAGCTTTGTTTCTAGTGATGCTTTCTAAGGCCCACTTAACTTCACATTCCAGGATATCTGGCTCTAGGTGAGTGATCACATCATCGTGATTATCTTGGTAGTGAAGATCTTTTTGTATGGTTCTTCAGTGTATTCTTGCCACCTCTTCTTAATACGTTCTTCTTCTGTTAGGTCCATACCATTTCTGTCCTTTATCGAGCCCATCTTTGCATGAAATATTCCCTTGGTATCTCTAATTTTCTTGAAGAGATCTCTAGTCTTTCCCATTCTGTTGTTTTCCTTTATTTCTTTGCATTGATCACGGAGGAAGGCTTTCATAGCTCTTTTGCTATTTTTTGGAACTCTGCATTCAGATGCTTATATCTTTCCTTTTCTCCTTTGCTTTTCAATTCTCTTCTTCTTGGGCCTCCCTGGGGCTCAGAGGTTAAAGCGTCTGCCTCCAATGTGGGAGACCTGGGTTCGATCCCTGGGTTGGGAAGACCTCCTGGGGAAGGAAATGGTAACCCACTCCAGTATTCTTGCCTGTAGAATCCCATGGACAGAGGAGCCTGCGGGCTACAGTCCATGGGGTCGCGAAGAGTCGGACATGACTGAGCGACTTTTCCTCACTTCTTTTTTTTCCACAGTTATTTGTATGGCCTCCCCAGAGAGCCATTTTGCTTTTTTACATTTCTTTTCTATGGGGATGGTCTTGATCCCTGTCTCCTGTACAATCTCGCGAACCTAAGTCCATAGTTCATCAGACACTCTATCTATCAGATCTAGGCCCTTAAATCTATTTCTCACTTCCTCTGTATAATCATAAGGGATTTGATTTAGGTCATACCTGAATGGTCTAGTGGTTTTCCCTGAGTTCACTTCAGTTCAGTCGCTCAGTCATGTCCGACTCTCTGTGACCCCATGAATCGCAGCCTCTAGGCCTTCCTGTCCATCACCAAATCCCGGAGTTAACTCAGACTTGCGTCCATCGAGTCAGTGATGCCATCCAGCCATCTCATCCTTGGTTGTCCCCTTCTCCTCCTGCCCCCAATCCCTCCCAGCATTAGTCTTTTCCAATTAGTCAACTCTTCTCGTGAGGTGGCCAGAGTACTGGAGTTTCAGCTTTAGCGTTAGTCCTTCCAAAGAACACCCAGGACTGATCTCCTTAAGAATAGACTGGTTGGATCTCCTTACACTACAAAGGACTCTCAAGAGTCTTCTCCAACACCACAGTTCAAAAGCATCAATTCCTTGGCACTCAGCTTTCTTCACAGTCCAACTCTCACATCCCTACATGACTACTGGGAAAGCCATAGCCTTGACTAGACGAACCTTAGTCGGCAAAGTAATGTCTCTGCTTTTGAATATGCTATCTAGGTTGGTCATAACTTTTCTTCCAAGGAGTAAGCGTCTTCTAATTTCATGGCTGCAGTCACCATCTGTAGTGATTTTGGAGCCCAAAAACATAAAGTCTGACACTGTTTCCACTATTTCTCCATCTATTTCCCATAGAATGATGGGACTGGATGCCATGATCTTCGTTTTCTGCATGTTGAACTTTAAGCCAACTTTTTCACTCTCCTCTTTCAGTTTCATCAAGAGGCTTTTTAGCTCCTCTTCGCTTTCTGCCATAAGGGTGATGTCATCTGCATATCTGAGGTTATTGATATTTCTCCTGGCAGTCTTGACTCCAGCTTGTGTTTCTTCCAGTCCAGCGTTTCTCATGATGTACTATACATATAAGTTAAATAAACAGGGTGACATTATGCAGCCTTGACGTACTCCTTTTCCTATTTGGAACCAGTCTGTTGTTCCATGTCCAGTTCTAACTCTTGCTTCCTGACCTGCATACAGATTTCTCAAAAGGCAGGTTAGGTGGTCTGGTATTCCCATCTCTTTCAGAATTTCCCACAGTTTATTGTGATCCACACAGTCAAGGACTTTGGCATAGTCAATAAAGCAGAAGTAGATGTTTTTCTGGAACTCTCTTGCTTTTTCCATGATCCAGCGAATGTTGGCAATTTGATCTCTGGTTCCTTGGCCTTTTCTAAAACCAGCTTCAACATCTGGAAGTTTGTGGTTCACGTATTGCTGAAGCCTGGCTTGGAGAATTTTGAGCACTACTTTACTAGCATGTGAGATGAGTACAATTGTGCGGTAGTTTGAACATTCTTTGGCATTGCCTTTTTTGCAATTGAAGTGGAAACTGACCTTTTCCCATCCTGTGGCCACTGCTGAGTTTTCCAAATTTGCTGGCATATTGAGTGCAGCACTTTCACAGCATCATCTTTCAGGATTTTTAAGAATTCCACTGGAATTCCATCACCTCCACTAGGTTTGTTCCTAGTGACGCTTTCTAAGATTTACTTGACTTCACATTCCAGGATGTGTGGCTCTAGGTGAGTGATCACACCATCGTGATTATCTGGGTCGAGAAGATCCTTTTTGTCTAGTTCTTCAGTGTATTCTTGCTACCTCTTCTTAATATCTTCTGCTTCTGTTATGTCCATACCATTTCTGTCCTTTATCGAGCCCATCTTTGCATAAAATGTTCCCTTGGTAACTCTAATTTTCTTGAAGAGATCTCTAGTCTTCCCATACTGTTGTTTTCCTCTATTTGCATTGATCGCTGAAGAAGGCTTTCTTATCTCTTCTTGCTGTTCTTTGGAACTCTGCATTCAGAAGCTTATATCTTTCCTTTCCCTACTTCCTTAACTTAAGTCTGAATTTGGTGATCAGGAGTTCATGATCTGAGCCACAGTCAGCTCCTGGTCTTGTTTTTGCTGTCTGTATAGAGCTTTTCCATCTTTGGCTGCAAAGAATGTAATCAATCTGATTTCAGTGTTGACCATCTGGTGATGTCCATGTGTAGAGTCTTCTCTTGTGTTGTTAGAAGAGGGTGTTTGCTATGACCTCTGCTTTCTCTTGGCAAAACTCTATTAGCCATTGCCCTGCTTCTTTCCCTATTGCAAGGCCAAATTTGCCAGTTACTCCAGGTGTTTCTTGACTTCCTATCTTTGCATTCCAGTCCCTTACAATGAAAAGGACATCTTTTTTAGGTGCTAGTTCTAAAAGGTCTTGTAGGTCTTCATAAAACCATTTAAGTTCAGCTTCTTCAGCATTACTTTGGGGCATAGACTTGGATTACTGTGATACTGAATGGTTTGCCTTGGAAACAAACAGAGATCATTCTGTCATTTTTGAGACTGCATCCAAGTACTGCATTTTGGACTCTTTTGTTGACTGTGATAGCTACTCCATTTCTTTTAAGGGATTCCTGCGCACAGTAATAGATATAATGGTCATCTGAGTTAAATTCACCCATTCCAGACCATTTTAGTTCACTGAGTCCTAGAATGTTGACGTTCACTCTTGTCATCTCCTATTTGACCTCTTCCAGTTTGCCTTGATTCATGGACCTAACATTCTAGGTTTCTATGCCTTATTGCTCTTTACAGCATCAGATCTTGCTTTTATCATCAGTCACATCCAAAACTGTGTATTGTTTTTGCTTTGGCTCCGTCCCTTCATTCTTTCTGGAGTTATTTCTCCACTGATCTCCAGTAGCATATTGGGCACCTACTGATCTGGGGAATACCTCTTTCAGTATCCTAACATTTTGCCTTTTCCTACTGTTCATGGGGTTCTCGAGGCAAGAATACTGAAGTGGTTTGCCATTCCCTTCTCCAGTGGACCACATTCTGTCAGACCTCTCCACCATGACCTACCCTTCTTGGGTGGCCCCACATGGCATGTCTTGGTTTCATTGAGTTAGACAAGGTTGTGATCCTAGTGTAATTAGATTGACTAGTTTTCTGTGAGTATGGTTTCAATGTGTCTGCTCTCTGATGCTCACTTGCAATACCTACCATCTTACTTGGGTTTCTTTTACCTTGGATGTGGGGTATCTCTTCACGGCTGCTCCAGCAAAGTCCAGCCACTGCTCCTTACCTTGGACAAGGGGTATCTCCTCACCGGCAGCCCTTCTGACCTTGAACGTGGAGCAGCTCCTCTCAGCCCTCCTGCGTCCGCGCAGCCACCACTCCCTGGACATCAGGTTGCTCCTCTTGGCTGCCGCCCCTCTTCTTCACTTGGGTCCCTGTACTGTGGGGTATCCAAACCTCGAGTCCCTGCCTCCTAAGTACTGTGACATTGTTAAAAACTCTCTTTGTTTTTGAAGACATTCTACTTGGCTTCTTAGTTTCCTTTCCCCACATTAGCAGTAGAAATTAGTCAGTGTCATAAAGGAAACCAGTAGAGTATGGATGTTGTTCTCTGGCCCTCCTTTGTCACTGGAATCCGAACTCAAGTCTCTGTGTCTCTTCAGGCTTGTGGGATGGTCAGAATTTCTGCTGGTTTTTCTACTTCTTTCAGGGACATCTGTTTGGCCTTTTCCTGAATCCAGCCTTTTGTTCCATGTTCTAAAATAGCAAAGGCACCAAGGGGTAAAACACTGAAAAATATTCGCTTGCTTACCTGAGCTATATTTCTCTCCGCAGGATCTTGGACTTTCATCCCCTGGTTGCCTTTAGCAGCAATCTGGGGCCCAGACTTATCCTTTGGTTCAGTTTTCTTTTTTGGTTTAACAGACACTTTGTCTGCATCCAGATGCTCCATCTTTCTGATCATGAACCTTCCCACGTAGAGCAACATCAAAACCACAAACAATTTAGTACCTCCAAGAAGCAATATTGAGAATAATAATAGTTTATTTATAATTCATATGACATGATAGGTAAAATAAACAAATGAAGATATAATGAATCTCAATAACAACATTAATTAAATAGAAGTAATAGTTGAATGTTTAACTCTATATCCCCATAACAGAGGATGTTCCTTCTCTTCAAGTCTCTGGATTGTTTCCCAAAATTGTTTAGATGAGCATAGGAGAATCTCAATAAATCCTAAAACATAGAAATATTGCAGATAATATTCTCTGACTATAAAACAATAAAAATAGAAATTTATAACAAAAAACTGAAGTTTTAACTCTAGTATTGAAGAGGAAACATAGGCCAAATTTTCATAGTTGGAAAGTAAAAATAAGATTTTAGATCCAAAACAATCTATGCTATTAATTCATGACAGAAACTGGTTAGAGAAAAGATTATAACCATAAATCTATAGGTTACACAGAAAGAAGAAATTAAATTAATATTACTAGATGTTCAGATGAGTATTTTTAAATTATGGCAAAATTTATTTTAGAAGTAGAAGGGATCAAAAATAGCATAAATTAAAGAATACATTAGAAGCAATAAATAAATTCTAAAAATGATTGATAAACAGTAAAAATAAAATAGATAACCTATTTGCCTAGATCTCAAAAAAAAAAAAAAAACTGGAAAAAGTACAAAGGCACACAATTAGAAATGGCAAGGATAGAACCAGTGATAAAGTAAATTATAAGAATGGCTTACACTTTACTGAAAAAAGCTATATTCTTATGCTTCTCAGTTTCTCTTACATACCATTTACAATTCCTCAGTAAATCTACCATTTAAACCTGAATATATCCTCAATCTGATCACATCTCACCATCTTCCCTGCTACCTCTTCTTTTCAGTCACCATCATTTCACCTCTACCATTTCCCTCTGTAGCCATCTGTAGCATTCTGCTCTCCAACATTTTCTCCACAAAACAGCCAGATGTATAGTTTTAAAATAATAGATTATGTCATTTTCCCTCACAAAGCTCAACTTTGCCTTCCCATATCTCTTAGAATAAAATGCAAAACCCATAAGATACTATGTGGTCCTTCTTGCTACATTAGCCAACTGATCACTGAATCACTGAGCATGTTCCTTACTCAGGTCCTTTTCACTTGCTGTTCCTGCTTCTCTCCTCTTGCTAGATACTGAAATTGCTCACTTCCCTTTTTCATTCAGGTCAAAGTTTAATAACTAGCCAATTTAAATGGTAACTGTTCTTTACCCGTGTCATTCTCTATTCCCTTGCCCTAACTTATTTTTCTTCCATGTATTTATAATCACTTAACATACTGCATATTTAATTTTTAACCTCCTTTTTTAAAAAAGAATAGAATATGAACTCCAGGTGAACAAGAAAATTGTCTGTTCTGATCATTGCTCTTTGCCTTGGGTTTTGATTGATGCCTAGCTTGTATTAGCACTTGATAATTATTTATTGACTAAAATAATGAATGATGTGATTTAACTTAGAACTGGAAAGCCTTCAGAAAATCCACTGAAAAGCTTTTGCAAACAGTAAAAGAATTTAGAAAGGTTTCAAGGTTAATATATTAATAGCAAAAAGACATATCTAGTCATAAAAAATAAGTTTATTAATGCATAGGACTCCAGTGATGGGCATAGAGAAAGATTTGAAAGAAGGAAGAAATATATCTTATTCTCAACTAAAGAAAAAATAGTGAAGATGTCAGTTTTCCTTGAACTTAACCCACAATTTTAATAAGATACTGATTAAAATATGTATATTTTGGCAATAACTTAACCAGGGCTTTCTGGGGGTAAATTTTTACTGAAAAATAATCATTTGGTAATAATTAGGAACATTCTGAACAGATAAAGAATAATGGGTAGAACTAGATCTATCAGATATTAAACTTGAAGTTAAGCTATTATAACATAAAAAATGTGGTACTGGTAAAGAAATGGGAAGTCATGGGAGTTCCCTGATGGTCCAGTGGTTAAGGCCTCGCCTTTTAATGCAGGGGGTGAGGGTTTGATCCCTGGTCAGGGAGCTAAGATTCCCACATACCTTACAATAAAAAACTAAAACATATAACCGAAATGATATTGTAACAATTTAGAATCACCAAAAGAAAGCATAGGAATTTTTATGAGCACAGAAGTCATCTTTAACTATCATGAAATTACCAGGAAAGGAAAAGATGGATGATATATTAACTATTTACAATTTTTAAAGTTTTATATTGCAAATTACCATAAACAAAGTCAAAGACAAAGGACAAAGTAGGGGAAATTATTTGTAACATATATGACAAACAAAAAGCTAATCTTCTTTGCAATACACAGAACTAAAAAAATAATTCTCTATAAAACAGCAAAGTACTTGAAAGGATATTTCATTCAAAAAGAAAAGAAATACAAGCAAATGTATACACCAACATATGAGAAGAGTCTCTTCATTTCTGATTTTAAAATGCTAATTAAACAAAAAACATGATAAACATTTTAAAATTAAGTGACCCAACTTTTTAGAGGGTAGTTTGGAAAAATCATTCAAATTTAAATGTGAAGTTGCTCAGTTGTGTCCAACTCTTTGTGACCCCATGGACTATAGCCTATCAGGCTCCTCTGTTCATGGGATTTTTCAAGCAAGAGTACTGGAGTGGGTTGCTATTTCCTTCTCCAGGGGATCTTCCCTACCCAGGGATTGAACCCAGGTCTCTCACACTGTGGGCAGATGCTTTATCCTCTAAGCCACCAGCCACATATTATTTGATCCAGAGACTTCCTTTCTAAGAATTTATCTTGTAGAAATCTTCCCATAAGTCTGCAAAGAGATATATATATATATATATATATATATATTTCAATTTTTGACCCAATTGCACAGGGTCATGTGCAGTCATAAACAAATAGAAGCAACTTAAATATCTATAGTCTGAATAGTGAATAATAGTATAAATGACATGTGCTGCAACATGGATGAACTTTGAAAACATTAAGCTAATAGACAGAAGGTCATATATGTTTCCATTTATATAAAATATCCAGAATTGGCAAATCTGTTGAGGCAGAATTTAGATTAAGTAGCTGTCAGGGGCTGTGGGAGGATGGAGGGACAGGGGCATGAAAACTAAGGGATATGAGGCTTCTTTGGGTCATAACAAAAATGTTCTTAAATTGATTGTGATGATGAATGCACTGTTCTGTAAACATACTAAAAGCCACTGAGTTGTTCACTTTAAGTGGAAGAATTATATGATATGTGAACTGTATTTCATAAAGTTGGAAAAGATATCACCAAACAGTATCTAAAAAGTAATACAATGAAATATAATGCAGTCAGCAAAGGGAATGAGAGCTGCATTGTTGAGAAAAATATGGAAGGCAAATTGTTAAAGTATGTTGTTGAACAATTTGTATATCAGTCAGTCAGTCAGTTCAGTCGCTCAGTCGTGTCCGACTCTTTGCAGCCCCATGAATCACAGCACGCCAGGCCTCCCTGTCCATCACCAACTCCTGGAGTTCACTCAGACTCACGTCCATCGAGTCAGTGATGCCATCCAGCCATCTCATCCTCGGTCATCCTCTTCTTCTCCTGCCCCCAATCCGTCCCAGCATCAAAGTCTTTTCCAATGAGTCAACTCTTCTCAGTGTGTATATAGGAGTCCAAATTTTGGTAACAAAAATAAGTTAACCTAGGCTTATCATGCATAGATAATTTCTGGATAGAAACATAAGAAATTATTAACAATTTTTGCTTCTGGGGACTGGGACTGGTGGTCAATAATGGAGGGTTTTTTTTTTTTTTAAATTGTATTTTCCTCTATACATTTGAAAATTTTTGAATGTACTTCTGCTTTTGATTAATTTTTTTCAAAATATCTTAAAATTATATAGAAATACTGACTTTCAAGTTTAATATGAACTGGTCATTTATTTCTGTCACCATTATTCTTTATATAGAAATAAATTTCAGTATTCCTCGTGTATATGGAAAAAATCCGGTTTAAAAATATAAAAATCAGATGATGTAAATGGAGAGATATACTAAAAATTGCTAGGGCAGAGAATGGTCTTTGTGGCTCTTGTTCAAGTTTACACATAATGCCAGACAGTTTTTAAAAGACTGGATGTTCTCTAGGTCTTGTATATATTGTCTTGCCTAAGAGCACTCTCTTAGAGCTGAACATTAGCAACTAAGTTCATCAGTGGACTGTAAGATTCCAATAAAGATATGTCTTGTTTATATCAGAGTCCCCGATGTCTAAGTCGTACAAAATCCACAGGAGCCACAGGAGACATGGGTTTAATCCCTGGGTCAGGAAGATCCCCTGGAGAAGGAAATGGCAACCCACTCCAGCATTTTTGCCTGAAAAAGCCCATGGACAGAGGAACCTGGCAGCATACAGTGCAAAGTGTCCCAAAGCGTTGGACACGACTGAGCGACCATGCATGCATGCACCTAACTATGAGAGAAGGCTTTTCACTCCCTCATTTGATCATTTAATCAACCAGTATATACTGAGTGCTTGCTGAGCAAGGTATGGGGCAGACCATGAGTGTGTAGTGGTGAGCAGTAATCATACTTACACTTCTTGAGCCATTAGTCATAGCATGGTACTAAGCACTTCACTTATAATATCTCTTTTATTCTCACAATAATCCTGTGATGTGGACAATGTTATTATACATTTACATTTTTATTTTATTTTTAATTGACGTATAGTTGACTTAAAATGTTTCAGGTATTACAGCAAAATGATTCAGTTATATATATATTTCAAATTCTTTTCCACTATAGATTATTATAAGATATTGAATGTAGTTCCTTATGCTGTACAGTAGGTCCTTATTGTTTATTTTTATGTAGTAATGAGCTCTGTTAATCCAAATTCGAATTTATCCCTCCCCCTGGTTTTCCCCTTTGCTAACCATAGATTTGTTATGATTATACAGTGGAAGTGAGAAATAGATTTAAGGGCCTAGATCTGATAGATAGAGTACCTGATAACTATGGACAGAGGTTCGTGACATTGTATAGGAGACAGGGATCAAGACCATCCCCATGGAAAAGAAATGCAAAAAAGCAAAATGGCTGTCTGGGGAGGCCTTACAAATAGCTGTGAAAAGAAGACAGGTGAAAAGCAAAGAAGAAAAGGAAAGATATTTGCATCTGAATGCATAGTTCCAAAGAATAGCAAGAAGAGATAAGAAAGCCTTCTTCAGTGATCAGTGCAAAGAAATAGCAGAAAAAGAACAGAATGGGAAAGACTAGAGATCTAGAGACCTCTTCAAGAAAATTATAAATACCAAGGGAACATTTCATGCAAAGATGGGCTTGATAAAGGACAGAAATGATCTGGACCTAACAGAAGCAGAAGATATTAAGAAGAGGTGGCAAGAATACACAGAAGAACTGTAAAAAAGATCTTCAGGACCCAGATAATCATGATGATGTGATCACTAATCTAGAGCCAGACATCTTGGAATGTGAAGTCAAGTGGGCCTTAGAAAGCATCACTATGAACAAGGCTAGTGGAGGTGATGGAATTCCAGTGGAGCTGTTTCAAATCCTGAAAGATGATGCTGTGAAAGTGCTGCACTCAATATGCCAGCAAATTTGGAAAACTCAGGAGTGGCCACAGGACGGGAAAAGGTCAGTTTTCATTCCAATTCCAAAGAAAGGCAATGCCAAAGAATGTTCGAACTACCACCCAATTGCACTCATCTCACATGCTAGTAAAGTAATGATCAAAATTCTCCAAGCCAGGCTTCAGCAATATGTGAACTGTGAACTCCCTGATGTTCAAGCTGGTTTTAGAAAAGGCAGAGGAACCAGAGATCAAATTGCCAACGTTCGCTGGATCATGGAAAAAGCAAGAGAGTTCCAGAAAAACATCTACTTCTGCTTTATTGACTATGCCAAAGCCTTTGACGGTGTGGATCACAATAAACTGTGGGAAATTCTGAAAGAGATGGGAATACCAGACCACCTAACCTGCCTTTTGAGAAATCTGTATGCAGTTCAGGAAGCAAGAGTTAGAACTGGACATGGAGCAACAGACTGGTTCCAAATAGGAAAAGGAGTACGTCAAGGCTGTATATTGTCACCCTGCTTATTTAACTTCTACGCAGAGTACATCATGAGAAATGCTGGACTAGAAGAAATACAAGCTGGAATCAAGATTGCTGGGAGAAATATCAATAACCTCAGATATGCAGATGACATCACCCTTATGGCAGAAAGTGAAGAAGAACTAAAGAGCCTCTTGATGAAAGTGAAAGAGGAAAGTGAAAAAGTTGGTTTAAAACTCAACATTCAGAAAACAAAGATCATGGCATTCGGTCCCATCGCTTCATGGGAAATAGATGGAGAAACAGTGGAAAAAGTGTCAGACTTTATTTTTGGGGGCTCCAAAATTATGGCAGATGGTGACTGCAGCCATGAAATTAAAAGATGCTTAGTCCTTGGAAGAAAAGTTATGACCAATCTAGATAGTATATTCAAAAGCAGAGACATTACTTTGCCAAATAAGGTCCGTCTAGTTAAGGCTATGGTTTTTCCTGTGGTCATGTATGAATGTGAGAGTTGGACTGTGAAGAAGGCTGAACACCAAAGAATTGATGCTTTTGAACTGTGGTGTTGGAGAAGACTCTTGAGAGTCCCTTGGACTGCAAGGAGATCCAACCAGTCCATTCTTAAGGAGATCAGCCCTGGGATTTCTTTGGAAAGAATGCTGCTAAAGCTGAAACTCCAGTACTCTGGCCACCTCATGCAAAGTGTTGACTCATTGGAAAAGACTCTGACGCTGGGAGGGATTGGGGGCAGGAGGAGAAGGGGACAACAGAGGATGAGATGGCTGGATGGCTTCACGGACTCGATGAACGTGAGTCTGACTGAACTCTGGGAGTTGGTGATGGACAGGGAGGCCTGGTGTGCTGCAATTCATGGGGTCGCGAAGAGTCGGACAGGACTGAGGGACTGAAGTGAACTGAACTGAGCTTATTTTTTTTTTGTAACTAAATTCATTGATATCACTTTCTAAGATTTCATATATAAGTGATATCACATGATATTTTTCTTTGTATGACTTACTTAATTTAATATGATCATTACTAGTTCCATCCATATTGCTGCAAGTGGCATTGTTTCATTCTTTTTCTATGGCTGAGTTATTATTATACTTTTTAACAGAAAAGGAAATCAGAGTTTCAAGAGATTGTTTAGGTTGTTAAAGATTACATAGCTAATAATCAATGACCTTGGGATTTGAACCCAGGAAATCTAATTTCAGATTTCCAGAAATTTGTGCATCTCAATATTTTATGTGCTGCCTTTAACAGTGCCAGTAATCTCACTGTGAGAGAAGGGAATCCCTTGAGTCTGTCACTACTGCTAACAGGCAGGAGTAGCTATCAATATTGCTAACATGGAGGAGAAACATATTTTCCCTGCTCTTTTTCAGTTAGCACATTTTTAAATAAAGTATCTACTATACACCTGATCCTTCTCTAAGCCCTGAGGCTTTAGTGGTGGAGGAGAATGATCCCTGCTCATTGGCATTTGCAGCCTAGTAGTGGAGAAGGCAATGGCACCCAACTCCAGTACTCTTGCCTGGAAAATCCCATGGACGGAGGAGTCTGGAAGGCTGCAGTCCATGGGGTCACTGAGGGTCGGACATGACTGAGTGACTTCACTTTCACTTTTCACTTTCATGCATTGGAGAAGGAGATGGCAACCCACTCCAGTGTTCTTGCCTGGAGAATCCCAGGGACAGGGGAGCCTCGTGGGCTGCTCTCTATGGGTCGCACAGAATCAGACACGACTGAAGTGACTTAGCAGCAGCAGGGGAGACAATCTAAACCAGGGGTACCCAACCTCTGGGATCTAATGCCTGATGATCCAAGGTGGAGCTAATGCAGTAGAAATATAAATAAAGTGCATAATAAAGGTAATACAATTGAATCATTCCAAAACCAGTACCTCCCCACCCACATCCCCCCTACCCCATCCGTGGACAGAAAACCTATCCCTATGCCAAAAGGTTGGGGACAGCTGGTCTAAAGAGGTAAAATGCAAAAGTAAAACAGCAAACACATTGAGATAGGAAAGACATCAATTGCTCAGTCAAAGAGCACCGAGTTTTTTGAGACTGGAAATCTGGTAAGACTCTGAGAGCCAGGAGGGTAACATGACCTCAAACCCATCTCCTTTCTCTTATTGGGCACGAAGAAGAAAACATTTCCCAGGCCCCTTGACTATTATATGGGGCCAGTGGAGTTGGGGGCAAAATTAACACACTTCTCTTTGACACCTGGTGTCAGATCTCCACTGTGATGCTCCGCACATTCTTCCATCCTCTCTCTGCTGAATACAGTGGAGATCTGAAGGAATCTGAGAACTTAGTAAGTGATGGAGCCACTCCACTGGAAAGAGTGGGTCTCTCAATCCGCCTTAAAAACCTGACACCAGCTGACTTGTCATGACTGAGGGAGAAGCCTGTTTTTGAGAAGCCCCTGAGTGTTGGGGGTTGTTATGGCAGATAGTGCATTGTAACACATCAGTGCTATTTAAGCTACATGTTGAGGGATGGAAAGGATGTAGTGTGAGAAAGAGTATTTCAGAGCAAGGAAATGACCTGTGCAAAGGACCAGGGACAGTAAAGAAATCACTGTGTACAACAGACTGGAAGATGTCGGCGTGCCCAAGACTTCAGTGAGGGAGGGTGATGGAGTGGGGAAGAGTGGACCGCCACATTCCCTGGAGACCATAGTATGAGTGAAGATTTCATTCTAGATGCAGAGGAAAGCCATCAATGTATTTTTAAACAGGGGAATGTCATTGTCGTGATTTATACAGGAAGATAATACCCTGACTTCATAGAGTGAGTAAGAAGGGGCAGGAATACAAATAGGAAAGGTCAGTCTATATAACTATGAGGCCCAGTGCAAAGTGAAAATGTGAGGCCTCTTGGTCAAAAACTCTTTAAAATTTAAGACAGCAGCAGCAGAGCTTTAAACAAAACACAGGGCTCTTTTAAACATGAGGGCCCATGTACCTGCACAGGTGTTACTCCCTTTAACTGCTCTGAATTGGCAGCTTGAGTAAAAGGCTCCTAGAATAATCTAGAAAAGAAATGATGGTGACTTAGGCATATGACAGTGACAATGCAGACAAATGTATGGATTTAAACTATGCTTTAAGCAGAAATGGAGACACAAACATGGAGAACAAAAGTTTGGACACCAAGGGGGAAGTAGAGGGTGTAATGAATTGGGAGGTTGGGATTGACATATATACACTATTGATACTATGTGTAAATAAGATAACTGATGAGAACCTGGGGCTTCCCAGGTGGCTCAGTGGTAAACAACCTGCCTGCAATGCAGGAGACCTGGGTTCAATCCCTGGGTTGGGAAGACCCCCTGGAGAAGGAAATGGTAACCCACTCCAGCATTCTTGCCTGGAAAATCCCATTAACGGAGGAGCCTGGGTGGGCTACAGCCCATGAGGTCACAAGAGTCAGACATGACTGAGCACACGGTGAGAATTTCCGTATAGCTTAGGGCACTCTACTCAATGCTCTGTAGTGAGCTAAATAGGAAGGAAATCCAAAAGAGGGGGAACATGTATGTATAGCTGATTCACTTTGTTGAACAGTAGAAACTAACACAACATTGTAAAGCAACTATACTCCAATAAAAATTAGTTAAAAATAGAATACGTTTTATTGGAAACAGAGAACTTTTAAAGACATTGAATGGTGGCCTTGTAATAAGAGAAAGAAGAACCAGGCATGTCTCAGCATTATAATAACAGGAATCAAGGAGACTGAATATTTTCTCTGGGAGGTACGGCACCAAAAGGAGCCGGGGTTCTAGAGATAAAGTAGTGATGTGGAAATGGCAATGGTAGATGGTGATGCTGCCTACAAGGCTGGTAAGAACAAATCAACCTCCGCTTGAAAGAGCTGCAGGGGGAACAAAGCCCTTGATGAGATCCAGATTTTAACTGAGGCATGTGGTTGCAAAGCCTTTTAGGGGAGAAATTCAGGATATTGATTTGTTCGCTGATCAAAGTATGGAAACTCCAGAGGGCACAGTGTGATGATGAAGAGGATGCCTAACAAAGGTAGCTAATCATGCAGGTGACAGTCCATTCCAGGGACCTTGTCCTCAGCTCTTTCCTTGATGGCTTATTGGTGATGAATATCATAAGAGTGGTAAAGAGTGTGTCCTCTCAGATTACTCTCAGTTCTGTTCCCAATTAGATCCCAATAAAGCAGCTCATACTATAAAAGCAGAGGAGACATTGTTTAGAGGATCTGATTATTTCCCAAATCCTAGATAATGAGCTCTAGGTCCACTGGAGCAACAGTGGACCTCCCATGGCATCTGAGCCTTTCATGTTATCTTCCTTTCTTGATGCTTTGGTGGTTAGTGACTCCTAGACCTCCACAGAGCATATGATTTGTCCAAAGTGTATTTTCAAATCTATTCTATTCTTAAAATGTCAGACAGTGCAAGTTGTTTATTATGTAGTTGTTCAGTCGCCAATTTGCATCTGACTCTTCATGACCCCATGGATTGCAGCATGCCAGGCCTCCCTGTCCTTCACCATCTCCCATCCTGTCACCATGCAATGGACATGAAGCCTATTGCATGGTGATGCCATCTTTGGAAGGACTGATGCTGAAGATGAAGCTATTCATTTATAATCACATACAAAGCAAAGTCATTTAAGATGAATTTTAAAGCTAGAAGTGTAACTTTGAACCTATACATTATCTCACAGTAGGAAGGCAAACCCATACCAACCCACAGCCAATTTAAATATGTAGATGAAAGGCTGGTGAGATGCTATTTTGCAAAGACCTAAATAATGTAATTTGCTGGTTTTGTGAGTTGGGCAGATGCAGTTCATTTTGAAGCAGCCTTTGGGTCTTTTCACATGATTTAGCTATTCTTAGATTTCTGAGTCATTCTGTCTTCCATGCTAGTCATTTTTCAATTCCATATTCTCTATTCATGAGGGAGATGCAACATTAACCAGTCCAAATATGGCCATGTGGCTTACTATTCCAGACAAGCAGGCTATATATTCATTCCTATTCTTAGCAATACCTTGGGACAAGTTAAATGTAAATAAAATATTTGGGCAATACACTCTAACATTGTAGAATTTCTGGGAAGTAGTGCCAGGAAAGCTTGGCATGCACATTATTGCATAATTGTTTTGATTCAATTTGGTTGTCCTCTTAACGACTAAAATCCCAAAGCAGTAGGAATACTTACGAAAGGAACAGAAATGTGGATAACATGGGATGAGTCAAAAGCCCCTGCCAATGTTTTATCGAACAGAAGTTGCATATCTTAACAACTCATGCAGGAGGTGAATTCATATCCCCTATATAAAAAATTCACTGGAAGTAAAATTCCTGTGACAAACTGAAGGTTTGAGGATAAAAGCTTCATCCCAAGTGTCATTAGGGAACTCAGAAGTACGGGAATAAATAGTGCTGTAAGGGGACTGATGAGTGAAAATTGAGATTGCACCTTCAGAGGTTGAAGAGAGGGAGAGAGCTCATTAGATAAACTGAGGATTCCTGATGTTTTATTAGGTTTTATGTTTTATTTATGTTTTATTCTCTGAGGTCCACCTGATAAAACTCACTGTTCATTAGACTGTTGTCCCTTGGGGTTAAAACCTGTGCCTTCCCTGTCCTTGGATCCTCATTGCCCAACAGGAGGCCTGGCACATAAGGGCCATTCAACGAATATTTGTTGAACTGAAAGAATCTTTAGTGGGAAGGTAAAGCAAGCCCATGCTTATCTTCCACTCTGATTCTAAGGGAACCACCTCCTCACACCCAGCCACCTTTTAGCCCTGGGTTTCAGCAATTGCTCCAAAAACTTCAGTGGGAGCAAAAATTTTGTGTCTGTCCTGCTTTGTAAAAATCTCTTCCAGCATTTTTTCTTCCACTTTCCATCAGGAAAGTTTAGGGAACCATATATGCCTCAGCCTCAAGAAAATCCCAGCCTTCAAAAGGTAACCTCCCAGGTGGAGAAGCTTTGATGCAACTTGTCTGAGAAGGACTGGAAATCTGGCTTCGGCTCTATTCTGCCTTCTTTGTCCTCAAGAATTATAACTAAGTTGGCCCTCTCAGCCAGCAGCTTTCCCATAAAGCGGAGAAAGTATATATAGAGTGAGAGTATTAGTCACTCAGTCGTGTCCAACTCTTTATAACCCCATGGACTGTAGCCTGCCCAGGATCCTCTGTCCATGAAATTCTTCAGGCAAGAATACTGGAGTGAGTAGCTATTCCCTTCTCCAGGGGATCTTCCTGACAAAAGGACCAAACTATTCTCCTGATTTGCAGGTAGACTCTCTGTCGTCTGAGCCACCAGGATAAGTAGCCATTAGACACCAAAATGAAGCATGAATATGCAATTATGTGATGTTTTGTATTCAGTATGGGGTATGATGATGAAATGAGATGTTGCAAGTCATATGAGGATTCACAGTTTATGCTTTTATTTATGTTTTAGACCATTTTCTTTGGTATTTAGGGCCATTCTCACTCCCCCTTTCTGACCTGCTGGGAAGCCGAAAGAAAGAAGGACCACATATATCTAAGAGAGAATTCCAAGAAAGAAAGAACAGTCTATAGAGTCTCAGGCCATAAGGAGTTTAACTAAAATAAATCCAGAAGAATATGGATGGGAACTAATGATTAGGAGGATGGTGCATCTTCAATGTGCTGTGGGGGATCGTAGTCTGGGGCTTGTCGGGTAAAGAAATAGAGACTAAAAGTAGCTTGCATGTTCACAGAGCTTGATCAAAAGGGAAAGGAGAGAGAGGAGTTAGGATTCAAAAAGGTTTCGAAACAATTCCTCCAGATTTTTACTTTTTCCTTTTTAAAATTTAGTATTTATTTGGCTGTGCAACGTGGCATGTGGGTTTTAGCTCCCCCAATCCATGCCCACTGCAGTAGAAGCAGAGTCTTATCCACTGGACTGACAGGGAAGTCTTTGAAAACAGAAGAATTTGAGATAATCATGGATTTTTTTTTTTTTAATAGAAGGTAGACTTGAATACATTTAAAAGCTGTAAGAAAAGACTCAGTTTTGGCTAACTTCCTAAATGGATAAACAGGCCAACCAGGTCATGAGGTGGGTTCAATAGTCAGGAAGCAACCAGCCGGGCTAGAGCTGGGCAGGCCTGGTCTCTGGGCTGCAGAACAAAGAAAAAAGCCCTCTGAGAGGGGAGAAAAATCCAAGGCAGGCAGATTTTCAACTTGAGTGAATCTAAAGGGAGACTCCTGATTCAAGGCAATAGGTTAAAAAGAGTAAATAAAGCTGTCATGAAAGGCATTAAAACGGACTGTAGGAACTAGATCCTGTAGAAACTGCATGTGTTTTGGGAACACAGCCATGCTTCTTATAGAGCTCTTGTTGCCTTGCAGGGAAGGAACAATTAAGGGTGCCAGCCAGGCTGGGTAAATAAAAATGTTGAAGATATTGAAGAAAGAGTTCTCAACAGACAGATTAAGGTCCCCAAGGGCATGAGGTGGATTGGCATCTTGACTACAGTTTGAGTAATTCATTAACACCACACAAACCATACATGGAATTCTGAGCCAAGGAGATTAGGCTTTAAGGCATTTTTTATACACATAGGTACAGGAACTCCAGGGGGAAAATTCAGCTTTCAAGAGTCTGAGGGGAAATATATATGTGCATTAAAATTTTTGCATATTGTGCCTTTAAAAATCTCCCATTTTCTTAAACATCCCCAAAACTATGATCAAACAGACTTCATATAGAATTTGTGTTTAAATGACTTTTTAGTAGTTTTTAAGTGGTTATTATTCTTTCCAACTGAAAGGACATTTCCTAATGTGACTTTTTCTGTACCAGTCTTCCAAACTGCTCTTCTTAATTTCCATTTAATTAAAATCTCTACATTTGTGGGTTTGTATTTTCTTTGGATTTAAGTTAATCCTTCAAGGAGAGCGTTAACTCTCTCAGGCTACTGGAACTTCACTTTTGGAACTGTTATGTTTACTGTTAGGAGTAACTCTGGCACCAAGTAGAACTTGGCTCAACAAATATTTTCAACAAAATTACTAATAAAATAAATTTTAATCAGAATACTTGGAATAAAAATCTAGACTTAAAATGATCTAATCTTAATGTTTAATGGCAGAACAACTGTTCGTGATTTATGCTTTATTTTTTAGTGTTTCTCTGAGAAGTCTCTGTGCTTCACTGAACTTATCTAGAGTTACTGGTTCCATGAAATCCAGTATTGTTTAAAATCAAAAACTAGTATACTGATGAAACTATCTGGTTGATAAGTTAAATATCTGGATTCAGAAAGAAAAAAACTGGGTGGGGAAGGCAAAAACAACAAACAAGCAAAATAAACAAAATTCATACTATGGATTTTTCCCTTCCCCTTTTCATTTCCTTCTTTTTGGATAAAAGAACTGTTGAAAGGCAGGAACTTTTTCTTAGAAACAGTATCATTTACAATGAAAACATAGTTATTAAATGCTCATTTACCTGAATTATTACTATTTTGCAAAGAGTAATTTATGAAGTGAAATTAATTATCTAAACTTCGAAATTAGCTCTCCAAAATCAATACAAGTTTATTCAAAAATTTTACTGGAAACTTTGATGTGTCTCACATTTTACCAATGTCATTCCATTTGTGTGTGTGTCTCTAGAATTGCATAACAGGTTTTCCTTACTTTGTAAACTTTGACATACACATGGATAGAAAAAATATGTATATATATACATATAGTATTTACAAAAATATTTTTATAATTTTGCCTTGAAATTTCAGTTATGGATCTGGAAAGAGATAAGTAGGTAATAATTTGGATTTTGAACCAGTGCTGTTTTTCAGAAAAATATGAGCTCTTGCTATCTGCTAATCATATTGATGGGCTTCCCTGGTGGCTCAGCAGTAAAGAATCCTCCTGCCAAAGCAGGAGACATGGATTCTATCCCAGGTTCAGGAAGATCCCGTGGAGAAGAAAATGGCTACCCACTCTAGTATTCTTGCCTGGTAAATACCATGGACAGAGGAGCCTGTTCAGAGTCCCTTGGACTGCAAGGAGATCCAACCAGTCCATCCTAAAGGAGATCAGTCCTGGGTGTTCATTGAAAGGACTGATGCTGAGCTGAAACTCCAATACTTTGGCCACCTGATGCAAAGAGCTGACTCATTTGAAAAGACCCTGATGCTGGGAAAGATCAGCATCAGGGAGGAGAAGGGGACAACAGAGGATGAGATGGTTGGATGGCATCACTGACTCAATGGACATGGGTTTGGATGTACTCCAGGAGTTGGTAATGGACAGGGAGGCCTGGCATGATGCAGTTCATGGGGTCGCAAAAAGTTGGACACGATTGAGTGACTGAACTGAACTGAGCCAGGATGGAACATAAAGTGTGTTTTCATGAATGTATAGTATATAATAACTCTCTCCCTCTCCCGTATCCTCTTTTCCTTTTGTCCCTGGGTAGAAAATTACCCAGCAGCCACTAGTTGACTGTGTAGATATTTAGACAAAGATTTATGCCTATTGACTTCAAAAGAGTTGGATGTATAACCTTCCTCTGAGGAGAGAATAGTCAAACATGCAAAAGGAATGAATTCTCTCGGAAAGGATTTGTTGGCTCAGTCAACAAATTAAACTTACATACTCAGTTTAGTATTTACCATGCATTCAACTCTCTGCATTGCATGTTAGAATGATAAGCTTATTTATCGCCCATATACTTGTATTTGGACAGTGAATAGGATAAGATTATGTACAAATAAGTGATATATTCCTATTCTGCCTCCACTTTCATCTGTCTACTTTAGATCTGTGATCCAACCCTGCTGTGGCCAGCTAGGCATTGTTCAAAGGAAGGCTTTCATTGAATAACTATAAGACAGGAAGAAAATTGAGAAAATAAATGATAAGGCAGAAGCAACTGCCTATGCCATCACCATATAAGCTAAGAATGCTAAACTGTGGAGGGAAAGAGAGAGCTACAGAGCCAGAGAAATCTTAGAAGACATTTAAAAGGGAGAATATTGCAGTATGTCTTTAAAAAAATAATTTATTTTAATTAGAGGTTAATTACTTTACAACATTGTAGTGGTTTTTGCCATACATTGACATGAATCAGCCATGGGTGTACATGTGGTCCCCATCCTGAACCCCTCTCCCACATCCCTCCATATTCCATCTCTCAGGGTCATCCCAGTGCATCAGCCCTGAGCACCCTGACTTGTGCATCAAACTTGGGCTGATGATCTATTTCACATATGATAATATACATGTTTCAATGCTATTCTCTCAAATCATCCCACCCCCGCCATCTCCCAGAGTCCAAAAGACTGTTCTTTACATGTGTCTGTTTTGCTAACTCTCATACAGGTTCACTGTTACCATCTTTCTAAATTCCATATATATGTGTCAATATACTGTATTGGTGTTTTTCTTTCTGACTTCACTCTGTATAATAGATTCCAGTTTGATCTACCTCATTAGAACTGATTCAAATGCATTCTTTTTAATGGCTGAGTAATATTCCATGCAGGCGGCTGCGACCTGGCACACTAAGTGCCGGCGGCTGCGACCTGGCGCCGGCGCACTAAGTGTGGCCGAGAAGAGTTACCCCACATCCAAGGTCAGGGGCAGTAGCTGAGATGCCAGGCTGCAATGGCACAGGAATGGCCAAGAGGAGCTGCTCAAGTCCGAGGTCAGGGGTGGCGGGGGAGGAGACACCCCGTATCCGAGGTCAGGGTGGGGGCTGAGAGGAGCTACCCTGCATCCGAGGTCGGGGTGGTGGCCAAGAGGAGCTACCCCACGTCTGAGGCCAGGGGCGGCAGGGAGAAGCCACCTCCTGCCTGAGGCCAGGGGCAGTGGCCCTGAGGAGCCATCCACCCTTGTGACCAGGGGTGGTGGCTAGGAGGAGCCACCCGAGGAAAGGTGGCTGCACAGTCGCAGGAGGGCCTAGAGGAGCTATCCTATGTTGAAGGTCAGGAAGGGCAGCGGTAAGGAGATACCCCTTGTCCAAGGTAAGGAGCAGTGGCTGTGCTTTGCTGGAGCAGCCCTAAAGAGATACCCCATGCCCAAGGTACGAGAAACCCAAGTAAGATGATAGGTGTTGCAAGAGGGCATCAGAGGGCAGACACACTGAAACCATACTCACAGAAAACCAGTCAATCTAATCACACTAGGACCACAGCCTTGTCTAACTCAATGAAACAAAGCCATGCCCATGGGGCAACCCAAGATGAGTGGGTCATGGTGGAGAGGTCTGACAGAATGTGGTCCACTGGAAAAGGAATGGCAAACCACTTCAGTATTCTTGCCTTGAGAACCCCATGAACAGTATCAAAAGGCAAAATGATAGGATACCAAAAGAGGAACTCCCCAGGTCATTAGGTGCCCACTATGCTACTGGAGATCACTGGAGAAATAACTCCAGAAAGATTGAAGGGATGAAGCCAAAGCAAAAACAATACCCAGCTGTGGATGTGACTGGTGATAGAAGCAAGTCCGATGCTGTAAGAGCAATATTGCATAGGAACCTGGAATGTCAGATCCATGAATCAAGGCAAATTGGAAGTGGTCAAACAAGAGATGGCAAGAATAAACATCGACATTCTAGGAATCAGTGAACTAAAATGGACTGGAATGGGTGGATTTAACTCAGATGACCATTATATCTACTACTGCAGGCAGGAATCCCTTAGAAGAAATGGTAACCATCATGGTCAACAAAAGAGTCTGAAATGCAGTACTTGGATGCAATCTCAAAAATGACAGAATGATCTCTGTTCATCTCCAAGGCAAACCATTCAATATTACAGTTATCCTAGCCTATGCCCCAACCAGTAATGCTGAAGAAGCTGAAGTTGAATGGTTTTGTGAAGAACTACAAGATCTTTTAGAACTAACACCCCCAAAAGATGTCCTTTTCATTATAGGGGACTGGAATGCAAAAGTAGGAAGTCAAGAAACATCTGGAGTAACAGGCAAATTTGGCCTTGGAATGTAGAATGAAGCAGGGCAAAGACTAACAGAGTTCTGCCAAGAGAATGCACTAGTCCTAGCAAACACCCTCTTCCAACAACACAAAAGAAGACTCTGCACATGGACATCACCAGATGCTCAACACCAAAATAAAATTGATTATATTCTTTGCAGCCAAAGGTGGAGAAGCTCTATACAGTCAACAAAAGAAGACCAGGAGCTGACTGTGGCTCAGACCATGAACTCCTTATTACCAAATTCAGACTCAAATTGAAGAAAGTAGGAAAAACTGCTAGACCATTCAGGTATGACCTAAATCGAATCCCTTATGATTATACAGTGGAATTGAAAAATAGATTTAAGGGCCTAGATCTGATAGATAGAGTGCCTGATGAACTATGAACAGAGGTTCATGGCATTCTACAGGAGACAGGGATCAAGACCATCCCCATGGAAAAGAAATGCAAAAAGCAAAATGGCTGTCTGGGGAGGCCTTACAAATAGCTGTGAAAAGAAGACAGGTGAAAAGCAAAGAAGAAAAGGAAAGATATAAGCATCTGAATGCATAGTTCCAAAGAATAGCAAGAAGAGATAAGAAAGCCTTCTTCAGTGATCAGTGCAAAGAAATAGAGGAAAAGAACAGAATGGGAAAGACTAGAGATCTAGAGATCTCTTCAAGAAAATTATAAATACCAAGGGAACATTTCATGCAAAGATGGGCTTGATAAAGGACAGAGATGGTATGGACCTAACAGAAGAAGAAGATATTAAGAAGAGGTGGCAAGAATACACAGAAAAACCATACAAAAAGATCTTCACAACCCAGATAATCATGATGATGTGATCATTAATTTAGAGCCAGACATCCTGGAATGTGAAGCCAAGTGGGCCTTAGAAAGCATCACTACGAACACAGCTAGTGGAGGTGATGGAATTCCAGTGGAGCTGTTTCAAGTTCTGAAAGATGATGCTGTGAAAGTGCTGCACTCAATATGCCAGCAAATTTGGAAAACTCAGCAGTGGCCACAGGACTGGAAAAGGTCAGTTTTCATTCCAATCCCAAAGAAAGGCAATGCCAAAGAATGCTCAAGTGAAGTGAAGTGAAGTCACTCAGTCATGTCTGACTCTTTGTGACCCAAAGAACTGTAGCCCACCAGGCTCCTTGGTCCACGGTATTTTCCAGGCATGAATCCTGGAGTAGGTTGCCATTTCTTTCTCCAGGGGATCTTCCCGACCCCAGGATCGGACCCAGGTCTCCTGCATTGTAGGCAGATGCTTTACTGTCTGAGTTACCAGGGAAGCCCATAAGCATGCTCAAACTACTACGCAATTGCACTCATCTCACACGCTAGTAAAGTAATGCTCAAAATTCTCCAAGCCAGGCTTCAGCAATACATGAACCGTGAACTTCCTGATGTTCAGGGCTTCCCTGGTGGCTCAGAGGGTAAAGCATCTGCCTACAACGTGGGAGACCCAGGTTCAGTCCCTGGGTCGGGAAGATCCCCTGGAGAAGGCAATGGCAACCCACTCCAGTACTCTTGCCTGGAAAATCTCATGGACTGAAAAGCCTGGTAGGCTACAGTCCATGGGGTTGCAAAGAGTTGGACATGACTGAGTGACTTCAATTTCCTGATGTTCAAGCTGGTTTTAGAAGGCAGAGGAACCAGAGATCAAATTGCCAACATCCACTGGATTATGCAAAAAGCAAAAGAGTTCCAGAAAAACATCTATTTCTGCTTTATTGACTATGCCAAAGGCTTTGACTGTGTGGATCACAACAAACTGTGTAAAATTCTGAGAGAGTTGGGAATACCAGACCAACTGACCTGCCTCTTGAGAAATCTGTATGCCGGTCAGGAAGCAACAGTTAGAAATGGACATGGAACAACAGACTGGTTCCAAATAGGAAAGGGAGTACATCAAGGCTGTATATCGTCACCCTGCTTATTTAACTTATATGCAGAGTACATCATGAGAAATGCTAGACTGGAAGAAACACAAACTGGAATCAAGATTGCTGGGAGAAATATAAATAACCTCAAATATGCAGATGACACCACCCTTATGGCAGAAAGTGAAGAGGAACTAAAAAGCCTCTTGATGAAAGTGAAAGAGGAGAGTGAAAAAGTTGACTTAAAGCTCAACATTCAGAAAATGAAGATCATGGCATCCTGTCCCATCACTTCATTGGAAATAGATGGGGAAGCAGTGGAAACAGTGTCAGACTTTATTTTTGGGGGCTCCAAAATCACTGCAGATGGTGATTGCAGCCAAGAAATTAAAAGACATATACTCCTTGGAAGAAATGTTATGACCAACCTAAATAGTTTATTCAAAACCAGAGACATTACTTTGCTGAATAAGGTCCATCTAGTCAAGACTATGGTTTTTCCTGTGGTCATGTATGGATGTGAGAGTTGGACTGTGAAGAAGGCAGAGCACTGAAGAATTGATGCTTTTGAGCTGTGGTGTTGGAGAAGACTCTTGAGAGTCCCTTGGACTGCAAGGAGATCCAACCAGTCCATTCTGAAGGAGATCAGTCCTGGGATTTCTTTGGAAGGAATGATGCTAAAGCTGAAAAACTCCAGTGCTTTGGCCACCTCATGCGAAGAGTTGACTCACTGGAAATGACTCTAATGCTGGGAGGGACTGGGGGCAGGAGGGGAAGGGGACAACAGAGGTGAGATGGCTGGATGGCATCACTGGCTCAATGAACTCGAGTCTGAGTGAACTCCGGGTGTTGGTGATGGACAGGGAGACCTAGTATGCTGCGATTCATGGGGTCACAAAGAGTCAGACACAACTGAGCGACTGAACTGAACTGACCACAGCTTTCTTATCCATTCATCTGCAGATGGACATCTTGGTTGCTTCCATGTTGGCTATTGTAAACAGTGTGCAGCATGTCTTACTCAGTTTACAAATGCAAGGCTGAGGAGAGACTGACTGCCTTTTCATGTGGAATATTGGGAAGTAGTAACCTCACAGATGTATCCTTGCCATATAAATGCTGATAGTTAGTAGATCACTGCAAATGATAATCGCAACCATGAAATTAAAAGACACCTACTCCTTGGAAAGAAATTTATGACCAACCTAGATAGCATATTCAAAAGCAGAGACATTACTTTGTCGACAAGGTCCGTCTAGTCAGGCTATGGTTTTCCCAGTAGTCATGTATGAATGTGAGAGTTGAACTGTGAAGAAAGCTGAGCACCGAGGAATTGATGCTTTTGAACTGTGGTGTTGGAGAAGACTCTTGAGAGTCCCTTGGACTGAAAGGAGGTCCAACCAGTCCATCCTAAAAGAGATTATTCCTGAGTGTTCAATGGAAGAACTGTTGTTGAAGCTGAAACTCCAATACTATGGTCACCTGAAGAGAAGAACTGACTCATTTGAAAAGACCCTGATACTGGGAAAGATTGAAGGTGGGAGAGAGGGGGTCGACAGAGGATGAGATGGTTGGATGCCATCACTGACACAATGGACATGAGTTTGGGTAACTCCAGGAGTTGGTGATGGACAGGGAGGCCTGGTGTGCTGCAATTCATCGGATCGCAAATAGTCAGATACGACTGAGTGACTGAATTGAACTGAATTGAGGTAGTAAAGAGGGCTCTTTTGAGATTATCAGTAGCAAAGATGATAATTGATAGCTTGGAGAAGTTGGGCACTTTTCCTGGTCTCTGGGCTTACTCATCCTGCAACAGTCATGGCAGCAGGTTGGGTGTCTAAAGTGATCTTACTCACATTCCTGGAGTCTGGATGTACCCTGTTGCCTGTGATCAATGATCTAGAAAACCTCATCTTTCAGTAGTTGGCTCCCAGCCTTCTGAAATAGCAGGGGTATTTTCCAAGACTGTAAAAGAAGAGCTACACATATTCTTGAGAATTAGGTTCTGGAACTCATACAAAACCACTTTATTGGTCAAAGCCAGTCAAAAGCTGAACCTAATTTCAAGGAATGGTGAAAGAGATTCCAGTATCTAATGGAAAAAGCTGCAAAATATTTGTGATAATATTTAATCTGTTTCATAATTATTATGCAATTTCATATTTAGTTACAGAATCTACAATTATAAACATAATTCCATATGCAAAATTTACTTATCTCTTGCACAAAAGTCTCATCTTGTGGAATGTTTAGACCACGCAAGACATTGGCTGCAAATGTCTGCTGAATAATTGAAATGTAGCTGGTTCTAAGTGAGATGTGCTGTTGTTTAAAATATACATAGGTTTGAAAAACGTAATATATACATAGTTGACTTATTGGAAAAAACTCTGTTGCTGGGAGGGATTGGGGGCAGGAGGAGAAGGGGACGACAGAGGATGAGATGGCTGGATGGCATCACTGACTCAATGGACGTGAATCTGAGTGAACTCCGGGATTGGCGATGGACAGGGAGGCCTGGCGTGCTGCGATTCATGGGCTCGCAAAGAGTCAGACACGACTGAGTGACTGAACTGAGCTGAACTGAAGTTTGAAAAGGCTTAGTAAAAAGAATGTAAAGCATCTTTTTAATACTTTTCTATATTAAGTGTTTTTCTTTTAGCTTTATGGAGATATAATTGACATACAACATTGTGTAAGTTAAAGGTCTAAAATGTGGTGATTTCACATATGTAAATAATGCATAATGATTAAAAAATAAGGTTAGTTAACACATCCATCAGTTATCATTTGTGTGTGTGGTGAGAATTTTAAGATCTCCTCCCTTAGCAACTTTTGAATATACAATACAGTAATGTAAGCTATAGTTACCATGCTGTGCATTACATAACCAGAACTTTTCATCTTATAACTTGAAAGTTGCACCTCTGATCATCATCACTCCTCTCCTTCCCCCTCCACCTCTTGTCCCTTATTTCTTCTCTTTGTTTCTAAGCATTTGGCTTTTTTAATTATTATTCCACAAGTAAGTGACATTATAAAGTATTTATCTTTATCTGACATTTTATCTAGTGTTATTTTCTTAAGCTTCACCTATGGTGTCAGAAATAGCAGGATTTGTTTCTTATATTCTGAATATTATTCAGTTGTATTTTTCCTTTATCCATTCATCTGCTGAAGGACACAGATTGTTGCCATGTCTTGGCTATTGAAAATAAAGTTTCATTGAGTATGGGAGTGCAGATATCTCTTTGAGATAGTGATTTCATTTCCTTCATATATTTACCCAGAAGTAAAATTGTTGGCTGTATATTGTCACCCTGCTTATGTCACATCTATGCAGAGTACATCATGAGAAACGCTGGGCTGGAAGAAGCACAAGCTGGAATCAAGATTGCTGAGAGAAATATCAATAACTTCATATATGCAGATGATACCACCCTTATGGCAGAAAACGAAGAACTAAAGAGCCTCTTGATGAAAGTGAAAGGTGAGAGTGAAAAAGTTGACTTAAAACTCAACATTCAGAAAACTAAGATCATAGCATCTAGTTCCATCACAGCAAATAGATGGGAAAATAATGGAAACAGTGAGACACTTTATTTTCTTGGGCTCCAAAATCACTGCAGATGGTTACTGCATCCATGAAATTAAAAGAAGCTTGCTCCTTGGAAGAAAGTCTATGACCATCCTAGACAGCATATTAAAAAGCAGAGACATTACTTTGCCAACAGAGGTCCATCTAGTCAAAGCTATGGTTTTTCTAGTAGTCATGTATGGATGTGAGGGTTGGACTATAATGAAAGCTGAGTGCCAAAGAATTGATGCTTTTGAGCTGTGGTGCTGGAGAAGACTCTTGAGAGTCCCTTGGACTGCAAGGAGATCCAACCAATCCATCCTAAAGGAGATCAGCCCTGAATATTTATTGTAAGGACTGATGCTGAAGCTGAAACTCCAATACTTTGCACTTGATGAAAAGAGCTGACTCTTTGGAAAAGACCCTGATGCTGGGAAAGATTGAAGGCAGGAGGAGAAGAGGATGACAGAGGATGAGATGGTTGAATGGCATCACCGACTCTATGGACATGAGTTCGAGGATGCTCTGGGAGTTGGTAATGGACAACAAAGCCTGGCATGCTGCACTCCATGGGGTCATAAAGAGTCAGACACAACTGAGGAACTGAGCTGAACTGAACTGAAAACTGTTGAATCATATGTTCATTTTTTTCAATTTGTTGATTATTTCTTTTCCATACAGAAACTTTGTAGTTTGATGTTGTTCCACTTATTTATTTTTTGCTTTTGTTGCTTGTGCTTTTGGTGTCATATTCAAAATTATTGCTAAAACTAATGCTGAGGGGATTTTTCCTATGCTTTTTCTAGGAGTTTTATGTTGTCAGATAGCACATGTTTAATTTTCTAACCAACTGTGAGTACTTTTGTAAGAGGTGTAGGATAGGAGCACAGTTTCATTTTTGTGCATGTAAATATTGTTTTCCACCACCACTTATTGAAAAGACTATCTTTTCTCGATTGACTGTGTTTGGGTCTTTTGTCAAATTTTAGTTGACTGTGTATTTATGACTTTACTTTTAAACTCTTCATTCCATTGGTTTATGTGTCTGTGCCAGTATAATGAGGTTAATTATTCTAGTTTATAACACATGAAGAGTTTATCAGGAAATGTGATGGCTCCAACTTTATTTTTTGCCTCCAACTTGGTTTTTCTCAGGATTGTTTTATCTATTTGTAGTTTTACGTGCCTCCAAATGAATTTGAGGATTGCTTTTCTCTTTCTTAAAAAAATGCTATTGGAATCATGATGGGGATTGCATTTAATGTATAGGTCATTTTGGGTACAATGAACATTTTAACAATATTAATTCTTTCAACACACGAGCATAGGATGCTTTTCTACTTATTTGTGTCTACTTCAATTTGATTAATGTCTAATAGTTAACAGTGTAGATATCATCACTTTCTAGCTTAACTTTATTCCTCAGTGTTTCATTGCTCTTGTGCTGCTGTAAATGGGATCATTTTCTTTATTTTCTTTTCAGATAATTTACTGTTAGTGAATCAGTAAATGTATTAGTTTTTGTATGCTAATTTCATGTCCTGCAATTTCATTGAAGTTTCTGATTACATCTGTGCATGTGTGTTTGTGTGTGTGTATGTAGTCTTTGGGAGATTTTTTACATATAAAATTATTATACAAATAGAGACAACTTTCCTTTTTCCTTTTCAATTCTGATGTCTTTTACTTTTTATGTTGCCTAATTACTTGGCTGGGGCTTCCAGTAATATGCTGAATAGGAGTGGGGAGAGGAGGTACCCTCGTCTTCATCCTGATCTTGGAGGGTGAAGCTTTTACTATAGAGTGAAACTTTTACTATTGAGTATGAGGTTAGGATATGATAGGATACTGAAAGGGGAACTCCCTGGGTCAGTAGATGCCCAATATGCTACTGGAGATCACTGGAGAAATAACTCCAGAAAGAATGAAGGGATGAAGCCAAAGCAAAAACAATACCCAGCTGTGGATGTGACTGGTGATAGAAGCAAGGTCCAATGCTGTAAAAAGCAATATTGCATAGGAACCTGAAATGTCAGTTCCATGAATCAAGGTAAATTGGAAGTCAAACAGGAGATAGCAAGAGTGAACGTCAACATTCTAGGAATCAGCAAACTAAAATGGGCTGGAATGGGTGAATTTAACTCAGATGACCATTATATCTACTACTGCAGGCAGGAATCCCTTAGAAGAAATAGAGTAGCCATCATGGTCAACAAAACAGTCTGAAATGCAGTACTTGGATGCAATCTCAAAAATGACAGAATGATCTCTGTTCATTTCCAAGGCAAACCATTCAATATCACAGTAATCCAAGCCTATGCCCCAACCAGTAGTGCTGAAGAAGCTGAAGTTGAACTATTCTATGAAGAACTATAAGAACTTTTAGAACTAACACTCCAAAAGATGCCCTTTTCATTATAGGGGACTGGAATGCAAAAGTAGGAAGTCAAGAAACACCTGGAGTAACAGGCAAATTTGGCCTTGGAGTACAGAATGAAGCAGCGCAAAGGCTAATAGAGTTCTGCCAAGAGAATGCACTGGTCATAACAAACACTCTCTTCCAACAACACAAGAGAAGACTACACATGGACATCACCAGATGGTCAACACTGAAATAAGACTGATTATATTCTTTGCAGCCAAAGATGGAGAAGCTCTATACAGTCATCAAAAACAAGACTGGGAGGTGACTGTGGCTCAGATTATGAACTCCTGATTGCCAAATTCAGACTTAAATTGAAGAAAGTAGGGTAAACCACTAGACTACTCAGGTGTGACCTAAATCAAATCCCTTATGATTATACAGTGGAATTGAGAAATAGATTTAAGGGCCTAGATCTGATAGATAGAGTACCTGATGAACTATGGAATGAGATTCGTGACATTGTACAGGAGACAAGGATCAAGACTATCCCCATAGAAAAGAAATGCAAAAAAGCAAAATGGCTGTCTTGGGTAGGTGGGGGGGAGCTTACAAATAGCTGTGAAAAGCAGAGAAGTGAAAAGCTAAGGAGAAAAGGAAAGATAATACCATCTGAATGCAGAGTTTCAAAGAATAGCAAAGAGATAAGAAAGCCTTCCTCAGTGATCAATGCAAAGAAATAGAGGAAAAGAACAGAATGGGAAAGACTAGAGATCTCTTCAAGAAAATTAGAGACACCAAGGGAACATTTCATGCAAAAATGGGCTCAATAAAGGACAGAAATGGCATGGACCTAACAGAAGAAGAAGATATTAAGAAGAGGTGGCACAGAAGAACTGTACAAAAAAGATATTCACGACCAAGATAATCATGATGGTGTGATCACTCATCTACAGCCAGACATCTTGGAATGTGAAGTCAAGTGGGCCTTAGAAAGCATCCCTATGAAGCTAGTGGAGGTGATGGAATTCCAGTTGAGCTCTTTCAAATCCTAAAAGATGATGCTGTGAAAGTGCTGCACTCAATATGCCAGCAAAGTTTGAAAACTCAGCAGAGGCCACAGGACTGGAAAAGGTCAGTTTTCATTCCAATCCCAAAGAAAGGCAATGCCAAAGAATGTTGAAACTACCGCACAATTGTACTCATCTCACATGCTAGTAAAGTAATGCTCAAGATTCTCCAAGACAGGCTTCAACAATACATGAACCGTGAACTTCCAGATGTTCAAGATGGCTTTAGAAAAGGCAGAGGAACCTGGGATCAAATTGCCAACATCCACTGGATCATGGAAAAAGCAAGAGAGCTCCAGAAAAAAACATCTGTTTCTTCTTATTGACTATGCCAAAGCCTTTGACTGTGTGGATCCCAACAAACTGTGGAAAATTCTGAAAGAGATGGAATAGCAGACCACCTGACCTGCCTCTCGAGAAACCTGTATGCAGGTCAGGAAGCAACTGGACTGGGAGAACTGGACATGGAACAACAGACTGGTTTCAAATAGGAAAAGGAGTACGTCAAGGCTGTATATGTCAACCTGCTAATTTACCTTATATGCAGAGTACATCATGAGAAATGCTGGACTGGAAGAAATACAAACTGGAATCAAGATTGCCGGGAGAAATATCAATAACCTCAGATATGCAAATGACACCACCCTTATGGCAGAAAGTGAAGAGGAGCTAAAAAGCCTCTTGATGAAAGTGAAAGAGGAGAGTGAATAAGTGGGCTTAAAGCTCACCATTCAGAAAATTAAGATCATGGCATCTGATCCCATCACTTCATGGGAAATAGATGGGGAAACAGTGGAAACAGTGTCAGACTGTATTTTGGGGGCTCCAAAATCACTGCAGATGGTGACTGCAGACATGAAATTAAAAGACGCTTACTCCTTGGAAGGAAAGTTATGACCAACCTAGATAGCATATTCAAAAGCAGAGATATTACTTTGCCAATAAAGGTCTGTGTAGTCAAGGCTATGGTTTTTCCAGTGGTCATGTATGGATGTGAAAGTTGTACTGTGAAGAAAGCTGAGCACCAAAGAATTGATGCTTTTGAACCGTGGTGTTGGAGAAGACTCTTAAGAGTCCCTTGGACTGCAAGGAGATCCAACCAGTCCATTCTGAAGGAGATCAACCCTGGGATTTCTTTGGAAGGAATGATGCTAAAGCTGAAATTCCAGTACTCTGGCCACCTCACACAAAGAGTTGGCTCATTGGAAAAGACTCTGATGCTGGGAGGGATTGGGCCCGGAGGAGAAGGGGATGACAGAGGATGAGATGGCTGGATGGCATCACCAATTCAATGGACATGAGTTTGAGTGAACTCCGGGAGTTGGTGATGGACAGTGAGGCCTGGCATGCTGCGATTCATGAGGTTGCAAAGAGTCAGACACGACTGAACAACTGAACTGATGAGGTTAGCATTTGGCTTGTCGTAGGTAGGTAGGTAGGTAAAGTCATTCAGTCGTGCCCGACTCTTTGTGACCCGATGGACTGCAACCTACCAGGCTCTTCAGTCTATGGGATTCTCCAAGCAAGAATACTGGAATGGGTTGCCATTTCCTTCTCCAGGGGATCTTCCCGACCCAGGGATCGAACCCTGGTCTCATGCATTGGAGGCAGATGCTTTAACCTCTGAGCTTGTCGTACATGACTTTTATTATGTTGATGTACATTGCTTCCATACCTAATTTTCTAAGACTTTAGCATGAATACATGTTGAAATTTCTCAAATACTTTTTCTTTGTTAATTGAGGTTATCATATAATTGTTTTTCTTTTATTCTACTAATCTGGAGAAGGAAATGGCAACCCACTGTAGCATTCTTGCCTGGAGAATCCAATGGACAGAGAAGCCTGATGGGACTCTGGAGTAACTGGGCTTGCACAGAGTTGGACATGACTGAGTAACTAACAGTAATTCTACTGATCAGGTATAGCGTATTTATTGATTTACAAATGTTAAGCTATCCTTGCATCCCAGGGCTAAATCTCACTTGATCATGGTGAATGATCCTTCTAATGTGCTCAGAATTTGGTTTGCTGGTATTTTATTGAGAAATTTTTTGTATCCATGTTCATTAAGGATATTGGCTTATAGTTTTCTTTCTTATAGAGTCCATTACTGGCTTTGGTATCAGGGTAATGCTATACTCATAATATGAGTGTGAAAATAGTCCACTATTTTCAACTTTTCATAGGAGTTTGATAATTGGTATTCATTCTTTAAATGTTTGGTAAAATTTACCAGCAAAAGATTCTGGTCCTGTGTTTAACTTTGTTGAGAAAATTTTGATTAATTATTCAATCTCCTTACTAGTAATTAGTTTGTTCAGATTTTCTATTTCTTTCTCATTCAGGCTTGATGGGTTTTATATTGATATTTCTAATATTTTTCTATTTCTTCTAGTTTGACCAGTTTGTTGGTATAGAGTTATTTATAGTATTCTGTTATGACCCTTTGTATTTCTGTGATATCTGTTGTAATGTTTCCTGTTTCCTTTATGATTTTACTGATTTGGGTCGTCTCTCTTTTTCCTTGGTTAGTGTAGCTGAAAGTTTGTCAATTTTATTTATCTTTTCAAAAACCAACACTTATGTTTGTTTTCTATTATTCTCCTCTTCTCAGTTTCATTTATTTCTGCTCTAATCTTTATTATTTCTTTACCTCTTCTAACTTTGGGCTCAGTTTGTTTTTCTTTTTCTAGTTTCTTAAGGCATAGATTTGTTTATTTAAATCTTTCTTGTTTCTATTTATTGCAACAAACTTTCCCCTTAGGACTGCTTTTCTTGCATCTCATAAGATATGGTATGATGTGTTTCCATTTGTTTGACTCAACATACTTTTAAATTTCCTCTTTAATTTCTTCTTTGATCTATTGGTTGTTCAGGAGAATGTTCCTTAATTTCCATGCATTTATGAGTTTTCTGGTTTTACTTCTGTATTGATTTCTAACTTCATACCATTGTGGTTAGAGAAGATAGTTGTATAATTTCATTTTATTGATTTACTAAAAATTGTTTTATGGACTAACATATATTTTATCCTGCAAAATGTTCTGTGTACACTTGAGAGAAATGTGTACACTGCTGTTGTCAGAGAGAATGTTCTGTTTATATTTGTTAGGTTTGTTTGGTCGATAGTGTTGTTCAAATCTGCTGTTTTGTTATTGATTCCCTACCTGGATGACCTATCTATTGTTGTAACTGATGTATTAAATTGTCCAACTATTACTGAATTCATGTTTATTTCTCCTTTTACCTCTATTAGTTTTTGCTTATATATTAGTGCTCTGATATTGGATAGCTGAATATTTAGAACTTTATATCTTGATGAATTTATCCCCTCTTTACTACAGGATATCCTTTTTCATCCCGTTTTTTTTTTTTTTTTTAACCATTTTTTAGTTTAAAGTCTAGTCATTCAGATATAAGTCTATCAGTTCAGTGCAGTTCAGTCACTTAGTTGTGTCCAATTCTTTGTGACCCCATGAATCGCAGCACGCCAGGCCTCCCTGTCCATCACCAACTCCCAGAGTTCACTCAGACTCACGTCCATCAAGTCGGTGATGCCATCCAGCCATCTCATCCTCTGTCATCCCCTTCTCCTTCTGTCCCCAATCCTTCCCAGCACCAGAGTCTTTTCTAATGAGTCAGCTCTTTGCATGAGGTGGCCAGAGTACTGGAGTTTTAGCTTTAGCACCAGTCCTTCCAAAGAACACCTAGGACTGATCTCTTTTAGAATGAACTGGTTGGACATCCTTGCAGTCCAAGGGTCTCTAAAGAGTTTTCTTCAACACCACAGTTCAGAAGCATCAATTTTTCGGTGCTCAGCTTTCTTCACAGTCCAACTCTCACATCCATATTTGACTACTGGAAAAACCATAGCCTTTACTAGATGGAACTTTGTTGGCAAAGTAATGTCTCCGTTTTTGAATATGCTATCTAGGTTGTTCATAAGTTTCCTTCCAAGGAGCATGCGTCTTTTAATTTCTTGGATGCAATCACCATCTGCAGTGATTTTGGAGCCCCCAAAATAAAGTCTGACACTGTTTCCACTGTTTCCCCATCTATTTCCCATGAAGTGATGGGACCAGATGCCATGATCTTAATTTTCTGAATGTTGAGCTTTAAGCCCACTTTTTCACTCTCCTCTTTCACTTTCATCAAGAGGCTTTTAGCTCCTCTTCACTTTCTGCCATAAGGGTGGTGTCATTTGCATATCTGAGGTTATTGATATTTCTCCCGGCAATCTTGATTTCAGCTTGTGCATCTTCCAGCCCAGCGTTTTGCATAGCTACCCCTAATTGATCTTGATTACCATTTGCTTGAAACATCTTTTATGTACTCCTTCACTGTCAGTCTATATGTATATTTAATGTGAAATGTTTCATAGTTAGCATATTGTAAAATCTTGTTTTTGAGTCATTCAGTCATTCCATGCTTTTAATTATTAATACATAGCTTAATCCTTTTATGTTTAAAGTAATTTTTGATAGGTAAGGACTCACTATTGGTGTTTTATTGTTTTCTGGCTGTTTTGTAGATTCATTATTCTTGTTTCTTAGCCTGCTGTCTTTTAGGGGGATTTTTGGATGCCTTTGGTATTAATATGCTTTGACTCTTTTATCATATTCTTTTATATAATTATTGCAGGTTTCCCCCTTATAGTTACTATGAGGCTTATATAAAATTTTATGAAAATTGTAACACTTTATTTTAAACCAGTAGCAACTTATATTTGATAATACACCTAAACTGTACACTTTTATTTCTCCTCTCCTTCAGATTTTAGGTTATTATGTTATAGTTTACATATTTTTATATTGTATATCCAATAACAGATTATTGTAGTCATGGTTATTTTTACTGCATTTGTTTTCAACTTTTAAAATAGATTTGTAAGTGAATTTTATACTACTATTACCATATTACTGAATCTAATTTTGACTCTGTGTTTACTATAACCAGTGAGTTTCATGCTACTTTCTTATGTTTTTATGTTGGTAATTTCCATCCTTTTGCTTCCACTCAAAGAATTCCCTGTAGCATTTCTTGTATGTCAGATCTACTGGTGATGAAATCTCTCAGTTTTTGTTTGTTTGTTTGCTAGAAGTTTTATCTACCTTCATTTCTGAAGAATAATTTTGCTAGATGTAGAATTATTTTTTAACAGTTTTTTCTTTCAATATTTTGGATATGTCATCCCATTATATCCCAGCCTGAAAAGCTTCTGTCAGTAATATTAGGAAGGTTATTTTGTATATAACATCTCTATTTACACTTGCAGTATTCAAAATGCTTTGACTTTAGACAATTTAATTATAATGTGACTTTGTGTAGCCCTGTTTAAGTTCATCCTCTTTGCACCTTATTGATTTGGATGTCCATTTTTCCTATAATTGTGTGTGTGTGTATGTATTTTTTTCATTAATCTTTTTATTTTTTCTTCCTCTGATTGGATAATTTCAAATATCCTATCATCTGGGTCATTCATCTTTCTTCTATGGTTAAGTTTTTGAAGTTCTCTATTGAATGCCTTCGACTCCAAGGAGATCCAACCAGTCCATTCTAAAGGAGATCAGTCCTGGGTGTTCACTGGAAGGACTAATGCTGAAACTGAAACTCCAGTACTTTGGCCACCTCACGCGAAGAGTTGACTCATTGGAAAAGACTCTGATGCTGGGAGGGATTAAGGGCAGGAGGAGAAGGGGACGACTGAGGATGAGATGGCTGGATGGCATCACCGACTTGAACCACATGAGTTTGGGTGAACTCTGAGAGTTGGTGATGAACAGGGAGCCTGGCGAGCTGCAATTCATGGGGTCGCAAAGAGTCGGACACGACTGAGCGACTGAACTAAACTGGTTGAATTCTTCAGTTCAGTCATTGCTCTTTTTAGCTCTAAGGTTTCTGTATGACCTTTTTTTTTTTTTTTTAAATGATCTTTGTTTCTTTGTTGAACTTCTTGTTTTGTTCATTCATTCTGCTCCGAATTTTGCTTGGTTGTCTGCTTGTGTTCCTTGTAAACTTTAGGAGGATTATTTTGAATTCTTTGACAGTTCATAGATTTCCCTCTCTTTATCCCCTGGAGGAGGGCATGGAAACACACCCCAGTGTTCTTGCCTGGATAATCCCTATGGACAGAGGAGTCCAATCCCCATGTGACAGAGGGTCACAAAGAGTTGGACACAACTGAATGACTAAGCACACCTCATATAGCATGTTGGATCTTTGTGAGTTCTTTTGATACTGTGCTTACCTGACTTGTTGTGAACCTTGATTCCTTACATAGATATCAGCACATTTGAATAAGTGGTTTCCTCTTCCAGACTTTCAGTTCAGTTCAGTTGCTCAGTTGTGTTTGACTCTTTGCAACCCCATGAATTACAGTATGCCAGGCCTCCCTGTCTATCGCCAACTCCTGGAGTTCACCCAAACTTATGTCCTTTGAGTTGGTGATGCCATCCAGCCATCTCATCCCCTGTCGTCCCCTTCTCCTCCTGTCTCCAATCCCTCCAAGCATCAGAGTCTTTTCCAATGAATCAACACTTCACATGAGGAGGCCAAAATATTGGAGTTTCAGCTTTAGCATCAGTCCTTCCAAAGAACACCCAGGACTGATATCCTTTAGAATGGACTGGTTGGATCTCCTTGCAGTCCAAGGGACTCTCAAGAGTCTTCTCCAACACCACAGTTCAAAAGCATCAATTCTTTGGCACTCAACTTTCTTCACAGTCCAACTTTCACATCCATACATGACTACTGGAAAAACCATAGCCTTGACTAGATGGACCTTTGTTGGCAAAGTAATGTCTCTGCTTTTGAATATGCTATCTAGGTTGGTCATAACTTTCATTCCCAGGAGTAAGCGTCTTTTAATTTCATGTCTGCAGTCACCATCTGCAGTGATTTTGGAGCCCCAAAATAAAGTCTGACACTGTTTCCACTGTTTCCCCATCTATTTCCAATGAAGTGACGGGACCGGATGCCATGATCTTCATTTTCTGAATGTTGAGCTATAAGTCTACTTTTTCACTCTCCTCTTTCACTTTCATCAAGAGGCTTTTTAGTTCCTCTTCACTTTCTCCCATAAGGGTGGTGTTATCTGCATACATGAGTTTATTGATATTTCTCCCAGCAATCTTGATTCCAGCTTGTGCTTCTTCCAGCCCAGCGTTTCTCATGATATACTCTGCATAGAAGTTAAATAAGCAGGGTGACAATATACAGCCTTTTCCTATTTGGAACCAGTCTGTTGTTCCATGTCCATTTCTAACTGTTGCTTTCTGACCTGCATATGGGTTTCAAGAGGCAGGTCAAGTGGTCTGGTATTCCCATCTCTTTCAGAATTTTCCACAGTTTGTTGTGATCTACACAGTCAAAGGCTTTGACATAGTCAATAAAGCAGAAATAGATGTTTTTCTGGAACTATCTTGCTTTTTCCATGATCCAGCAGATATTGGTAATTTGATCCAGACTTTACAAGTTTAATTTGGCACAGTTCTTTCCAATCAGTTCAGGTTTAATTTCTAGATTTATCTGCTGGCATTGTCCTTTGGCAGGTGGTGCTTTTTATCAGGGTCTATTTTGAGGCAAGGTCACTGTCTGAGCCCTTGGGTGATGGGGGTTGCTCCTGGCTGAGAACACTTGGATAGCTTCTGGCTTGCTTCCCTGCCTAAGTCAGGCTGTAGGATGGACTCTGAAGTTACCTAGGCTCTCTGGTCAGGCTTTCTAGACAACTGGGCCTGAGTTCTATACAGAAGTAGGCAAGGCTATGAATTAGCTTCCTTTTCATTGTCTGTGACAGAACAGGAACATGACCTGCATGGCTCATTGTTTGGGAACCCAAATCAGGCAAACCTTTGCTGTGACTTGGCAGAGCCCCTGGTTATGCTTTGTAGATGGAGAAAGTCACAGACTATGCTGTCTGTTCAAGTGTCACTGTAAGCAGGGTGGTTAGATGGGTTATGCAACTTCCTGTGTGCTTTGGTTAGGTTCCCTGGTCTGACAGACTTAAGGCTATATTCAGCAATGGGTGGGGCTACAAATTAGCTTCCCGAGAAGAGCAGGAAAACCACTTCCAAGACCAGGAAGGCTTTGTTTGTGGTCCTGTCTCAAGCCAACCTGTAACCCAAGTTCTCTGGCCAAACAGGGCCACTGGCTTTGTTCTACAGAGAATCAGTTCTGTCTGCCTGGACTTTGGGCTCAAACACTGCTAGGCTACACAGCTTCTAGGCTTTGTGGCCACATTTTCTGGTTGGATGAAGTTTATAACTACAGTCAATAGTGGGTGGGGCTATGCATTAGCTCTCCTGCCTGAGGTGGAGCATGGGAATTCTCAAACCCAGGAAAGTGAAAATGAAAGTCGCTCAGTCCTGTCTGACTCTTTGTGACCCCATGGACTATACAGTCCATGGAATTCTTCAGTCCTGAATACTGGAGTAGGTAGCCTTTCCCTTCTCCAGGGAACTTCCCAACCCAGGGATCAAACCTAGGTCTCATGCATTGCCAGTGAATTCTTTACCAGCTGAGCCACAAAGGAAGCTCCAAACACAGGAAGGCTCTTTATCTATTGTGTCTGCTGGTTTTCTCTCATGATGTTGCCTTTCCTTGTATACCTAATTTTATTTGACTTTGAATAAAATTATATTAAAAATCATTTGAAAAAAATTTTTGATAACTTTCATATGATATCATCCTTCATAGCCGATTTTTATTTGCTTTTTCAGGCTGCATCAGGGTTCTACAAGTTTAGAAGTACTTAAAGTCAAGAATTAATCAATATAATGAAAATGAGTATACTACCCAAAGCAATCTACAGATTCAATGCAATTCCTATCAAGTTACCAGCAGTATTTTTCACAGAACTAGATCAAATAATCTCAAGATTTGTATGGAAATACAAAAAACCTCGAATAGCCAAAGCAATCTTGAGAAAGAAGAATGTAACTGGAGGAATCAACTTGCCTGACTTCAGGCTCTACTACAAAGCCACAGTCATTAAGACAGTATGGTACTGGCACAAAGACAGAAATATAGATCAATGGAACAAAATAGAAAGCCCTGAGATAAACCCACACACCTATGGACACCTTATCTTCGACAAAGGAGGCAAGAATATACAATGGAGTAAAGACAGTCTCTTTAACAGGTGGTGCTGGGAAAACTGGTCAACCACTTGTAAAAGAATGAAACTAGATCTCTTTCTAACACCATACACAAAAATAAACTCAAAATGGATTAAAGATCTAAATGTAAGACCAGAAACAATAAAACTCCTAGAGGAGAACATAGGCAAAACACTCTCCGACATAAATCACAGCAGGATCCTCTATGATCCACCTCCCAATATACTGGAAATAAAAGCAAAAATAAACAAATGGGATCTAATTAAAATTAAAAGCTTCTGCACAACAAAGGAAATTATAAGCAAGGTGAAAAGACAGCCTTGTGAATGGGAGAAAACAATAGCAAATGAAACAACTGACAAACAACTAATCTCAAAGATATACAAGCAACTTATGCAGCTCAACTCCAGAAAAATAAACGATCCAATAAAAAAATGGGCCAAAGAACTGAATAGGCATTTCTCCAAAGAAGACATACGGATGGCTAACAAACACATGAAAAGATGCTCAACATCACTTATTATCAGAGAAATGCAAATCAAGACCACAATGAGGTATCATTTCACACCAGTCAGAATGGCTGCGATCCAAAAGTCTACAAGCAATAAATGCTGGAGAGGGTGTGGAGAAAAGGGAACTCTCTTACACTGCTGGTGGGAATGCAAACTAGTACAGCCACTATGGGAAACAGTGTGGAGATTCCTTAAAAAATTGCAAATAGAACTTCCTTATGATCCAGCAATCCCACTGCTGGGCATACACACCGAGGAAACCAGAATTGAAAGAGACACATGTACCCCAATGTTCATTGCAGCACTGTTTATAATAGCCAGGACATGGAAACAACCTAGATGTCCATCAGCAGATGAATGGATAAGAAAGCTGTCGTACTTATACACAATGGAGTACTATTCAGCCCTTAAAAAGAATAAATTCGACTCAGTTCTAATGAGATGGATGAAATTGGAGCCGATTATACAAAGTGAAGTAAGCCAGAAAGAAAAACACCAATACAGTATAGTGACACATATATATGGAATTTAGAAGGATAGTAATGAAGACCCTGTATGTGAGACAACAAAAGAGACTCAGAGGTATAGAACGGACTTTTGGACTCTGAGGGAGAGGGAGAGGGTGGGATGATTTGGGAGAATGGCATTGAAACATATATACTATCTTGTAAGAATGAAGCGTCAGTCTAAGTTCAATACAGGATGCAGGACGCATGGGGCTGGTGCACCGGATGATTCAGAGAGAGGATGTGGGGTGGGAGGTGGGAGGGGGCTTTGGCATTGGGAGATCATGGACACCTGTGGCTGATTCATGTCAATGTATGGCAAAACAAATACAGTATTGTAATTAAAAAAATAAATAAATTAAAATAAAATAAAATATTAAAAAAAAAAAAAGAATTAAGCTTCCCTGTCCCAAAAGATGATAGGCTGCATGTTCAGGGGAGAGTTTTCTTATTCTAACTTGCTTATTGGGTATCGCTGTTTGGAGTGGGTGCATTATCAACTTGCCTAATTTTGACCTTTGTTTCTGCAGTCCCACAAGGCCACCAAAAGCACTGCTCAGGTTTTCAGCTATTCCCCAGGAGTGGTCAATATGCTTTGAGTGCCTGAGCTTATATCACTGTCTCTGATTTGCTGTCTTCTTCCAGGTCTTGGTCTAGCAAATCCTGGGGATATCTTTAAGCTCACTGATGTCTCTGAGAAGAATTTAGCCTATAGTCTTATATTTATTATTATGATCCTCATGTTTAAATGTGGCATCCTGTAGCTATTTTTTCCTTCATCTTCAAGTTAAGAATTACATTTATTACTCTAAACATATAAAATTCAGAGTGTTAAGGAAATATGTCCATAGCGACATCAATATCCAAGTTCACAAGATTACTTTAATTAGGGAGCTTCACAAATGTCTTAATCATGCATAACTTTTTTTCCATATGAATTATAAGATTTCCACCAGGAATTATTTAAAATGTCAAACATCATCTAAAATTTATACAAAAAGCTTGAGATATTGAGATATGCAGCTTCTTTAGGAAACCAGTGAGTAAAAATGTGTGGTAAGCTATCATTTAATAAAATGAATATCTAAATTTAAAATTTGGGGCATTCTTATTAGGTCTTCATAAAAGTTTCTAGATCATTGCATGGTATTCTTTTAGATATTTGACTTAAATTTCTTTCCTTTTTTGAATTAAACCTATCTCATTCGAAAAGAGCTTAAATATAAGGTTTCATCCTATTTTTAAGATCTTTCATTTCAATTCTATTACAGTAGTTACAGATCAAGCAAATGGAATTTTGAGAGGAATGTTCACTCTCTACTTCTAATGGGCAAAATAGTGCAGCGTTTGCTGGGCAAGGCCTAGAACCAGGAAGCTACTTACCATAATAGCAACTGAGGATTAAGATAGGAAATTGGACTTGCCATTACTTCTGAATAGCATATGTAGTCAACTCCAAAGTTTCTATTTCTTTTAGCAATGCTTTAGCACAAGATTGTCTTGCATGGGAGTATATTGTAAATGTTCCATGATTCCCAATATAGCATCAAGCTGCAGTCTTGGAAAAGCTTCTATTTATATATCTTAGAAACAGCTTTTATCAGGAAATGGTATGCCTTCCTGACCAGCCTTCTCATAACCTTCTTAGCCATAGCACAGGAGGTACCTAGGGCTTACTTGTTAAAATGTGTAATAGAATGATTTTAAAATATAATTAGGATATAAAAAGGGGAAGGTAGAATTACTACCAACTGATGTAGAATCCCACACTCAGAGATTTGAACCACATTCATTTAAAACAAATTTTTTTAAACGAGATTTAAAAGAAGATCTCTGCAGTAGGATCTTGAGAGCATTCAGCCTCATGTCTTTCTTGCTTGGTCTTGGTTGGTTCCTTTATTAATAAATTTTGCCCTACTGTTGATTCTCTTAAATAAAGCTGAAGTCAGCTGCTGAGGTATAAGGATAGGTTTGTTCCAAATAAGTCATGTCTTGACTTAACCATAGTAAGAAGAAAAGTACACTTTTGTGACACTTTGTTGGCTGTATTAGATTTAAATAGAGTAGAAGCTATCAGTCAAAATCTGTTGTTTCCTATAACTATCATTTTACAAGAAATATAATCAGAACTTCTTTAATATGAACATTTGTACCTGTATTTGCTTCCAACCCTTTTTCTCAGCACTGATCTGTTTTTCTTTCTTTTGGAATGAATGATTTAAGAGTCACAAGTCTCTATGATTTGAAGTTATTTGAATGTGTGAACAAATAACTAAAAACTTAGAATTTTATTTCACCAAAAATATTTGAAATGAAACCTTTAAAATATGTTAAAAGGTAAGAATGAAAAAAATAGAAATATCCTTGTAGGTTTTCACTTGTAAGTCATCATGATTAAAAACAAAGCAAGAGAAAATGTGTAAATGATAGAAAGTTCTAGGGGAGAATGTGTACCTTATATGAACAACAGTGGGAAAGAGAGGGTAAACAAAAGAAATCACTTGTACAGCCACCATGGACAACAGTATGGAAGGTTCCTTAAAAAACTTAAAATAGAGTTTCTATATGATCTAGTCGTCCCACCCCTGGGCATGTATCCAGACAAAACTATAATTCAAAAAGATACGTACACTCTTATGTGCATGACAGCACTATTTACAATAGCCAAGAAATGGATGAAACCTAAATGTCTACTAACAGATGAATGAGTAAAGTTGCAGGGTGTGTGTGTGTGTGTGTGTGTGTGTGTGTGTGTGTGTGTGTGTGTATTCAATGACAAATTACTCAACCATTAAAGATAATGAAAAACTGCCATTTTCAGCAACATGGATGGAACTAGACAGTCGCATGCTAAGTGAACAAGAAAGAAAAAGATTAGTATTATATGGTATCAGTTACATGTGGAATCTAAAATATGACACAAAGGGACCGTCTATGAAACAGAAACAAACTCACAGACACAGAGACTTGTGGTTGACAAGTTGAGGGGTGGTGCCAGTGGAGGAGGAATGAATTTGAAGTTTGGGATTAACAGAATCTAACTATTATATATAGAACAGATAAACAACAAGGTCCTACTGTAAAACGCAGGGAACGTTATTCGATATTCTGTCAAAAGCCATTACGTATATGGAAAAGAATATGTGTATGAAAAAGAATATACATTGTAAGTCAAAAATTCACAAAACATTGTACCTCAATAAAATAAATTTCTAAAAATGTGAAACCACTTGGGAGGAAAGGTTATGTGATATATGCACCGATTTTAGCATGTGGAAAGCATGTGAAAGTGAAAGTGGAGTCGCTCAGTCGTGTCCAACTCTTTGCAGCCTGCTCCTCCTTCCATGGGATTCTCCAGGCAAGAGTATTAGAGTAGGTTGCCATTTCCTTCTCCAGGGGATTTTCCCGACCCAGGGAGTGAACCCGGGTCTCCTGCATTCCAGGCAGACGCTTTAACCTTTGAGCAACCAGGAAAGCACGTAGTCATTCTTAATAACCACACAAAATAAAAGACTGGTGCTCAGGTCTGGGTAAATAAACTGTCAGGTCTACAGAGTTGGTCAGTAAGACGTCTTTATTTTTCTACTTCCCTGTTCATCTTCTGCCATATGCTTTATGTATCGACTCTAAGCCTTCTTAATAAACCTACGAAGCAGAAACTATTTCAGAGATGAGGAAACTAGAGTACATGAGAGGTGAAGATCTTTGCCCAACAAAGAGCCGTAACAAAGAAACTGGCTCTGGAGTGGTGGTCTAACTCCAGAGCCAGTTTCTTCAGCTCTTGCTCTTACATCGGATTCTGGCTACATACCATATTTAGCCTCGCTGACTGCAGGGCCACGCAAGGGGCTCTTGCTGAATCTTTTGTAATTGCTTCAGTATTACTTAAGATTCAGGGAATCTTTCGGTCTTACTGAGAGAAACTCATTTACTTTTGTGTTTTCTGACTTTTGCACAAAATAATTCAAGACTTCCCTCATATTATTTTAAGGAAAAGACATTTCATAGACAACTATAAAACATTTCCTATATTGCTGTTTGATACATTCTGTCATTTAATCCTTGAAGGAACTTGAAGTTAGTATTGTTTTCCATGATAAAAATTTTTAGCACAAACTGGAGATTTAAACCCAGTTCTTTCATATTTCAAAGCAAGTATTCTCTTGTGGTGGTGGTGGGTACGTGCTCAGTTGCATCCGACTGATCCCTAGATGGTAGCCCACCAGACTTCTCTGTCCATGGAATTTTCCAGGCAAGACTGGTGTGGGTGTCTATTTCCTTCTCCAGGGGATCTTCCTGACTCAGGGATCAAACTTCCATCTCCTGCATTGGAGGTGGATTCTTTACCACTGTGCCACCTGAGGGTTGGGGGTAGATTCTCCTTATTCCAAAGAAAAATAAAGCGTATATTGATTATAAAAGATGAGAGGTTTGTAATATTGAATACCTCCACGGGAAGCTACCCAGGTAAGACTGTATGTAGTGGTGGAGTCTGATACTGGGAAGTTTGAATAAATCCCCTCTGCTAGCAGCCGGTGGAGGGTGGGGGCATGCAAGGGGCTTCCCTAGTGGCTCAGATGGTAAAGAATCCACCTGTAATATGGGAGACCTGGGTTTGATTCCTCAGTTGGAAAGCTCCCCTGGAGAAGGGAATGGCAACCCACTCCAGTATTCTTGCCTGGGGAATCCCCATGGGCAGAGGAGCCTGGTGAGCTACAGACCATGGGATCACAAAGAGTTGTATGTAACTGAGCAACTAAGGACAGCACACACAGCAGGCAGAGAAACCATTTGTTTAGAGATGTTGGAAGAAGTAGCATGCAAATCCTATAGAAATATTATGCTTATACTTTGTTTTCTCCTAAAAAGAGAATAAAACAGCAGGCCAGCCTATGGTTAAACTCAGTTGATGTATATCTTCTATACTCTGGTTTCGATGGTATTTCTGATGTAACAGTTCTCTGAGTGAGACATATTCACAGGAGACACTTAGCATAGCAGTGGTCTTGACTATGGTCAGAAATGTACAGGCCCCCCACATACGCATACACACAGGGAAGCAGTAAGGCAGGAAGAAATGAAAAACTCAGATAACTTTCAGATGAAGGGGGTTTTAAAACAAAGAAGTCACTGTATTTGCCTTCCAAAGAATATAGTTTCTTAGAAAGCTGTTGGATGAAAATGGGGAATGACTGACTGATGAGAAAAGTGATATGAACTGCATCAGGTTGATCTGATGGCAGCAGCTCAATTCTTATGCAGATGGAACAAAAATGGAAGTAAAAATAGAGTTCTAGAGCCCTGAAGGCAAAATTGATTATGAGGTAAAACTTATAGCTTTTTCATAGAATATGTTGCCAAGATCATAGTTATAGACTTTCTGGCTAGGCAACTGTACAACTCTATCGACAAATTTCTAGCATTGCATTGCATCACAGGCTGAGTTGTGATAAAGGGACTGTGCTCTTGCCTTTTAGCAGATGATGTACAAATCCTATCAGGAGACTTTATAATTAACTACATTCTGTCATTTCAAAATATATGCTGTCCCCAGAAGAGAAGGACTGTATGGTTACTGAGCAAGGCTATTTACCTTGGAAGTTTCCCTTAAGCTCCTAGGTCTGGCATGTGGTAGATATTTTAATGTATGTGAAAATGATGGTTTCATAATGGTATAAAACTTATTTCATAATGGTATTGCTAGTTATAAACTAAATTTTCCCTTTATGTTCTATTAACCATAATCCATGGACTCAAAATCAGCAAGAAGTTATAATTTTAACCTATCCCATGTCACTTTTATTATATGCATATATATTATATTATATGCAATGCAATGCTAGGAATTTGTTGAAAGAGTTGAACAGTTGCCTATCGAGAAAGTTTTTTTCCTCTCTCTCTCTCTCTCTCTCTCTCTATATATATATATATATATATATATATATAAATGTATATATTTTTATATATACATATAAAATATGTATAGTTGTTGTTTAGCCACTAAGTCATGTCTGACTCCTTGTGACCCCATGGACTATAGCCCACCAGACTTCTCTGTCCGTGGGATTTCCCAGGCAAAATGATGTAGTGGGTTGTCATTTCTTTCCCTAGGGGCTCTTTCTGACCCAGGAATTGAAGTGATGTCTCCCACTTGACACGTAGATTCTTTACCACTGAGTCACCAGGTAAGCCCCATTCTCACCATTAAAAGTAATTGTTGAAAATCTGTACTTGTTTCCATTTTGTTATTTTTTCCTATTTTTGTAGTTCTTTTCTGTTCTTTGTTCTTCTCTTGCTCTCTTCCTTTGTGCTTTGATGTCTTTTTCCAGTGGTAGAGCTGTGTTTCTTTTCCTTTGCTTTTGTATATTTACTATAGTTCCTTTTTGGTTCCCCTGAGCCTTAGATATAAAATTTTTTCCTATTACAGTCTAAGCTGATAATAGCTAAAGTTTAATGCCCTTAACATTTTTACTTTCCCATGACACATTTTATGTTTTATGTTCAGTTCAGTCACTCAGTCGTCTCCAACTCTTTGCGACCCCATGAACTGCAGCACACCAGGCCTCCCTGTCCCTCACCAACTCCCAGAGTTTACCCAAACTCATGTGCTTTGAGTCAGTGATGCCATGCAACCATCTCATCCTCTGTTGTCCCCTTCTCCTCCTGCCCTAATTCTTTCCCAACTTCAAATGAATCAGCTCTTTGCATCAGGTGGCCAAAGTATTGGAGTTTCAGCTTCAACCTCAGTCCTGCCAATGAACACCCAGGACTGACCTTCTTTGGGATGGACGTGTTGGATCTCAAGAGTCTTGTCAAGCACCACAGTTCAAAAGCATCAATTCTTCAGCACTCAGCTTTCTTTATAGTCCAACTCACATTCATACATGACTACTGAGAAAACCATAGCCTTGACTAGAAGGACCTTTGTTGACAAAGTAATGTCTCTACTTTTTAATATGCTGTCTAGGTTGGTCATAACTTTCCTTCCAAGGAGTAAGTGTCTTTTAATTTCACAGCTACAATCAACAGCTGCAGTGATTTTGGAGTCCAAAAAGTAAAGTCAACCACTGTTTCCACTGTTCTCCATCTATTTGCCATGAAGTGATGGGACCACATGACATGATCCTATTTTTCTGAATGTTGAGCTGTAAGCCAACTTTTTCACTCTCCTCTTTCACTTTCATCAAGAGGCTCTTTAGTTCTTGTTCGCTTTCTGCCATAGGGTGGTGTCATGTGCATATCTGAGGTTATTGATATTTCTCCTGGCAATCTTGATCCCAATCTTGTGCTTCATCCTAGTGTTTCTCATGATGTACTCTGCATATAAGTTAAGTAAGCAGGGTGACAATATACAGCCTTGACGTACTCCTTTTCTTATTTGGAACCAGTCTGTTGTTCTATGTCCAGTTCTAACTGTTGCTTCCTGACCTGCATATGGGTTTCTCAAGAGGCAGGTCAGGTGGTCTGGTATTCCCAACTCTTTCAGAATGTTAGCTATTATCAAAAAGGCAAGAAATAGTAAGTGTTGATGAAGAGGTGGAAAAGAGGAAATATTTATTGCTGTTGCAATAAAAGTTAATGCATGAAAGTTAATGCAGCCACAACTGAAAACAGTAGAGAATTTCCTCAATAATTTAAACACAGAATCACTATATGATCCAGAAATTCAGCTTCTGGGTATTTATCTGAAGGAAACAAAACAACTAACTAACTATTCATTGCAGCATTATTTACAATAGCCAGGATATGGAAACAATCTAAATTGTTCATCAATATATGAATCGATAAAGAAGATACATTGCATACATATCAGTTCAGTTGCTCAGTTTTGCCCAACTCTGAAACCCCATGTAACGCAGCATGCCAGGCTTGCCTATCCTTCACCAACTCCTAGAGATTGCTCAAACTCATGTCGTTTGAGTTAGTGATGCCATCCAACCATCTCATCCTCTGTCACCCCCCTTCTTCTCCCACCTTCACTCTTGCCCCAAATCAGGGTCTTTTCCAATGAATCAGTTCTTTGCATCAGGTGGCCAAAGTATTGGAGTTTCAGCTTCAACATCAGTCCTTCCAATGAACACCCAGGACGGATTTCCTTTAGGATGGACTGGTTGGATCTCCTTGTAGTCCAAGGGACTCTCAAGAGTCTTCTCCAACACCACACTTCAAAAGCATCAATTCTTGCTTTTATTTCCATTACTCTGGGAGGTGGGTCATAGAGGATCTTGCCATGATTTATGTCAGAGAGTGTTTTGCCTCTGTTTTACTCTAGGAGTTTTATAGTTTCTGGTGTCACATTTAATCTTTAATCCATTTTGAGTTTATTTTGTGTATCATGTTAGAAAGTGTTATAGTTTCATTCTTTCACAGGTGGTTGACCACTGTTCCCAGCACCACTTGTTAAAGAGAATGTCTTTTCTCCATTGTATATTTTTGCCTCCTTTGTTAAAGATAAGGTGTCCAAAGGTGCAAATGGAACCTAATTAAACTTAAAAGCTTTTGTACAATGAAGGAAACTATAAGCAAGGTGAGAAGACAGCCTTCAGGATGGGAGAAAATAATAGCAAACAAAGAAACTGACGAACAATTAATTTCAAAAATATACAAGCAGCTCATGTAGTTCAATACCAGAAAAATAAACAACCCAAATAAAAACGGGCCAAAGAACTAAACAGACATTTCTCCAAAGAAGACATACAGACGGCTAACAAACATGAAAAGATGTTCAACATCACTATCAGAGAAATGCAAATCAAAACCACAATTAGGTTCCGTCTCATGACTGTCAGAATGGCTGCTATCAAAATCTACAAACAATAAATGCTGTAGAGCGTGCAAAGAAAAGGGAACCTTCTTACACTGTTGGTGGGAATGCAACTAGTACAGCCACTGTGGAGAACAGTGTGGAGATTCCTTATAAAACTGGAAATAGAACTGCCATATGACCTAGCAATCCCACTGCTGGGCATACACACAGAGGAAACCAGAATTTAAAGAGATACATGTACCCAGTGTTCATCACACCACTGTTTACAATAGCTAGGACATGGAAGCAACCTAGACGTCCATTGGCAGATGAATCGATAAGAAAGTTGTGATACATATACACAATGGAATATTACTCAGCTATTAAAAACAATGCATTTGAATCAGTACTAATGAAGTGGACGAAACTGGAGCCTATTATACAGAGTGAAGTAAGTCAGAAAGAAAAACATCAATATATTATATTAATGCATATATATGGAATTTAGAAAGATGGTAACAATGACCCTATATGTGAGACAGCAAAAGAGACACAGATATAAAGAACAATCGTTTGGCTCTGTGGGAGAAGGTGATGGGGGGCTGATTTGAGAGAACAGCATTGAAACATGTATATTACCATATGTGAAATAGATCACCAGTCCAAGTTCGATGCATGAAACAGGGCACTCAAAGCCAGTGCACTGGGACAACTCAGAGGGATGGGATGGGGAGGGATGTGGGAGGGGTTCTGAATGGGGGATTCATGTACACCCATTGCTGATTCATGTCAATGTATGGCAAAACCCACCACAATATTGTAAAGTAATTAGCTTTAATTAAATAAATAAGAAAACAAACAAAAAACCCATCAATTCTTTGGAGCTCAGCTTTTTTTATAGTCCAAATCTCACATCCATATATGACTACTGGAAATACCATAGCTTCGACTAGACAGACTTTTGTTGCTAAAGTAATGTCTCTGCTTTTTAATAAGTTATCTAGGTTGGTCATAGCTTTTCTTCCAAGGAGCAAGGGTCTTTTAATTTCATGACTGCAGTTACCATCTGCAGTGATTTTGGAGCCCCCAAAATAAAGTCAGCCACTGTTTGCATTGTTTCCCCATCTATTTGACTTGAAGTGATGGGATCAGATGCCAATATCTTCTTTTTCTCAATGTTGAATTTTAAGCCAGGTTTTTCACTCTCCTCTTTCACTTTCATCAAGAAGCTCTTTAGTTCTTCTTCACTTTCTGCTGCAAGTGTGGTGTCATCTGTATATCTGAGGTTACTGATATTTCCTCTGGCATTTTTGATTCCAGCTTGGGCTTTATCCAGCCCAGCATTTCTCATGAGGTACTCTGCATAGAAGTTAAGTAAATAGGGTGACAATATACAGCGTTGATGTACTCCTTTTCCTATTTGGAACCAGAGGAACTAAAAAGCCTCTTGATGAAAGTGAAAGAGGAGAGTTAAAAGGTTGGCTTAAAACTCAACATACAGAAAACGAAGATCATGGTATCTGGTTCCATCACTTCATAGGAAATAGATGGGGAAACAGTGTCAGACTTTATTTTTGGGCCTCCAAAATCACTGCAGATGGTGACTGCAGCCATGAAATTGAAAGACGCTTACTCCTTGGGAGAAAAGTTACGGCCAACCTGGATAGAATATTGAAAAGCAGAGACATTACTTTGCCAACAAAGGGCCATCTAGTCAAGGCTATGGTTTTTCCAGTGGTCATGTATGGATGTGAGAGTTGGACTGTGAAGAAAGCTGAGCGCCAAAGAATTGATGCTTTTGAACTGTGGTGTTGGAGAAGACTCGAGAGTCCCTTGGACTGCAAGGAGATCCAACCAGTCCATCCTAAAGGAGACCAGTCCTGGGTGTTCATTGGAAGGACTGATGCTAAAGCTGAAACTCCAGTACTTTGACCACCTAATGCGATGAGTTGACTCATTGGAAAAGACTCTGATGCTGGGAGGGATTGGGGGCAGAAGGAGAAGGGGACGACAGAGAATGAGATGGCTGGATGGCATCACCAACTCGATGCATGTGAGTTTGGGTGAACTCCTGGAATTGGTTCTGGACAGGGAGGCTTGGCGTACTGCGATTCATGGGGTCGCAAAGAGTGGGACACGACTGAGAGACTGGAACTGAAATGAACTTGTTGCTCCATGTCCAGTTATAACTGTTGCTTCTTGACCTGCACACAGATTTTTCAGGAGGCAGGTAAGGTGGTCTGGTATCACCATCTCTTTAAGGATTTTCCACAGTTTGTTGTGATCCAGATAGTCAAAGGCTTTGGTGCAGTCAATAAAGCAGAAGTAGATGTTTTCCTGGAACTCTCTTGCTTTTTTGATGATCTGGTGGATGTTGGCAATTTGATCTCTGGTTCCTCTGCCTTTTCTAAACTCAGCTTGAACATCTGGAAGTTTATGGTTCACGTGCTGTTAAAGCCTGGCTTGGAGAATTTTGAGCATCACTTTGCTTGCATGTGAGATGAGTGCAATTGTGCGATAGTTTGAACATTGTTTGGTGTTACCCTTCTTTGGGATTGAAATGAAAACTGACCATTTCCAGTCCTGTGCCCACTGCTGTTTTCCCCGGATTTGCTGGCATATTGAATGCAGCAGTTTCACAGCATCATCTTTCAGGATTTGAAAAATTTGAACTGGAATTCCATCACCTCTACTAGCTTGTTTGTAGTGATGCTTCCTAAGGCCCCCTTGACTTCACATTCCAGGTTGTCTGGTTCTGGGTGAGTATAATGGAATATTATTCTGCCATAAAAATAATGACATCTTACTATCTGTGACACCATGAATGGATGTTGAGAAAATTATTCTAGGTGAAATATGTCAGACAGAGACAAATACCATGTGACTTTTTCACATGTGTAATCTAAAAGAAATGCCAACAAGCTCATAGTTACAGAGAGCAGATTGGTTGTCATCACTGGGAGAAGATGGAGGGTGGGTAAAATGGGTGAATTGTGGTTTCTTTTTAATTGTTTAAAAATAAGCATAGTCAATGTTGCAGAGGAAAAAAAAATAAAATGTTGGTTGGAGATGGGCAGAGAGGAAATAAGGAGTTGTTATTCCATGAATATAAAGTTACAAATTACACAAGATGAATATGGTTGAGAGAGCTGCTGTTTGACATAGTACTTGTAGTTTGCTGGAGTCCAGCTCCAGCAGCCAGGGATTCAGCCTGAAGAGATGGACGGTGTCAGCGATGATGATGTAGCCTCTGACTCATAGAACAGGACTACATGTTTATTCCAAGCTTCAGGTTCTCTTTTATACTTTAACAAAAGCATTAGGTCAGAGGTTTGACATTTTTAGTTTCCTCCAACCAGCTTTACTGTACTTAACTTGTGATTACATTGTAACTCATGCTATATTCCTCAGTTTATTTCTTATCTTTCTAAATCCTGTTTGACCCTAGCATCTTAAGATCATTATCTCCTAAAAGGCTTCTCAGTTCAGTTCAGTCGCTATGTCCTCCTGTCCAACTCTTTGCAACCCCATGAATCGCAGCACGCCAGGCCTCCCTGTTCAGAACCAACTCCTGGAGTTCACTCAGATTCATATCCATCTAGTCAGTGATGCCTATCCAGCCATCTCATCCTCTGTCATCCCATTTTCCTCCTGCTCCCAATCCCTCCCAACATCAGTCTTTTCCAGTGAGTCAACGCTTCGCATGAGGTTGCCAAAGTATTGGAATTTCAGCTTTAGTATCATTCCTTCCAAAGAAATCCCAGGGCTGATCTCCTTCAGAATGGACTGGTTGGATCTCCCTTGCAGTCCAAGGGACTCTCAAGAGTCTTCTCCAACACCACAGTTCAAAAGCATCAATTCTTCGGTGCTCAGCTTTCTTCACAGTCCAACTCTCACATCCATACATGACCACAGGAAAAACCATAGCCTTGACTAGATGGACAGTTGACAAAATAATGTCTCTGCTTTTCAATATGCTACCTAGGTTGGTCATAACTTTTCTTCCAAGGAGTAAGCATCTTTTAATTTCCTGGCTGCAATCACCATCTGCAGTGATTTTGGAGCACCCCAAAATAAAGTCTGACACTGTTTCCACTGTTTCCCCATCTATTTCCCATGAAGTGATGGGACCAGATGCCGTGATCTTCATTTTCTGAATGTTGAGCTTTAGGCCAACTTTTTCACTCTCCTCTTTCACTTTCATCAAGAGGCTTTTAGTTCCTCTTGACTTTCTGCCATAAGGGGGTGTCATCTGCATATCTGAGGTTATTGATATTTCTCCTGGCAATCTTGATTCCAGCTTGTGATTCTTCCAGCCCAATGTTTCTCATGATGTACTCTGCATAGAAGTCAAATAAGCAGGGTGACAATAAGCCTTGATATACTCCTTTTCCTATTTGGAACCAGTCTGTTGTTCCATGTCCAGTTCTAACTGTTGCTTCCTGACCTGCATATAGGTTTCTCAAGAGACAGGTGGCCTCTATACCAGATGGCCTGGTATCCCCATCTCTTTCAGAATTTTCCACAGTTTATTGTGATCCATACAGCCAAAGGATTTGGCATAGTCAATAAAGCAGAAATAGATGTTTTTCTGAAACTCTCTTGCTTTTTCCATGATCCAATGGATGTTGGCAATTTGATCCCTGGTTCCTCTGTCTTTTCTAAAACAAGCTTCAACATCTGGAAGTTCACGGTTCATGTATTGCTGAAGCCTGGCTTGGAGAATTTTGAGCATTACTTTACTAGCATGTGAGATGAGTGCAATTGTGTGGTAGTTTGAGCATTCTTTGGCATTGCCTTTCTTTGGAATTGGAATAAAAACTGACCTTTTCCAGTCCTGTGGCCACTGCTGAGTTTTCCAAATGTGCTGGCATATTGAGTGCAGCACTTTCACAGCACCATATTTCAGGATTTGAAGTAGCTCAACTGGAATTCCATCACCTCTACTAGCTTTGTTCATAGTGATGCTCTTTAAGGCCCACTTGACTTCACATTCCAGGATGTCTGGCTCTAGGTGAGTGATCACATCATCGTGATTATCTTGGTCGTGCATATCTTTTTGTACAGTTCTGTGTATTCTTGCCACCTCTTATTAATATCTTCTGCCTCTGTTAGGTCCATACCATTTCTTTGCTTCTAGCTTTTCTTAATTAATCCTAAACCTTAAACTCAGCAAACTTCTTTTGCCATAAACATTCTCCTCACAAACAGATCTCACAGAATAATCCTTCTCTTGGCCTCAAGCTGTGGCCTATGTGCTCATCCTGGGACATTCTTTGTAAAGATCCTTGCACAAATGTCAATGGTTATTTTGTAGATTATTTTCTGGGCATGGCTATAGAAGGCTTTGTGCTTTCTCATGCTTCTCTCAAGCACCTTAACGTTCTTTCCAGCCAACTCAGCCGAAGAAAGGAAAGAACAAGTCAGAATCACAAGGCCTAACTCCTTCATTCCAGGACCGTGCCTGCGGATTGAGGGGAGGGGGTTGGGGCCGTGCCTCCATCTTGTCAGTAATGCCTAACATGGCTCCCGACAGTAGTTAGCAACACAGTACTGTTCAGTCAAAGTTTGTTTTGAGTACCGTCACGTTCAGAGCTCAACTTATGTTCTTACCTCATGAAAACAAAGACACAAGGAACTTTGGGAGGTGATAGATGTGTTTATTAACTTGATCGTGGTGATGATATCATGATTGTATACTTATTTGTAAAATCATCAAACTTTATATAGTAAATATGTGTCATTTTCAATATATCAACTTTACTTCAGTAAAGCTATCAAGAACACATTGAAGCAAACGTGACAAAATCTGATTTAGTAATATAATTTCATGAAAGTAGAAAATAGTATGACATGGATGGAGATCTTTTTAAGGACAGAACTGTCTGAAAAATGATAAATTTAGTATAAACAATCTTAAGAATCTTAAAACACTGGATAAAGTCACTAAAAGGAAGCACTAACTATGATAGGAGCATGGTGAAATTTCATTATGTTGAAAAATGTTTAATTCACAACTTTGAATAAATTATCATGTAAGTACTGCTATTCAAATACCAATTTACCATGAGAACATTTAAGTGCCTGCTCTATGACAATTGAACTATGACTGAGTCTTCTACATGACAGTCTACTATATGTCAAAGACAAATATGATTCTAGTTACAAAATGACAGTGCCTATTATAGAAATACTGTGGTCATACCTATATGTAAGAGTTACATATATTACCACTACAAAAATGAATGTCAGAGATTTATTGCCATTCAAGAAAGTAAAGCCTTGTAAAAGATGCTAGTCTTGTAAAATAACAAGGAAATTAACTTTGGCTGGAGTTGTGTAATACATTATCCTGAAGCCATATAAAATAAAGCAATGAGATTATGCTAATTTAAGCCAATAAATTTTGGGTGCAATTAATGTTCCACAGTCTTCCCAAAAGGGAGTCTCACAGAAGGCCTCACAGAAGAAGCATTGCTTGATCTGAAGAGGTTGGGGGAAGCAAAGCATATTTAGATAATTAGAGCTGCTGAACACAGTTGCAGAAACATAAAAACCCTTGACATATTCAGGGGAAATGCATGATTTAATACAATTAAGGAATAAAATAAAAGGTGTGATATGTCTGCAAAACCCAGAGGGAGTTAGGCAGTGATTGGGTCATAGAGAACACTACTTGGCATACCAAGGAAATTGAATTTTATCTTGAATTTTATGGTGGTGATGGTGCATGTGTATGTGTGTGTGTGTGTGTTCATGCATATGTGTATGTGTGGGAAGTTAATTTTTCCATGTAGGTCATTTGTTGATAAGTGGATTCAATAAAGGGGAGTCAGTGAGAGAAAGAGGAGAATGTTAATTTAAATAAGGAATTTATCTAAGACAGTAGAAAAAGAAAAAAAGAGTCAAAGTACCCCGACTATTAAAGAGGTCAACTCTCCTGATCTTTGGGGCCAATTATAAATGGTCTCTGAGGAAGACAGAGCAGTCCCAGAGGGCTTCCTGATTTATGACATGGGTGACTGGCTAGATTATGCCGCTGTTCACTTATGTTTAAAATACAGAAAAACTGGTCATAGGTGGAGGTGGGAGAACAAAATGTATTTCTGCCCAATGCGAAAAGCACAAGCTTTCTAGATATACAAACTCAAGTCCACTTCTAGGTTATCCTGGGCTGTGTGACTTTGGAAAATTTGTTGTAGAAATCAGGTCAGCTGAGAGAGAGATCAAGTAGCCTCTTCAGGACTAGATACAGTAATCAAGTTACTTAATGTAACATTGAATAACTGAATTAGCATTAACGTTAACAAGGTTCTTCTGTTCAGCCTTTGACACTAAATGAAGAGGACCTAAAAAGCCTCAAGAGGAGAGTGAAAAAGTTGGCTTAAAGCTCAACATTCAGAAAACGAAGATCATGGCATCTGGTCCCATCACTTCATGGAAACTAGATGGGGAAACAGTGGAAACAGTGGCAGACTTTATTTTGGGGGCTCCAAAATCACTGGAGATGGTGACTGCAGCCATGAAATTAGAAGACGCTTACTCCTTGGAAGAAAAGTTATGACCAACCTAGATAGCATATTCAAAAGCAGAGACATTACTTTGCCAACTAAGGTCCGTCTAGTCAAGGCTATGGCTTTTCCAGTGGTCATGTATGGATGTGAGAGTTGGACTGTGAAGAAGGCTGAGTGCTGAAGAATTGATGCTTTTGAACTGTGGTGTTGGAGAAGACTCTTGAGAGTCCCTTGGACTGCAAGGAGATCCAACCAGTCCATTCTGAAGGAGATCAACCTTGGGATTACTTTGGAAGGAGTGATGCTAAAGCTGAAACCCCAGTACTTTGGCCACCTCATGCGATGAGTTGACTCACTGGAAAAGACTGAAGCTGGGCGGGATTGAGGGCAGGAGGAGAAGGGGACGACAGAGGATGAGATGGCTGGATGGCATCCTGGACTCCATGGATGTGAGTCTGAGTGAACTTTGGGAGTTGGTGATGAACAGGGAGGCTTAGCATGCTGCCATTCATGGGGTTACAAAGAGTTGGACACGACTGAGTGACTGAACTGAACTGAAGTATATATCCAGAATATTATATGTATGTATACACATACACACACACACACACACACCACACACACACACACACATATTCACCAACAAACTCTGTAGACTCAAATTTAGAGAATTCCAATTCTGAGTGTCAGTCTTTGGAAGCCTAATTAAATAACTATTTGGCACATGACAAAATCACTAATGTCCATGTTAATATCAGCAGATGGGTGTGATATAAACATATTTAAATAAATCTATATAATCTCCAGAGGACTAGTAAACAAAATGAGTTATGGTTTTAAAAGATATTTTAGTTACAGGGCTATATAGGACTATAAATTTGATTCTTGCCCTCAAGTGAGGACAAGGCAGATGAACAAAATATAGATACCCACACTGATACCCACAGAGAACAATACAAGGAAACCAGAAAATTACATTCCTAAAATAATTTTTCTTTTTTTCCAGTAACTGTAGGAGAACAGGTAAAAGAAATAAGACTATTGTTTAAAAATATTTGTACAAAAAGTCATTACAAAGTCAATATTTAAGGCAGCTAACATGGAAGGATTTGTCCTGGCCTGTTTGATGAGGCTGGAGCAGGTAGTGAAATTCTCATTAAATTGGTAGTGGCTGGATAAAGAGAACTTTACATGAGAGTAGATTCATTTTAATTGGAACAGATCCCTGGGGAAAAAGACATAGGTCACTGAAGCTCTCTAGGTTATCCATAGCTTTGAGGCTAGGCACCTAGGTGAAGCAATCATTTTATTTCATTAATTCTCCTTAAAAATAAGCTTAGCCTGTATTCTCTGGAAACAAAAGCTCAAATTGTGTTTTCCAGAGGAAGTGAATGTGTATGCTATGAATTCATCTATCTGGAAGTCTGGAAAATATTACTGAATGTGGTAAACCTTTGTCAGTTTCAAAAACAGAGAAGAGCACAAGGTCAGCAGTGAGTGAAATAAAATCTCTTAGGGAAGATACTACTTTTAGCACCTATTGATGACCCTGAATTTGCTACAAACAGAATAATGATTCCAGCATGCAAAAGGGCTTCCCAGGTGACACAGTGGTAAAGAATCCTCCTCCCAATACAGGAGATGCAAGAGACGTGGGTTCAGTCCATGGGTTGAGAAGATTCCTTGGAACAGGAAATGACAACCAGCTCCAGTGTTCTTGCTTGGAAAATCCCACCGACAGAGGAGCCTGGCAGGCTCTAGTCCAGGGGGTAGCAGAGTCGCACATGACTGAGCGCACGTGCACATGTGCACACACACACACACACACCCACACAAATAGGATCTTCAGATATTCATTGAATTAATGCAATATTTTGGAAAATAAGTAAAGTAAAACATTAATGTGTGATGTTTAACTGTTATTTACCCATAGGCATCTGTTCTTTGGCTTTCATCTTGTGTATTCAGTCATGATTTTTATCCAGACCTTAGTCATTGGTTGATCTCATGTTTCAGAATTTATGGCTTATTTGGTATGATGCATTAGAAAGATACCTTGCATTTATAATCATGTATTTATGTCAGAAATCTATGGTTAGCTTATCAAATACCAAAAATGACTTGTCATTTTCTTTTTGTTTCTTGTTTCCATGTGTAAAGGCTTTTCTTCTTTTCTTCTTTCCCTTGCTCCAAATTGTAAAGGCTATAAACCTGGCATGACATGTGTATATATATATACATATATATATACACATATGTATATTGAATGAGTGTGTGTTTGTGTGTGTATACATGTTTTCTGGGTTGAATAAGTCCATGTAACTCTTTATACTTATAGATGTCTTTGGATACTTAAGAGAGTTCTAACAGTCATTTTCTAATAAGGTAACTCAATTTCTAGAAAAGGAAAGGAAATTTTGGTTTGACCCATACAGAGTTGATAAATTATGCTTTGTTGAATAGTTTATTTAAACTACACCAACACTATCTCTGGATTTAGGGCTTTAAAATATTATATCATCCTCATACTGAATGTTCTCAACATTAAAAAATGAAATTTCAGAAAATAATCTGTAAGTTTCTAGTTTGTGAACAGTATAGCAGTAATTCTTACTATTTCTGAGAGAGCGGTTTTATTCCCCATGTGACTCATATAGTCACACTTCGCACATTCATTTAAGTGTATATTCCTTTTAGGGTATATTATTCTTTCCTGTAAAACAAGCTAGGCAACAGGAGAACAAACAGTGGCTAATTTCATTTTAGTATGATTCTAATATCAGGAAGCATGAGAGACATTGAAATGAGGAGGGGAAAGATAACCTTGCTTGACAGTTGTTTGACGAAGTAGGGAAGTGAACTTGAAATCACAGGGGGCTATGAAAACAGTAGTCACATATTTTTGTTCCCAGCTTCTTCTCAAAATCTTACTTCTCAGAACCAGGAGTTGAAGATAAATTTGTCAAAGCAAGTGGCCCTTGCTCTCTAGCCTATTGGTCTCATAAAATAATAGAGCTTAAATTGTAGAGTGTCCCATATAATTAGATCTTGTAACAAATTTTCCTACCCTGAAATTCTGTGACTTCACAATAGAACCCCTTGAAATTGTTTTGAAAAGGGCATATTCATATTAATGTTTAGATATTATATCTTAAGTTAATAGTAAATAGTTGACAAAAATAAGTGTTTAACCATAACTATGTCCAGAGCTGTCTTTGTACAACCAAGGTTATGCTGGGATTTCAATATAAACGTGACTATAGATATATAAATTTGCAGTTATTATAGATTTAAATCATAGCTCCTCTTCCTAATGTACAACCTGGGGAGGAAAATAGCTAAACAACCATACCCTGTGATACTGTGGGATAATATGAACCTATTTGGTCCCCCCCGGTTCCTGATACAGAGCTCTTTTGTTGTTCTTCTGTCACTCAGTCATGTCCGACTCTTAAAACTCTTGAAATTTACTGAGATGGGTGAGAGGGACAGCTTTATTATTCATAATAAGCTCCTTTTATCCATATCTGAGTTTAAGCTAGTTCAGTAACTCTTAGTGGACCACTGGATAGCATCAGGAATGGGGCTGGTTGCTAGGGGAACCAACCACATGACCAGAGTATTGGAACTTTCAGCATCCATATTTCTTCTCCAACCCCTGGGAGGGGATAAGATTTAGAGATCAAATTAATTACCTACCACCAATGATTTAATCCATTTTTCCCACATGATAGAACTTCCATCAGTTCGCTTCTCAGTTCAGTCACTCAGTCATGTCCGACTCTTTGCGACTCCATGAATCGCAGCACTCCAGGCCTCCCTGTTCATCAACAACTCCCTGAGTTCACTCTGGGATGCCATCCAGCCATCTCATCCTCTGTCTTCCCCTTCTCCTCCTGCCCCCAATCCCTCCCAGCATCAGAGTCTTTTCCAATGAGTCAACTCTTCGCATGAGGTGGCCAAAGCACTGGAGTTTCAGCTTTAGCATCATTCCTTCCAAAGAACACCTGATCTTCTTCAGAATAGATTGGTTGTATCTCCTTGCAGTCCAAGGGACTCTCAAGAGTCTTCTCCAACACCACAGTTCAAAAGCATCAGTTCTTCGGTGCTCAGCTTTCTTCATAGTCCAACTCTCACACCCACACATGACCACTGGAAAAACCATAGCCTTGACTAAACGGATCTTTGTTGGCAAAGTAATGTCTCTGCTTTTGAATATGCTATCTAGGTTGGTCATAACATTTCTTCCAAGGAGTAAGCATCTTTTAATTTCATGGCTGCAGTCACCAACTGCAGTGATTTTGGAGCCCCCAAAATAAAGTCTGACAGTGTTTCCACTGTTTTGCCATCTATTTCCCATGAAGTGATGGGACCAGATTCTATGATAAAACCCTAAATAATTGGATTCAGAGCATTTTCAGTTTGGTGAACATATCTTGGTGCTGAGAGGGTAGAGTGTACCCAGAGAACCTGAAAGCTCTGTGAACTTGCCCCCATGCCTTGCGTGTTCCTGAATTGTATCCTTTATGATCAACATGTAATAGTGAGTAAACCTCTCTGAAATTCTGTGAGCAAATCATCAAATGTTGGGGGGTGTTGTGGGAACCCTTGATTGATAATTTGTTGGTTAGAAGAAGGGGAGGATTTGTAACAGGTGTCTGTAGTGGGGTGACAGTCTTGTGGGACTGAGCCTTTAACCTGTGTGGTCTGTACCAACTTCGGTTAAGTTATAGGACACCCCATTGGTGTTCAGAGAGTTGAAGAGTTGCATGGTGTTGGGGAAAATTCCCACACTAACGGTGTCAGAAGTGTGAGTAATGCTGCATGCCACCTCCCACCACTGCACACATCCAAGTAATAACAAAATCCTGTCAATTTCTTCCTTAAACATTTAATAAATCAGGCTATTCCTTTTATTTTCTATTTCTACAGTCACTGTCCTGCTTCAATCCCTTACCACCTTTGCCCTAGACAAGACTTTACACAGTCAATATAAATTCTCCCTTCTCATATGTTACCTCTTTTGCTTAGAACATTTTCTTCCTCTATCGTTTCACGGCAAATAGATGGAGAAAAAGTGGAAACAATGACAGATAATATTTTCTTGTGATCCAAAATCACCACGGATGGTGACTGCAGTCATAATAAATTAAAAGACACTGACTGCTTGGAAGGAAAGCTATGACAAACCTAGACAGCATATTAAAAGCAGAGATATCACTTTGCCAACAAAGGTATGTATAGTCTAAGCTATGGGTTTTCCAGTAGTTATGTACAAATGTGAAAGTAGGACTGTAAAGAAGGCTGAGAGTCAAAGAATTGATGCTTTCAAACTGTGGTGATGGAGAAGACTCTTGAGAGTCCATTGGACAGCAAGGAGGTCAAACCAATTAATCCTAGAGGAAATTAACCCTGAATATTCATTGGAAGGACTAGTGGTGAAGCCGAAGCTCCAATACTTCAGCCACTTGATGTGAAGAGCCAACTCATTGGAAAGGACTCTGTTTCTGGGAAAGATTGAAGGCAGGAGGAGAAAGGAATGACAGAGGATATCGCTGGATGGCATCATGAACTCAATGGACATAAGTTTGAGCACACTCCAAGAGACAGTGAAGGACAGGGAAGCCTGGTGTGCTGCAGTCCATGGGCTCTCAAAGAAATGGACATGACTAAGTGACTGAACAGCAACAACAACAATAATAACTTGTTGGAGATCACTTGCCCATTCAAAACGTTCAGCATTGGGCCTCTCTGGTGGTCCATTGGTTAAGAATCCACCTTGCAATGCAAGGGACCAAGGGACACCTGTCTGGGAAGACCCTACTTGCAGTGGAGCAACCAAGCCCATGCACCACAGCTAGTGAAGCCCATGAGTCTCAGAGTCCATGCTCACAAGAGAAGCCACTGTAATGAGAAGGTTGTGTACTGCAGCTAGAGCATAGCCCTGGTTCACCACAACTAGAGAAAGCCTGCGCACAGTGACATGACAAATACCCAGTGCAGCCATAAATAAACAAATAACAAATAAAATATATTATTTAAAAAAAAAGTGTTCAGCACCCTTATCATCTCACCTTCCTTTTATTCCCCTCAGAGGAAGCACACTGAGGGTGAAGGAGTGATAGCTGTTTCTTTAGGTGGAAGGTCACATACTGGCAGACATATGGGTCTTACCTGGGCTTTGTGATCTGGTAAAAGTATGACCCAGTGTATGCTAAGGTAAGATGCATCTTTATCTCTCCAGAGTTAGCATCATAAAGTGAGCCAAGAGGAATCATTACTCTAAGAATAATACTTAACAAGCTGTCATTTGCATCTGAAAAGGGAGGCTAAGGACTTATGTTCTCTAGGAAGCTTGAAGACAGTATTAGCAATCTTTACAAGACTTGTCTTGCTCAAATACTAAATATTCTTACATGCATGCTAAATCACTTCAGTTGGGTCCAACTCTGTGACCCTATGGACTATAGCCTGCCAGGCTCCTTTGTCCATGGGATTCTCCAGGCAAGAACACCGAAATGGATCGCCATACCCTCTTCTAGGGAATCTTCCCAACTCAGGGATTGAACCCGTGTCTCCTGAGTCTCCTGCATCGGCAGCCAGAATCTTTACTGCTGAGCCACCAGAGAGGGCAGGCAGGTTCTTTACGACTAGGGCCATTCTACTGTCATATTAAAAGTGCCCCACGGGCAAAATAAACATTTTACTGTCACATAATCTTTTAAAACCTTGATTTCACAATTTAAATTTTAAAATACATTTTAAGACGTATGTGCCTCTACCTTTAAATATGAGCATTAATGTTTAGAACAGCAGGGTAGAAATTAATGCTATGTGTATGACAGAAGACACATGAAAGCCAAAAATTAGCTTCTTGAAGGGTGTTAACTGCTGATTAACTATGTTAACTGACAAGATTAATATTTTTCATGATTTCATGGTTTAATTAATTGAAAATGAACTAATTTGTTTTCTGAAGTTTAAACGTGTGATTAGAGATTGAAATTTTCTAAATTGAATTTATACATCTTTGATAATTCCTGAACAGAATCAGAAAATATTGGTACAAATGAGTCTCCTATCAATCCTACGGGGCCATCCGAGGCTCAGTCAGTGTGGCTGCTGTTTTTAACTGGATGTTACGTCTCCATAAATGGTGGTAAAACTCATAGTAATACATAACGAGCTGTGCTGTGCTCAGTGGCTCAGTCATGTCTGACTCTTTGCGACCCCGTGGGCTGTAGCACAGCAGTCTCTTCTCTCCATGGGATTTTTCCAGGCAAGAATACTGGAGTGGGTTGCCGTTTCCTCCTCCAGGGAATTTTCCTGACCTAGAGATGAAACCTGCATCTTCTGCATCTCCTGCATTGACAGGAGTTAATTTTTTAAAATAAATGTATTGAGAGGAAACTGACAAATTAAAGGAGATTACTCATGGGCACATCCCTGGGAGCCTCTCTAATTGTTAAATAGCTTCTCCTTATAGATTTTTTTTTCTGACTGTAGGAGGAGTAGATGTAGCTAAACTCTAAAGCTCGGTGTGCAGCTGAGACTGACAAATCTAATAAGGGATTGATTCACCATGTCTGTGTCTGTCAAGGTCTGCTTGGCTTTGTATCCAGATAACACCATTTCCTCTCCATTGTTTGACTGGTATTCTTTCAGAAGCATAGCCATGTTACCTCCTGTCCTTCTAGCTCAATCATTCTGCTCTTTCTTTTTCACTGTAATGACGGAGATAATACTTTGGAAAATTCAAATACGCATTCTTTTCTAGCTTTTCAAGTCTATGACATTTATTCTAGTTGGCCCAAGAATTCATCCCACCTGGAGAAGATTAAGACATGTTGCAAGTAGGATGATGTCATAGCTTTTGACATGGAAAATAGGATTTTTCCAATTCCTTAAATTTCCTTTCAGTGTATCAAGAACACTGGTGGATAAAGAGAAGGAAGATGTTAACAATTCATCCAGAAATGTGTGTCTGTAGTTTTTTTCCTTGGACTGCTATTCAAAGACGTAAAAGAAAGTAAGCAAGTAAGGGTAAATGAGGCCAGAATGATTTTTGTGTCCTCTTCTCACTTAAGACTCTGAGCCTTTCATGCTCCTCCTCACATGACTTTATAAAGGAAACATTATTTTTCTCATTTTAAAAATTGAGGCAAGTGGAAGTGAGCAATTTGCTTGAAATTATACAGATGGTAAAGACCTGGGCTTGAACCCAGGACAGTCTGACTAATCACTCTTCACAATACCATACTATCAAAAAGCACTTCTGTGCTGTCTCTGTAAACATTGTGCACATTAAAAAATTAACTAAAGTAGTAAAAACTAAAAGTCAATAAAATTTTAATACTTTGCACTTATGGAATAAACGAGTTTCTGTTTGTATTGTTAATATGGTATCAGAGTATGACACTTGCTATGCTGGGTTAGCAGTCTATTAAAACCTCCTAAACTTTTGAGTGGAAATAAAGATTTAATATGTAACTTGAACTTCTATGTTGTCTTGTTAAAAAACAAGTTTGAGTTGTACTTTTGTCCAGTTGCATCCAAACTAAAAGCATTTTGTTTTTCTCATATGAATCTCTTGAACTGTTTTGTTATTATCGATAATCACAAATGTTAATATAATTTCTCGTCTAAACTTATCAAGTACCATAAACTTCTACATAGATCTGTAATTTCTTTCAGCCTGTCAGGAAGTAAATTAATTGCAACAATAGGTATGCTCTTGAAACTCTTTTAAACAGGGTACTTTGTTCATATTCCAGCCATTCCCTTAGAGATGGTATAAATATTTAAAAATTGTTTTGGGAACCAAACTCTTTATATGTAGGTGTATTTGGAGTCTTCGTGTTATTTAATCCCACCATCCAAAAGAATATAAACTCTCTCTCTCAACTAGATGTTATCACCACTTTTAGATGATTAGCTCTTCATTTACATGTTTTAAAGGATTATTTCATAGTAGTTTATTTGAATTAAAGAAGACACTTTTCACATCAGCTTTTAAAATTTGAGGTTTCATTCTCTTTTATTTATTTTTTTGCCGACTTGATGTCTCTGGTGTAAGGCTTGCTTTTGTTTATAAACCTATAGTGTTACCAGTTAAATAATGTCACTGTTCAAGTCATGTTAACCACTCTGGATTAAAAACACTCTTGAGAAATTCAGCAGTGGTTGTGAATCATTGAAATTTGGAAAAATATCAGCACCATGTGACAGTTGCATAAAATATGGTGGATCTGTATTTAATGTACAAGATCTTGGTTAGAAAATGAAGGTGGTTTGGTGGAGAATGGACATGAGTCTGTGTGGCTGGAGTCCTTTCACTGTTCACCTGAAAAGATCACAGTATTGTTAACTGGCTATATCTCAACACAAAATAAAACATTTTTAAAAAAAGAAAATGAAGGTGAACCCCCTTGTACAATTTCATGAATAAGATAGCATCAAGCAGAGGGAGGAAAAAGGGAAGAGCGGGGAATATGCAGATCCTAATTTCCCAGAAAAATGGGGGCAGGCAAAATTTAACTCTAAGGAAAGTGATAAAACAGAAACAATTGCATTAAATCAGTTATAGAAAACAAGTCACACCTTTTACTATAATTTTCAAGAGTGGATTTTTTCAAAATCCTATTTGATTAAAAAAAGTAAATTTTATGGTCAACTTAAGGCATCTTTCTTAATCAAACACTCAAGTAGTGCCTTTTTTCTGCCTGGTTAGTGTTAGCTGCCTGAGCTAACATATTTGTCTGTTGTATCACTTTTAAAATATTATTATTCCCTTTGATAGGAATCTACTTGTAATTCATAAATTGAAATATTTCTTATCTTTCATTCTAATATAATCAATTATTTGATAACTCAGCAAGCATGTACGTTTATTATCACCAGTCACTTGCTATTTTGGACATAGTTCATTTGTTTTTTTTTCCCTAGGTATCTGTGATTATGTGAAAATGATGTCAGAAAAAAATTGTGCTTTCATTTTTCAGAAAGAATCTCCAAGCATTGGACTGGGGAATCATGCCGTTGTCAATAACAGTCATAGCTGAAAGTTTCATCGTTTCCAATAAATAATCTGGGTGACCATAATTATATAGGATCTAGAAAAGATTGTTAAATTTATGAAAATAAGTTATGGACTATGCATCACGTAGGATTAGCTTTGTCTGAAACTGATAGAGATCTGCAAGTGACAATGTCATAAGCAACATGGGGGTTTTCTGTCTCAGGCAAACAGAATCTTAGTGTCACCTGTCCAGGGTTGGCATGATGCCTGCATAATCAGTGGGGATCGAGATGCCTTCTCTCTTGTTGCTGGGCCATCGTCACTATGTGGTTTCCACACTATGGTCACATGGGACGGATTAAGCTCCAGTGTCTTATTTATTGAAGAAGGAAATGGCAACCCACTCAAGTATTCTTGCCTGGGAGATCCCATGGACAGAGGAGCCTTGTGGGCTATAGTCCATGTGGATCTCAAGAGTGGGACATGACTTAGTAACTAAACCTCCACCACCACCCCTTATTTATGCCCCAGTCAGTGAAAAGGAAGAATTCCAAAAGGAAAAACTTCAACTATGAAGGAGGGGGAGGAATGTATGTCAGGGACAATTTCCAATCTCAGTCACAAAATTATTAACCTAAATTATCTCAAACCTAAAGGTACAATATTGAGATTTAAAAACACTGATATTCATATTTTTGATGGTAAAACTATGGCACATTTAGCTATTTACACCAATTATTTTACCAAATAATTTAGATATAAGAAAAGACATTTATAAGACAAGATGTTGTAGAGAAAAATTTAGAGAGCCTTAGAAACATAAAATACAAGAAAGATATGAAATATACTTTAGATTATTGTGATTTTAAAGAATATTTTGTAGGAAAACTGTGCTCTTAACATACCAAAACTTCTCAGGAGAGGTTGAATAAAAGAGAGTAACCAAGTTTTGTCTTTAAAAGAATATGAAAGTGTTAGTTACTCAGTCATGTTCAACTGTTTGCGAACACATGGACTATATAGCCTGCCAGGCTCCTCTCTCCATGGAATTCTATAGGCAAGAATACTGTAATGAGTAGCTAGTCCATTTTCCAGGGGAACTCCCCAGTCCAGGGACTGAACCCAGGTCTCCCACATTGCAGGCAGGTTCTTTACCATCTGAGCCTCCAGAGAAGTGGAATATATTTCTTTTAAAAAAGTTGTTTAATATTAGGAGGATGTGATATTTCCATGAGGGCAGGAATGTATATTTTGTTCACAGTTATAATCTTGGCACCTGGAAAACTGCCTCCTACAAAGTAGTGTTAAATACATGTTTGTTGAGTTATCAAATGATTGATTAATTACATTAGCCTGAAAAACAAGAAATATAAATTGCAAGTAGATTCCTAAAAAGGGAATACAATTGATGCTAACAATAACAAAATAAAACAAAAACACAGTATATGAGATCACTTCCTCAACTTATTCAACAATATATTATGAGAAACCTCGAAGAAAAGAGCAATTTAAGTATATATGAGACTCACTGGAAATGTCAATATATCCTAATTTCAAAGCTCCCAAATTTTATCAAAGTAGAAAAAATGATGGGCATCAAATTACATAGACTGTAAAAACTTCAGCAGCAAATCACAAGAAAAGGTATGAGCTGGCCAGCAACAGAGTCATGAAATGGTGGGAAATGTAATGAAGTAGGTGCTGAATTTAAGAAACAAAAGCAAAGAAGTGTATGCACTTATCATTATGCATGTTTGAATTTATAAGTTGTAATGTTTTCTGAAAAAGTGAAAATGTGAAAAGCTCTCAATTCTGCCATATCTTTGTATGACACTACTCATGAATATGCAAAAGGATGAATAATTCTCAAAATATGTAAGCAGAACAAAAGGATTAGGAGTGGGCTAAGAAAGGTATAAAACAAGGCTTGATGTGTTCTTATTCTTTGTGTAATTGAGACACATCTAGAGATTACTGAATTTTCTAATATGCAAGTGACTGGTAAATCAAGTATGTGGCTGACAGATTCCAAATTTAAAATTATAATTTTTAAATACTATGTTTTTTAAAAATATTTTCTCTATTTTTAGAATTCTTCCTTGTGAGCAATAAGCAAATTTTATTACAGAATCCTTTTTCATTGCCTTCAAAAAGAAACATTATTTTACATTTTCTCAGAGAAAGATGATAAATATTTTAAATGGATTTGGGAAGAAAAGACAAAATATATCACAGACTCATCTTCAAAGCTTTCAAAGAACACATACTTCTTCAAAATGTCTTGTGTCATGAGTTTTTATTTCAGAAATGAATACTTAGAGAAAGCAACTCTGTGGTGATCACTGAGAATATAGTTGTTTCTTTTTGTTCCTTCTACTCCCTGTGCCTGGAAGAGGACTTAGTACATAGTAGATGCTCAATAAATACTTAATGTATGATTGATTGAATAACTGACTAAAAAGTTAATTAGATGCTTATATAATCCTGGAACTTCAATTTACTGAAATTCTGCAAAGTTTAACTTCATTTATGAGTGTATCCACATAATCAGCTTTGGAAGTTGATGTATTTAATGTGATATTCATAATAACACTGAGAACTGGCACTTAAATATTTTGAATTGGCCAGTGAGTCATCTGCTCTTGCACTTGACTTTCCATTCCATTTTATCCTTAAGATTACTTTTAAAATACCACAGACAAACATATTAGTGACTGGCATTGATAGATGATAGATATTGGGAAATGATTGGTAACCAAATCGATGGAAGCGGAAGGGCTCAGTGGCACTGGGAAGAAATTTCCTAATCTGTGGAGAGAAAGTGATATTTCACTAATCATACCCCCTAAAAATTCTTTGCTGCAATTTCATGCATTCCTATAATCCACATTTTACATTGAAGCCTCTCACTTTTAACATATACTGCTTTGGTTATAAGTTGATGTGATTTTACTATCACTACTGGGAATGATGTTCAGGAAATTAATATTATTTTATTAAAAGCTCCCAATATTATTCAAATTAATGATTGACTTAAAAGATTACTCTGAAGCTTCCCATAAAACTTTAATCTTGGTTTTTTTTTTTTGGTTTTTTTTTAAGTCCTTATGTAACTACTGCTCTGTCATTCCAGAGAATCAAAACCTGATTTCTAAGCTTTCACATTCAGCCTACCTAGGTATCTTGGGAATGGGAGTGTAATAAGTGTTTTTAATTGATTGGAGAATTAACATTTCATAATAGGACTAAATGATAAGTTTCTAAGAAATAGTTTGCCAGTTAACCTTAAAGGAAACCCAATAGAATTGTGGTGCAACTCTACTGAAATTATTCTCCTTAAGGTTACAGTGGAGGCTTTGCCAATTTTCCTCAGTTCTGATAATTTATAATGTCTCTGTTAATTTTTTATTTCGTCTCCACTGTCCTCTGAGTTTTGTATCTTTCCTTTGTACCCTTCTCTCTGTCTGTTTTTACTTTTTTCCTTCACTTTTGGATCTTCTGTTCTCTACTGAGTCAGTATTTGTTAGCATTCACTTCCTGACTCCCTGTACGTAATTTTAGGTTTTCAGTGTTCATTTCCTTGCTTAACTTCATCTCATGTCTATGTCTGTGCTCCCATAGACGTGTAGACATCTATGCTCGCATCTGTGTCATGTCTATGCTTTACTAAGATTTATGAGCCCCTCTGTTCCTAGCGTGGCATGGATCTCTCACCCAAGAGAGGATAGCCTGCCACACTCCCCATCCTACCACATTCTAAAATGTCATCTCTACTTTCATCCCTTCTCAAAATTCCTTAACATTTTCTAGAGGTTTTCCAGGATAGGGTCCAGGCTTACCTCTCCATGACCACATTTTATCATTTGCTTTCTAATAATATTGTTTTGGGAGCTTCCCAGGTGGCTCAGTGGTAAACAATCTGCCTGCCAGTGCAGGAGATGCAAGTTTGATCCCTGGGTCAAGAAGGTCACCTTGAGATGGAAATGGTAACCCACTTTAGTATGCTTGCTTGGGAAATCCCATGGACAGAGGGAACCCTGTGGGCTACATTTCCATGAGATTACAGGAGATTCAGACATGACCTAGCAATTGAACAACAGCAATTCTGTGTTCAGTTCTTTAAATGCATTCTGTTCTTTCTCCTTCCATATGCTTCCATGGATGTGCACCACACTCTCTCCCTAATGGATAATGCCTTTTACCCTCAAGACTTACTTTGCATATCCTTCCTTCAAAAGACCTTCACTGTCACATTATGGCTTACAGATGTTACAGCTACCTGCCTTTGGCCTCTTGTACTTACTATCAGAGAATCCCTGATATCCCCTATATTTTAATTATCTATTGACTTAATTCCCTACTGACTTCATTCCCTATTTCTGGAAGATAGCACCTGTGATTCTTCTTCTTTTTTTTTTTAATATTGAAAAATGCCAAGCATGAATTAAGCACCCAATTTTAAAAATTGTTTTTATTTTTTAATGTATTTTTGGCTCTGCTGGGTCTTCGTTGCTGGGGGGGTGGCTTTTCTGTAGCTGCGGTGCACGGGCTTCTCCTTGCAGTGGCTTCTCTTGTTACGGTGCACAGGCACTATAGGCATGTGGGCTTCGGCAGCTGCAGCATGTGGGCTCAATAGTTGCGGCACGTGGGCTCTTGAGCACAGATTCAACAGCTGTGGCGCTCAGGCTAAATTGCCCCGCTGCATATAGGATCTTTCCGGATCAGGGATCGAAGCCATGTCTCCTGCATTGGCAGCCACCAGGGAAGCCCCAGTTTTGTTTTTTTTTTTCTTAATAAATAAAAAGTAGGTATTTTTTCATTCAGCATCAAAGTCCAAACATTCAAAGCTATTAATATTTTCTTTCTGACTTATCTCGATTTCTATGGATTTTCTCCAAATACTTGAATTTAGGATAACATAATAAAAACAAATAATTCATTTTAAGCTAATTGAAATTTTATTTTTAAAATATAAAATTACCTTTGAGCATTGCCTTGACCATCCCCAACAAATTATACATATAACTCATAACTATCACTTCCTAAACAGTTTATAATTACACATATTTTTTGCCCAATGTATTATGAGGTTGTTTTTCAATTATTAACTAATCAGATCCTTTCTTAAAAATATTTCTTTTGGAAATACTAGTTTTATTCATTTGCAAAGAAAGACTAGAGGTAGTATATTTTTGGTACTTTGAAATTTAAGTTTTTGCAAGGTATATATTGTTTTTAAAGGGTCATGTGCATTAGTCAATTTTCTATTGAAACTTTCACAAAATTTGATATATATAAAATTCTGAATTCATTTATTCTAATTCTTATGTGCTGTGTGCTGTGCTTAATTGCTCAGTTGTATCTTATTGTTTGCGACCCCAAGGACTGTAGCCCTCCAGGCTCCTCTGTCCATGGGATTCTCCAGGCAAGAATACTGGAGTGGGTTGCCATGCCCTCCTCCAGGGGATCTTCCCAACCCAGAGATTGAACCCAGGTCTCCCGCATCACAGGTGGATTCTTTACCATTTGAGCCACCAGGGAAGCCTAAATATAATCAGATATTTTCCATATAATTGATTAGGGTCTGAGAAATGTGCATAGAATTGGGCCTATGTCAAATTATCACTCACTTCCAAGAATTTGTCTTTCTGTATTTTGATACATTTTAGGATTTTCATCTCATTACTTTCGTGATTCTCTTTTATCCATGTGAAAAATAATCTTTCGATTCTACTTTGTTCAAATTAACATAGCTTTTTGACTCATTTTTCTCGATGCTTCCAAATGCACTGTCACCCACTGTTTAGTTTTACCTTTCCATGCTGTTTTGTTTTGGTTGTCTATTTGATTATTTGATTTGGAGTGCTATGAAATTTCTTTTCCATTTCTCCACAAGCCAAATGAGAGAGGATTCAAGGGGGCCGTTTAAAGAGATTGCCTTGTATATTGCAGTCTGAGGCACAGATATTGCTGCTAGAAAAACCTGAAGTCTGGCTACCTTAGGAACAGCTTGCTATTGCTGAAAGTCTTTGGAAGGAAGAATTCATTCAGGCTTCCTGGGGATGCCAGAGGGGCCACATGGAAGAGAAAGAATACCTGGAGCTACCTTGGAGGGGCTCTAGGCTCTTGAGAGAGTGGAATGGGCCTCAGAGAGTCAGGATGAGGTCCTCAATGTCCAGGCAGAGGAGACCACACCCATTTAAAGACAGGATCCCACTGCCAATGATGGGACTCCATAGAAAGTCCAAACACTGTCCAGGAGAAGAATCAGCCTTATAATTCCTGCCAAGCCAGGGTATACCAGTGCCAGATTCTACTGATGACTATTAAAGGAGAACTTTCTTGGCCTTCCCTCTTTCTAATATGCCTTCCTGAAATCTAGACGCTCTATAACCGGCCAACCGATAGGAAGAAGGGCAGTGAGTGAGACCAAGGGAGCTAGAAACCTTCCCATGCAAGCTTCCTCTCTAAGGAAGGGAGGGAGGGAGGAGCTTTAAATTAAGTTTGGAGTCTTGAGTGTTTCTTGGGAATGATCATTTAAGTACCCAAATTAAACATTTTGTGACTAAAGATGACTAGAGGAACTTTTTTCTGAGAGTGATCAAAAAGTCATGGCATCTGCTTAGATTTCTGCTGTGAATTAACCTGAGAGAACAGATTTGAATGGGCAGAGGGAAAAGAATAGTTTTCTGTTACTCTTCTGGGAGCCTAATCAATATCTGCCAGTGACATTACAGTTTTCCCTGTGTGTATTTTCCCCATATTCCCCTGGTTTTCTCGCATGCTGGTGTGTATCGGAACACCTGGAGAACCCAGGACCAACACAGTAGAGCAGGCTTATTGAAGAGGATAGGCCTGAGCCTTTGGGTTTATGCCCAGTTCTCAGGTGATTCTGATTCCAATCAAAGTTTCAGAACCGCTGTCTTGGATATACTATAGTGAAATAGTAGATGAGGCTGTCATAAGCTGCTTGCTTAATGCAAATTAAATCAGAATTCCCTCTGGAGGCTCCCTGTCATTCCTATGTTTCTCAGATTGCTGGTTCTTCCTATCTATATCTTAACAAACTTATTCCTGTGTCCCTTTCCTTTACATCCCGAAGAGCTAGTGTTCTTATCACCATTCCATGATCATTCCATCATTTCATATCTAATTATAATTAGGAAGCCTCATATTTTGTTATAATCCTATGGATCACTGGTGGCTCAGACAGTAAAGTCTGCCTGCAGTGCAGGAGACCCAGGGTTGATCCCTGGCTAGAGAAGATACCCTGGAGAAGACAGTGGCAACCCACTCTAGTATTCTTGCCTGGAGAATTCTGTGGACAGAGAAGCCTGGTGTGTTATAGTCTATAGTGTTGCAAAGAGTCAGACAACTCAGCTGAGTGACTAAGCATGCACTATGAATAGTCAGACAGTATGATCAATGTCCCAGAAAAGGACGTTGGCCTTGATTCAGTGATCTCTTAATTAAAGAAAATTTCTCCTTTATTTTTTTAGATTTATTCTTTTCATTTTTTCCCTATTGCCTTCCATGTTAATATATTTTACAAAACCTACTTAGTTTTCATTTAGGCTTTTTATTTCCGTTCTCTGTTTCAGCTGGTTTTTTTTTTTTTTTTTTTTAACTTTTGTATTTATTGTTAACATCCTGCTGCTGTCGCTTCAGTCGTGTCCGACTCTGTGTGACCCCATAGATGGCAGCCCACCAGGCTCTGCCGTCCCTGGGATTCTCCAAGCAAGAACACTGGAGTGGGTTACCACTTCCTTTTCCAATGTGTGAAAGTGAAGTCGCTCAGTCATGACTGCAGCCCACCAGGCCCCCATGGGATTTTCCAGGCAAGAGTACTGGAGTGGGGTGCCATTGCCTTCTCTGTGTTAACATCCTAATATTCATTTAAAATATGGAGTGATTCATGAATTTACATGTCATCTTTTGGCAGGGCCATGCTAATCTTCTCTGTATTGTTCCAGTTTTAGTACATGCACTGAGCAATCACTCAGCCAACATTTTAGAAAATATACTTGCTGTATTTATGGATGTATCATTGGATTGTATGTTAGTTTTCTGTGGTTGCTGTAACAAATTACCATAAATGTGGTGGCTAAAAGCAACAGAAATTTATCCTCTCCCAGTTCAGGAGGCCAGAAATCCAAAAGTTGTTCCATTGGGACCTAAATCAAGATGCTACCAGGGCTGTTCACCTTTCAGAGGCTCAAGAGGAATACTCTGTTCCTTGCCTCTTTCAGCTTCTGTGGATGCTAGCATGCCTTTGCTTTTCACCACATTGTCAACACTTTCAAATCTCTACAGCTATTTACTTAGTATTTGTATTATAACTATATACCTAATTTTTATATTGTATTAGCTATTATAAGTAATCTCAAAATGATTTAAAGGATGTACATAGGTTATATGCAAATAGTATACCATTTTATATAAGGGTCAGGAGCATCCTTGGATTTTGATGTCTGGTGGGTTCTGTTTCTTCTTTTTATGGATGTCTGTCTCAGAATTCCCTCTCCTCTCTCTTATAAGGATATATGTGATATCATTTAGGGTCCATAAGAAAGATAAGAATAAGTTCTTCCTCTCAGTAGCTTTAACTTGATTGTATCTTTTGCCATATAAGGTAATACATTTGTCCCTTGGTGTCTTGTTGTTCAGACACCAAGTCATGTCTGACTCTTTGCGACCCCATAGAATGCAGCATGCCAGGCTCCCCTTTGCCCTTCACCATTGCCCAGAGTTTGTTCAAACTCATGTCCACTAAGTCAGTTTTGCCATCCAACCATCTCATCTTCTGACGACCCCTTCCCTTCCTGCCTTCGATCTTTTCCAGCATTATGGTTTTTCCAGTGAGTCAGTTCTTCATGTCAGTTGGCCAAAGTATTGGAGCTTCAGCTTCAGCTTCAGTCCTTCCAATGACTATTCAGGACCGATTTCCTTTAGGATTGACTGGTTTGATCTCCTTGCAGTCCAAGGGACTCTCAAGAGTCTTCTCCAATACCACAGTTTGAAAGCATCACTTCTTTGGTGCTTTATGGTCCAACTCTCACATCCATGCATGACTACTGGAAAAACCATAGCTTTGACTAGACAGAACTTTGTTTGAAAAGTGATGTCTCTGCTTTTCAATAGCTGTCTATGTTTGTCATAGCTTTTCCTTCATGTCTGTAGTCACCATCTACAGTGATTTTGAGCCAAGAAATATAAAGTCTGTCACTGTTTCCATCTCCTCCCCCACCCCTATTACCATGAAGGGATAGGACTGGATGTCAGGATCTTAGTTTTTGAATGTTGAGTTTTAAGCTAGCCTTTTATCCTTGGGGTCTGTGGGGTATTAATTTCAGGACCCATCCCCACCAGACATCAAAATCTGAGGAGGCTCCAGACCCTTATATAAAATGGTGTAGTATTTGCATATAACCTATGTATATTCTTTAAAGCATCTTGAGATCAGTTATAATAGCTAATACAATATAAGTGCTAGGTATGTAGTTGTAGTATAAATGCTAAGTAAATAGAAGGTGATGGCACCCCCACTCCAGTACTCTTGCCTGGAAACTCCCATGGATGGAGGAGCCTGGTGGGCTGCAGTCCATGGGGTTGCACAGAGTCGGACACGACTGAGGTGACTTAGCAGCAGCAGCAGTGAGCAGTAAATTCAAATTTTGCTTAGTGGAACATTCAGGATTTAAAAAACTGTATTTTCAGTCCATGAAAACTAAAAACCCATATCTATGCACAACCCAAGGACATGGAACCCATAGACAGATAGGATGTGAAGGACTTACTATATTCATAGGTTCTGGGAATTGGGATTTAGTGTATTGTCAAGGGCCATTTTTCAGTCTACCACAATTTGTATTGATCTAATAGTTTGAAAGTAAAAGAGGAGAGTGAAAAAGTTGGCTTAAAGCTCAACATTCAGAAAATGAAGATCATGGCATCCGGTCCCATCACTTTATGGGAAATAGATGGGGAAACAGTGGAAACAGTGGCACACTTTATTTTTGGGGCTCCAAAATCACTACAGATGGTGATTGCAGCCATGAAATTAAAAGACACTTACTCCTTGGAAGAAAAGTTATGGGTCCGTCTAGTCAAGGCTATGGCTTTTCCAGTAGTCATGTATGGATGTGAGAGTTGTACTGTGAAGAAGGCTGAGCACTGAAGAACTGATGCTTTTGAACTGTGGTGTTGGAGAAGACTCTTGAGAGTCCCTTTGGACTGCAAGGAGATCCAACCAGTCCATTCTGCAGGAGATCAATCCTGGTATTACTTTGGAAGGAATGATGCTAAAGCTGAAACTCCAGTACTTTGGCCACCTCATGCGAAGAGTTGACTCACTGGAAAAGACTCTGATGCTGGGAGGGATTGGGAGCAGGAGGAGAAGGGGACGACCGAGGATGAGATGGCTGGATGGCATCATGGACTCGATGGACGGGAGTCTGAGTGAACTCCAGGAGTTGGTGATGGACAGGGAGGCCTGGCGTGCTGCGATTCATGGGGTCAGGAAGAGTCGGACACGACTGAGCGACTGAACTGAACTGAATAGTAAAATGCTGCCTATGTAATATTCCACTGTGTAAATATACCAGCTTATTCATGTTGATGGGCATTTAGCTTTCTGCTGTTGAAAGTAATGCTGTTATAAGATTCCTATCCATGTCTCCTATTGTACATATCTATGAATTTTTCTAGCATATATGCCTGTGAATTAAGTTGCTGGTCATAAGGTTTATTAATGTTTGGATTTTGGAGGTATTATAAAACTGTTTTCCAGAGTGATTTTGTTCAGATACCTTTACAACAGGAATGTACAAGAGAACCTGGAATTCCATGTACTTTCTGACATTTGACATTTCCAGATTTTTAAGTTGTGAAAATTTAATGGCCATAACATGGTATTTCATTTGGGTCTTGATTTACCTTTCACTAATTATTAACAGCATTGACTATCATGTATTTCTTATTTGTATGCATTTTATTTTTAGCTAAATGATGTGTCTTTTATTCTTATAGTTTCTATATTGATTTTCTTTTTGTTTTCTTAAGAGTTTTAATATATATATTCTTTTATTTATTAGCTTATTTTTAATTTTTGAATGTGATGGGGTTTTTTTGCTGTGCATGGCTTTCTCTAACTGTGGCAAGTGAGGGCTAGTCTCTAGTTGTGCAAAGGCTTCTCACTGCAGTGGCTTCTCTTGTTGCAAAGAACGGGCTCTAGGCATGCGGGCTTCAGTAGTTGCAGCATACGGGCTCAGTAATTGCAGCTTTCTGACCATAGAATTCGAGCTCAGGAATTGTGTTACATGGGTTTAGTTGTTCTGCTGCATGGCATGTGAGATATTTCCTGACCAGAGATTGAACCTGTGACCCCTGCATTGCAGGAAAATTCTTATCCACTGTGCCACCAGGGAAGTCTAAGATATATTCTTTATAGAAATTTTTCTTGTTACAAATGTCCATATGTCTTCTCCTGCATTAAAACCCTCACCTATCCACACCCCTTCCCTAAGGTGTTTTTGAACAAAATTTCCTAATTTAGATACAGCAAAGTTTATTTTTATTTCTTCTGTTTTTTTTTTTTTTAAAGTAAGAAATATTTCCCTACAGTAGGGTCTTAAAAATATTTACCTGTATTTTCTTCTAGAAGTTTTGTTTTTTGTATTTTCAGTACCTATTCTATTTAGAATTGATTTTTAAAAATTATGGCCTGTGGTAGGGATCAAATTTGATCTTTTTAATCATGGAAATTTTTTTCAGCTTCATTTATTAAATAGTTTCTCTCTTCCTCACCTCTTTGTATATACAAAACTTTTTTCCACACTGGACTAGCTCTGCCTCTGGGCTTCTATATTCTCTTTATTCAGTTGGTCAATTTCTCTATTACTATGTCAACCACTGCTTTAATTATCAGAATTTCATCATTAAGTCCTGATTGTCTAAATTCCTTAAAATAATTTTTAAGTTAAAAAACATGTTTCATTGTATGATTTGTGAAGTGAATGGGAAAGTGTTAGTTGCTCAGTTGTGTCTGACTCTTTTTGACCCTATGGACTAGAGTTCACCAGACTCCTCCCTCCATGGAATTCTCCAGGCAAGAATACTCAAGTGGGTTGACATTCCCTTCTCCAGGGGATGTTCCTGACCCAGAGATCAGACCCACGTCTCTTGCATTGCAGGCAGATTCTTTACCATCTGAGACACCAGGGAAGCAGTATTTGTGGATAAAGTCTATTTTGTATGTGGTATTATCCATTTCAAATAATTTCCTTTTAAAATACATATTTTTAAATGGAGCAAAATTAATTCTGAAGCCAGACATTTGTTAAATATTGTGATATACAAATTAACATGTCTTATTAGTATTGGTACCTTTGAAATTTTATCTCTAGAGTCAGTGTGTTTTATTTTATTTTGTACTTTTTTTTAATTGGAGTATAGCCAACTGACAATGTTGTGATATTTTCAGGTGAACCATGAAGGACTCAGCCATGAGTCAATATATTTTAAATTAAAGAACCACAATGTCAAACTCTAGGTTAATATTTGCTAAGAACACTTGTTTCTGTTTATCATCTTTAAAATGAGTCTGATGTGGCTTATCCCTCAAAGTGACTTCTTGGTAATAAGAATGACAAATTTAATATTTTCTAATTAAGTGGTAACTCATTTAGTATTTGCATATGCTAATGATTTTAATCTATTCTAGACAAGCTTCAGCACATTAGGAACATTTACTTTTCCTTAGGGGATTGTGAAAATACTTTCTGATGAGTTGGTTTGCCTGGAGAAGATACTCACGGTGAGAGGGACATTTCTGATGCTGTGCTTTTGTGGGTCCAGTGTCACCTCAGGGGAGGCTAACCAGCATGTTCAGTTCAGTTCAGTTCAGCTGCTCAGTTGTGTCCGACTCTGCAACCCTATGAACCGCAGCACGCCAGGCCTCCCAGTCCATCACCAACTCCTGGAGTCCACCCAAACCCACGTCCATTGAATCGGTGATGCCATCTAACCATCTCCTCCTCTGTCATCCCCTGCTTCTCCTGCCCCCAATCTTTCCCAGCATCAGAGTCTTTTCAAATGAGTCTGCTCCTCGCATCAGGTGGCCAAAGTATTGGAGCTTCAGCTTCAACATCAGTCCTTCCAATGAACACCCAGGACTGATCTTTAGAATGGACTGGTTAGATCTCCTTGCAGTCCAAGGGACTCTCAAGAGTCTTCTCCAACACCACAGTTCAAAAGCATCAATTCTTCTGTGCTGAGCTTTCTTTTTTTTTTTTTTCTTTCCACTTGTCTTTATTATTATTTTTTAATTTTATTTTTACTTTATTCTACTTTACAATACTGTATTGGTTTTGCCATACATTGACATGAATCAGCCATAGGTGTACATGAGCTCCCAATCCTGAAACCCCCTCCCACCTCTCACTTCATATCATCTCTCTGGATCATCCCCGTGCATCAGCCCCAAGCATCTTGTATCCTGTATCGAACATAATCTGGCACTTCGTTTCTTACATGATAGTATACGTGTTTCAATGCCATTCTCCCAAATCATCCCACCCTCTCCCTTTCCCGCAGAGGCCAAAAGTCCGTTCTATACATCTGTGTCTCTTTTGTTGTCTCACATACAGGGTCATCATTACTATCTTCCTAAATTCCATATATATTATAGTCCACCTCTCACATCCATACATGACCACTGGAAGAACTATAGCCTTGACTAGTTGGACCTTTGTTGGCAAAGTAATGTCTCTGCTTTTAAAAATGCTGTCTAGGTTGGTCATAACTTTCCTTCTAAGGAGTAAGCGTCTTTTAATTTCATGGCTGCAATCACCATCTGGAGTTATTTTGGAGCTCAGAAGAATAAAGCCAGCCCCTGTTTCCCCATCTACCAGCATGAGAATGGATAATAGAGAGTAGCTGCAAGTCTTCGTGTAAGTTGTCCTCTAGCCTCCCAAGTGTACTGACAGCTTAAAAACCCACAGATCTCTTAGGAATTAACCATACCAGCTCTGAGCTAAAACAAATTGCTGGGAACTTACCACTGAGTCCATTTGTTTGAAAGAGTGTTTCAGAAGGGTCACATGATAAATGGGATTCTGATATGAAATATCATGCCCTAAATTCATCCTCTGGCTTCTCCCAGTTTCTCAGTATAAAGTCAGGATAGATATCATGACCATCCATCTGAATCTCCATTTCAGCCTCCTGACTAATAACAGTAGCACTCCTTAGTAGGAACAGCTCAGTGGAAATGCCCAGAGTACCATCCCCACCATTGCCATTCCAACTGGCAAAATGAACTGTACTCTATTTCATTCAAGAATTTCAAGTGGAATAATCTGCTACTTGGAGAAGCCTAGGTTCTGTGCCAATACACTAGGTGCTAGGAGTGAAGAATGTAGAGGACAGAGAAGTAGGTTTTTGGTCTTTTCAGCTTCTATAGTAGGAGAGAGTTCAACAGAAATGTATATGATGAGGAATTCTCCAGGGATACAAAAGTAGTTCAGATTCTAGGCAGCCAAAGAAACATGCCATTTGTTGATTAGAGCAAGCTAAACAAACAAAACTAAAAGAAAGAACTAAATTCATTATCCAACTCCAAATCTTTTTACCCTTAAACAAGGACTGTCACCCTGAGTAACTAACAGGCCCTTGATAGAGACTGTATATGATTAGGTAAATAATGATAATATTTCAAAGTTATATTATTTCTGAAAAAACAAGCAAGTCTCGAGCTACTTTAACATGTTTGCTCTTTAAAACTTAATAGTGTGAACAAAGTTACTACCTTATTTAGCGGATAATTAAAGTGAAATAAGGAGCGACCAAATGACCTCCCTGTAGTCAGTCAATAATATATTCACCGTTATTATTTTTTTCCTAACTCTATTTCAACCCACTAGTGTCCATTGTCTGCTTTCTAAAAAAAAAAAAAAACATATGGCTATGGCCTAAACACATTGGATGTGAATGATGTTTTCCTCCTTGAAACTTTTATAAGAGGCAGGGGTTAGTAACAGCAAGACTGAAATTCAGGCGATATAGAAAATAATGGATTTGGTCAGACTAGACTATAAGAGGATTAGAGCTGAGTTGAATTATCATAGCTTTAAATAATGTAAAGTCCAACTTAAATGGAAATATACTCTAAAAACTTCTTGGCATATTTCCACTTTAATAATCCAACACCACCTGTGAAAATGAAACAAGTATTATAGGCCTCCACTAAATGGATTATATGTTTCTTAGCAGACACCTGTTCAGAGCACTTAGGTATTAGGTGATTTGGGGATCTCAAATGCATTCATATCTATTGATTGAGCCTAGATATTGAATTTAAATGTCAGGAAATACAGTGGCAATTTTAGAGAGAAACTATAATGGAAAAATATTATATATTTAATTTTAAGGTCCTTGACTTTGAGGTTATTAAGGGCAAAGTATTAATTCATCTGTATAGACCACTGGTTTAAAAGTGCTTTCACAAGTGAATTTTGTTAGGAAATATGTTAGAGCACTAATTTCCTGCACATCCCCACCTGCTCTTTAAAAATTTTTTTTTTTTAATTATTATTTTCAGTAGGTTTTTGGAGCAGTTTTAGGTCCACAGCAAAATTGAAAGGAAGGAATAGAGGTTTCCTGCATTATCCCTTGCCCTCATGATTGCTAAGCTTCCCCTATTGTCACATCCTTCATCAAAGAGATATATTTTTACAATTGGTGAACTTCTTTTGACACATCATAATTATCCAGAGGCCATAGTTTACACTGGATTTCACTTTTGTGTTATACTTTCTATGAGTCTGGCCAAATGTATAATGATATGCATCTGTCGTTGTAAGATGGTGCAGAGTATTCTCATTGCCTTAAATCTCCTCTGTGCTCAGCCTTTTCTTCCCTCCCTTGTTTCCCTATTCCAGGCAACCACTGATCCTTTCATTGTTTCCATAGTTTTGCCCTTTCAAGGTTAACACATACTTGGATTCATAGAGCATGCAGTCTTTTCATTGGCTTCTTTTACTTCAGTTCAGTTCAGTTCATACACTCAGTCATGTCTCTTTGCAACCCCATGGACTGCAGCATGCCAGGCTTCCCTGTCCATCACCAAATTGCTCAAATTCATGTCCATCCAGTTGGTGATGCCATCCAACCATCTCATCCTCTGTCATCCCCTTCTCCTTCTGCCTTCAATCTTCCCCAGCATCAGGGTCTTTTCCAATGAATCAGTTCATCACATCAGGTGACCAAAGTATTGGAGTTTCAGCTTCAGCATCATCTTTTACTTTACTAATATGTATTTAAGTTTATGCTTTTTCATTGCTTGATAGCTCACTTATTTTTAGTGCTGATAATGAGCTTTAGTGCATAGGTATGGGCTTCCCTGATGGCTCAGATGTTAAAGAATCCCCCTGCAATGCAGGAGACCTGGGTTCAATCCCTGGGTTGGGAAGATCCCCTGGAGGAGGGCATGGTAACCCACTCTAGTATTCTTACTTGGAGAATCCCAAAGGACAGAGGAGCCTGGTGGGCTACAGTCCATGGGTTCACAAAGAGTCTGACATAACTGAGTGAATAAGCACAGTGCACATATATATGTATATTTCCTTGTCTAAATATACCAGTTTATCCTTTCACCTACTGAAGATATCTTGGTTGCCTCCATGTTTTGGCAATTATGAACACAGCTGTTATAAATATCCATGTGCAGGTCTTTGTGTGGACATGCTTTCAACTACTTAGGGTAAATGCTAAGAAGCACACTTTTTAGATCATGTGTTACGAGTATGTTGGATTTGCTAAGAAACTGCCAAATTGTCTTTCAATGTGGCTGTATCATTTGTAGTTCTACCAGCAGTGAATGACCATTTCCAGTGCTTCAGTTCCTACTGGCATTTGGTATTGTCACTGTTTGAATTTTGGCTATTCATATAGATATGTAGTGATATCTTATAGTTGTTTTAATTTGCATTTCTCTGATGACATATGATGTAGAACATCTTTTCATGTGCTTATTTGCCAACCATATATCTTTGGTGAAATGTCTGTTAAGGTCTTTGGCCCATTTTTTAATTGGGTTGTCTGCTTTCTTTTGTTGAGTTTTAAGAGTTCTTTGCATAACTTGAATAATATTTCGTTACCAGATGTTTCTTTTGTAAATGTTTTCTCCTAGTCTGTGGCTTATCTTCTCATTCTCTTGACATTGTCTTTCACAGAGAAGATATTTTTAAATTTGATGAGACACAATTTATCAATTATTTCTTCCATGAATTGTATCTTTAGCGTGGTATCTTTAAAAGTTATTGCTATATTCAAGGTCATCTAGGTTATCTGGTACAAGTTCTATAGTTTTGCATTTTACATTTACTAGTAAAACTTTTATTTTTTTATTTAATTTTTACTTTATTCTACTTTACAATACTGTATTGGTTTTGCATACATTGACATGAATCAGCCACAGGTGTACACGAGCTCCCAATCCTGAAACCCCCTCCCACCTCCCACACCATATCATCTCTGTGGATCATCCCCGTGCACCAGCCCCAAGCAATAATTTACTTTATCCTTTGCCATGCCCAAATAATGACGTGCTGGTCTTCTCATATATGATAAAAGGGATGCTTGAGTAAAATTTATGCTCATTTCTCCTCTTTTTACAGTGTTTCTTGATGTGACTCATGTCACTAGAGGATTTAAAGGTATTCTAACTCATTAAAGAGAACAAGTTTAGGATGTGTCAAATATGTTGCATATTGGAAAACCAGCATAATGTTGCATTGTACAAAGATGCATAGTATAAATAGTTCACGAAGCACAGTTTTCCTGGATTGTTCAGCTGTAGCTAGACTCTCTTATTTTTCTCTTTCTTTTAATTTTTTTCAATTACAGAAGTATGATAATACATTTACAGGAGACTTGGAAAATGCAAAGCAAAATTGCATATACTTTCACTAAATAGTTCAATTATTGTTAGGTAGATATATTAAGATTTTAGATGAAGTTTCAATATCAAACTCTCAAAAATTAATGGATGAATAGACAGAAAAGTAGAACGACATAGGAGACCTGAAAAGCATGATGAATCAATTCAACATAATTAAAATTTATACAGTTTTCACACCACAGTAATACAAATTCTATTCAAGTTCCCATAGACTATAAACTATGAGACACTGAAACACATACAGGGACATAAAACAAGGTGCAAAAATTTCATAATCTAGAGGTATTGAAATCATACTGTGGAATTATGTTAGAAATCAGTATCAAAAGATATTTGAAAATAACCACCCATTTTCAAATGTAATGTGACATTCACCAAGAGAGATCTTTGACTTACCCACTGAAAGCTTCAATAAAGTTATAAGACTGAGAAAACTTCTAATCCAATTCTGAGACTATAAAGAAATACTGTGTTGTAAAAAGTGTGTTCTCCATGGTGCTGGAATCTAAAATGTAAGAAGGAGGTGAGATCTTGAAAGGAATTGCAAGCTACTAGCATTCACATGGTAGTAAAGTAATGCTCAAAATTCTCCAAGCCAGGCTTCAGCAATACATGAACTGTGAACTTCCTGATGTTCAAGCTGGTCTTAGAAAAGGCAGAGGAACCAGAGATCAAATTGCCAATATCCGCTGGATCATCAAAAAAAGCAAGAGAGTTCCAGAAAAACATCTATTTCTGCTTTATTGACTATGCCAAAGCCTTTGACTGTGTGGATCACAAGAAACTGTGGAAAATTCTGAGAGAGATGAGAATACCAGAACACCTGACCTGCCTCTTGAGAAACCTGTATGCAGGCCAGGAAGCAACAGTTAGAACTGGACATGGAACAACAGACTGGTTCCAAATAGGAAAAGGAGTACGTCAAGGCTGTATATTGTCACCTTGCTTATTTAACTTCTATGCAGAGTACATCATGAGAAATGCTGGACTGGAAGAAACATAAGCTGGAATCAAGATTGCTGGGACAAATATCAATAATCTCAGATATGAAGATGACACCACCCTTATGGCAGAAAGTGAAGAGGAACTCAAAAGCCTCTTGATGAAAGTGAAAGAGGAGAGTGAAAAAAGTTGGCTTAAAGCTCAACATTCAGAAAATGAAGATCATGGCATCTGGTCCTATCATTACATGGGAAATAGATGGGGAAACAACAGTGTCAGACTTTATTTTTGGGGTTCCAAAATCACTGCAGATGGTGACTGCAGCCATGAAATTAGAAGACGCTTACTCCTTGGAAAAAAGTTATGACCAACCTAGATAGCATATTCAAAAGCAGAGACATTACTTTGCCAACAAAGGTCCGTCTAGTCAAAGCTATGGTTTTTCCAGTAGTCATGTATGAATGTGAGAGTTGGACTGTGAAGAAGGCTGAGCGCCGAAGAATTGATGCCTTTGAACTGTGGTGTTGGAAAAGACACTTGAGAGTCCCTTGGACTGCAAGGAGATCCAAGCAGTCCATTCTGAAGGAGATCAACACTGGGATTTCTTTGGAAGGACTGATGCTAAAGCTGAAACTCCAGTACTTTGGCCACCTCACGCAAAGAGGTGACTCACTGGAAAAGACTTTGATGCTGAAAGGGATTGGGGGCAGGAGGAGAAAGGGATGACAGAGGATGAGATGGCTGGATGGCATCACTGACTCAATGGATGTGAGTCTGAGTGAACTCCGGGAGATGGTGATGGACAGGGAGGCCTGTCGTGCTGCGATTCATGGGGTCGCAAATAGTCAGACATGACTGAGCGACTGAACTGAACTCAACAGAATACAAATAAATGGCTGCCCACATTGTGAAGGTTGACAGAAATGACCCCTTTCAGTTTTCCTCCACCTCATACCTCGCATTAACACATGGACAATTTGGGGGTCATACTTAGCCATTTTCATCTCAAGTGAAATTCTTCTAAAATGGCTGTGTCTATTTGGCATTTGAGAAAACATGAAGATTTCCGATTCAGTTTGATCATGCTATCTGTACACACAATGCAGACAAGCGATTATGGCATTCAGTCTGTGCTTAAGGTCAAAGGGAAATTGGGTGTCTGAAGTAACAGAGACAAGGGAGAAAGGAATGAACACAATATCTTTGATATATACATCCAAGGTTTGGAATTCATTAAAATATAACTCTATATGTAATCCTGAGGGTGTTGGAAAAGACTCTTGATAGTCCCTTGGACTGCAAGGAGATCAAACCAGTCAATTCTAAAGGAAATTAACCCTGAATATTCATTGGAAGGACTGTTGCTGAAGCTGAAGCGCCAATACTTTGGTCACTTGATGCAAAGAGCTGAATCATTGGAAAAGACCCTGGTGCTGGGAAAGATTGAGGGCAAAAGGAGGAGGAGGCAGCAGAAGATAATATGGTTAGATAGCATAACTGGCTCAATGGACATGAAGTTGCACAAACTCCAAGAGATAGTGGAGGAAAGAGGAGCCTGGCGTGCTCTAGTCCATGGGGTTGCCAAGAGCCGGATACAACTTAGCAACTGAAAAGCAGCAATGTGATCCTGAAGATAGTATAAACTGAATATTTCCTTTTATTTCCATGTGTATGTGTTTCCCCCAGATTATAAATCCTAAAAACATTTTCCTGGCTTCAAAGTTTATAAAATTGAGTGTCCTAAAAGCTTCAAGTGTAAGTTATCCTCTAATGGAATCCTAGAAGTTCAATTTAAATGCTCAGAATTTTTTTCTGGGTTCTAGTAATATAAAATATAAAGTTTCCAATAAATTTCAAAGATTAATATTTGTGTACTGGAGTTGTAAGAGCCATTGTTTTTTATGCACAAGTTTCACTTTTCTTATTTTTATCTCATCTCTAGAACTTTGGAAAGAATGATTTCACAGAGATGCTGCTTAGCTTGTAAAGTTTGACCAACTTAGGAAAACAACATGATGTAAGATAAATGGGGGAGGTGGAAACCAGAGAAATGAGAACAGCAGGTGGACAAACTTTCCTGTATGGTTAGAAATTACTGCTCTAATTGTTCTATTTACAGGTATACAGACTTCATATATAGGAGCATACATATAAGAAGGTGTCACTCAAAGTGACAGTTTAAGCCATATGTACCTACATTTTCAGTGAGACTGTGTACCCCAAATCAAGCCATGAGTGCTCAAATGAACCAAAAATTCAAAACCAAAGTTTTTTCTTTAAAAAGTGTTTAACCATCTACTGGTGACCTGGACACCATGTACCCAGGACACCATGAGCTCTGTATGAAGGTTAACTACAGAGCGTGTTTTGTTGTCAAGCTCATGATGACCTGATTCAGGTAGAAACATAGCCCTCAACATGGTTTTCCATGGCCTATTTACCATTTTCTGAACAAAATTCTTTCATGATGCTAAATTCCAATCCTGAAAACCATTTATTTTAGTGGTAGCCTTAGGGATAGACTTCACGATATAGATTACTCCAGCCTATTGCCCTACATTTTTTTCCTGTGCCTCAATACCTTTTTTAAAAAGTCATTTTCCTTTTTCAATAAAAGAAAAAGTGCTTATTTTATTTTCAGCTGTCCTGGGTCTTTCCTGCAGTGTGGGCTTTTCTTTAGTTGAGTCAAGTAGGGGCTACTCTCCAGATGCGGTGCTTGGGCTTCTCCTTGCAGGGACTTCTCTTGTTGCAGAGCATGGGCTCTAGGCGAGCAGGCTTTAGTAGTTGTGGCTCTTGGACTCCAGAGCAGAGGCTCAGTAGTTGTCGTGCATGGACTGAGTTGCTCTGCGGCATGTGAGACCTTCCAGGATCGGGGATTTAACCCCTGTCTCCTGCATTGGCAGGTAGATATTTTACCGCTGAGCACCAGGAAAGCCCCTGCCTCGGTATCTTTAATGCTGGACCATTGATAATATCCAAGTTGAGTCTCAGTTGTGAAGGTGGGAGAGTTAACAATAAGAACCAGAGGAGACATCATCAAAGTCTAGAGAAGTATCAGGAATCAATAAGGAAAGGACAAGATTTTAAGAAGGGCAGATGGTAGCAGTCAGCATTTGAATGATGTCTCCTCATTCAGATGTGATAGATGGTACAGAGTCTAGAGAGAGATGAACAAACCACCAAAGAATCAACAGACATGATGCTGCTGCTACTAATGCACATTTATTTTGTGCAGTCAGATTCACTGGATACTTGCAGACTCCATCCACCTGCACCATTTCTTACATTTGAATCTTGTTTAGAACCACAAGCTTTCTGGATGATACTTTGCATACTTTTTTTTTTTTTTTTTAAATCCTGAAGAAGACTATACTGGCTTTGGTTTTTATCCCCACTTTCTATGTCAAGAGACTGAGGCTCAGAGAAGGAAAACAACTTTGCATATGTCATACACCCAGGTTTTCCTGACTCTAGAATACTAGATTTTAGCTCACATATTTTGCTGTCTCTGTTATACTGGCTTGAGAAGGAAGTGAAGGGATGAACGAGGTGCAAGTGCAATACGAGGGTAATGAGACTGATTTTCTCAATGAAACATATAGCATTAGGTTTAAAATAATAATTGACCAGGAAATCTAGAATTGGAAAAATCTTGAGGTCAGGTAGAAGTGTTGATGATGACTAAAGAAAAGAGACAGTAGCTGATATGAAAGGGGGAATATTAAAGAACTGAAACAGCATCTTATTGGATGCTTACTTCTTTTAGATATATGTTGATGTTTCCTGGAAAGGTTGTTCTCAAAATATGTGTTGTAAGAGGAGCCACTGAAATGTAGAAAAAATGTAAGAATTCTAATTGAATACTAACTATATTTATTATTAAAATAATAATATTTTTTTAATATTAAGTATGTAGATTGGTCTTGGCTTCTTCAGTTGGATGTAGAAGAGACAATCACATATGATGTACATTTCCCAACACATCCTGAGAGAACCACAGACATTTCATAGCATAGAAGGAGTTGACAATATATCACAGTTTACCTGTGCCTGATGAAGTAGATTTATGGATTATATTATCTTATCTTAATTATACTAACCCAAAGTGACAAGTGTTTCTAAAAGATTCCTACTAAGAAACAATGGATTAAGAAAAATAATGATGCAAAACAAGCAAAAAAGACAATGGGCAGAAGTCTCCTTTCTCTTTGGAGCTGTACAAGGCTTGGTCAGTCTCATTATCAAGGAAAATAAGATCATTAATCCTACTAACAGATTCATACCACATTCCTCTTACTGAGAGCATTAAAAATTTTGTACACTAAAAAACAAAATAATATAATTTTTTTCTATTTAATATTCTCTTTTTGTTTGGAATGAAACTGTGGCCTTGGAAGAGGTCTGCCATTTGTGGAGGGGAGGAAGCATCTTGGGAGCCCTGAGCTCAATCCTTGGGTTGGGAAGTGGGGCATGGTAACCCACTCCAGTATTCTTGCCTGGAGAATCCCATGGACAGAGGAGCCTAGAGGCTTACAGTCCATAGTGTTGCAAAGAGTGGGACATGACTGAAGCAACTTAGCATGCGTGAGCAGTGGCAGACTTGGAGGCAGATTCCAGGAATCAGTTTCCTTGGTCCAGCAGAAAACACAGCATTTCTTATCTGGGATGGGCTGAGGTGACCTTGTTTGGAAATAGAGTCTTTGTGGATTTAACCAGAGTAAGATGAGGTCATCCTGGATTAGGATGGGCCCTAATCAATGACTAGCTTCCTTACAAGAGGAAAATTGGGGCTTTTTGGAGTTTTTTCAGCTTTGAAAAGTGAAGGTGTTAGTTGCTCAGTCGTGTCCGGCTCTTTGTGACTCCCTGTGCTTCAGCCCATCAGACTCCTCTGTCCATGGGATTCTCCAGGCAAGAATACTAGAGTGGGTTGCCATTCCTTCTCCAGGGGCTCTTCCCTGCTCACTTCCTTCCAATACTTCCTCTCTCACCTACTTTGAGTTGATGACCTTGGTTCTATTTCCCTGAGAAAAATAGAAGCCATTAGAAGAGAACCACTGCACACTCTTAGAATCACATTTAACAATCTATTATATCTGTGCTCCTCACTCCCCTTCTCCTGTCAGTGTGAAAGGATCATTCACACACCTATCAAAGGCCAGTTTTCTACCTGTGCACTTGATCAGCCCTTTTGCTAAAGAATGTCACTGCAGTGAGTTTACCCTCTTTATAAACACTATGGTCACTTCTTTCCAACCAACATGAGCAACAGATTTCAACACCTCTTGTCTGATTCTTAAAAATATATTATATCCCTTGGCCTTGCTGTGAATTACTCATTTACTATGTTTATGAAGAAATACTCAGACTTCAGCAAAATTTATAGTATTGCTTTACTTCTCACTTTTCAGAATAATTTAATGCTAAGCAGGGTTTAGGCAATAAAATTCTCTTTCAGTGTTATCTTTAGAAAATAAAATTAATCATATTTATATAAGGATCACAGAGACTTTTAAGGAATAACATTCTCATTTTTCCATTAAAACTGTACTCAGGATTCTCATCAAAACATTTCTGGTTATTAATCTAAAAGGACATTCTTAGGCTACTTGAAATCTCATCACTGCTCTCTCCTCTGGAATGCTTTTGTCTGAGTTTCCTCATCCTTCTTATTTCTCTTTACTGTGCAGTGCTGGATCTTCAGCCTTTCCAGGGCACTTAACTGCTGGGGTTGTTTATTTCTATTCTAAGCAATCTCCTCTCCAGATTGTCCTCATGTTAAGTTGTTGCACTCAAGTCTCCATGCACTGTCCTTATGCAGGGCTAAGCCTCAAATGGGTATCTCTGGCTCAGAGCAAGACACTTATGTGTCTGCCTGCATATTGAGCATGTACAAAACAGAAGTCATCACAGTCTTCTTCTAGCTTAGTGAATCCTATCACCGTCTAGCTCCTTGTGTGCTGTGTGTGTGCTTAGTTGCTCAGTCATGTCTGACTCTTTGCGACCCATGGACTGGAGTCCACCAGGCTCCTCTGTTCATGGGGATCCTCCAGTCAAGAATACTGGAGTGGGTTGCCATGCCCTCCTCCAGGGGATCTCCCCAACCCAGGGACTGAACCCAGGTCTCATGCATTGCAAGCAGATTCTTTACTGTCTAAGCCACCAGGGACGCCCTGTTAACATAAAACCCCAGGGTTCAAGATTTTGGGAAAGGATGCATGTTTCATTGGAGAAAATCAGAAGCTGAATTTCAGAAGGTAAACTAGCAAAGGAATGATTTCCAAAGAGAAGTTCCATGGTTTACTTCCAATCTAATTTGAGCCCTAACTACAGCTGAAGCCAGAAAAACCTAAGTGTCAACCTTGATACTATCTTTTCTGTCAGTTACCCTGGGCTACCAACTCATCCTCTTGTCTCCACTACTAATGGAACTGCCTCATTTCTTGTCACCATCGTCTTTCACCTGATATAAAGCTATACACTCCTATCTGTTCTTCATGGACAAAACAGACCTTATAAAATAAAATGAGATGGATGAAATTGGAACTGATTATACAGAGTGAAGTAAGTCAGAAAGAAAAACACCAATACAGTATACTGACACATATATATGGAATTTAGAAGACAGTAATGATGACCCTATATGTGAGACAACAAAGAGACACAGAGGTATAGAGTGGACTTTTGGACTCTGAGGGAGAGGGAGAGGGTGGGATGGTTTGGGAGAATGGCAATGAAACATGTATATTTTCCTGTAAGAAACGAAGCGCCAATCTATGTTCAATGTAGGATGCAGGATGCATGGGGCTGATGCACAGGATGATTCAAGTAGAGGATGTGGGGTGGGAGGTGGGAGGGGGCTTCGGCGTTGGGAGATTGTGTTCACCTATGACTGATTCGTGTCAATGTATGGCAAAACAAATACAGCATTGTAATTAAAAAAAATAAATAAATTTAATAAAAAAGAGAGAATCAGAAAACAAAAGCAGGACAAATAAAATGAAGTTAGATGCAAAAAAAAAATTTCCTTGAGTAGTGTAGCAGTTTTATATTTATATCAATATGTTCAGTTCAGCATGGATCCAAAATCATAGGGTAATCAGCATAGGGCCAGGGCAAGGAAGATGAGTTATGAAGATTAGGTACCTACCCCTAGTACTATGTACTGTCTTCCCTAATTAAAGCCTAGCTGACTGGTATTTTCCTTCTATAGTACAAAATAATCCAGACCTTGATCAATTTGTCCCCAGGCTTATAAATCCCCTTCCTTGGGCCTTTTCTAAATCAGTCAGCTGAGGAGGAGTTCCCAAGTTATTTCTTGCCAAATATTTTGATTGTGTTAGTATCTGTTTATCTATGGATCAAATCAAAATAATCATTTTTTTTTTTTTTTTTGTTTAGTGACAGCTGTCGCTATACTGGGCATATTCCTGCTCATAGATACCTTTTCCCTGATATTTATACTTTTCTAAGATATTATCCTTTCACTCTGTAACATTCACCTGTAGATACCCCACTATATCTGCAATGTTAAAACTGACTCAAGTACTAGCCAAGAGAATTATCTATCACGGGGTGATCCAGAGAGATGATATGGGGTGGGAGGTGGGAGGGGGTTCAGGATTGAGAACTCATGTATACCCCTGGCTGATTCATGTCAATGTATGGAGAAACCAATACAGTGTTGTAAAGCAAAATAAAGTAAAAATTAAAATTAAAAAATAAATAAATAAAAATAAAAAGTATTTCCCAAAAAAAAAAAAGAAAAAATTCAAAATTGGGCATGCATCTTCCTTGCTAGTGGTTTCCCACCAGTCTTTGTATAAAATCCAGACTCTATCCTGTGACTAATTTTCCTGTCTGACAACTCCTGTTCATTCCTCCCAACTGCACCACCACCCCAATGCACTTTCTTTGCTTTAAATCATAATTACTTGTTTCCTTTGTCTGAACTGTATCTCCTTTGGCTGTAAGTCTCCTTTGCCTCTCAATTCCTTTTTCTTCCTTATAATTCCTTGCATTCATGATTGTCTTTGGTATTTCCAAAGCTCATTCTGTTTTCATAATAATTCTGCATAATTCATGCAAAATATTATAATCAATTTGAATTAATACAGTTCTTTCCAGTCCTTACTTCAAAACTCAGGCCCTAGCTCATTTTACTAATTCTGGATGAGCAAAATGGCCAGCTGATGAAAAGGCTTTTATTAATGATCATAAGTTTCTTTGGAAAGCAGATGTATATTAGCATTTTTTCCCACTTAAATTATCAAGCAGAGTGCCTCAGACTTGGTGGGTAAGCAATAGTTATTTCTCTCTTCCTCTTCTTTTTAAGAGCAGCTACTGTTCTTTCTACAGGATAACTTTAAGCTTCAATATAGTGCTGTTACCTTTATCTGTATTTGCCTGTTACTTATTGTGTCTTAAAACATTCCTTCTAGAATGAAGGGCTTCCTTGACAGCTCAGTTGGTAAAGAATCCGCCTGCAATGCAGGAGACCCTGATTCGATTCCTGGGTTGGGAACATCCACTGGAAAAGGGATAGGCTACCTACTTCAGTATTTTGGCCTAGAGAATTCCATGGACTATACAGTCCATGGGGTCGAAAAGAGTCAGACACAGTGACTGAGTGACTTTCACTTTCTAGAGTAAAAGATATTCCAGATGTGGTATGACCAGTGAGAGGACTGTTACTGCCATGTATTTGACTGCTTTATAAAAAGTTGTAAATTCAGTCAAAGGTGATCTCGTATTTCCAAGTGGCCTTACATCCAGAATGGTGGGGTTCACTCTGGTGACATCCACCTCTGATTGAGAGTGTTCATTTTCCTTTTCCCCTTTTGCTTAAGCAAAGGAAGCTAATAGAGGAGAGTCTGAGCCCTTGATCCTACATAGGTGCTCACTTAAAGTAAAATGAGGGGTTCTCTGGTGGCTCAGCTGGTAAAGAATCCACCTGCAATGCAGGAGACCTGGGTTTGATCCCTGGATTGGGAAGATCCCATGGAGAAGGGAATGGCTACCCATTCCAGTATTTTGGCCTGGAAGTCCATGGGGTTACAAAGAGTCATATACAACAGAGCGACTTTCACACTTTCACTAAGATGATCTCATATTTTTAACAGTCATATTGTATTGTTTCCATATAGGAATTCATTTGTCCAGCTCTATCACATGAAGTCCCACTGTAGTGACTTCTTTACAGTGATGCTAAGTATTAACAAGAGTGAGTTGACTGTGTTAAGCAAATGCATATCTTTATACCTGGAATATAAAATCTTCTTTATGTTATTAGTTCAAAAATGTAAGTTAAGTAATGGATTTTTAAAATGACTTAGCATCAGTCTGTTTAATTTCCTATGTATCATTTAACTTTATAGTCTGTATGAAAGGGATTACTTCAAGATGAAAAAGAAAATAATATAAACTTTGGAATTTATGTTTATATTTTGGGTCATTGGGTCTTTTGATGGGCCTTTGTTGCTGTGCAGGCTTTGTCTAGATGTGGTGGTGGGGGGTGGGGGGGTGGACGACTCTCCAGCTGCAGTGTGCTGGCTTCTCATTACAGTGGTTTCTCCTGTTGCAGAGCACAGACTTTAGGATTCGAGGTGGGGGGCTCAGTAGCTGATGTTCCAGAGCTCGAGAGCACAGGCTCAATAGTCGGGGTACAGGGGTTCAGGTGCTCCACCACAGGTCCTCCCTTCCCAAACCAGGGATTGAAGGTGTCTCCAGCATTGGCAGGTAGATTTCAACCTCTGGACTACCAGGGAAGTCCCTGAATTTTATGTTTTTGTTCTTAATATATTTGTATCCCAACCACAGGCGGGAAAGTAAAGCTGGAGGATTCTACTTGATGGTTTGTTATATAATAGTGAGAAGGAGGTGCCCTGTATAAGATGAGTATGTTGCTTTCTGAGAGAAGTGTCTATTTATTTTTTAAGAAATATAAATTTATTTATTTCAATTGGAGGTTACTTTACAAACCACAGAGTGTACATGTGGGCAAGAATGTACTTTTAAGCATTCTGCTAAGCAATATCTTTAGACTTATTTCCAACATAATTTTTCTGCTTCTGATAATAAACTATTTGCTTAAAATCACTCCTCTCTTTTGGCTCTCATCTGCTTTTCAGCATCTCCTTGATTTCTTCAATAACTTAAAAAAGGATTAACATGATTTAAGTTTTGTTCTTTGTGACTGTAATTAGAGGATTAGTTTATTCCCTGTTTCTTACAAATGGGATCATGCAAATCACTGATGTTTTGGCCTTCTCAGATATACTCAGCTGTCTGTGGAGTGGGAACTCTTCTGACATATTATCTTTGGGAATAGAAGTCTGTTTTATTGAGTCGGTTATCTTGATAAATCATACTGTATTTGAGTTTTGCAGTTTTATGGATAAATATTTTTACTTGGAATCATATTTTTGCTCAGAGTGCTAATGATAACCCTCATGGTTCAAGCAGGACTTGATGTCCTCATTAGTTTTATATGTAGAGAAGAACACACTAGAAATGTTTTAAATGACCTTTCAAAACAGCTTCTTTGATACAATATTTCATATCCTTCATACAATTCTAACTTTTTAAAAAGGATTTAAAGCAAAAGAGCAAAAAGAGGGATTCCATGTGAGAAATAGTAATAAGAATATTACTTAACTAGATTCTAGAGATGATCTTTATGTCTTGTTTTTTCAAGCTTACTGGTAACATCTTCTATTAAAAAAATTACTTATTTGACAATGAGATGAGAAAATTCCAAATGTGAACTCAGGTGCCAAACAATGTTAGTAGCATAAAGGAAAGACATGAACTGACAAAGTAATATTGCTAAAGAAAGAGGGAAATTAAATTAGATAACATTTGCAATGTAAAATAAAGTTATCTTGCTAATAGAGGTACTGATACATTTGTTGTTTTTACTGTTTAATTCTTGTTGCTGACTTTTTTTCTTCCAATTTTATTGAGATATAAATGACATATAACCTTGTATAAGTCTGTGCATAGCATAATGGTTTGAATCACATATATCATGAAATGATTACAATAAATTTAGTGACTTCCCATCATCTTACATAAATACAAAATAAGAGGAAAACAAAAAAATTTTTTTCTCATGATGAGACCTCTTTAGGATTTACTCTGTTAATAGCTTTCATATATAACATATAGCAGTGCTTATTATCTTAATAATATACATTACATCTTTAGTACTTATTTTTTCTTGTAACTGAATGTCTGTACCTTTTGACCACTTTCATCCAATTTCCCCTTCCCTCACTTCCTGCCTCTAGTAATGACAAGTCTGACCTCTGTTTTTGTGTTTATTTGTTAAAGTATAATTGACCTACAGCACTATGTTTTCTCCTGGTATGTAAAATAGTGATTCGATATTTCTATACATTACAGTGATCACCATAAATATAGAAGCCATCTGTCAGCATACAAAGATGTTGTGTAATTATTGACTAAATCCTCCACTCTGTATATTTCATATCCATAACTCATTTTTTTTTTTTTTGGCAACCGGAAATTTGTATCTCTCTGTATCTGTAATTCTGCTTTATTTGGTTATGTTTGTTCACTTGTTTTGTTTTTCAGATTCTACATATAAGTGAAATCATATGGTATGCGTCTTTCTCTGTTTGTGCTATTTTTAAAACAGTCTCAATTGTGGTTCCTTAATATCTAGCTCTAGTGTAATAACATGTTGTGTCCCCCTCACCCTCCCCCATACCTGGGGGATGACTCTTGCAAAGAAGATAAACATTTCAAAGGATCAAGTAATTTATCCTTTACTTGATAAAGTGGATACCGAAAGTGGATCCTGGAGTTTTTTTTTAACTTTGAAATTTCACCAATATTTTGTCTATAGGCAAATACCTGTGTTTTTCAACTTTGTTGATCATTCAGCACCTATTGCAGACCATACAACTTTGAACCTTGAGAAATACCTGAATGAATAAATAATTTAAATTATTTTACAGCTGAGGAAAAGGAATTTCAGAGATTAATGACTTGCCCAACAGATGGTAAAGAATCTGTCTGTGATGTGGGACACCTGGGTTTAATCTTTGGGAATATCTCTTGGAGAAGGGCATGGCAACCCATTCCAATATTCTTGCCTGGAGAATTTCATGGACACAGGAGCCTGACAGGCTATAGTCCATGGGATTGCAGAGAGTTAGACACAACTGAGTGACTAACATACACACATGCACGCATGCACACATACACACACACACACATCACACAACACTTGTTTGCAGACAGATTTGTAATCCAGGTGTCTGAATACCCAGCTCAACACTCTCCTTGCCATGTTTCCCCAGTAGGCATCACACATTATCAGGTCTTGTTTTGTATTATCTAGATTTTATTAAGCATAATTCTGGAACTTAGTAGAGACTCAGTAAATACTGATTGGATACAGAAATGAAAAATGACCCTGGGGAAGCATATACCAGTGTTCCATTTTATTGTTATAGCCTTTATTAAATCCTGTAATTATTTCTGGAATCTATTGGATACCACAAATCCAATGTGTATAGTAAATAGCATTTCTTTTGTACCTTTCTTAGTCAAATTGATATTGAAATTTCCTGTGCTTGCTCAACCATGCTGGTGCAGAATTTTTAAAACTTCTATGGTATATTTTGCCATTACAGTCTTCAACTCAGGATGGAGAAGGAGAGAATAGTAATCTGTGTAGACTTCAGGGATGTGTAATTCTGGGAGCTCAGAAGTAAAGCACAGCTCTTGTTCTCAGAAGTTCTGCAAGCAAGATGCCAAAGGCATGGCAGATTGCTTTTGCACCCAGGAAGGAACACACAACGATAACCTGTTGATTGGTTGTGTGTGTGTGTTAGTCACTTAGTCGTATCCAATGCTTTGCGACCCCATGGACTATAGCCCCCAGGCTCTTCTCTCCATGGGGTTCTCCAGGCAAGAATACTGGAGTGGGTTGCCATTTCCTTCTCAAGTTGATTGGCTACTTAATGAAATTATTTCCTTATTGGTAGAGTTAGAAGACCAAGTTAGCTGTGATCTGCAGGTGAGATTAACCCAAGAGTGGAATGTTGGTCACAATGGATAAGGGTTAGGGAAAAAATATATAATAAAAGCAATACCTAGGAAAATTGATGGTACTGTGAAAGAACATGAATTCTGAAAAATAAGGTCTAAACATGACAGGCATCTTTGCTGTCCGACTTGGATAATTCAACCTGCCCAGCCTCATGGGTAAGCAGAAGGGAATATAACTGGGTAACTGAAAGGGATGGGGCCTGCCCTGGAGGTTTCCTGTGAGGCACTGGCAGGATATTGGGGATACAAGGCTGTATAAGCATTACCTGTGTCCTTGCTGTGTGTCTCAGAAACAAGTCTTGTTTTATGTATGTGTGGTGTGTGTGTGTGTGTTCACTACTATACTGATCAGTTTCACCTTAAGTGGTGACAGATGATATTTTTGAGGTACTGCAAAAATACTAGTGGAGTTTGATCTTCTAGATGCTAGCATAAAACTTTTATAGTGGTTCTATTCATTGTCAATGGAAATTGTTGAACGATAAAAATCATCAGGGAATTAGAAATATACTACTTGAAATCATGAAGGAAAGAAAGTAGCTTGAATAAGTCACATCATGAGGCAGGTCATCACTGAGAGAGGAAAAGAAAAAAAAACAAAAACCAAAAACAACAACCACAGTTGCCATGGACCATCCTGGACAGAGTAGTGAAGTAAGACAGAGAAAGACAAATATTGCATGATATAATTTATATGTGGAATCTCGGGAAAAAAAAAAAGAATACAAATGAACTTAAAATAGAAATAGACCCAATGACATAGAATACAAACTATGGTGAAAATGGTGGGGGTGGGGAGATCAGGAGTTTGGGATTAACAGATACAAACTACTATATACAAACTAGGTAAACAAAAAAGACTGAAAGCAAGAGGAGAAGGGGATGACAGAGGATGAGATGGTTGGATGGCATCGCCGACGCTATAGACATGAGTTTGAGTAGGCCCTGGGAGTTGGTGATGGACAGGGTAGCCTGGCGTGCTGCAATCCATGAGGTTGAAAAGAGTCAGACACGACTGAGTGACTGAACTAAAGCAACAAAGACTTCTGTATAGCACAGGGAACTAGACTCTATCTTGTAATTACCTATAATGGAAAAGAATCTGAAAAGAATATGTATGTGTATATATATAGACAGAGTGGGAGTTTATATATTTATATATAGAGATGTAGATATATATAAACTGAATTGTGCTTCCCGAGTAGCTCAGCTATTAAAGAATCCTCCTGCAATGCAGGAGACCCTGGTTCTATCACTGGGTTGGGAAGTTCCCCTGGAGAAGAGATAGGCTACCCACTCCAGTATTCTTTGGCTTCCCTAGTGGCTCAGATGATAAAGCATCGACTTACAATGCAGGAGACCTGGGTTCAGTCCCTGGGTTGGGAAGATTCCCTGGAGGAGAGCATGGCAACCCACTCCAGTATTCTCGCCTAGAGAAATCCCAGAGACAGAGGAGCCTGGTGGGCTACAGTCCATGGGGTTGAAAAGAGTCAGATATGACTGAGTGACTAAGCACACCACATAAGTAAATTACTTTGCTGTACAATTGAAATTAACTCAATGTTATATATTAAGTATACTTCAATTAAAAGTAGGAGAGCACATCATACTTCCAGTAAGTCATTCCCCTCTCTCCTGCCATTTTCTCTCTCCTCTCCCCCCTTCTCACTTCTCCTTTTCCTGCTTTTTCTCTAGTTTCCTCCCTCCTCTGTCTTTCTTGCTCATCTTCTCTGTCCCCTTCTCATTCCCTCTCTCTTCTCTTACCCCATCTCTTCTTTCTACCTAGCCTCCTCCCCTCTTTATCATGCACTGTCTCACTTACAGATTTGAAAACAAATTCTAAATTAATTGACAAAGGGCATAGTTATACAGACGGACTTCCCAGGTGATTTGGTGGTAAAGGATCCACCTGCCAAATCAGGAGACTCCAGAGATGTGGGTTCAATCCCTAGATCAAGACAATCCCCTGAAGGTGGAAATAGCAGCCCACTCCAGTATTCTTGTCTGGAGAATCCTATGGACAGAGGAGCCTGGTAGGCTACTGTCCAGCACACACACAGCTATTCAGCTACAGCATTGACCACAGAGAGCTGGCTCACAGTAGCCCACCTTGATGGCACTCCTTGAGGTCCACAGGAATCTCTGATGTGGGGGGATGTCATGGCTGGGAAGCTTCCAGGTGTAACGTAGGGTCTCACTAGCTCTGTGTGTGCTTAGTCACTCAGTCATGTCCAACTCTTTGTGACCTCATGGACTGTAGCCTGTCAGGCTCCTCTGTCCATATAATACTGGATTCTTATCTGGCTCCAGGTAAGAATACTAGAGTGGGTTGCCATGCCCTCCTCCAGGGGATCTTCCCAACCCAGGGACCGAACCCAGGTCTCTTGAATTGCAGGTGGATTCTTTACTGTCTGAGCCACTCAGGAAGCCCCTCAGTGGGTCTGAAAAACTAAAAAATATATTAATTGACTTAATTAACATGGTTCTTTTTCTCTCAGGGCTTACTGAGTACTTCAAGATGCTATGTAGATTTAATATGTCTATGAAAGGTGGTATTTGTAGGCAATGGGAGCCTCTTGGTTTTCAATACAACCCCAACATGAATACCATGTTACTACCCTGTAAAGAGCAAAGTTAATGACCAGGTAAATAATCATGATGGTGTGATCACTCACCTAGAGCCAGACATCCTGGAATGTGAAGTCAAGTGGGCCTTAGAAAGCATCACTATGAACAAAGCTAGTGGAGGTGATGGACTTCCAGTTGAGCTATTTCAAATCCTGAAAGATGATGCTGTGAAACTGTTGCACTCAATCTGCCAGCAAATTTGGAAAACTCAGCAGTGGCCACAGGACTGGAAAAAGTCAGTTTTCATTCCAATCCCAAAGAAAGACAATGCCAAAGAATGCTCAAACTACTGCATATTGCACTCATCTAACACACTAGTAAAATAATGCTCAAAATTCTCTAAGCCAGGCTTCAGCAATACGTGAAGCGTGAACTTCCTTATGTTCAAGCTGGTTTCAGAAAAGGCAGAGGAACCAGAGATCAAATCGCCAACATATGCTGAATCAAGGAAAAAGCAAGAGAGTTCCAGAAAAACATCTATTTCTGCTTTATTGACTATGCCAAAGCCGTTGACTGGATCACAATAAACTGTGGGAAATTCTGAGAGAGATGGGAATACCAGACCACCTGACCTGCCTCTTGAGAAACCTGTATGCAGGCCAAGAAGCAATAGTTAGAACTGGACATGGAACAACAGACTGGTTCCAAATAGGAAAAGGAGTACATCAAGGCTGTATATTGTCACCCTGCTTATTTAACTTATATGCAGAGTACATCATGAGAAACGCTGGGGTGGATGAAACACGAGCTGGAATCAAGATTTCTGGGAGAAATATCAATAACCTCAGATATGCAGATGACACCACCCTTATGGCAGAAAGTGAAGAGAAACTAAAAAAGCCTCTTGATAAAAGTGAAAGAGGAGAGTGAAAAAGTTGGTTTAAAGCTCAACATTCAGAAAATGAAGATCATGGCATCCCGGTCCCATCACTTCATGGGGACTAGATGGGGAAACAGTGGAAACAGTGTCAGACTTTATTTTGGGGGCTCCAAAATCACTGCAGATGGTGACTGCAGCCATGAAATTAGAAGACACTTACTCCTTGGAAGGAAAGTTATGACCAACCTAGACAGCATATTCAAAAGCAGAGACATTACTTTGCCAACAAAGGTTTTTCCAGTGGTCATATATGGATGTGAGAGTTGGACCGTGAAGTAATCTGAGCCCCGAAGAATTGATGCTTTTGAACTGTGGTGTTGGATAAGACTCTTGAGAGTACCTTGGACTACAAGGAGATCCAACCAGTCCATCCTAAAAGAGATCAGTCCTGGGCGTTTGCAAGAACTGATGCTAAAGCTGAAACTCCAGTACTTTGGCCATCTCATGCGAAGTGTTGACTCACTGGAAAAGACCCTCTTGCTGGGAGGGACTGGGGGCAGGTGGAGCAAGGGATGACAGAGGATGAGATGGCTGGATGGCATCACGGACTTGATGGTCATGAGTTTGAGTGAACTCTAGGAGTTGGTGATGGACAGGGAGTCCTCAGTTCAGTTCAGTCACTCATTCGTGTCCGACTCTTTGTGACCCCATGAATCGCAGCATGCCAGGTCTCCCTGTTCATTAACCATCTCCCGGCGTTCACTCAGACTCACATCCATCGAGTCCGCGATGCCATCCAGCCATCTCATCCTCAGTCGTCCTCTTCTCCTCCGGCCCCCAATCCCTCTCAGCATCAGAGTCTTTTCCAATGAGTCAACTCTTCTCATGAGGTGGCTAAAGTACTGGAGTTTCAGCTTTAGCATCATTCCTTCCAAAGAAATCCCAGGGCTGATCTCCTTCAGAATGGACTGGTTGGATCTCCTTGCAGTCCAAGGGACTCTCAAGAGTCTTCTCCAATACCACAGTTCAAAAGCATCAATTCTTCGACGCTCAGCCTTTTTCACAGTCCAACTCTCACATCCATACATGACCACAGGAAAAACCATAGACTTGACTAGATGGACCTTAGTCAGCAAAGTAATGTCTCTGCTTTTGAATATGCTTTTATTCACAAGGTTGCAATGATTTGGAAATGACTGAGCAACTGAATTGACTGACTGATCTCTGATTAGTCTCTCTTTTTATGTCCAGATGCATCCTGCATGATCTGTTGCCCACACTGACTGTCTGGTGCTGATATTGTAGTGTATGGTATTATGGGATGGTAAGTATGATGATGGACTAGGTCTCAGGATCTGAATCTTAAATCCGTTCCTGGCTTTCACACAGGTGCTTTTAGAAGCTTTTCTGTCTTTGAAAATACAGTCAGTTTTGTGCTTACCAGTTTGTGGAAGAACAAGACCAAAGAGTCAGCTACCATAATTTGCACTGGTCAAGATACAATGTATTTAAAAAAAAGTGTGTGTGTGTTTTTGTGCATGTGCCTGTGCCTGTGTGTGTGTAGCAGCTTCCGTCGTGGTTCAGAGGTAAATAATCCACTTGCAATGCGGGAGACATAGGAGATGCAGGTTCGGTCCTGGATTGGGAAGATCCCCTAGAGGAGATGGGAACCACTCGAATATTCTAACCAGGAAAATCCCACGGAGAGAGGAGCATGCAGCGGCCTACAGTCCATGGGATCACGAAGAGTCAGACACGACTAAAGCAGCTGAGTAGGAGCATGAACACATGTGTGTGTGTTTGTATTGCTCTTCTAGCAAACTTTCTGCTGCATCATTCTTTTCTAAAATTTGTTTTATTGAAATACAGCTTATTTACAATGTTGTATTAGTTTCTGCTGTACAACAGAGCAAATTAGTCATATATAATATTTTCATATTCATCTCCATTATGGTTTATTACAAGATATTGAATATAGTTCCCAGTAGATCCTTGTTCTTTGCTCTTCTTTTCAATATCATCAACTTGTTCCCCCTTTGTGATGCCTAAATAATCACAAAGTATTCCCAGCAGCTGTCCTTTCATGCTAATTTTGTTTCCCTGTCCTTTCCCCCCGTCTTCTGACACCATACTTATGGCAGAAAGCGAAGAACAGAGGAGCCTCTTGATAGTGAAAGAGGAGAGTGAAAAAGCTGGCTTAAAACAACTTCAGAAAACTAGAGATCATGGCATCTGGTCCCATCATTTCATGGCAAATAGATGGGAAAACCATGGAAACAGTGACAGACTATTTTGGGGGGCTCTACAAAATCACTGCAGATGGTGACTGCAGCCATGAAATTAAAAGACGCTTGCTCCTAGGAAGAAAAGTTATGACCAACCTAGACAGCATATTATAAAGCAGAGACATTACTTTCCCAACAAAGGTCCATCTAGCTAAAGCTTTGATATTTCCAGTAGTCATGGATGGATGTGAGAGATGAACTATAAAGAAAGCTGAGCACCAAAGAATTGATGCTTCGGAACTGTGGTGTTGGAGAAGACTCTTCATTGTCCCTTGGACTGCAAGGACATCCAACCAATCCATCCTAAAGCAAATCAGTCCTGAATATTCATCGAAAGGACTGATGTTGAAACTGAAACTCCAGTACTTTGGCCACCTGATGCCAAGAACTGACTCATTTGAAAAGACCCTGATGCTGGGAAAGATTGAAGGCAGGAGGAGAAGGGGACAACAGAGGATGAGATGGTTGGATGGCATCACTGATTCAATGGACATAAGTTTGAGTAAGCTCTGGGAGTTGGTGATGGACAGAGAAGCCTAGTGTGCTGCAGTCCATGGGGTCACAAAAAGTTGGACACGACTAAGCGACTGAATTGAACTGTACTGAAGTCTCCTGAATCATTCTTCTTCCCTCCTTCCCTTCTCCTTGTCTCTCTGCCTGCTCATTTTTTCTTATTTTACATGATTTAGATATCAAAACTAAAATATATATCCAATAAAAGTTGCCTTCACATAAGTCTTCTTATTGTCTCAGGAAATATCTTAACCCTCCCAGGTCCCAGGAAATCACTCTTACTTGCTTTCCTGTGTATTCTTACAAAGAATTGTTATGTAAACACAAACCAATAAAACTGTAGATTTTCTCTCCTTTAAAAAAAAAACCATGGTAGCATAGTACACGTGTTTTCATTTAACCACAGATTGTTTTCAATCTCTTGCTAGTAAAAAAAGTTACAATGAATAACCACATATATGCATCATTTTCCACACATGCAATTATATCTTAGGATAAATTCCTAGAAATAATTTTGAGATTACCAAATTCTCTCGAAAGGGCTGTACCAGTTTATACTCCTATTCAGAATAGATGAAATCCTCTATTTCCCCATATTCTTACTTATTGAATGCATTATGAATTTTTGGGTTTTGCTAGTCTCAGAGATGTGGGAAGACAATATATTCCCAGTTAAATGCATTAAAAATATTTAAGAACCATTTTCACTTGCTTTCCTGTGAATTATCTTTTCATATTTTTGCCATTTTTAAATTGAGTTATTGATGATTTCCTTACTAGTTGGTAGCTTTTTATGTACCAGGGAGATTAATTCTTTGTGAAAAAATTGAGAGTATACACTTTGTTTGCCATTTGATTTTTTGACTATGCTTATAATATTTGTTTTACTTTTTGCCAAGTAAAAGACTTAATTTTTACATGGTTAAATGAATTCATTTTCTTTTAGTTGTTAAATCTAATTAGAATAATTTTCTCCCAGTCTGAACTTATAAATTAATTCTTCCATTTTTTTATGTTTTTGTATTTCTCACTCAAATATTTAATTCATTTAGAATATTTTATGATGTGTATTATTAGTGAACTTCCCAGGTGGTACAGAATCCACCTGCCAATGAAAGAGACTTAGGTTCAATCCTTCGGTTGGGTTGGGAAGATCTGGTGGAGAAGGAAATGGCACCCTACTCCTATATTCTTCTTGGGAAAATCCATGGATTGTAGCCTGCCAGATTCCTCTGTCCATGGATTTGCAAAGAGTCGGCCACGACTAAGCACACATACACACACAAGTAGATATTTATCCAACTTTATTTTTCTATTTGACTACCTTGTACTACTCCTTGATATTGAAAAATTCATCTTTTGGAGACTTCTGCTCCTGGGAAGATGAAACAGATTTACTTTTCCTTATCCCCCCTTCAAAGAACATCTAGAAATCTTGGGCATTTATAAGACAAATATGAGAAGACTCTAAAAAGTGAAGAGAAGAAAACTGCAGAACTTGGGACCCAAAGAACAACTTATGCTAAATTCCTTGGGTTTTATTTTTGGCTCATATAAATCAGACATGGAACTGAAAAAGTAGAAAACTCAAATGCCAGTAGGCATAGCCAAAAAGCAAGCCCCAACAAAAGCCTACTCTCTGTAGCCAGATAACCAGGAAGGGGACAAAACAGAAAATGTTTAGACAATAACCCTTTTACACTAGCCAAATATCACCGAAAAAACTGTGACTTTACCTCTGTCTATTCCTGCAAAAGCTGATGATCCTCAACCCACCTCTTCTCCATGACCCATGGTATCAGAGTAGGCACACTGAAGAACCAGGAGTCTCCCCCTCACCAAGCAGTAAATAGTCTACCCCTCCCATCTAGATGATATCAGCAAAGGCGTAATGTGGAAACAGAACTCCCACTAATACCTCCCTTAACAAAGAGCCTCTTCTCCCCTCAGGTGTCAACAGAGACTGAATGAGAACCTAGACTTTACCTACACCAGTAGAGGTGTCTTTCCCCCTTCCTCTGCTTGAGTTCTGTAAAAGAAAGCTAACTAAAATAGAAATTTTAGATGATATGTAAGCCTCATAACATAATACCCAAATGTGCTGGTTTCAGTAGAAAATCACATCATACCTGCTAAGTCGCTTCAGTCGTGTCCGACTCTGTGTGACCCCATAGATGGCAGCCCACCAGGCTCCCCCATCCCTGAGATTCTCCAGGCAAGAACACTGGAGTGGGTTGCCATTTCCTTCTCCAATGCAAGAAAGTGAAAAGTGAAAGTGAAGTCACTTAGTCGTGCCCGACTCTTAGTGACCCCATGGACTGCAGCCTACCAGGCTCCTCCATCCATGGGATTAAACCAGAAAAATCCCAACTTGAATGAAAAAGCAATCAGTAGATAACACTAAAATGACAGAGGTGTTAGAATTATCTGACAAATGTTTTAAAGTAGTCATTTTAAAATGTTGCAACAAGTAATTATGAACATATTCAAATTAAAAACAAAAAATAAAATGTCTTAGCAGACAGAATATTTCAGCACATAAATTGGAGTTAGAAAGGAGAGCCAAGTGAAAAGTTTAAAGTTGAAAAAACACAATAACTATAATTGAAAACTCAGTTCAGTTGAGTTCAATCGCTCAATCCTTTCTGACTTTGTGACCCCACGGACTGCAGCATGCCAGGCTTCCCTGTCCTTCACCATCTCCTGAAACTTGCTCAAACTCATGTCCATGGAGTCAGTGATACCATCCAACCATCTCATCCTCTGTCATCCCCTTCTCTTCCTGCCTTCAATCTTGCCCAGCATCAGGGTCTTTTCTAGTGAGTCAGTTCTTGACATCAGGTGGCCAAATTATTGGAGCTTCAGCTTCAGAATCTATGCTTCTAATGAATATTCAGGACTGATTTCCTCTAGGATGGATTGTCCTTGCAGTCCAAGGGACTCTCAAAAGTCTTCTCCAACACCACAGTTCAGAAGCATCAATTCTTTGGTGCTCAGCTTTCCTTATAGTCCAATTCTCTCACATCTATACATGACTACTGGAAAAACCACGGCTTTGACTAGACAGACGTTGGCAAAGTAATGTCCTTGCTTTTAAATATGCTGCCTAGATTGCTCATAGCTTTTCTTCCTAGGAGCAAGCATCTTTTAATTTCATGGCTACAATCACCATTTGCAATGATTTTGGAGCCCCCAAAAATAAAGTCTGTCACTGTTTGCCTTGTTTCCCCATCTATTTTCCATGAAGTGATGGGACCAGATGCCATGATCTTAGTTTTCTGAATATTGAGTTTTAAGCCAACTTTATCACTTTCCTCTTTTACTGTCATCAAGAGGCTCCTCAGTTCCTCTTTACTTTCTGCCATAAGGGTGGTGTCAGCTGCATATCTGAGGTTATTGATATTTCTACTACCTTTCTTGATTGCAGTTTGTGCTTCATCCAGCCTGGAATTTCACATGATATGCTCTGCATATAAGCTAAATAAACAGGGTGACAAATGAGCTCAATAGCAGAAAGAAGGTGGGAGGAAAAAACATGCGAAATTGACTATAGAACAACAGAAATTACTGTCTCAAAAAACAGAGAGAAAACAGACTGAAAAGAATTTGAACAGAGCCTCAGGAACCTGTTAGACTATAGTAACATTCATGTCATTGGAGTCCTGCAATAAGAGGGGGAAGAAGACAGGGCTGAAAAGTACTTCAAGATATAATAGCCGAAAACTTCCCAAATTGGCAAAAGACATAACCTAAAGAATCAGGAAGCTGCATAACTTCTAAATATGAGAAGCTCAAGAAAGTCCACATCAAGACACATGACCAAACTTTTGGAAACTAAAGACAAAGAAAAATTCTTGAAAACAGCAGAATAATACTTTGCCTATAAGGGAATAATGATTTCAATGAGGATGAATTTCTGATTAGAATACATGAATGTCGTAAAAGGTAGTACAATTTTTCCTAGATTTCTATATCCAGCAAATGTATAATGCAAGGTTTCAAATGTATTTAAGAAATATTTAATAATATTAAGGGGCTTCCTGGTGGCTCCAATGATACAGAATCTGCCCGCAATACATGATAAAGTGAGTCCATTTAATCCTGTATTTTAAAGGATTATTTCTGAGGTAGGCTTTTAAATTGTCAAGCTATATAACATAGTTAATTCTCTAACATTTTTGTCTCAGGATTTGTTTTATGATCTTAAAAGTACTGAGAACCCCAAAGAGTCCATGTTTATGTGAACTATTCCTACCCATGTTTCCTGTATTAGACATTAGGGCTGAGATATTTTAAAAATATTCATCTTATTTCAAAGTAACTGTAATAAACTCATTATGTTAACATAAATATAACAACATAATATAAATACATAAATATTTATAAATATAATTTTTCAAAACAAATTACTCCTGAGAAGGTTGCCATTTTATACATTTTGCAAATAATGTCAATGCCTGGCTTAATAAAACACAACTAAAAAGCCTCTTGATGAAAGTGAAAGAGGAGAGTGAAAAAGTTGGCTTAAAGCTCAACATTCAGAAAACTAAGATCATGGCATTTGGTCCCATCACTTCATGGGAAAATAGATGGGGAAACAGTGGCAGACTTTATTTTGGAGGGCTCCAAAATCACTGCAGATTGTGACTGCAGACATGAAATTAAAAGACACATACTCCTTGGAAGGAAAGTTATGACCAACCTACACAGCATATTAAAAAGCAGAGACATTACTTTGCCAACAAAGGTCCATCTAGTCAAGGCTATGGTTTTTCTTGGGGTCATGTATGGATGTGAGAGTTGGACTGTAAGGAAAGCTGAGTGTCGAAGAACGATGCTTTTGAACTGTGGTATTGGAGAAGACTCTTGAGAGTTCCTTGGACTGCAAGGAGATCCAACCAGTCCATTCTGAAGGAGATCTGTCCTGGATGTTCTTTGGAAGGAATGATGCTAAAGCTGAAACTCCAGTACTTTGGCCACCTCATGCAAAGAATTGACTCATTGGAAAAGACTCTGATGCTGGGAGGAATTGGGGGCAGGAGGAGAAGGGGAAGACAGAGGATGAGATGGCTGGATGGCATCACAGACTATGAAAGTGTATCTGAGTGAACTCTGGGAGTTGGTGATGGACAGGTTGCAAAGAGTCGGACACAACTGAGTGACTGAACTGAACTGAACTGAAAGTTTCGTATATGCTTCTGTATTCAACCTGTTATGATGTATTGTTTTGGTTTAAGTGTATGTAGAAAATCCTGTTTCATACAGATTTGCAGCTGGAAAATACCAAGCTTTTTAGCTTATTTTCCAGAATATTGTCAATATCCTTCTTTGACATTTCACTAAAACTCAGCAAACAGTAGTTTTTAAGGTGTTATACCACAAGGTGGAACATAAACCGTATCAATAAAGTTTTGGTATTCGGTTGTATTAAAATTTCTTTTGTACTTCAAATGGACCATTTGCCTATGCACCTTTCTACAAAATGATACGTTAATCATTTGGAAATTGTTGGTTCACTAACTTACACAGATCTTCCAAGTATTGAAACATTTTAACAACTATTATAAAAGATTTATTAGCATCATCACTGTTCTCATTAGCAAAAAAAAAAAAAAAAATTCAAGTATCAGAAAACTGTCAAGCTTGAAATTGTAGAGACAATTTTTTCCAAGATTCTGACTTTTGCTTTTCACTGATTTTTTGTGAGCTGATAAGCTTCCTTAGTTCATTTTCTAAGTCACGTCTGCTAAATACTGAAATCAGGTTAACCACAGGCTGTCAATTATTCTTTCAAATAAAAATGATGTTTCATGAAAAAAAAAAAAAGCTGGTTTCACTCACAGCTGAAACAATTGAAAAGTGAAAGTTGCTCAGTCATCTCTGACTCTTTGTGACCCATGGACTATACAGTCCATGGAATTCTCCAGGCCAGAATACTCGGTATTGGGTAGCCTTTCCCTTCTCTGGGAGTTCTTCCCTACCCAGGAATCAAATCCAGGTCTCCCACATTACAGGTGGATTCTTTATCAACTGAGCCACAAGGAAAGTCCAAGAACACTGGAGTGGGTAGCCTATCCCTTCTCTAGTCAGACTTCCTGACCCAGGAATTGAACATGGGTCTCCTGCATTGCAGGCAGATTCTTTACCAACTGAGCTATCAGGGAAGAACTGCTTTTTCTTGAGACAATCATTAAAGTTAGGTGAGCAGCCGAAGTGGTCTGCGTACTCTCTATTTTATTACTCAGGATTTTTCAAAGACATGTCTTCCAGCGTTGAGGTGTAATAAAATTAAGAATTTTTACCTCTTCAAAGAGGACATACTTCTATAAAGAAAGAAGTAGTTTTTTTATTTTTTATTTATTTTTTTGAAGTAGTTTTTTAAGTGTTATGACAGTGAAGAATGTAGTGACTACTATTATAAGTGTGTCATTGATTTGATTTCTTCTAAAATGAAAACAATTTTACTATTATTATTTGGCAGCATTAGTACAGTTCTCTGCACAGTGAAAGGGACAAATCACATCTTAACATCTTTATGCAAATATTTTTGATCTCACTGTTATTGTTCTGACTCTTTGTGACCCCATGGACTGCAGCATGCCAGGCTTTTCTATCCTTCACTGTCTCCTGAGTTTGCTCAAAGTCACGTCCATTGAGTCAGTGATGCCATCCAACCATCTCATCCTCTGCCATCCCCTTCTCCTCCTCTCTTCAATCTTGCCTAGCATCAAGGTCTTTTCCAGTGAGTTGACTCTTCACATCAGGTGGCTTAAGTATTGGAGCTTCTGCATCAGTCCATCCAATGAATATTCAGCTTGATTTTTTTTAGGATTGACTGGTTTGATCTCCTTGCTGTCCAAGGGACTCTCAAGAGTCTTTTCCAGCATCACAGTTCAAAAGCATCTCTTCTTTAGTGCTCAGCCTTCCTTATGGTTCAATTCACACATCCGTACATGACTACAGATAATATCTCTGCTTTTTAATATGCTGTCTAGGTTTACCACAGCTTTTCTTCCAGGAGTGTGTCTTTTAATTTTGTGACTGCAGTCACCATCTTCAGTGATTTTGGTTTATGATCTCATAAACCTCTTCAAACTGTTGCCAGGACTCCTTTATGTCCACAGGTAGCATTCTGAGATCCACTGGTTTAGTGTGTCTTTTTTTTTTTTAATTGTAGTGTATGTGATTTACAGAATTATATTAGTTTCAGGTGTACAACATAGTGATTCACTATTTTTATAGATTATATCCCACCTAATGTCGCTACAAAGCAATGGCTGTATTTCCCTGTGCTGTATAATATATCCTTGTTGCTTATCTGTTTTATATGTAACAGTTTATATCTCTTAATCCCATGCCTGTCCCCACTTCCTTCTCCCAAATGGTAACCACTACTTTGTTTTCATCTGTGAGCCTGTTTCTATTTTGATATACACATTTTGAGTCTAATGTTTTCTTAGCCAGTTACTATTAATTCTCTACTATAAGCAAGGCTAAAATCACATATTTCCACTTCTCTCTCTCTTTCTCCATGGACTGACTTTAGTCAACAGTGCTATCTTTCTTCATATTTACTTTTGTACTGTTAAATATAATTAAATATGTATTAATTGATCAGCTAGCATTAAATGATATCCTTTGGCTCTAGAGATTGCAGATGAGGTCATCAGTAAACTTACTTTAACTTCAACCTTCCCCTCCTCTTTGCACACCAATTTTCCTCAGTTCCATCATTTCTAGATTTTCAGAACAAAAGGTTATATATACATATATATATATATATTTTTTTTTTTTTCCTTTCACTCCATTCCCTACATCTACTATAACCTTGGTTCTCACAGCCAGTTTCTTTGCTAGGATTTCTCTGTTTGTCTCTTGATGATGGAAGTTTGACTATAGTAGTTTTCTCAAGAAGTACTTATTCATGGAAATAATATTTCCCAAGTTTTTGCTAGAATCTTTTATAAGATTCAGTTCAGTTCAGTCGCTAAGTCATGTCTGATTCTTTGTGACCCCATGAACTGCAGCATGCCAGGCCTCCCTGTCCATCACCAAGACCCAAGGTCCGCCCAAACCCATGTCCATTGTATCGGTGATGCCATCCAACCATCTCCTCCTCTGTCATACCCTGCTCCTCCTGCCCTAATTCTTTCCCAGCATCAGGGTCTTTTCCAGTGAGTCAGCTCTTCACATCATGTGGCCAAAGTATTCGAGTTTCAGGTTCAACATCAGTCCTTCCAATGAACACCCAGGACTGATCTTTAGGATGGATTGGTTAGATCTGCTTGCAGTCCTAGGGACTCTCAAGAGTCTTGTCTAACACCACAGTTCAAAAGCATCAATTCTTCAGTGCTCAGCTTTCTTTATAGTCCAACTTTCACACCATACATGACCACTGGAAAAACCATAGCCTTGACTAGATGGACCTTTGTTGACAAAGCAATGTCTCTGCCTTTTAATATGCTGTCTATATTGGTCTTAACTTTCCTTCCAAGGAGTAAGTGTCTTTTAATTTCATGCCTGCAATCACCAACTGCAGTGATTTTGGAGCCCAAGAAAATAAAGTCAGCCACTGTTTCTACTGTTTCCCTATCTATTTCCCATGAAGTGATGGGACCGGATGCCATGATCTTCGTTTTATGAATGTTGAGCTTTAAGCCAACATTTTCACTCTCCTCTTTCACTTTCATCAAGAGGCTCTTTATTTCTTCTTCACTTTCTGCCATAAGGGTGGTGTCAACTGCATATCTAAGGTTATTGGTATTTCTCCTGGCAATCTTGATTCCAGTTTGTGCTTCATCCAGACCAGTATTTCTTAGGATGTACTCTGCATAGAAGTTAAATAAGCAGGGTGACAATATACAGCCTTGACGTACTCCTTTCCCTATTTGGAACCAGTTTGTTGTTCCATTTCCAGCTTTAACTATTGCTTCCTGGCCTGCATACAGGTTTCTGAAGAGGCAGGTCAGGTGGTCTGGTATTCCTATCTCTCTCAGAATTTCACAGTTTATTGTGATCCACACAGTCAACGGCTTTGGCATAGTCAATAAAGCAGAAATAGATGTTTTTCTGGAACTCTTTTGCCTTTTCCATGATCCAGCAGATGTTGGCAATTTGATCTCTGGTTCCTCTGCCTTTTTAAAACCAGCTTAAACATCTGGAAATGTATTAAAACCTTTCTGTTGCCTCATGAGAGATCTGTATGCAGGTCAAGAAGCAACAATCAGAACTGTACATGGAACAACAGACTGGCTTCAAATCAGGAAAGGAGTATGTCAAGACTGTATATTATAACCTGGCTTATTTAACTTATATGCAGAATACATCCTGAGAAATACTGGACTGGATGAAGTACAAGCTGGAATCAAGATTTCCAGGAGAAATACTAATAACCTCAGATATGCAGATGATACCACCCTTATAGCATAAAGAGAAACTGAGGAGCCTCTTGATGAAAGTGAAAGAGGAGAGTGATAAAGTTGGCTTAAAACTGAACATTCAGAAAACTAAGATCATAGCATGTGGTCCCATCATTTCATGGCAAATAGGTGGGAAAACAAGGCAAACAGTGACAGGCTTTATTTTGGGGGGCTCCAGATTCACTGCAGATGGTGACTGCAGCCATGAAATTAAAAGACAGTTGCTCCTGAGAAGAAAAGTTATTACCAACCTAGATAGCATATTAAAAAGCAAAGACATTACTTTGCCAACAAAGCTCTGTCTAGTCAAAGCTATGGTTTTTTCAGTAGTCATGTACGATGTGAGAGTTGGACTATAAAGAATGCTGATGACCAAACAATCGATGCCTCTGAACTGTGGTGTTGGAGAAGACTCTTGAGAGTCCCTTGGACTGCAAGGACATCCAACAAGCCCATCCTAAAGGAAATCAGTCCTGGGTGTTCATTGGGAGCACTGATGTTGAAGCTGAAATTCCAATATTTGGCCACCTGATGTAAAGAACTGACACCATGGAAAAGACTCTGATGCTGGGAAAGATTGAAGATGGGAGGAGAAAGGGACCACAGAGGATGAGATGGTTGGATGGCACCACTGACTCAATGGACATGAGTTTGAGTAAACTCCAGGAGTTAGTGATGGACAGGGAAGCTTGGTTTGCTACAGTCCATGTGGTCGCAAAGAGTCCAACATGGCTGGACAACTGAACTGAACTAAACTGAATCTTTCTTGAGTGTCTTGTACTCTTTTATACTTGAAATATTTTTATTTAAATATAAGTATTTATGAATTTAATCTCCAATTCCCTGTGAAGAGTTGTCAGTGATCTCTGCTAAATGATGCTAAAGGACTCTTTTATGGATGAAGCTGTGATTCATTTAAACTCTCAGTGAGAAATCTGAAAAAAAATTCAGTAGTGTATTTACTTGATATACAATGTTTTATAAGAATAAAGGGGAAGAAATACAGTGAAAAAGAAGAGAAATTGATAGATTGGTGTAAGCTGTAAAGCCTCATACTCACTGGCATGGTTGGTTCAGATTTTTCTGCCTATCTAGGTTCTATTATGAACCCCCGTGCAGGGGCTGTATCTGCCCACTACAAGATAATTATTATTCTTTAATCTTCTACTGTTGAACATTGCAGTGGAGAAAAACAAAAGGCCAGTCTGCTTTCCCTCCACGAATGATTTAATATTTTTCTCTGGCTTCCTTAAATTTTCTTTCTTCATCTTTGAAGTATCTTTGAAAGAATGTCATCTTTGTTGATGTAATAAATTTTTTATTATAAACTTAATTTATTCTAGTCCATTCCTTTACATATGTCGAGTGAATTCCTCTAGTATATCTCCTTTAGACCTCAATTGTGAATATATTAATAGAACTACAGTGTTTTCTATCATTTGTCTCTAAAACTTTTACACTTTTATTTTTTTAATTCAATTTTTGAAAACTTTTAATAATATACTTCATATAACATGATACACTCCATTACATAATCAATATAAAACATACTGAGATATATTAGGTTGTTTTCTTCTTACTAAGTGTACTTTATACTTACTGCTTTTGCTAAGTCGCTTCAGTTCAGTTCAGCTCAGTTCAGTCGCTCAGTCGTGTCCAACTCTTTGAGACCCCATGAATCATAGCACACCAGGCCTCCCTGTCCATCACCAACTCCCAGAGTTCACTCAGACTCACGGCCATCAAGTCAGTGATGCTATCCAGCCACCTCATCCTCTGTCATCCCATTCTCCTCCTGCCCCCAATCCCTCCCAGTATCAGAGTCTTTTCCAGTAAGTCAACTCTTTGCATGAGGTGGCCAAAGTACTGGAGTTTCAGCTTTATCATCATTCCTTCCAGAGAAATCCCAGGGTTGATCTCCTTCAGAATGGATTGGTTGGCTCTCCTTGCAGTCCAAGGAACTCTCAAGAGTCTTCTCCAACACCACAGTTCAAAAGCATCAATTCTTCGGCACTCAGCCTTCTTCACAGTCCAACTCTCACAACCATACATGACCACAGGAAAAACAGCCTTGACTAGACGGACCTTAGGCGGCAAAGTAATGTCTTGCTTCAGTCATGTCCAACTCTGTGCGACCCCAGAGACAGCAGCCCACCAGGCTCCCTCGTCCCTGGAATTCTCCAGGCAAGAACACTGGAGTGGGTTGCCATTTCTTTTTCCAATGCATGAAAGTGAAAAGTGAGTCGCTCACTCATGTCCAACTCTTAGCCACCCCATGGACAGCAGCCTACCAGGGTTCTCCATCTATGGGATTTGCCAGGCAAGAGTACTGGATTGGGTTGCCATTGCCTTCTCTGCTTTATATTTATAGTACACCATATTTGGATGCTCAGTTTTTATGAGAAATAGATGAGGAGATTTTATGTAATTCAGTTAGAAAAGCATATTCACATACTTTAGGTGCCCCAAAAGTATTATTTGATACATAAATAATTATGTAAAAACGTTAAGGATTTCCCATAATTGAAAAATCATTCTCCTTTAATACTTGCATCCACATTGGCAAGACTGGTTTATCTATGTCATTGCGATCTACATTTTCACACTGCATATGAACGAGCTATTTGAAGTTCAAATCAGGGGAGGGAAAGCTAGTCTGTGACCTAGTTAGAGAGGTACAAGATTTTAAGTTGAAATTGAAAGATGTCAATATACGATAATGAACAATGATTTTACAGTTTTCTCATATAAACAAATATGAAGATAATTTTAATTGTAATTGATAGCATTTAGGAACTCACTCAAAATTCTCCAAGCCAGGCTTCGGCAATATGTGAACTGTGAAATTCCTGATGTTCAAGCTGGTTTTAGAAAAGGCAGAGGAACCAGAGTCAAATTGCCAACATCTGCTGGATCATGGAAAAGGCAAGAGAGTTCCAGAAAAACCTCTATTTCTGCTTTATTGACTATGCCAAAACCTTTGACTGTATGGATCACAATAAACTGTGGAAAATTCTGAAAGAGATGGGAATGCCAGACCACCTGAACTGCCTCTTGAGAAATCTGTATGCAGGTCAGAAAGCAACAGTTAGAGCTGGACATGGAACAACAGACCAGTTCCAAATAGGAAAAGGAGTACGTCAAGGCTGTATATTGTCACCCTGCTTATTTAACTTCTATGCAGAATACATCATGAGAAACGCTGGGCTGGAAGAATCACAAGTTGGAATCAAGATTGCCAGGAGAAATACCAATAACCTCAGATATGCAGATGACACCAACCTTATGGCAGAAAGTGAAGAGGAACTCAAAAGCCTCTTGATGAAAGTGAAAGAGGAGAATGAAAAAGTTGGCTTAAAGCTCAGCATTCAGAAAACGAAGATCATGGCATCCGGTCCCATCACTCCATGGGAAATAGATGGGGAAACAGTGGAAACAGTGTCAGACTTTATTTTTGGGGGCTCGAAAATCACTGCAGTTGGTGATTGCAGCCATGAAATTAAAAGATGCTTACTCCTTGGAAGAAAAGTTATGACCAACCTAGATAGCATATTCAAAAGCAGAGACATTACTTTGCCAACTAAGGTCCGTCTAGTCAAGGCTATGGTTTTTCCAGTAGTCATGTATGGATGTGAGAGTTGGACTGTGAAGAAAGCTGAGCACCAAAGAATTGATGCTTTTGAATTGTGGTGTTGAAGAAGACTCTTGAGAGTCCCTTGGACTGCAAGAAGATCCAACCAGTCCATTCTGAAGGAGATCAACCCTGGGATTTCTTTGGAAGCAATGATGCTAAAGCTGAAACTCCAGTACTCTGGCCACCTCATGTGAAGAGTTGATTCACTGGAAAAGGCTTTGATGCTGGGAGGGAATGGGGGCAGGAGGAGAAGGGGACAACAGAGGATGAGATGGCTGGATGGCATCACCGACTCAATGGATGTGAGTCTGAGTGAACTCTAGGAGTTGGTGATGGAAAGGGAGGCCTGGCATGCTGCGATTCATGGGGTCACAAAGAGTCAGACACGACTGAGTGAGTGGAGTGAACTGAACTGAGGAACTCACTGTAGAAGAACGTGAAGAACTCAATACTTCTAAAGAGTTGTTTGCAATCTGTCAATAATGTTTTGAGTTTATTGTTAATAATACTGAGCTAACACAAGAGTTAATGAATTAACTTAGACATGAATTTGACATGAGTATCTTTGGCTTTGAAGTCAAAGAAATTATGTTTTTAAAAATCCATTTTTGATTGTCTATTTTCTGGACTGTATTTTTTTCATAAAAAACTTAAAAGAGAACTCTGTGAACTGTATTTTCAGGTAAAATATCTAGTGTCATCCTTTTTCTTCAGTCAAGCTCAACAAAATCATAATACATATACTGTTCTAGGAAAAATCCTTCTGTGCTCAATAGTGTCTGATAGCCCAGAAAGCTTAGTTCCTTACTGATGTTATGGGAGGTCTCCTTTTCTGAAACTTGGAACAGGTCTGGAAGCTTATCTTTGTTCCCCAAATTGATGGCAATGGTGGGGGCATTCAGTGTGTTTGAAGCAGCAGTTCTGATAGTTTTTCAGCTTTGCAGATCTGACTCTATTTGTGTATAAAATCCAAAGTTTCAGCTTTATAGCCACGAAGTTCTATTTGTTTAGGTCTGTCCAGCTCTTGCATTTATATCTCGATTGTTCCTGAATTCAAGGCAAGAATCATGGTTCTAAACTTCAAAACTTTTACCCAATGTAGCTTTCTCCACCCAAGCCTCAGAACTGTCTATTGCAAATGGGATTTAATATATTCAGTGAGTTAATTTATCTATACATATGCATCTCCCATCCTAATACCTAGCATGTGATATTTGCTTAACAGATATTATCACCTCCCTCTTCCTTACCCCAATTATACACCATACTCCTTCTAAAAGAAAAAAAACAGCTTCTTTAGGGCCAGCTATGGTTTCAGGAATTAAGCTACAGAACTTTTTAAACAGATGTTTGCTGAATATTACATTCAGATGCTGTGCTAGATTCTAAGAATTCAGAGAGAAAAATGCTGTCCTTTTCTTCAAAGGGCTCAAAATGAGTGTGCTGTGCTTAGTCGTGTCTGACTCTTTGAGACCCTATGGACTGTAGCCCGCCAGGCTCCTCTGTCCATGGGATTCTCCAGGCAAGAATACTGGAGTGGGTTGCAATGCCCTCTTCCAGAGGACCTTCCCAACCCAGGGATCAAACCTTGATCTCTTGCATTGTAGATGGACTCTTTACCATCTGAGCCACCAGGGAAGTCCAAGAATACTGGAGTGGGTAGCCTATCCCTTCTCCAGGGGAACTTCCTGACCTAGGAATTAAAGTGAGGTTTCCCCTAATTGCACGTGGATTCTTTACCAGTTGAGCTACCAGGGAAGCCCCCAAGGTGAGTGTATGTGAGTTCAACAAATGACACAAAATTACTATGCAATTCTGTTTTCACTGAAGTGCACCCAGAAAACTAGGGAAAAAAAGAAGAATATGTAATAGCCTGGAAGAAATGGAGGAGGCTTCCCAGAAAATAAAGCATTTCAGCTACAGAAGGAAAACTTAGTAGAGTGATATGAGAGTGTTAAACCATTTAAATAACTACAAGCCCTTCAATATGATGGAGAAAGGATGGGCATGAGTCAATATAGACATGATGCTGAGAAAGTAGGCACAGGTGGTCACCAAAGGCCTGCTCTGATGTGATTATGCTGTTAGGGTTCCATGATGGAGACACAGGGATGTCAGTAAGAATTTTAAACACTAAAGAGAAATAATCATTTTGGTTTTACTGAAATTTCACTAGTTATAGCATGACACAATGAACTAAAGTGGGCCAAAAAAGAAGAAACTGGGACATTAAATATAAATTTCTTGAGGTGCTTGGTGAAAAATACTGGAATAAGGCAGTGGGAATGAAGTAGAAACTAATTTGTAAATTACAAAGGAAGAATAATTGACCAAACTCAGTGATTATTTAAATGAGCAGATGAAGGAAGGAAAGAATCAAGAAAATATCTAGTTTTCTGACATAAATGACTCAGTTGATAGTGGGAAAATGACTTTTGACCAAAGATGATAAAGTTTTAATGTTAGACATGATGCTTTTTATTTTAAATAGACCATTTTACATATATATTATACAGTATATATTTAAATTTGTAGAAACTTTGCAGAGAGTACAAAGAATTCCCAAATACCCCACATGCAGCTTTTCTTATTATTTATATCTTATGTGATACATTTGTCACAAATAATAAACCAATATCAACACATTATCATTGGACTTCCCTGATAACTCAGCTGGCAAAGAATTACCCTGCAATGTGGGAGACCTAGGTTCAATCCCTGGGTTGGGACAATCCCCTGGAGAAGGGAATGGCTACCCACTCCAGTATTTTAGCTGGAGAATTCCATGGACTGTATAGTCCATGGGGGTAGCAGAGAGTCAGACACAAAGGAGCAATTTTCACATATGTTATCATTCTTTCAGTTCAGTTCAGTCGCTCAGTCGTGTCTGACTCTTTGCAACCCCATGAATTGCAGCATGCCAGGCCTCCCTGTCCATCACAAACTCCTAGAGTTCACTCAGATTCACGTCCATCGAGTCAGTGATGCCATCCAGCCATCTCATCCTCTGTCGTCCCATTCTCCTCCTGCTCCAATCCCTCTCAGCATCAGAGTCTTTTCCAGTGAGTCAGCTCTTCGCATGAGATGGCCAAAGTACTGGAGTTTCAGCTTTAGCATCATTGCTTCCAAAGAAATCCCAGGGTTGATCTCCTTCAGAATGGACTGGTTGGATCTCCTTGCAGTCCAAGGGACTCTCAAGAGTCTTCTTCAACACCACAATTCAAAAGCATCCATTCTTTGGCGCTCAGTCTTCTTCACAGTCCAACTCTCACATCCATACATGACCACAGGGAAAACCATAGCCTTGACTAGACGGACCTTTGTCGGCAAAGTAATGTCTCTGCTTTTGAATATGCTCTCTAGGTTGGTCATAACTTTTCTTCCAAGGAATAAGCATCTTTTAATTTTATGGCTGCAGTCACCATCTGCAGTGATTTTGGAGCCCCCAAAATAAAGTCTGACACTGTTTCCACTGTTTTTAAGTCCATACGTTTTCAGGTTTTCTTAGTTTTTACTTAATGTCCTTCTGTTTCGGAATTCTATCCAGGGTATCACATTATATTTAGTCATTATGTCTCTTTAGGCAATTCTTGACAGTTTCTCAGGCTTTTATTGTTTTTGATGACCCTGAGAGTTTCGACCTTGAGAGTTATTCTAGTCAGGTACTTTATAAAATGTCCCTTTATTGTTTTTATTTTTTCACTTCTATGATTTGACTAAAGTGAAGAGTTTTGAGGAAGAGCACACAGATAAATGTCCATTTTCATCATATCATATCAAGATGCGTGCTTGACATGAGTTAGCACTGTTGATGTTAACTCTGACAATCCTGGGAGACGTAGCGTTTGTCAGGTTTCTTCTCTGTAAAGTTGCTCTCACACTACCTGACCCTCTTTTACACTATACTCCTTGGGAAAGAAGTATGGATGTGCATGCTCAGTCATATCCAACTCTTTGTGACCCCATGGACTGTAGCCCACCAGGCTCCTCTGCTCATGGATTCTCCAGGCAAGGATACTGGAGTGTGTTGCCGTCTCTTGCTTCAGGGGTTCTTCCCATCCTAGAGACTGAACCCACATCTCCTGCATCTCCTGCATTGGCAGGTAGATTCTTTACTCCTGAGCCACCTGGGAAGCCTTCACTATGCATATCCCACACTTAATGAACCAAGTTATATTCCTTCTCTTAAGGACAAAGCATCTATATAAATTATGTGGAAAAAAATATGTGGAATTCTTCTGCAACACCTATTTTTTTCCCTTTCCTCTACTTATTTAATAATTCAATCACTTATTTACATCAGTATGGCTTCCTGAATATTTATTTTAAAAGTTGTTTTATAAGCCAATACTGCTTGATTTTTTTTTTTTTTGCTCAAATTATTCTTGCTTTGGCCATTGGGAGATCTTTCAATTGTCCCCCATATCCCACTGGTAAACCCACACAATTGCTTATTTAAAGCATTTTAGTAATACTTTACTTCCTGGCACTATGACATGCTTGAGGCTCTTATTTATTTCCTAACCCAGTCCTAGAATCAGTAATTTCTCCAAGGAGCCTGGTTTCTTTTTATAAGCAAGGAAGGAAATATCTATACATACTAACCTTTGAGTATACACATATCTATAAATATTTTTACATGTATCATATTCATCAGTATCATATTAAGCTAACATGAGTAATCATCTAATACCACATGGATCATTCTAACCTTCTCCCTTTCACTTACCTGTAACCTCTTACTCCCACAATGAGAAACTTGGTTCCCATCCCCTGCCATTCACTTATGAAATTGTTTATTCCAGTGTGTATACACACACACACACACACACACACACACACACACACATATATATATATATAACAGTGGTTTCAGAACTATTCACCTGTGCCCCTTTGAAAAATAACTTCATTAACTAGAAAGTGCTTATGTGAAGTTCCTTTTTCCTTTAGCCTTAGAAAATCATCAATCATTTCTAAAGTAGGAAATGGCAACCCACTCCATTGTTCTTGCCTGGAGAATCCCCATGGATAGAGGAGCCTGGTGGACTATAGTCCATGGGGTCACAAAGACTCAGACAGGACTGAATGACTGAGCACATTTCTAAAATTACTTAGGTAAGTATCTTTTAATTCTTATCCTCTTCAATTAGATTGCTTCTTACATTTGTAACATAGTTAGATTCTTTTGTCACAATTTACATTGAATCGAGACTCCTCAACCTCCTAAGTGATTTTTTGAACTTTCATTAATGTTCAATTTTTCTGCTGTAAATTTTTATGCATTCTAACAAATGTATAATGTCTGTATCCATCATTACAGTATCATTTACCATACTAAAAAGTCCCCTATACTTCCCCTATTCATCTCTCCCCATAACCCTGAGCCCTTAGCAACCACTGATTTATTTACCATCTCTACAGTTTCACCGTTCCCAGAATGTCACATGATTGGAGTCATACAGTGTGAAGTCTTTTCAGACTTCTTTCATTCAGTTTAGTCTGTTTCACTCACCAATACGTATTTAAGGTTCTTCCATGTCTTTTCATGACTTGATAGTTCATTTCTTTTTATCACTGAATAATATTCCATTGCATGGATGTACCACAGTTTTTCTGGCCACCTATTACAAGACATTTTGGTTACTTCTAGTTTTGATAAAGTCTTATAAAAGTCCTCTAAAAATTACATGCAGAATTTTGTGTGGAATAAAGTTTTCAAACCAGCTGGGTGGGTTGTAGAAGATTATGCTTACTTTTGAAAGACTTTTCCATACTATTTTCTAAAGTGGCTGTAAATTTTGCATTTCCACCAGGAATGAGTAAGAACTTCTGTGGGTTCTCAACACTAGTTGATATTGTCAGGTTTAAAAAAATTTAATCCATTCAAACAAGTCTAAAATAGCCATATCTCACTGTTGTTTTCATTAGCATTTTTCTAATGACAAATGTTGGACATCTTTTCATATGCTTATTTACTACCTGCATATCCTGGTGAGGTGTCTGAGCTGAGATTTCCCATTTTAATAGGATGTTTAGTTTTCTGTTGTTGAATTTTACAAATGCATTGTATATTTTGACTAGATGTGTTGCACAAATATTTTCTCCTGGTTTACAGCTTGTCTTTTCATTCTTTAACAGTGTCTTTTGCAGAAAGGAAGTTTTTTACTTTAACAAAGTACAATTTAGTAATTTTTATTCCATGAGTCATACTTTTAGTGTTTTATCTAAAAATCATTACCAAACCCAAGATCAAATGGAGATTTTCTCTTGTTTTCTTTCAGAAGCTTTATAGGTTTGCATTTCATAGTTATGTAATATTTAGAGTTCATTTGATAAAAGTCATACAGTGTATGTCCAAAGTCATTATGTTGCTTAAATCCAATTGTTCCAGCAATATCTGTTGAAAAGACTCTTATTTCCATTGAATTATCTTTACACCTTTGTCAAAGATCAGTTGACCATATTTTTGTGAATCTATGTCTAGGCTCTGTGTTCTCTTCTTTGATGTATGTTTCTTTTCTTTTATCTGTACTATGCAATCTTGATTATTGTGTCAACATGACTATGCTGATCAGACAGTATGAGCTCTCTTTCTTCTTCAGTGAAAGAAGAGAGTTAAATATGAAGTTGCTCAGTCATGTCTGACTCTTTGCAGCCCCATGGACTGCAGCCTCCCAGGCTCCTCTGTCATGGAATTTTCCAGGCAAGAGTACTGGAGTGCGTTGCAATTTCCTTCTCCAGGGGATCTTCCTGACGCAAGGATTGAATTAGGGTCTCTTGCATTGCAGGCAGATTCTTTACTCTCTGAGCTTCCAGGGAAGCCCATCTTCTTCAGTGTTAAATGCCTATTCCAGGTGTTTTGCTTTTCTGTATAAATTTTAGAGTCAGCTTGTTGATATCTCCAACTAGTTTTCTAGTCCCAGTTATATTCATTTGTCTTCCTCCTAGCTTGGGATCCTCGACTTTCCACTTCAGCTCTATTATTACTTGTACTGCTATTTTGATCACATCTGTTGCCCTCTGAGTCATCAGCCTAGGAAATATCAAACCATCTCCTTTTTATTTCCAGGACGCTGATGGTTGGTGGCAAATATCATCTAGGCAGGAACTTTGTTCCCATCTCAAATCCCCTAGGGCTGCACAACACAACAATTCTTTTCCTCATTTTTGTTTATTTGTTGGTTGGTTGGTTGGGTTTTTTTTTTTTTTTTTGGCTGCACTGGGTCTTCCTTTCAGTGTATGGGCTTTTTTCTAGTTGCGACACAGAGGTTTCTCTCCTGCAGCTCACAGGCTTCTCTTCTTGTGGAGCATGGGCTCAAGGTGTGCAGTCTTGGTAGTTTCAGCATGTGTACTTAGTTGCTCCATAGCATACATCTCCACAGCAGGTTCAGTCCTTGACCAGGGGTTGACCTCACATCCCCTGCATTGGAAGGCAGATTCGCAATAACTGGACTACCAGGTAAATCCCAATCCTTTTCCTTTTTCCCATCCAGTTCCATCTTTCCACCTCTGTCCCTTTATCCACACAGACATTACATATACATAATAAAGGTATTATGTATACACACACACACACACACACACACACACACACACATATGTGTGTGTATATGATTTACTTTGAGAAATAGGATCATATGATGATGGAGGCTGAGAAGTTCCACAATCTGCCTTCTGCAAACTCAGGGGAGGCTCATGGTGTAAGTTCCAGTCCAAGTGCAAAAGACCAATATCCCAGCTAAGAAATAGAACAAATTCTTTCTTATTCCATCTTTTGTTCTGTTCAGGCTTCACACAGATTGGATGAGACCCACTCACACTGGGGAGGGCAATCTGATTCACTCAGCCTCTCAGATAAAATGTTATTCTGTATAACATTCATCCAGAAGTACCCTTGCAGACCCACCCAGAATAATGTTTAATTAAATGATGTGGCCATCTTCATATTAACACATAAAATTAACCATCAGGATATAAGACATGGTATTATATACGGTCAAGTTCCCATCTCTGTCACTCACAACTCTTGATTTCAGCAAACTGCTCAGTTTTCTCATCTGCAAAATGTTCATAGCATCCTTTCCCAGAGTGGCTATGAATATTAAAGAAGTGTGTTAAAATGATTTTTCCCCCATAGGGTGGGCACTGAGCAGCAGTTGTTTCATTTTTAATCTTCTAAATCTCTTACCTCTCTCTTTAAACTGAATTTGCTTCCCATGATATATCTTATCATATTTTGTTCACTCTAATTTTTAAGTAAACAGTGAGTGGCCAGTGAAAGTGACTCTACCATTTTTACTGAGATAATGTTTCATAGATTAAGAGATCTCATTGCCATGGAATTTTTCCTGATCTTTGGCCGAAAGTAAATAGCCTCTTTAGTACCATATATAGAAAATTACGATGAGCATGATTTGTGATTTGATACTACATCAACCATGGAAAAAGAAAAATTAGGTTTTGTCTTAAATCACTTTCTCAAATCATAGTAGTCCAACTTTTTTGGTATTTATGTTGTTTTCTTTTTTCTATCATGAGAATTATCTTGTGTTTCCCTTGATAAATTTTATTTTTTAAAACATTTTATTGGAGTTTAGTTGATTTACAGTATTATGTTGCTTTCTGCTGTGTAGAAAATTCAAATCAGTTATACATAAATCCAATTCCTTTTTAGATTCTTTTCCTATGTGAGTTATTAAAGAATACTGAGTAGAGTTCCCTGTGCTATACAATAGGTCTTTATTTGTTATCTACTTTATATATAGTAGATATATATATATAGGGCTTCCCTGGTGGCTCAGCTGGTAAAGAATCTGCCTGCAATGTGGGGGACCTGGGTTTGATCCCTGAGTTGGGAAGATCCCCTGGAGAAAGGAGTGGCTAGCCACTCCAATATTCTTGCCTGGAGAATTCCATGGACTGTACAGTCCCTGGGGTCGCAGAGTTGGACACTCTGAGCCACTTTCACTTTATATATATAACAGTGTGTTTTTATCATGCCCAGTCTCCCTATTTATCACTCACCCTCCTTTCCTCCTGGTAACCATAAGTTTGTTTTCTGCATTTGTGACTCCATGTCTGTTTTATAAATAAGTTCATTTGTGCCATTTTTTTAAGATCCCACATATAAGTGATATCGTATGTGATATCAAATATGATATCAAATACATATCATATTTGTCTTTGACTTACTTCACTATGATAATCTCTGAGTCCATCCACGTTGCTGCAAATGACATAATTTCATTCCCTTTATGGCTGAGTAATATTTCACTATATACATGTACCACATCTTCTCTACCCATTATTCTGTCAATGGATATTTAGGTGGCTTCCATGTCTTGGCTATTGTAAATAGTGCACTGAACATTGAAGCGCATGCACCTGTTACTATTATAGTTTTCTCAGGATATATGCCCAGGAGTAGGATTGCTGGATCATATGGTGGTCCTTTTTAGCTTCTTAAGGAACCTCCATGTTGTTCTTTATAATAGCTATACCAGTTTACATTCCCACCAGTGTAGAAGTGTTCCTTTTTCTCCTCACCTCCAGCATTCATTCTTTGTGGACTTTTTGATGATGGCGGTTCTGACCAGTGTGAGATAGAACCTCACTGTTGTTTTTATTTGCATTTTTATGATAATTAGTGATGGAGAGCACCTTTCATGTACTTTTGGCCATCTGTTTGTCTTTTCTTGGAGAAATGTCTATTTAGATCTTATGCCCATTTTTTAATTGGGTTGTTGGTTCTTTGACATAGAGCTGCATGAGCTGTTTGTGTATTTGGGAGATTACAATTGCTTAGTTTGTAAATATTTTCTCCCATTATGTGGGTTGTCTTTTTGCTTTGTTTACACTCAGTAGTTTCCTTTGCTGTGCAGAAGCTTTAAATTTTAATTAGGTTTCATTTGTTTATTTTTGTTTTTATTTTCCCTATTCTAGGTGGTGGATCAAAAAATGATATTACTGTGGTTAATGTCAGAGTGTTCTGCCTATGTTTTCCTCTAACAGTGTTATAGTTTCCAGTCTTAAATATAGGTCTTTGATTCATTTCAAGGTTAATTTTGTATATGGTTTGAGAGAGAGTTCTAATTTCATTATTTTACATGCAGCTGCCCAGGTATCCCAGTACCACTAATTGAAGAGACTGTATTTTCTCCATTGTATATTCTTGCCCCCTTTGTCATAGATAGTTGTCATAGTCGACCATAAGTGCATAAGTTTATTTCTGGACCTTCTATCCTTTTCCATTGTGTTCTGTTTTTGTTTTTGTGCCAGTGCCATACTGTTTTGATGACTGTAGTAGCCTTGTAGTATAGTCTGAAGTTAGGAAGCTGATTCCTCCAGCTGCGTTTTTCTTTCTCAGAATCGCCTTGACTATTAAGGGTCTTTTGTATTCCCATTCCCTTGGTAAATTTCATTAATAAATTCATGGGTAAGTTTTCAGTCATTCTAAACAATGTTTTAAAAATGTCTCTTTCACTTGACCCTGGTAGAAAGAATACTTCATACATTATTTACCTCTTGTTTTGTCATCTGTGAAACTCAGCATCATGGCTGTAATTCTGACTAAGGGCTAGCAAAAGCAATAGTATTATTTTATGGTACAAAGTTAGTATTCTTTTGATGGTCATTTCTTGGTCACTAATCACTGAATAAGTTTTTGTAGCCTCAGTAATCTAACTTACACTTTAAAAATTCTGAGTTTTTGGAAGTGTTTTTTCACTTTAAATAAGGAACCCTTAATGGATCCTTATTTTAAAACTAACATAGCAGATGTCATTTTACTGTTTCCCTTTCAGTCTGTCCTAAGATAAAAACTGTCAGGAACTTATGACTAACCTGGCAGAGTAAAATGAAATAATTATTTTATGACTTTGATCAATGAAAATAAACACCCTGGATAACTCAAGCTCATTTCTCACTTTTTCTTTAATAACACTGACTGAAAAGTTAAAGTGGATTTTAGGTAATTGTCTCAATTTTCTTTCATGTGCCTGAGTAAGCACAACTAATGGCTCTGTTTTACATAATGAAATGTTATGGGAAACTCAAAACACAACCTGGCACGGATTTTCAGGGGTCATCTGGAGCATCTCACTTCCTCTAGGCAGACTTCTTGTAAATCTTCCTTTGGAAGAGAATGTCTTTGTTTAGGTTAAGATCTAGACACAAGGCTGAGTGATCTCATAAATATGCTGCTGCTGCTAAGTCACTTCAGTCGTGTCCGCCTCTGTGTGACCCCATAGATGGCAGCCCACCAGGCTCCCCTGTCCCTGGGATTCTCCAGGCAAGAACACTGGAGTGGGTTGCTATTTCCCTCTCTAATGCATGAAAGTGAAAAGTGAAAGGCAGGTCGCTCAGTCGTGTCCAACTCTTCATGACCCCATGGACCGCAGCCTACCAGGTTCCTCTGTCCATGGGATTTTCCAGGCAAGAGTACTGGAGTGGGGTGTCATCACACGAGTAAGTCTCAAAACAATATTCTAGAAATGAAGATGCTTTATCTGTATGAGAAAGATGATATTGACAGGAATAAATAAACTGTGTATTTTACTTCAAATCTCAATTGCACCTGTAGAAGCTGTGGAACAGGAGTGGAGACAAACAGCAAGATACAATGAAGAAAGATGGTGGTTACATCAAACCTCATACTGCAGCCATCTTCAGAGTATTAGCTGATGTGCAGGTTCCTACCTGATGGAAGCAGTCACTTGTGCTGTCAGTCTGATAGGGAAATGGATGATGGTCCACAGCTTCAGAGATAGGCAGCTCCCCTGGGAGAACAAAAGTGCCATAAATTTAGCTTATATGTTCAAATGACACTATCTAATGGAGCATGCCAAAGCCTTTGACTGCATGGATCACAATAAACTGTGGAAAATTCTTCAAGAGATGGGAATGCCAGACCACCTGACCTGCCTCTTGAGAAACCTGTATGTAGGTCATGAAGCAACAGTTAGAACTGGACATGGAACAACAGACTGGTTCCAAATAGGAAAAGAAGTACGTCAAGGCTGTATATTATCACTCTGCTTATTTAACTTATATGCAGAGCACATCATGAGAAACACTGGGCTGGAAAAAGCACAAGCTGGAATCAAGATTGCTGGGAGAAATATCAATAACCTCAGATATGCAGATGACACCACCCTTATGGCAGAAAGCAAAGAGGAACTAAAAAGCCTCTTGATAAAAATGAAAGAGGAGAGTGAAAAAGTTGGCTTAAAGCTCAACATTCAGAAAACTAAGATCATGGCATCTGGTCCCATCACTTCATGGGAAATGGATAGGGAAACAGTGGAAACAGTGGTAGACTTTATTGGGGTGGGGGGCTCTAAAATCACTGCAGATGGTGACTGCAGCCATGAAATTAAAAGACGCTTACTCCTTGGAAGGAAAGTTGTGATCAAACTAGACAGCATATTAAAAAGCAGAGACATTACTTTGCCAACAAAGGTCCATCTAGTTAAGGCTATGGTTTTTCCAGTAGTCATGTATGGATGTGAGAGTTGGACTGTGAAGAAAGCTGAGCACCGGAGAATTGATGCTTTTGAACTGTGGTGTTGAAGAAGACTCTTGAGAGTCCCTTGGACTGTAGGGAGATCCAACCAGTCCATTCTGAAGGAGATCAGCCCTGGGATTTCTTTGGAAAGAATGATGCTTAAGCTCCAGTACTTTGGCCACCTCATGTGAAGAGTTGACTCATGATGCTGGGAGGGATTGGGAGCAGGAGAAGGGGATGACAGAGGATGAAATGGCTGGATGGCATCACTGATTCGATGGACATGAGTTTGAATGAACTCTGGGAGTTGGTGATGGACAGGGAGGCCTGGCATGCTGCAATTCATGGGGTCTCAAAGAGTCAGATACGTCTGAGTGATTGAAGTGAACTGAACTGAATGGAGCATGAACGGGAGAACTGGTCTTTTTTTTTTTTTTTTTTAATGTTTTCTCTCCCTCTATAAAAGATTATCTCAGCTACAGAGAAGCAGAGAAGCAGAAGAGTTCAGAGAAAAAAATAAGGGCCAGTAGCAATATGCAGACATATGAATGAAAGATTCTCCATGAATCCAGAGCATGATTTTTAAAACTGGTACATTGTCCCTCTGGAAATCGAATATAATTGAGATTCATTTTTCTTGGGCTTCCCTGGTGGCTCAGATGGTAAAGAACCTGCGTGCAATGCAAAAGGCCCAGATTTGATCCCTTGATCAGGAAGATCCACTGGAGAAGGAAATGGCTTCAGTATTCCTTTCCTGGAGATTTCCAGGGACAGAGGAGCCTGGAAAGACAATGGGGCCACAAAGACTCTCACGTGAATGAGAGAATCCCCATGAAATCCAGTAAAGTGAAAGTCGCTCAGGTGTGTCCAACTGTTTGACATCCAGAGGATGATTTTTTTTTTTAAAGTGGTACCTTGTATGTCCCTTTGGAAATTAAACAGTGGTGAGATTGTTTATTCTGATATTCTTACTGTATATAAATTATAAACCAAGTGGTATCATATCCTTCCTTCACCTAACATTTAGGAAGAATTTGGGAGATTGTCTAAATTCACCTTTGACTATAATTGCTCTAACTTACGTGTTCTATCTACCCCACTCTCACTCTGGTGGGACCAGATCACTGTTGATTTTAGTTCTGATCTTGTCCTAAATTAACGAATTCTGGACCTCCTATATTTCTATACTGCTGTCTGCATGAGGGCATCTGTGGAACAGAAGTAATCACATGGCATGATTTCTTTCTGTTCTTTTAAACTTCCCTTCCTTTAAGCTTCCCTTCACTTCTTTCCCTGCCTTTCACATCTCTTTACAACTCTAGATGAAGTTGTATGGTTATATCAGACTTGACTGATGGTTGGGTTAATGAAAATACGATGTTTTGCATCTGGTCTTGCATCGCTCCAGATTTGCTTTCACCCATTATCCTGAGTCCTAGTTGCCTGCTTAATAGAGAGCTCCAACTTCCTTCCTATTTGCCTCCTCCACTAATACTGCCACATGTTTCAGCCTTTCCAAATGAGTCTGAGCTTTGACACAGCCTCCATCAAGCCCACTAGAGTGCAAGTCATAGTGTTTCTGATACTTGAATATGACCTCACTGGACCCACATGACTCTGCTTCATCTGCCACTCTGCTGTGCTTAGTCACTCAGTTATGTCCAACTCTTTCTGAGCCCGTGGGCTGTAGCCCACCAGGCTCCCTCTGTCCATGAGGATTCTCCAGGCAAGAATACTGGTGTGGGTTGCCATGCCTTCCTCCAGGGGATCTTCCCAACCTAGGGAACCCAGGTCTCCTATATTTTAGGCAGATTCTTCACCATCTGAGCCACCAGGGAAGCCCAAGAATACTGGAGTTGGCAGCCTATACCTTCTCCAGAGGATCTTCATGACCCAGAAATCAACCCAGGGTCTCTTGCATTGCAGGCGGATTCTTTACCAGCTGAGCTATCAGGGAAGCCCCACTTTCCAAATCGAATGAAACACATCAATGCTGAAAGTGGGATCTGGCTTCCCAGAGAGGCCGTGTACATAAGTAAAAAATGCAAAGGAGTGATGCTCCATAGAATGAATAGGACTTGGACCAGCACTGGACACAAAATTTAAAGGACTATATAGAAGCTTTACACTTCCTTCAAATACATTACCCTCTTTTCACCCCCACAGATGAATTTTCACCTCTCACTTCACAGAGAAAATGCGTTCATTGTTTTTCAATTTTTTCAGATGTTTGGGAGCTCTGTCATTTGAGAACACTGTCAGTTTTCTGCTATAAAATCTATAAACCTGGTTACATCTGTTTACCTCCTTCCATATGTCCCTTACATCTCACTGATGGTAACTGAGACTCATGGCCACCTCGGCTGCAAGGCAAGTTGGGAAATGGCGTTTGGAAAAGTAAATGGGATTGCCATGATTGTCTGAAACTTTAATACACTGTTTCTCTGTGTTGAAGCAGGGATTTGTTATCAAGGCGGTTTGTTGAGCTCTGTCTGTAGGTAGTAACCAAGAGAGAACTTGTGGCTGAGGACTTGTATCCTTATTCCATTTTAACAGCATGCTCTGATCATAGTTATTATTCTACCAACCCTGGCACAGTACCTCCAGCAGTAAAAAAAGAAAATCCAGCATATTTTGACTTTCTGTTGAGAAAGATAAATTTCTCAGCACATCTGCCATCAACCTCTTCTCTCCTTATAGATGACAAAACAGTTTCTTAGGAATTTCAGAGTTTGTTGCAGTTAGACTGCACAGCAATTTTTAGATGATGATGTAATGAGGTAATTTTTAACACTTCCTCAATTTAGTCAATCCTTAAAATGCTATCTGTCTAGTATTTCCTCTGTAGCAACTGGTTCAGAACTAAGAATTATGAAATTGTAATTCAGATTGTGGTAAGATCTCCATAATGATTTTCTGTGTATTCCAGGAACCATGATGGCTTGGGTCTTTTGACCACAGTTATCTACACCATTTTTCTTCAGTTTGATAATCAGACTTAAAATTTACTCCTGGATCCAATTTAGCTTGTATATTTCAATCTGAGATATAAGTGAATACTTAACTGCAGGTCTAAAATCTTGAATGAGAATTCCTCAGGAATAACCTGAATAAAGGTAGACTCTCTTGATTCCAGTTTACAAAAGGTGTCACATTAAAAGGAAGCACAAATTATTTCCAGAATCCTTAAAGAATAATGTCAGTCTTCAAAGCAGATTTCTTTGAGGGAGTAACATAGCACACAAAATCACTCTTTTCAGACACCAACACACCCCATCTTTCATTTTCACTCTTTTTAAAATTATTTTTAAATTAATTAATTTATTTGAATTGGAAGATAATTACTTTACAATGTTGTGATGGTTTTGTCATACATCAATGAATGGCTACAGGTATACGTGTCCCCTTCATTCTGAACCCTCTTCCCCACCCTATCCCACTGGATGTTGTCCTAGAGCACCGGCTTTGGGTGCCCTGCTTCACGCATCAGACTTGCACTGGTCATCTGTTCTACATAAGGTGATGTACATGTTTCAGTGCTATTCTCTCAGATCACCCCACCCTTACCTTCTCCCACTGAGCCCAAAAGTCTGTTCTTTATATCTGTGTCTCCTTTGTTGCATAAACCAGGGAAAAAAATCTTTCTCCTTGCCTGTCAAGCAGATGTTCCTGTTCATTTCTGCATTTTGGCACATGAACTTAACCGCAGGATTGCAATCCAGCTTCCACTGTCCTGGACTTCCCTTGTGGCTCAGCTGGTAAAGAATCACTCTGCAATGTGGGAAACCTGGGTTCGATCCCTGGGTTGGAAAGATCTCCTGGAGAAAGGAAAGGCTACCCACTCCAGTATTCTGGCCTGGAGAATTCCATGGACTATATAGTCCATGGGGTCGCAACAAGTAGGACACAACTGAGTGATTTTCACTTTCCACTCTTCTGAAGTTTTATTATCCTCGTGATAGTACCCTTGACCTTGCAAACATGTAGTTTTTCTCTCATTCTGAGTGAAATTATGTGAATAGACAACTCTCTGGCATTACCATCAGTGAAATTTTCTACCTTGCTATAGAAATCACCAAGATACTGGTACTTGTAAACAGACACAGTGGCACTCAGAGAGAGTAGACAGCCTCCATGTGAATGTCCAAAGGTGGAACTGGTGATGTAGGTTTGGAGATGGACCAGACACTGAGGTGGAATTCGAGGTGCTGCCAGTGAGTGAGCACTCATTCATTCATTCATTCCCAGATTCAGTATCCCTTCCACTGTTACAGCCTTCCAATTTACAACTAGTGACACTTTTAACAATTGAGAGGGCACTTTATGACAGGAGCTGTGTGTTCCATCTGCCATCAGGACTTCTCATCATCAGCCAGGTAAATGATCAGATTGCACATCCCATCTTATTGATCTTCAGTTCATTTCAGTTGCTTAGTTGTGTCCAACTCATTGAGACCCCATGAAGCACACCAGGCTTCAGCATTTCTTGGAGATTGCTCAAACTCATGTCCATCAAGTCGGTCATGCCATCCAACCATCCCATCCTCTGTCATCCCCTTCTTCTCTTGACTTCAATCTTTCCCAACATCAGGGTCTCTTCTAAGAAGTCAGTTCTTTGCATCAGGTGGCCAAAGTATTAGAGTTTCAGCTTCAGCACCAGTCCTTCCAATAAATATTCAGGATTGATTTTCTTTAGAATGGACTGGTTGGACCTCCTTGCAGTCCAAGGGACTCTCAAGAGTCTTCTCCTACACTGCATTTCAAAAGCATCAATTCTTTGGTGCTCAGCTTTCTTTATAGTCCAAGACAACTGGAAAAACCACAGCTTTGACTCTATGGGCCTTTCTTTGGCAAAATAGTGTCTCTGCTTTTAATATGCTCTCTAGGTTGCTCATAGCTTTTCTTCCAAGGAGGAAGCATCTTTTAAATTCATGAGTGCAGTCACCATCTTCAGTGATTTTGGAGCCCCCAAAAAAGTCCGTCACTTTTTCCATGGTTTCCCCATCTATTTGCCATGGAGAGATGGGATCGGATGCCATGATCTTAGTTTTTTGAATGTTGAGTTTATTATTGATCTTATTGATTGCTTGTTGGATCACTACTAATACCAACGATCACATGTTGTGGTGTCTGGAAGCACACACTGAGATGGAGGTGAAAAGGCAATTTTTAAAATTAGGAATTAGCCCCTGTAAAGGGAAAAAGGAAGAAGCTGAATTCGGCGGAGGAAGAAATTCCAAGGCAGAGCTGACACAGTCTTATTAACACTGCAGGGAGTGTTTGAGTGAGGCTAGCCCCTCAGAGTATCCTAGGTTAGGATCAAATTAGCTGGCCTTTGTACTCCTACCTCATTTAGCAACCAGATGCAACCTGTCCTCAGGAAAGGATTTATTGTTTGTGGATTTTTGATGATGTCATTCTGAGCAGTGTGCAGTCCAAGCGACTCTCAAATTTTCTCTAGCAATAATCCCACTATTGGGCAAATACCCTGAGAAAACCATAATTAGAAAAGACACATGTACCCTGTGTTCATTGCAGCACTGTTTATAATAGCTAGAACATGGAAGCAACCATGGCCATTGTATCCATCAACATATAAATGGATAAAGAAATTTTGATACATATATACAACAGAATATTACTCAGCCATTAAAAAAAAGAACACATGAGTCAATTCTAATAAGATGTTGAACCTAGAGCCTATTACACAGAGTGAAGTAAGTCAGAAAGAGAAAAACAAATATCATATATTCACACATATATAATCTAGAAATATGGTACTGATGAACCTATATGCAGGGCCACAATGGAGACCCAGACATAGTGAATAGATGTGTGGGAAGTCTATTCACTAGTAGGGAGTGGGAAGTCTATTCACTGGTCTATTCAATAGTAGGGGAAGGGGAGGGTGGGGTGAATGAAGGAGTAGCATGGAAACATATACATTACCATATGTAAAACAGACAGCCAGTGGGAATCTGCTATATGATGCAGGAAGCTCAGACCCAGTGCTGTGATAACCTGGAGGGGTGGGAAGGGGTGGGAGATGGAAGGGACATTCAAGAGGGAGGGGCATATGGACATATTATGCTTATGGCTGATTCATGTTCATATATTGTAAAGCAATTATCCTGCAATTAAAAACAAATAAATTATATGAAAAAGAAAGAGATGACTTTAGATGAGCAGGCTCTCTTTAGCTATTGCCAATGGGAGAGTACTGGCAGGTTGTAGGGAGTAGTTCACCATAGTCCCCAAAACTGGTCAGTAAGTTCTTTTTGTAAAGGTTCTGAAGGTGTATGCCTGCTTCACCTGTAGCTGTGCTGGGCACAGAGAGGATTCTATTGAGGAAAGAAAGAAAGGGAAACTTTGATGAAGCTTGTGAAGATAGAACTTTTTTTTTTTTTTCATGCGTTCAAAGTTCCAGAGAATAAAACCAAGAGTCTAGAGAAAGGAATAGAGTGGAAGTCTGAATTGGCAAAAAGGAAATCCAGCACATGAGGGGTGTTAAAACAGAAGAGAGGATAGAAAAACAGAGTTTACAGCTTGGAAGATGATGCAAAAAGAGAGAAATAAGAAGTGCTGACCCCACAGTCTTTATTTTATTCTTTATTGATTTAATTAATTAACTTATTTTACATTTTTGCCATACACTGACTTGAATCCACCATGAAGTGTACATGTGTTCCCCATCCTGAACCCACCTCCTACCTCTCTCCCCATCCCATCCCTCTGGGTCATCCTAGTGCACCAGCCCCGAGCATCCTGTATCATGCATCAAACCTGGACTGGTGATTCATTTCACATATGATATTTTACATGTTTCAATGCCATTCTCCCATATCATCCTGCCCTCGCCCTCTCTCACAGAGTCCAAATGACTGTTCTATACATCTGTGTCTCTTTTGCTGTCTTGCATACAGGGTTATTGTTACCATCTTTCTAAATTCCATATATATGCATTAGTATACTGTATTGGTGTTTTTCTTTCTGGCTTACTTCACTTTGTATAATAGGCCCCAGTTTTATCCACCTCATTAGAACTGCTTCAAATGTATTCTCTTTAATGGCTGAGTAATATTCCATTGTGTATATGTACCATAGCTTTCTTATCCATTCATCTACTGATGGAAATCTAGGTTGCTTCCATGCCCTGGCTATCATAAACAGTGCTGCAATGAAATTTGGGGTACATGTGTCTCTTTTGATTTTGGTTTCCTCAGTGTGTATGCCCAGCAGTGAGATTGCTGGGTCATATGGTAGTTCTATTTCCAGATTTTTAAGGAACCTCCACACTGTTTTCCATAATGGCTGTACTAGTTTCCATTCCCACCAACAGTGTAAGAGGGTTCCCTTTTCTCCACACCATCTCCAGCATTTATTGCTTGTAGACTTTTGGATCGCAGCCATTCTGACTTGTGTGACATGGTACCTCATTGTGGTTTTGATTTGCTCTGATAATGAGTAACAGTTAAAACTGGACATGGGACAAGAGACTGGTTCCAAATAGGAAAAGGAGTCCATCAAGGCTGTATATTGTCACTCTGCTTATTTAACTTATATGCAGAGTACATCATGAGAAACGCTGTACTGGAAGAAACACAAATTGCAATCAAGATTGCTGGGAGAAATATCAATAACCTCAGATATGCAGATGACACCACCCATATGGCAGAAAGCAAAGAGGAACTAAAAAGCCTCTTGATGAAAGTGAAAGAAGAGAGTGAAAAAGTTGGGCTTAAAGCTCAACATTCAGAAAACTAAAATCATGTCATCCGGTCCCATCACTCCATGGGAAATAGATGGGGAAACAGTGGAAACAGTGTCAGACTTTATTTTGGGGGCTCCAAAATTACTGCAGATGGTGACTGAAGCCATGAAATTAAAAGACGCTTACTCCTTGGAAGAAAAGTTATGAACAATCTAGATAGCATATTCAAAAGCAGAGACATTACTTTGCCGACTAAGGTCCGTCTAGTCAAGGCTATGTTTTTTCCAGTAGTCATGTATGGCTGTGAGAGTTGGACTGTGAAGAAGGCTGAGCGCCAGAGAATTGATGCCTTTGAACTGTGGTGTTGGAGAAGACTCTTGAGAGTCCCTTGGACTGCAAGGAGATCCAACCAGTCCATTCTGAAGGAGATCAGCCCTGGGATTTCTTTGGAAGGAATGATGCTAAAGCTGAAACTCCAGTACTTTGGCCACCTCATGCGAAGAGTTGACTCATTGGAAAGGACTCTGATGCTGGGAGGGATTGGGGGCAGGAGGAGAAGGGGATGACAGAGGATGAGATGGCTGGATGGCATCACTGACTCGATGGATGTGTCTGAATGAACTCCGGAAGTTGGTGATGGACAGGGAGACCTGGCATGCTGCAATTCATGGGGGTCACAAAGAGTCGGACAACGACTGAGCGACTGAACTGATAATGAATGATGTTGAGCATCTTTTCATGTGCTTGTTAGCCATCTGTGTGTCTTCTTTGGAGAAATGTCTGTTTAGTTCTTTAGCCCACTTTTTGATTGGATATTTTATTTTTCTGGAATTGTCCCCACAGTCTTTAAGCTGTCCGGCTTCACTGATTTTAACTGCGTCTTACAGGAGAGTGTGGCAGCTATTCATGGAGTTGCACCTTTAATTTCCTTCTGATCTGAAAAAGTAAATTGTTCCAACGAGCAACTGCAAATGAGCCATGATTCTTAGTCATGACATTATTTTTTATTTTATGATTTTAAAATTTACCAATTTTTGGCTGCAACACATCTTCATTGCTGTACACAGGCTTTCTCTGTGGCAAGCAGGGGCTCTTCTCTAGTTGCCTTTCTCACTGCAGCGGCTTCCCTTGTTGCAGAGCACGAGTGCTTCAGTAGTTGCAGTACACAGGATTAGTTGCCCCATAGCGTGTGTAATCTTCCAGAATCAGGAATGGAACCCATGTCCCCTACAGTGGCAGGTAGATTCTTAACCACTGGACCACCAGGGAAGTCCTGGTTGTGATCTTTAAACTCAGTACTAGATGCTAATGTTTCTGTGTCCATATTTTAATATTCTTAGCTGACTTGGGAAGATTTAAGTCTGAGACCTAACAGAGCCTGTCAGAGCTAATGGGATAATGTAAGAAAGGTTTGCATTCTCACATCCAAGATCTGCCAGTTCTCTAGAATCTTCATTTTAACACAGGGCTTAACATCGTTCAGGTTCGCAAGTTATTCATCAGAATTAAGAGGAATAAACAGGTGCACTTTTCTTTGTAGTAAAAAAGTTAACAATAAAACTGTTAGTATGTACTGTAAGCAGACCCTGAGATAACCTGAATATTTACTACACATCTTATAGCCTGAAAAAAGTATTTTCCTTTCTTCTTTTAATTCTTAGGTTATCAAATATTATAAGTATGTATGCATGTACTTTTAAAAGAGAGATAGTATACTACTCTACAAATTTCAATTTTCAGTTAACAATATAGTGTTTAGTGAAATACTTTAGCAAAGGAAATGCAAGCTGTGGATGGCTTTATTTTCTCTTATGTACGTTGGTATTGAGTTTGCTGTTTGACAAGTGAATCTGCACAGGTGGTTTAAATGTTTACATTACATGCTTAGCATTAATCCTAAAAGAATGTTTTTTTGAACTGTGTGGACTTGGTTTGAAACCCAGTAACTTTTATGAGTGTTGGCAGCCATGACCTGGCCCCACGGATTAGGTACCTAGAGTCTACCCATGTTGCGGAAAACACACCACTAAGGAATACAGAGGGCGGGAACAGAGCAGCAGTCCTTTTAATGTTTCATCTTATTAGTAGTAGTTTTATATGACATAAGAAGAAAATTCAGTTTTGTTTAAATTAACCCAAAGGGGGACTTCCTGGTGGTCTAGCGGCTATGACTCTAAGCTTCCAATGCAGGGGGCCCAGTTCAATCCCCGATCAGGAATCTAGAACCTATAAGCCATAACTAAGAATTCACAGGTCATAACTAAAGATCTCACATGCTGCAACTAAGAGCCAGTGCAGCCAAATAAATAAAATAAATGTTAATAAATAAATAATAAATAATAAATAAATAATTTATTAATTATTTATTAAAGAGTGAGCTTTAATCATGACTTCCATTTTTAATCCCCATTCCATGATTCTTTTACCCTCAGGATGTACTTCCAAGTGGCTGTCATAGCATTCATTCATAGTCAATTTTACCTTTTTCTTTTTTCTTAAATGTACAAATTCACTTCCTAATATGTCTGCTTCTTTAAGTTCAGGACTTTATTATTTATCTTTAAGGGCTTAGAAGCAAAATAATGTATTTAAACATATGTTGGAACTCCATGAATGTTTTTATAAATAATTAAAAATAAGTTTTTATAGATGACTTGTTATTTTTTATAACTAACTTAAAAATAAAGATAGTACAGAAATACTAGAAATTACAGTGGACTAGAAACTAAGTGACTCATTTTCAAATGTTTAAATATTTTGCAGAATTATATTTTAGGCTTCTACATCTTTATTATAGTTCTACCGTTTATTCACATGCTAGGTACATTATGGATGTTGTAACTCATACTCTCTTTTCCAATTAAACTGAGCCATTTATTTTCCCTCCCTCAGGCAGTTTTATTGACTTGGAAAACTAAACATCATGTGTTAATCAATAGGTGTTCTATACCATTTCCTCCTCCAGAGGGTCTTCCTGACCCATGGATTGAACCCAGGTCTACCTCCAATGCATGCAGACGCTTTACCCTCTGAGCCACTAGAGAAGCTCACAGGATATTAGTTTATAATGGAAGCAAAGTTCACTACGACATAATATATGGTATTGTCAACTTGACTGTAAATCAAACTAGTCAAGTTTAAGCGTCTAAAATCTTTTGGAGATCTTATATGCTTTGTGAAAACAAATGTCCTCAACATTAACAGTCAGTGGATTTGGAATTTATATCCAGCTCCTAGACTGAAAATAACCAAATATATTATTTTATTGATTGATTTTAATAAATTCGTTTACTGAAACGAATGAATAATTCATTTAATTGAATAATTAAAACTAATTTAATAATTCATTTTATTGAAGTAGAGTTGATATACAATAAATATAAACTGCATATACATACAATTTGGTGAGTTTTGAGGTGCATATATTGATTTGGCCAAAAAGTTCATTCAGGTTTTTCCATACCGTCTTATGGAAAACTCCAAACAAAAATTTTTGGCCAACCCAGTATATATGAAACCATTGGTCATACCCAGAGTTTTCTCCTGTGCCTTGCAAAGCCATCCTATCTGTCGCTCCCATGCCTTCTTCTCAGACACTTGTTTGCTTTCTGTCACTGTGGATTAGTTTTTATTTTCTACAGTTCTGTTTAATAGAATCTTGCAGTATGTACTTTCTTTTAGGTCTGTCACTCAAAATGATTTTGAGATGCTTCCATGTTTCTTCATGTTTAATTTGTACATTTCTTCTTACTGCTGAGTTTTATGCCTTTGTATGGATAGACTGCTATTTTATTTATTTATTTTTAATCCATTTACCTTTTTATGGGCCATTTCCACTCTGGGGATATTACAAATAATATTGCTATGAACATTCACATGCAAGTCTTTGTATGGAAGCTTACTTTTTTTCTCTTGAGTAAATACCTGGGATTTGGATGATTGCATCATATAGTGTGTATTTATGAACTTTTAAAGAAACCACTAAACCATTTTCCAAAGTGACTGTACCGTTTTACATTCCCCCATCTGTGTGTGAGGTCTAGTCCCTTCATATTTTCATCAACACTTGATATGCTTGGTTTATTAATTATTTCCCTCATGACTAATGATGATGAGCATTATTTCATGTGCTTTTATACATTATGTTATATTTCTATGGCTTCTATAATAAATTATCACAAGCTTGTTGGCTTGAAACAACAGAAAGTTCTTCTCTCACATTTCTGGAGGCTAGATATCTGAAATCAGTTTTACTAAATTAAAATCAAGGTTTTAGCAGAAATTCTAGTGGAGAATACAATTTCTTGCACTTTCTAGCATCTAGAGCTGAATTCCATGAATTCATTGGTTCATGGTTCCCTCCTGCATCTTCAAAGCCATGGCACAACATCTCTCTCTCTGATTCTGCTTCCCTCTGCTTCTGTCACATGGCCTTCTTCTCTTCTGTGGTCAAAGCTGTCAGCTTTCCTCTTGTATGGCACACCTGATTGAATTTAAGGCCCACCCAGATAATCCAGGATAATCTCCCCATCTCAAGAATCTTGATTTACTCACATTTACAAAGTCCTTTTCTTTCCCCAACTAAGGTAACACTCACATGGTTCCCTGATGGCTCAGTGGTAATGAATCCACCTGCCAGTGCAGGAGACAGGGGTTCAACACCAGGTCTGAAAGATCTCTGGAGAAGGAAATGGAAACTTGCTTTAGTATTCTTGCCTGGGAAACCCCATGGACAGAGAAGCCTGGTGGGCTATAGTCCACAGCATCGTAAAGGGTTAGCCATGACTGAGTGACTGAGCACGCACTAGGTAACACCCACAGATTCTAGAGATTAAGACAGGGATAAATTTGTGGAAGCTATTATTCACTGTACCATGCCATTCTCTAGTTCTTCTTTGCTGTCTTAAATGTTCAGATTTTTAGCCTACTTTTTAAAATTTGAAAATATTTTCTCCCAATGTGGCTATGTGGCTTATGATTTTATTGATCCTAAAAGTGTCTTTTGAAGAACAGAGGTACCTAATTTTAAGTCTAGTTTATATATATATGGATCATGATTTTGGTATCCTAAGAAACCTTTGAAAATCCAAGGACACATAGATTTTCTTCTATGCTATGTTCCATAAATTTTATAGTATTGGGTTTTGCATTGAAGTCTATGATCCAGTTGTGTTAACTTTCTTATATGGCACCCCATTCAGTTTAGTTCAGTTGATCAGTTGTCTCCAACTCTTTGCGATCCCATGGACTGCAGCACACCAGGCCGCCCTGTCTATCATCAACTCCCTGAGCTTACTCAAACTCATGTCCATTGAGTCAGTGATGCCATCCAGCCATCTCATACTCTGTCATCCCCTTCTCCTCCCACCTTCAGTCTTTCCCAGCATCAGGTTCTTTTCAAATGTGTCAGCTCTTCACGTCAGATGGCCAAAGTATGGGAGTTTCAGCTTCACCATCAGTCCTTCCAATGAATATTCAGGACTGATTTCCTTTAGGATGGACTGGTTGGATCTCCTTGCAGTCCAAGGGACTCTCAAGAGTCTTCAATACCACAGTTCAAAAGCATAAATTCTTTGGCGCTCAGCTTTCTTTATAGTCCAACTCTCACATCCCTACTTGACTACTGGAAAAACCATAGCCTTGACTAGATGGATCTTTGTTGGCCAAGTCATGTCTCTGCTTTTTAATATGCTGTATACGGCACTAGACAGGATCTAAGTTCATCTTCTTGCATGTGGATTTCTAAATGCTTAATCACCGTTTGTTGAAAAGCCTATCCTTTCTGCATTGAATTGCCTTTGCTTCTTTGTCAAAAAAACATTTATAGACTTTTGGATCGCAGCCATTCTGACTGGTGTGAAATGGTACCTCATTGTGGTCTTGATTTGCATTTCTCTGATAATGAGTGATGTTGAGCATCTTTTCATGTGTTTGTTAGCCATCCGTATGTCTTCTTTGGAGAAATGCCTATTTAGGTCTTTGGACCATTTTTTTGATTGGATCGTTTATTTTTCTGAAGTTGAGCTGCATAAGTTGTTTGTATATTTTTGAGATTAGTTTGTCAGTTGATCCAGAGAGATGATATGGGGTGGGAGGTGGGAGGCGGCTTTGGGATTGGGAGCTCGTGTACACCTGTGGCTGATTCATGTCAATGTATGGCAAAACAAATACAGTATTGTAATGTAGAATAAAGTAAAAATAAAATTAAAAAAACATTTATATAAGTGTGGGTCTATTTCCGGACCATCTGTCCTATTTCATTCATATACTTGTCTTTCTTGATGCCAGTGCCACATTGTCTTAGATTACCATAACTTTATAGTAAGTTTTGAAATCAAGTAGTGTAAGTCCTTCAGGTTTGTTCTTTTTGAAATTGTTTTGGCTATTTAATGTCCTTTGTATTTCCATGTGACTTTTATAGTGTCTAGCAAAAATATAACAAAAGGAAAATCCTGTTGAGATTTTGACATGATTGCATGGAATTACCCATGGGCAAAATATACTAGGGCTTCTTTACATTAACTCAGAAATATTTCTTTAGTTTTCAGAGTCCAGACATTCATTTATTTCTATGTATTCTTTATCTGTACCAAATACCATTAAGGAAAATAAGATCATGGGAATGAATACCCATCCTAGTATTCTTGCCTAGAGAATTCCATGGACAGAGTAGCCTGGCAAGCTATATAGTCCATGGGGTCACAAGGAGTCAGACATGATGAGTGAATAACATTTTCACCAATATAAAACTCTTAAACATTTTAAATGTTTCTCTGAAAATATGTTGTATTTTGTTGAAAGGCGTAGGTTTTCTTTTGGAGGTTATTTCAATGGTCTAAAAAATATATATATATATATAGTAATATTGCCTTTTCCTAGGAGTAACCATTTTCATATCCTTATTTTCTACAACATTTTAAACAGTCCATTTCTTATGAGAATCTTAACACAAAAATGCCTGTTTCTAATTTATCTTTCCATCATGTATATGATAAATTTAAAGAACCTGGCAGTTATATAGTTTAACAACTGTTCCAGTCCACCAACAAAGTACAGAAGTATGATACTTATTTCTTTGAATTACAGGACCCCTGATTATATTCCAGCAAATTCGCTTTCATTTTTTATCCATTTTTAAGAGCCATGAAATAGGGCTTTAATTGATTTTCTATATACATATAGTCATTATTATATAAAATACAACAGGATTTCTAAATAATGTATCAATATTAAGTTTAAAGTATAATTTCCAAAGGCATGGGAGCTAGGGCTTCCCAGCTGCTACTAGCGGTAAGGAATCTACCTGCCAATGTAGTAGACACAAGTTCCATCCCTGGGCCAAGAAGATCCCCTGGAGTAGCAAATGGACCCCACTCCAGAATTCTTGCCTGGGAAATTCCAGGGGCAGAGGAGTCTGGCAGGGTACTGTCCATGGAGCCACAAAGAGTCAGACAGACTGAGCGACTGAGCACACACATACAAACGGGAGCTAAACACGAATGTTGTTGTGGTCCAAAGTGTGTTCTATTTGCATTCCATCACTGTAATAGTGAAAATCTTTTCTGTATCTGTTTTTCAGTTCAAGCAGCATAAAGTAAATTCTTTCCTCTCATTGATACTCAGAGGCTAATACACAAAAAGCCTATAAAAATCACTCTGATACTTATCAAAGAGCAAAGCTCAAGATTATAGCCCTGTGAACTAGTAGGTGGTTTTAAAGGGAATGATATAAGTTATATAACCACCCTTCTAATTGTTTTATTACAATGTTAGTTTTTTTCCAGAGAAATAAGATAAGTGAAATGGATACTGTCTAGCGGCTAATTGTGTAAACTAGTTAAATGGGTTACATTTCAAGAGATATTTGTATATTTAGCTATTTTAGAAATACAGTTTTAGCAGTTAAACCGTTGTATGTTTCAATATGCCTGTAGTTTCAAATATTCAGCCATAATGCATTTGAAAAGGATTAAATTCTTCTCACTAGAAATGCTGTTTTATAGATTTCCATTTATGAAGTTCAAGATAAATAGAATTTTAGGCTGTAGCACCTTCTGATGATTTTTAAGGTAATGTCAATTTCATCTTTAATGCAGAAAACGACTGTCACTGTGAGTTGACTAAGCTTTTTGTTGTCAAAAATTATTACTATTTATATACCACCCTGGTATGCCAGTAAATGTTTTTGACTTCATTATCATGCCCAGGGCTTTATAATATCGCTTAATACAGGATGAAAATATTTGTCCACTTTTGGTTTGGATGTTTGTGAACATGAATGATTGTGGGGAATCAAATGTAGTTGTTAAAAAGGGTTTTCACTAACAAATAATAAAATCCCTCAGAGGTATGGGTACATGTATTTTTAATAGGTACATTTATTTGATTACCATCAGCCATTTGTAGTATGTTCCAATCGGTCCCCATTAACTGACTTAAAAAAATAGTTATTAAGCCAAGACTTCTCAGACCTTCTGAGCAAGACTGACTTCTGTTTAAATAGAAATTCAAATTTATAAAGTATTTTAAAAATACTAAATTATGTTTTCAGCATGCAGCTTATTTTGGAGCTAAGGGGTGACTGACTTGGATGGATTTTAGGTTGCTTTTTACTAAGTTAGAAATAAATATTTTAAATATATGGCAGAAAACCTACCTCTAAAGGACCTAAATGACCTATTATGAAAGAAGCTTATTTTTAATAATTAGACACTGCATTTGTTTACATGTATACTCCAGAGTGCTTCTGAAAAATTCAATCCCTACATTTTTACTTTCCTAGAAACAGTGATGGACTTGTTCTAACTAGCTTTACTTTAGTTTCTTTCTCAGTTGCTTTCAGGGCAAATGACTTGAATCACCGTGTTGTTCGAGTTGATAGTATATGATGATTTAACCCTCAGAATGCTAGTGCTGTGTATTTTGGCATTAGTCCAAGTCACCACGAGATACACATAGGGCATACTTTGTCTTTGCTGAAATCATGAAAACACTGCAATTTCAGAGTACATTCTACGTGCTCCCAAATAATAAACTCATATCTGCTGCTTTCATTCTCGAGTCCATAAAGAGTTCCCGGGGTTCCCTTAAAACTAAATCAGGAAATGTTTTTTCAGTGGATATTCATTTCAGTGAGTATCATATTAATGAGTGGATTTTGGGTGCTGTTGTTATTTGTTTTAGAAGTAGATTTTCACAGGAAACTAGCTGCATTTCAAAATTTAGCTCTAGTTTTTCATAGATAATTCTTCCTGATTCTATATTTTCTTTGAGTAGGTAAAAGCTGAACACAATTATTTGTACTCAAAGTTGCTAACTAGAGTTTCAAGCCAAGAGTTTCTAGAGTAAGGCAGCCTCTTTTGTTAGCATTTGCAGCCAAATTACATGGAAAGTTAATTTTAAGATCAACTATGTTTAGAAGTACCTTGAAAAGAAATCTTACAGCTATATTTCCAACTATCAGGCTTAAATCAAAGGACTTGCTTTGCTGGAGGAGTCCTGAGAGATAAGGACACATGACGTCTCAGTGGTAAATCAGTTTAACATAAACAAGGCTTCAAAATGTTTAAATTCAGTGTGACTGACTTTTTCAGTGTACAGAATACCAAACAGTCTGCTTAACAAGTGATTTCATGTTTTTCTCCAGTGTTTCAGTATCAAGACAACCAGAGAATCAGAATCATTACTTCTGAAATTTAGAAAATTGAATAGATATTAGAAATTGGAACAAAAAAGAGATAAATATTTCTTATTTTCCTAAAGCTTTAAGAATTTATTTAAGGAAAAATTGATTCAAACCAGACAGCATCAAACCAGAGTGATTAGAAGAGCTAGTGAGATAAGTATTTCCAATTCTATTTTGAATTATTTATATGTACTCAAGAATATCTTTAATTCTGGTAATATCTGATATACTGCAATTTTGTACTCAAAGCAAATGGATGTTATGTTTTAGCATTAATCTATACTAAGTTCATTTTGGCATACGTAGGTATTTGTGTATGTGTGACATGTATATGTATATTGTGTGTACCTATATATATGTGTATATAACGGTGGAAAATTCTGAAAGAGATGGGAATACCAGACCACCTAACCTGCCTTTTGAGAAATCTGTATGCAGGTCAGGAAGCAAGAGTTAGAACTGGACATGGAACAACAGACTGGTTCCAAATAGGAAAAGGAGTACGTCAAGGCTGTATACTGTCACCCTGTTTATTTAACTTATATGCAGAGTACATCATGAGAAATGCTGGACTAGAAGAAACACAAGTTGGAATCAAGATTGCTGGGAGAAATACCAATAACCTCAGATATGCAGATGATACCACCATTATGGCAGAAAGTGAAGAACTAAAGAGCCTCTTGATGAAAGTGAAAGAGGAAAGCGAAAAAGTTGGTTTAAAGCTCAACATTCAGAAAACGAAGATCTTGGCATCCGGTCCCATCACTTCATGGGAAATAGATGGGGAAACAGTGGAAACAGTGTCAGACTTTATTTTTGGGCTCCAAAATCACTGCAGATGGTGACTGCAGCCATGAAATTAAAAGACGCTTACTCCTTGGAAGAAAAGTTATGACCAACCTAGATAGTATATTCAAAAGCAGAGACATTACTTTGCCAACTAAGGTCCATCTAGTCAAGGCTATGGTTTTTCCAGTAGTCATGTATGGATGTGAGAGTTGAACTGTGAAGAAGGCTGAGCACCGAAGAATTTATACTTTTGAATTGTGGTGTTGGAGAAGATTCTTGAGAGTCCCTTGGACTGCAAGCAGATCCTACCAGTCCATTCTAAAGGAGATCAGCCCTGGGGTTTCTTTGGAAGGAATGATGCTAAAGCTGAAACTCCAGTACTTTGGTCACCTCATGCGAAGAGTTGACTCATTGGAAAAGACTCTGATGCTGGGAAGGATTGGGGGCAGGAGGAGAAGGGGATGGCAGAGGATGAGATGGCTGGATGGCATCACAGACTCCATGAACGTGAGTCTGTGTGAATTCCGAGAGTTGGTGATGGACAGGGAGGCCTGGTGTGCTGCAGTTCATGGGGTCGCGAAGAGTCAGACACGACTGAGCGACTGAACTGAACTGAACTGATATATATGTGTATACATAAAATTTAACATTAACATAACATGTCTCTGGGTTGATCATGCTGAAAATAAATTCAGAAAGCTTAGTTTTCTAAAAATTTAATTAAATTTATTTTCTATTTTTATTGTGGTATAGTTGAAATATAATACTAAGTATTTCAAACATGGTGATTTGATGTTTACATATAGTATTAATTAATCATTATGATCAGTCTAGTATTCGTCACTATACAAAGTTATTACAATATTATTGACTATATTTCCTCTGCTGTACATTACACGCCTATGACATTTATTTTTTTAACAAAGTTTGTACTTCTTAATCTCCTTCACCTATTTTGCCCATACCCCTCCTCTGTCAACTCCCTGTTTGTTCTCTGTATCTGTAAGTCTGTTTCTGTTTTGTTTCATTTGTTCATTAATTTTGTTTTTAGAGTCCTTTTATAAGTGAAATTATATGTATTTGTTTTTCTCTGTCTCACTTATTTCACTTACCATAATATTCTATAGATCCATCCATGTTGTCATCGATGACATAATTTTATTCTTTTTATGTCTAAGTAAGAAGAAAGTTTGGAGAAGGCAATGGCACCCCACTCCAGTACTCTTGCCTGGAAAATCCCATGGACGGAGGAGCCTGGTAGGCTGCAGTCCATGGGGTCACAAAGAGTCGGAAACAACTAACTTCACTTTCACTTTTCACTTTCATGCATTGGAGAAGGAAATGGCAACCCACTCCAGTGTTCTTGCCTGGAGAATCCCAGGGATGGGGAGCCTGGTGGGCTGCTGTCCATGGGGTCGCACAGAGTTGGACAGGACTGAAGCTACTTAGCAGCAGCAGCAGCAGCAGCAGCATCAAGAAGAAAGCTGAGTGCCAAAGAATTGATGCTTTTGAACTGTGGTGTTGGAGAAGACTCTTGAGAGTCCCTTGGACTGCAAGGAGATCCAACCAGTCCATCCTAAAGGAGACCAGTCCTGGGTGTTCATTGGAAGGACTGATGCTGAGGCTTAAACTCCAGTACTTTGGCCACCTCATGTGAAGAGTTGACTCATTGGAAAAGACCCTGATGCTGGGAGGGATTGGGGGCAGGAGGAGAAGGGGATGACCTAGGATGAGATGGCTGGATGGCATCACCGACTCGATGTACATGAGTCTGAGTGAACTCCGGGAGTTGGTGATGGACAGGGAGGCCTGGAGTGCTGCAATTCATGGGGTTGCAAAAGTTGGACACGACTGAGCAACTGAACTGAACTGAATGTTTCATTATGAATCTTAATCTGTTCCTCTGTCAATAGACACTTAGGCTGCTTCCATGTTTTGGCTACTATAAATAATGCTGCATTATCACTGGGGTACATGTATCTTTTGAATTAGTGTTTTCGTTTTGTTTTGGGAGTTTTTCTGGAGTAAATATCCTGAACTAAATTTACTGGATCATATTGGTAGTTCTGTTTTTAATTTTTTGAGAAATCTCCATACTGTTTTTCATAGTGGTTCCACGAGTTTACATTCCCGCTAACAGTGTACACAGGAACCCTTTCCTCCATATCCTCACCAACATGACTTTGTCTTTTAGATAATAGCTAAAGGTGTGAGGTGATACCTCATTGGGTTTTGACTTGCAGTTCCCTACTAATGCTCAACATTAGTGATGTTTAGCATCTTTTCATGGGCCTATTGACCATCTGTATGGCTTCCTGGATTCTTCTCTGATTCTTGGACCTGAATTTTGCTTTGTTTATTTCCTTCCCCAAGTTTTGGGAAGTTTTCCGATATCATTTTTTTCCAAATACGTGATCTGTCCCCTCCTCTCTCTCTTATCTTTCTGAGACTCTGTCATTTGAATATTGCTTGATGTTGTCTCTGAAATCCTTTATTCTTTTTTCAAAATTCTTTTTACTTGTTGTGATTTCTGTTGGGTGATCTCTACTGCTCTGTCCCCCAGGTTGTTGATTTGCTCTTCTGGATCCTCTAATCTGCTGGTGATCCCTCTAGTTTATTTTTCGTTTCAATTTTTGTGTTCTTCACTTGTGACTGCTTCATTTTATTTTATTTTATTTTCTCATTAAACTGTTTTTAATGGGTCTCAAATTCTGTGACAGATTTTTGGTCAAGTTGTTTTCATTAAAAAGTACTGATTTTAAAAACTAATAACTTAAACTGCCACACACAAAACATATGGTCCACAAAAACATTCTCCTTTCCTTCTGAAAGTTTTACGATGCATTGTTATCATTGACCAGTCTTTTACCATTAAACTTAAATGGCCAATTGAGACAAACAGTTCTGAGACCGTTCTTCCACCTCTGATTAAGACTGGAGTGGCAGGTATTGGGGATAATATTCATTAAGACTTCTGAACTTTCTGGGCAGACTTGGTGACCTTGCCAGCTCCAGCTGCCTTCTTGTCCACTGCTTTGATGACACCCACAGCAACTGTCTGTCTCATGTCACGCACAGCAAAACGGCCCAGGGGAGGATAATCAGAGAAGCTCTCGACACACATAGGCTTGCCAGGAACCATATCAACGATGGCAGCGTCACCAGATTTCAAGAATTTAGGGCCATCTTCCAGCTGTTTCCCAGAACGACGATCAATCTTCTCCTTCAGCTCAGCAAACTTGCAAGCAATGTGAGCTGTGTGACAATCCAGCACAGGTGCATATCCAGCACTGATTTGGCCAGGATGGTTCAAAATAATCACCTGAGCTGTGAAGCCAGCAGCTTCCATGGGCGGATCATTTTTGCTGTCACCAGCCACATTGCCACGACGGACATCTTTAACAGACACATTCTTGACATTGAAGCCCACACTGTCCCCAGGAAGGGCTTCACTCAGTGCTTCATGGTGCATTTCTACAGACTTCACTTCAGTTGTTACATTGACTGGAGCAAAGGTGACCACCATGCCAGGTTTGAGAACACCAGTCTCCACACTACCCACAGGGACAGTACCAATACCACCAATTTTATAGACATCCTGGAGAGGCAAACACAAGGGTTTGTCAGTTGGGTGAGTTGGTGGCAGGATGCAATCCAGAGCTTCAAGCAGGGTGGTCCCACTGGCATTGCCATCCTTACGGGTGACTTTCCATCCCTTGAACCATGGCATGTTAGCACTTGGCTCCAGCATGTTGTCACCATTCCAGCCAGAAATTGGCACAAATGCTTCTGTGTCAGGGTTGTAGCCAATTTTCTTAATGTAGGTGCTGACCTCCTTAACAATTTCCTCGTATCTCTTCTGGCTATAGGGTGGCTCAGTGGAATCCATTTTGTTAATGCCAACAATTAGTTGTTTCACACCCAGCGTGTAAGCCAGAAGGGCATGCTTTACGGGTCTGCCCATTGTTGGAGATACCGGCTTCACATTCACCAACACTAGCAGCAACAATCAGGACAGCACAGTCAGCCTCGGATGTGCCTGTAATCATGTTCTTGATGAAGTCTCTGTGTCCTGGGGCATCAATGATGGTAACATAGTACTTGCTGGTCTCAAATTTCCACAAGGAGATATCAATGGTGATACCACGCTCACGTTCAGCTTTCAGTTTGTCCAAGACCCAGGCATATTTGAAGGAGCCCTTTCCCATCTCGGCAGCCTCCTTCTCGAACTTTTCAATTGTTCTCTTGTTGATCCCGCCACATTTGTAGATCAGATGGCCAGTCGTGGTAGACTTCCCTGAATCTACGTGCCCAATGACAATGATGTTGATGTGGGTCTTCTCCTTTCCCATTTTGGCTTAGGTTTAACGGTGGTTTTCACGACACCTGTGTCCTGGCGGCAAACCCGTTGTGAAAAAGCTGACTGCTTCATTTTAAAACTTTCTGTCTTGTCCTTGAAGTTCTCACAGAGTTAATCCATTCTTCTCCCAGTTTTGCTTAGTGTCCTAATCATTCTTTGAGCTCTTTATTTCATAAATGCTTATCTTTAAATTTATTTCTGAGGTTTTGTCTTGTTCTTTTGTTTGAAAGGTTTTCTTTCATCTCCTTATTTGCCTAATTCTCTGTGTTTGTATCTGTGTGCTGGATATATTGGGCTTCCCTGGTTACTCGGATGGTAAAGAATCCTCCTGCCAATGCAGGAGACCCAGGTTCAAGCCCTGGATCAGGAAGATCCCCTGGAGAAGGGAATAGCAACCCACTCCAGTATTCTTGTCTGGAAAATCTCATGGACAGAGGATCCTGATGGGATATAGTCCATGGGATCACAAAGCATCGGATGCTATTGAGTGACTAACACTTTCACTTTTCACTAGATGTATCAGCTACATCTTCCAAACTTAAAAGAGTGTCCTTATATAGAAGATGTCCTATGAGTCCCAGGGCTAAAATCTCCTGGCAATAGAACAAGGTGCTCTGGGCATATCCCCTGTGTGGTCTGATGTACCCTTCTGCTGTGGTTGGGCTATAATTGCTGCAGGCATGTTGGTGTGTGAGACTAGCCTCTTGGAGTGGAAGCTGCTTTAAAAGGGTGCTCCTGATGCTAGCTGAGGCTGCCTACCATGTGGGGCAGATCAGGAACCACTTTGGGAGGGCTGACCAGGACAGGCTGGTTGGGTGGGCACATAATGTTAGCTAGGTTGATGGAGAGCAACGGAAATGGTACCTGCCAACACTGGCCAGCTCTGTGAAAGGAGAGGAAAAAGAAAAAGGCATTTTCTAGAGAAATTATCCAGAGAAAGTTCCACCAGATCCCTGCCCTTCTAGTACATACCTTGAAATTAGTCACTGAATTTCTTCCACATGTGACTTAGGCACTTTTAAAGCTGCTGTCTCTGCATTGGTACTTGGAGTTAGTGAGTTCGTTCACGAGCCCTTCAAGAGCAGAGTCTTGGTTGCCCACAGCCTTCTGGTTCTGTTAGATGATTTACTTCTTTCCCATTAAGAATCACGGAGAAGGCAATGGCACCCCACTCCAGTACTCTTGCCTGGAAAATCGCATGAATGGAGGAGCCTGGTAGGCTGCAGTCCATGAGGTCGCTAAGAGTTGGACACGACTGAGAGACTTCACTTTCACTTTTCACTTTCATACATTGGAGAAGGAAATGCCAACCCACTCCAGTGTTCTTGCCTGGAGAATCCCAGGGACAGGGAGCCTGGTGGGCTGCCATCTGTGGGGTCACAGAGTCGGACACGACTGAAGCGACTTAGCAGCTTTAAGAATCAAGTCCCTTTTATAGCTGAGTAATATGACATTGTATATAAGTACCACATATAAAGTAAAGTAAGTCAGAAAGAGAAAAACAAATGGTACAGATGAACCTAATTCCAGGGCAGGAATAGAGAAGCGGATGTAGAGAATGGATGTGTGGACATAGGGGGTGAGAAAGGGAAGTGTGAGATGAATTTGGAGACTAGGTTTCACATAAATACACTACTATGTGTATAATAGATAGCCAGTGGGAACCAGCTGTATAGCACAGCTGTATAGCATCAGTGCTCTTGATTGGTGGATGGGTGGGATGAGTGGGGTGGGGGGTGGGGGGAGTGATGGAAGAGAGGTCCGAGAGGGAGGGGATATACATATAGCTGATTCACTTTGCTGTACAGCAGAAACTAACACAACATTGTAAAGCATTATACTCCAATGAGGGAGGGGAAGAATTGCTTCAAATATTGGGGGAAGAAATACATATATAACAAAACTAATTCACTTATTTAACTTCATTTTTTTGTTAGGAAGCAGAATAGGAATATAAACTTCTTGAATTTTATTCCCCAGAAATTATCACTGAGTTTTTAAACCAGCTAAAGAAAGACTATTCCTGGAAGAATTAAAATATTGCAAGCAAAAACTTAAGACCAAATAATTCATGGATGTATATATATTTGACTCTGTTGCAACAAATACTATTATTGGAAAAAAGATTGATATAAACAAGACCCTTCTCTCCTTTACTGTTTCATAGATTTTTCTCTCTATGGTAAGTATGTCAGAGGCCTGAAACAAAAGTGAAAGCAAACTTACTTCTTTGTGTATTTCTGTCTCTTCTCTCTTCCTTCTTTTCAGCCCAAGCACCAAATATTTATGTTCTGAGCACTTGGCTAGGTGCCAAGGAACAAGAGCTGAGTAAGATACAGTCCCTGACATCAACTGCTTTCCCATCTAGTGGTAAAGATAGAATACATAAATGCAAGGATTAAAATGTTGTAGGCTGTCTCATAAAAGTATATATCTCTTGGGAAAAGGAAAGATGCGTCTATGTAGGAGAACTTGACAAGTATGCAGATAAAATGATGGTTGTGATGATTGTGAGCTTGTGCTTGCCAAGTGGACAAAGTGAGAAGAGTGTTCCAGACAAAAGCAGTAGCACAAAAAAAGTAAAGAGAATTAAAATGCTTGGGGAATGCAGGAAGGTTTAAATAATTTTGGTATGGCTGGAGTATAAGAGGTTAATGTAGGGATAATAAAGAGAAAGGCATCAAAGAGATAGACTAAAACAGTTTTGAATAGCTTTGATACTTTAGAAGTCGAGAGTTTGTGTTAACAAGAAAAGAAACCTATAGAAGAATTTCTTGTTTATTTTAGTAATATCCATCTTGCAGCCAAGTGGAAGACAGTTTGCAGAGAGGCCTATGCAGAAGGAAGGGGGAGGAAGGAGACTCTTTCAATAATTCAAGCAAAGATGAAGATTTAGACTAAGGCAGTAGCTAAAGCAATAGAGATAAAGGAGTGAGCATAGAATGAAGGTTATTTAAGGAAACTCTTGGTCCAGTGGTTAAGAAAGACTTTGCCTTCCAGTGCAGGGAGTACAGTTTAATCACTGGTCCAGGCGCTAGGATCCCACACATATTGGGGCTAAAAAACCAAAACGTAAAACAGAAGAAATATTGTAACAAATTCAGTAAAGGCTTTTTAAAAAATAGTCCACATTAAAAAAAAAAAAACAAAAAAAAACAGAAAGAAAGAAAGCTTTATCAGTATCAACTGGGCGCAAAGGGGCTCTTGGAAATTATTTTTTCCTATGTCCACCAAGAAACAAAAAGGCAAGTAGCCTGAACTCTACTTTTTAATTAATAGTTGATTTTAGATCAATGATCATTTATTTATATAAAAGATAAGAAATATTTTCTGTGCAATTTTTCTATATGGCTTTATGTGTATTTTCTTTTTTTTTTTCCCTCTCTCACATTATGTTACTGTTTCTTACTGCTGCTTGTACTTAAAGAATTCATGATGAGAAAGGGACTTTGTATCAACTTGGGAAAAGAATTGTTTTCTTTATATGTAAATTCATTCACTAAACAAACATTTACATAGCATCTGCACTGTATCTCCAGGGATATGAAAATAAAGTGATCTGATCCATGGCCTTAACTTAAAGACTTCACACACAATGGAGAGAACATGTAGAAATCACTACTTTATAATGTAATAAATTCCAGAATGGAGGTATATATAATATATGAACTGCAGAGGAACACAGGAGGAAGTAAAAGCTGGAGGCCAAACTTGAAAAATGAATAGTTTGCCATGGGGAGGGGGAGTGAGACAGGATGAAGACATTTTATATTCAAAATTTCAGACAAATAAGTGAAGCAGAAACAAATGTCTCAGAATGACCTGGGAAAAAATGGTAAGAGATGAAGCCACTTAAAATCAGTAGGCAGGGACCAGGTTATGGAGTGTCCTTCAAGACAAAATATTCAAGAGTTATGACATGATCAGCATTGTATATGCAGAGAAAAGAAAAAGAACTAGCATAAGTTAAGTATGTGCTAGCATTGTGATGAATGTCTTCGGTAAGGTATCTCAGCTTGATTGGTGGGAAGAGTACAGTTTTGAAACTAAACAAACCTGAGTTCAGACCCTAAATTTTCTTTATTAATTTTAAGAGTTGGGCCAATTACTCAAGTTCTTCAACTACCTATCGCCTACAAAATGTTTAACATGGAATTTGTATAGCTGTTATAAAGAACAGATGTTAGCTGTAAAATGTGTAACATATAGATGTAATTATATTGTTACTACTAATAAACACTCTTACAGCTGAAATTCAAAGCCATGCTTAAATCCAAAGGATACATATGACACATACCTTAATCAATCAGAATGTTGCAGCCCTTTGGACTGTTTGATTTAGTAGTGGGTGTGTAACTCATTCTGAGTCCACCAGTTAACCTTGAGAATTATATGGGAGATAAGGTCTATTTTTCTGATAGATTTAAAGCATTGAGAATGTGAACCTAGAAATCCTTGTCATCTTTTGCCACTATGAAGCATGAACTGCCAAGAAGTCAAGCCAAAATCAAGGGAGAAAAAGTCAAAAAATGAGTCTTGGTTCAGTTGGACTTGAATGAAATTAGCTCTAACTATGAATTTTATTTTTTAGGTAATGGAGCTAAGTGGGCTTCCCAGGAGGTTCAGTGGTAGAGAATACACCTGCCAATGCAGGAGACATAAGTTAAATCTCTGGGTCAGGAAGATCCCCTGGAGAAGGAAATGGCAACCCACTCCAGTGTTCTTGTCTGGGAAATTCCGTGGACAGAGGAGCCTGGTAGGCTATGGTCCATGAGGGTCACAAAAGAGTCAGACATGACTTAGTGATTAAAACAGCAACGACAGAGGAACTAGTAATAGTAATAACCACAATAATAAAAATAACTTTTCTCTTGGCATAACTCAGCTTGAATTGAGTTTTCAGTCATTTTCATCCAAAAATACTGAATAATAAAATTGAAATCAGCAACACAGAACTGCCTTTGGAATAGAAATAATGTAGGAATGGGAAGGATTATAATCAATAAGGTAAAGGACTAAATATTAGGACTTGTCTGGAGAATCCCAGGGATGGCAGAGCCTGGTGGACTGCTGTCTATGGGGTCTCACAGAGTCAGACACGACTGAAGCAACTTAGCAGCAGCAGAGACATTTCATGGAGGTCGCTTGTTCTAGAAGCTGAGCTATTAAAAAATACTTTTAAAGGAGAAGGTGCAATAGCTTGATTGGAGGCAGAGTTGAGGAAGTATTTGTTCCTAAGATGGGAGAGACTTGAGCATGTTTATAGACTTAGGGAAAGAAGCCAGTGGAAAGGAAAAGGTTGACAGTACTGAGAAGAGAAGGGATAATTAATGGAGGAAAGTCTAGGCAGAGACAGGATATGATGAATATTTCTGTTGCCATGAAATCTCTAGTAAGGTCTAGTGTCTGCTCAGATGGTAAATTCTACTAAATATGTTCAAATTGTTTATTAAAAAATTGTTTTTACTTCTAACTATATATTTTTATGTCTTCTCTAATCTCTCCTGCTTTCCTAAATCCTATGAAGCCTTAAAACAGCCCCCACTCTCTCACCGAAAAGCAAACATACAAATAAACAGAATTAAAAATCCCTCTTCAAACTGATGGAGATTTTCATGCCCTGAGCATAGCCCTAGATAACTGAAGGAAACTCAGCAGAGTCATTTTGTAGGTTTTTAGGTTCTGCTCTACTTTTTTTTTCCCACAATTTTGCACAAGCTGGTGCACAAACACAATGGGAAAGAGGATTACGTCAAATGTATGAAAGACATGGCAAGAATCCAATGGGAAAGACTTGCCCTCCACATTTGGCAGGAGGAATGTGGGGAGGCAGTGGCTTTGTAAAGTGATGAGTCACACTTGAACAGACGCTCTGGAAGGAATTAGTTCAAGAGAAGGCTGGAGAGCTCCTGGACATGTATGAGTGCCTCAGGCCATTAGCACTATGTGTGTGATCACAGAGAGACCAGGAAACCCTGAGAGACTGAGCTCTTCTTTCTGGAAACAGCAGAGGAAAGAATTCCTGCTTCTCATGCCTCTGTGCTGGGTGGAAAACCACAGCATTTCTGTTACAATGAGAAAATATGTCATGAGCACTACTTTTTAGAAAACTTTATCTTGACCCAAAGTGTGTTAGTCATTCAGTTGTATCTGACTTTTTGTGACCCCATCACTGTAGCCCACCCGGCTCCTCTGTCCATGGAATTCTCCAGGCAAGCATACTGGAGTGGGTAGCCATTCCCTTCTCCAGGGGATCTTCCCAACCCAGGGACCGAACCCAGATCTCCCACATTGCAGGCCGATTCTTTACTGTCTCAGCCACCAGGGGAGCCCAAAGTACATCATAAGGATGTTAAGTATGGTCACTAGATAAAGAAAACCATGCCTCTGAAGGAAAGAGTAATCTAAGTTCACCTAGGCCACAAAATTAATAAGCTTGAGAAAGACTGGGCAAGAGATAGATGAGGAAGAAGGAACTTGCTTAACTTGGAATCAATCACCAAAAAATAAGAAAGCATCTGATCAGCAGCAAATGACAAGCATGTAGACAAACTCTGAAATAATAACCAGGCAAAGAACAAAACCAAATTTAAATATCAAACTTACATATTGAACAATGTTATAAATATCAAATGCCATGGATCAGGAATCACAAGTTCCCATTTCTTATTGCTTAACTTGGAATCAATCACCAAAAATAAGAAAGCATCTGATCAGCAGCAAATGACAAGCATGTAGACAAACTCTGAAATAATAACCAGGCAAAGAACAAAACCAAATTTAAATATCAAACTTACATATTGAACAATGTTATAAATATCAAATGCCATGGATCAGGAATCACAAGTTCCCATTTCTTATGGTAATAAACTATTCAATATTTAATGCCTTGAGCAGAGATGGGCTATCTTTTTGCAATAATATTAAAAATAAAAAATATACCTGCCTATCTACATAAATAACAGCTATTCTCCTGACTCTATTTATGGTACTGTTTCATGGTAATCATATACCTTTGAACAGCAGTTGTAAAATTCCAATCTTACAACAATCAATTACATCCTGAGTTTATGATGTAGAACAATATAATTTGTTGTGATATTCTTGAATGTTCAGATTTGACCAGGGAATTAAAAAAAATAGTTATGATGTAGAAAAATATAATTTATTGTGATATTCTTAAATGTTCAGATTTGACCAGGGAATTAAAAAAAAACAAGGTTAAACTTTCATAGGCTGAATTATTAAAGGATGACCTAAATCCCCACACATTAGTTTTTAGGTGAAGAGCCATGAAATCAATATAATTTGGATACTAGGTAATGCATCTGAGTTTGCCCATTGGTTTATAAAGTATTTTATTTCTAAAGCATTAAGTGATCAATCAGGACACAGAAACCTTTGGTTTCAGGCCATCTAAAATGGATGAAAAGCTGCTAGGATGGAGGCAGTTGAGCAAAGGGCATCAGGAGAGAGTTTCAGAGTGTGCCAAAGCAGCAGCTCACTTTGAGCTTTTATAATATAAAGCTTACTTTTTTTTTTTTTTTTTAAATTTCAAAAGACCGAAAGTACTTGAAATAGGAAACTCCTAGTTCTGGGAAATTTTGGTGGAGACATAAAGCCTGTACAACCCAACTATGATCAGATGACTTGCCCATTTCCTTATTCCACTTTCATTTGTTTAGTAGAATAACCTTGACACTAGGTTACTGTGGAACTGAATTGAAAGTTTCCACAAACTATCAACATCTCCACCATGTAACTGCTTCCCTGGTAGCTCAGCTGGTAAAGAATCTGCCTGCCATGCAGGAGACCCTGGTTCAATTCCTGGATTGGAAAGATCCTCTGGAGAAGGGATAGGTTTCCCACTCCAGTACTCTTGGGCTTCCCTTGTGACCCAGATGGTAAAGAATTTGCCTGCAATGCAGGAGACCTCAGTTCAATCCCTGGGTTGAGAAGATCCCTTGAAGGAGGGCATGGCAACCCACTCCAATATTCTTGCCTGGAGAATTCCCATGGACAGAGGAGCCTGGTGAGCCACAGTCCATGGAGTCACAGAGTTGGACACGACTGAGTGACTAAGCACAGTGCAGTACTTCCATTTGACTAGAGTGATGTCAGGAAAGCCAGTGGTCTGAGGCCAACCATGAACAGTGAAGGGATGTCCTCAAACCTCAGTGGAAGTGAAGGGGCTTGTTTGACTTTGACTTTTCTAAATTGGCAGGGAAGAGTGTTCTTTGTCTCCTGCTGTTTGAAAGGAGCTAGAAGCTGTAGGTATGTGAGACCTGATTCTCTCCAGTCTCCCTCTGCATGAAAATTCTTGGCTCTTTGCCTGGTTTACTTTACAATGTGTACAGCCTCATTATTCTTCTTTTCCTCTGGTGTCCTTCCCTGAAGAGCTTTTCTTGAATGTGATTTTTTTCTGTCTGGGTCTTCAGAGTTGACTGTGCAGAAATCTAATAAAGAATGTCAAAGCGCTGCCCTTGAGGATGTGACAATAATGACTTTGCTTGGAGAGCACCATCTATTATTATCTATGATGGGTTATTATCACCCCTTAGGACTTCTCAGGAGACCTTTGGGAAAAGTCCATTACAATATATTTCCCCATTCAATAGATTTGAAAACTGAGGTATATTAAACAATGGAAGAAAATTGGCAATTCTAAAGGTCATGTGCCAAAATATTACAGTAAAGAAAAAGAGCCGACAATGGCATCTACTCTGTGCCCTGATCCTGTGTTAGGTGCTAGACTTCTTAATTATGTCACTTATAATTTCCACAATGACACTGCAAATTAAATGGCATTGTTTCCACTTCCTGCCTAGTCGCAGAGCTAGGATTTGATTCCAAAACTTTGGTCTTCATCACATCGTACTTAGACTCCCAACAGAGTTAAAAATTTTATTACATATTTAAGTGGAACATTAAGTTCTCAAAAGCATTTTATTGACTGCTACTTTATCCTCACAAGAACCCCTTTCATTTAGTAGAGATTGCTAACTCTTTCTCAAAGATGAAGAAACGAAAGAAAATAGAGACCCTCTGACCTGCTACAGAAATTAATCACATTATAGGAATTAGACTGATGCTGAAGCTCCAACACTTTGGCCATGTGATGTGAAGAGCCACCTCATTGGAAAAGACCCAGATGTTGGGAAAGATTGAAGTTCGGAGAAGGGTGTGATAGAGGATGAGATGATTTGATAGCATCACTGATTCAATGGAAATAAATTTGAGCAAACTCTGGGAGGTAGTGAAGGACAGGGGAGCCTGGCATGCTGCAGTCCCTGGTGTCACAAAGAGTCAGACACAACTTTGCGACAGAACAACGATAACAAGGGATTAGAATTCAGGTCTCTGTATTGAAAGGCTGTGTCATTTATGTTAGACCACACCATCTATTTTTGAGTGTTTATTTTGGGTAGACTCAAAGCAGTTAAGGTCAATGGAGATTTCCACAAATAACCATCTAAACTTACATGTTACTGAAACTATAGGTAAGGGGGTTATTGGACATCGTGGAGAAAAATGCACTTGTAAGTTTTCTAAGAGCAGAAAGCTTATATCCCCAACAACTAGCATATGTCATGGCAAATAGTGGGTACTCAGTACATTATGCTGAATGAGTAAGGAATAACTTAATTACATTCAGAGACTGAGAGAGCTTGCTAATGTGAGAAAATGCATAAAAACTGAGTATGTAACATTGGTTTATAGTTAAAAACAACTTTTAAGCTTGTCTGTGAGGCTCACTGATAATAAAAGTGAAAGACTATATGAAAGTGAAAGTGTCAGTCACTCATCATGTCCAACTCTTTGTGACCCTATGGACTGTAGCCCATCAGGTTCCTCTGTCCATGGGATTTCTCAGCAAGAATACTGGAGTGGGCTGTCCATTTCCTTCTCTGGGGAATCTTCCCAATCCAGGCATCAAACCTGGGTCTCCTATATTGCATGCAGACCTTTACTCTCTGAGGGAAGCCTACATATCTCTTCTTCAAAGTCTTACCTGGGAGTATTTCATCTGAGAAATACTTTTTAATTTGACTATATACATCATACTAAATTCATCTATACACTGAAAATTCCACCAAACTTATCAGTGGTGTGTCTCTCTTTGGCTATCCTCAAAATGGCCTTATATCCCTAAAAATTTGTTCATTCTTTTGATCAATAATTGAGTAATTTTTCTTGAGTGCCTACAAGGTGTTAATCATGGATCTGACTACTGGAGGTATAGCAATAAAGAAAATAAGAGAAAACCCTTCCCTTGTATACTGTACATTCTAGTGCAGAAAGACAGAATTATCAAAAAGTTAAATACATGTTGTATCAAATGGGGGTGACAACAATGGAAAAGATAGTCATGTGTGGATGTGAGAGTTTGACTGTGAAGAAGGCTGAGAGCCAAAGAATTGATGCTTTTGAACTGTGGTGTTGGAGAAGACTCTTGAGAATCCCTTGAACTGCAAGGAGATCTAACCAGTCCATTCTGAAGGAGATAAACCCTGGGATTTCTTTGGAAGGAATGATGCTAAAGCTGAAACTCCAGTACTTTGGCCACCTCATGTGAAGAGTTGACTCATTGGAAAAGACTCTGATGCTGGGAGGGACTGGGGGCAGGAGGAGAAGGGGACGACAGAGAATGAGATGGCTGGATGGCATCACAGACTCAATGGACGCGAGTCTGAGTGAACTCCAGGAGTTGGTGATGGATAAGGAAGCCTGGCGTGCTGCGATTCATGGGCTGGCAAAGAGTTGGACATGACTGAGCGACTGAACTGAACTGACTGAACTGAATGGAGTTCATGTGTGTGTGTGTGTGTGTGTTTGTGTGTGTGCATGTGTGCACATATTCAGTTTCAAGTACAGTGCTATGGGAAGTCTCATATACAAGATGGTGTCTGACCAAAGATGTGAGGAGGTAAGACAGATGTAGATCCTTAGTGGGGTGGGAAAAGCATTTTGAATGGAATATTATTTTTTTATTTTTAATAGGAGTATAATTGCTATCAATACTGTGTTAGTTTCTACTGTACAACAATGTTGTGAATCAGCTATAAGTATGCATGTATCCCCTCCCACTTGAGAGGATAGACTATTATTCAGCAATGAGAAAGGAAGAAATCTTGCCACTTGCAACAACATGAATGAATCTTCAGAGCAGTGTGCAGAGTAAAATAAGCCAGAGAAACACAAACACTGCATGGTATCACTTGTATGTGACATTGTTATTATTATTTTAAGTCAGACTCATAGAAAGCAGAAAAGGACTGCCAAGGGCTGAGGAAAATAGGGACTGGCAAAAAAAAAAAAAAAAGAAAGGAAAGAAAGAAAAGCAAAACCAAAGACTGCAAATGAGCACTCAGTTAAATAGGAGGAGAAACAGGAGAATTTTCTATTTGAAAGCCAAGTGATAACCATGTTTAAAGAAGATTGAGCAAGTGTTTCTTTTCAACCATGAAACAACTGATACCAAATGTTGCTTAACAATCATGGCAAGATAACTGATTAAAAGTTTTAACAATGGGAGATTATTCCTGCTTTGACAAAAGCCACTTCCGTGGAGTGATGAGGCTAAAAAGAAGAGAAGAAATAAAGGCAAAAATAAATGTATGATGTTATATTTCAGAAAAGCAGAGCAATGAGTCAGTGACTGGAGAGGACTGAGGTGACTTGGAATAAGGAGGGATTGTGTTGAACACACTGATGGTGTGACATTTTAATCTGGGTGGATTTAGGGAAGAGGGAGAAGAGACAGGAAGTGCTAACATGAGGAACACCCACTAGCATTCTCACCTAGGGATGGTAGGACGTGGAGAGAGAAACTAGCCAGCATGTCAGGGATCTGAATGGACATGGGCCTTCTCTGTTGGAGTAAAAAAAAATAAGTGAAGGGAACTCTCACTGCCATATTTAAATTTTTTTTAGAGTAATAGTTGTTTTATGACATTGTGTCAATTTCAGCTGTACAGCAGGAAAATAATAGTGAGTCAGTTGTACATGTTGTAGACTTACATCTAACTAGATACACATTTTTAGATTCTTTTCCCATATAGGCCATTACAGAGAATTGAGTAGAGTTCCCTGTGTTACAGAGTAGGTTCTTATTTGTTGTCTATTTTATATATAGTAATGTGTATATGTCAATCCCAGTCTCCCAATTTATCCTCCATTGCCTTTTCCCCTTGGTAACCATGTTTGTTTTCTATATCTGTGACTCTATTTCTGTTCTGAAATAAGTACATTTGTACCATTTTTAAAGAATGGACTTTATTTTAAATTGAAGTGTAGTTGACTTACAATATTGTGTTGATTTCTGCTGTTATTCTCTTCCATTATGGTTTATCACAGGATATTGAATATAGTTCCCTGTGGAATACAGTAGGATCTTGTTGTTTATCCTTCCTATATACTATATATAATTTTTAGATTCCTCACTACCTTATTTGAAAACATAGGTTAAAGACATACTTTAGCCCAGAGGGTCTAGTGGAATGGTTCCAGGAATTGGAGAATGAATGACAAGAGGTAAGGATTCAGAAGGAGATCTACAGAGAGATGTTGGTTTGGGGTCCTGGAGATGGATAGTGACCTAGGACTTGTTGTTACTGAGATGAATAACAATAATAGAAACAAGAGGATTAAACTTGATGATCTTAAAGCAAATTATAGAGACAAGTTTGTGAATTCTGGAGATGAGGGAGGAAGAGATGGCAGTATTGTTTGGTGTGTGAAGAGCATGGGGGTGGGAGTGTTACATGATATCTGTAAATGTTAAAGATTGCTTTTTCTCTAGGTCGTAGATTTTAGGCTTTTTCCTGACTCTGTTCTTATATTGTTCTATAATTACTATTAAATAACTATTTGTCAACAAAAAGAATGAAAAAAATTACATTATTCCAGAAGACGCTAAAATGCTAAATGAGACTTCATCCTAAGAGGGACGGTATAACTTGGAGAGAACAGGACTCCTATTAAAAGCAACTAGAAAAGCTAAATAAAATGGTGATCAATTCAGATATGTCAGAGGATACTAAAGAAAGAACCCTGGAGAGACCAAGGTAGAGCACTTAGATATAAAGCGTACTCATCATGTAATGGATAGTCTCCTTAGGACAACAGCTGGATTTTGGGGATGTGTAGGGCTGAGACCATAAACTGACTGGTGTTCAGAGTCCAGTAGCTCTTGAAATGTCTGGTGATTCTCCCTTTTTTGGCAGGAAGTAGTGAGGAGTCAGACATGACTGAGCGACTTCCCTTTCACTTTTCACTTTCTTGCATTGGAGAAGGAAATGGCACCCCACTCCAGTGTTCTTGCCTGGAGAATCCCAGGGACGGGGGAGCCTGGTGGGCTGCAGTCCATGGGGTCGCTAAGAGTCAAATACAACTGAGCGACTTCACTTTCATTTTTCACTTTCATGCATCGGAGAAGGAAATGGCAACCCACGCCAGTGTTCTTGCCTGGAGAATCCCAGGGACGGGGGAGCCTGGTGGGCTGCCATCTATGGGCTCACACAGAGTCAGACATGACTGAAGCGACTTAACAGCAGCAGCAGCAGAGTCACCAAGGTGAATAAGCATAAGTCCCCTTGTTGTTTAGTCGCTCAGTCGTGTCTGACTTTTTGAGACACAACTGAGCAAGTCCCTTTAGGAAAAGTCTAAGGGAACCGCCACAGTGGATAGCTTCATGGCTCCAGGGATCAAGGGTCCCTAGGACTCAGTCAGTGGGTTCCAAATCTGAATGTGGCCTCAGATCTGATAACCAAGCAAGGGATGGTGTATTTCATCAGGGCGGCTTCTCCCATCTCCCTGCCCTTCCATTCTTGCCCTTTGGTCACTGCTGTCATTGCTTTTGAGCAGAACTTCTGTGGACTGCCTATTTCTCTTGCTTGCAAGGACAACTACACTCTGTTCATCATCTATGCCTTTCCCTGTGGGTCAAGTCTTCTTGGCTCCTCCTCAGCTCATGCTCTGACCTTTCTAGTCTTTATGGTGATGACAGCCTTGCAGCTGATCGTAGATAACCCTTGCCACCTGGTCTTTACTATCGAGATGTGGGCCCAAGCGTTATCCCTATGGCTGCCCATGCACCCTACTCTGTGCCTGCCTCTCCTCCTGTCATTCCTAACTTGCAGAAGAGACCCACCCCTGAACTTCACAGGACTACTTGGGTCCTCTTACCAGTGCATGGCTGATGACCTTGGCTAATGTGTGATTCTCCTGGTCTTTTCATGGAACCTGATCTTCTCTGGTCTTACTATTAATATATCCATTCCAGCACATTTTTCTGTCAGCTTCTTTTTTCCTTCCTATACCAAGTAAAAAAAGTGTTAGTCGTTCAGTCATGTCTGATTCTTTTGTGACCACATGAACTGTAGCCCACCCAGCTTCTCTGTCCATGGAATTCTCCAGGCAAGAATACTGGAGTGGGTAGCCATTCCCTTCTCCAGGGGATCTTACCAATCTAGGGATTGAACCTAGGTCTCCTGCATTACAGGTATATTCTTTATCATCTCAACCACCAGGAAGTCAAATGTCAGGGGAATTCAGGTTTTCTACTTTGCTGAGAGTATGCCATTTTGTTTTTCTAACTCTAAAGAGCCCAACAATGAGTTGGCTCCATCCTTGGGGATCCTAGCTTAGGCATTAAGTCTTGTGTCTCAAGAAAGCATAGCTGAGTAAATCAATCCTTTCTCTTGTAGCCCTACATTCTACCTCCCTTGATCAAACACTATCAGAATCCAATCCCAGGATAATTGCTTATCCACCAATTAAAAATAAAAATTAAAATAAAATTTAAAAAGAAAGAAACATAACCTTAAAAAAAGAATCCAAACCTAGTAGTACTCACATTGCTCACTGTTCCATTCTGGCTAATTATTGCCCCTTTTTTTTTTTTTTTTTTTTTTAACATTTATGAGATTTTCCTCCCTTCTGAGGCTTAGCACATCCCTTGCCAGGTGATACTGGGATTTAACCCTAGTTATCAGCTTAATAGCCGGGAGAAGTGAGGACCAGTCTGGAGGGATACATCTTATATTTCACAGGAGAGAGTCTTCCTTAGCATCTTCCCACATAGCAGAAGTTATACCTCTTGTAAGAAAAGAACGGGCTACTTCTGCAAGCCCAAACTGTTCAAGGGGAGTTACGGAGTCCACCCTCTGGGGGAAGGGGTGGGCAGGAAGCCATGCAAATATCTCCATCTCATGGTTCATGATCTCACATTTTATCCACCAGGCCATGGACTTCACATAACAGGACTGCTTTGCCTGTTTTCCTACTTTGAAATGTTGCAACTCCAACAGATAAGTCTCAACCTGTCAGTCAACTGTGTGGCTCTCCCAACACAGGTGATGGGGACTCAGTGCAAGCTACCCAGCCTGACTGAGGAGGGCTTCTCTGACTCATAAATAGCTACTAACAGCTCATTGGGAGTTTCCCTGGTGGTATAGTCCAAAGAACCCACTTGTCATTGCAGGATATGCAGGTTCAATTCCTGGGTTGAGAAGATGCATTGGAGGAGGAAACCATAACCCACTCCAGTATTCTTGCCTGAGAAATCCCATGGACTGAGGAGCCTAGTGGGCTAAAGTCTATGAGGTCGCAAAAGGTCAGACACAACTTAGCCACTAAACAACAGCAACAACTCCTTGTTGAGTCTTCAGTCTTTCCACCGGGTGTCAATACAACTCAGGAAAACCAGCTGACTCTGCTGCGGTTTTAGGCATTTTCCTCCCTGCCCCCTCCTTGTTTTTTAAATACCCTGCCTCGTCACACCTGCTACAACATTCTTTTTCAACAGGACATTTTCCCAGGTCCCCACTAGTGAAACCAGGCAACTGAGCTGCAGTATGCTGCCAATAATTATTTAGGTTTACCATCAGCTAGGAAAGTGTTCTCTTTACTTCTGGGTGTGTAGCTCGTGAGCTGTTCTCCACGTCGCCATCTTGGTGCCCCTTTTCCCAGCCTAATCCCGGAACCATTTGTGGAAGTGCAGATACTCCAAGTAGCAGACAGCAAAGCAGGAATAAATACGCAAGAATTTCATCAGGAGAAGGCCTATGAGACAAAGGTTCTGCGGAGGCTAAGAGAGCTGGCAGACTACAATGCGAGTTGAACCCAAGGAAAGGATGGAAGGAAGGAAGGTGAGGTAGAAGATCCTAGACCATCCTACAGTCTAAAGGAGGTTCAGCAAAGCTTTTGGTGAGTACAGTAGCCCCCCTTATCCATGAGGGATATATTCTAAGACCCCCAGTGGATGCCTAAAACCACGGACATTATTGAGCCTTACACATACTGTTTTTTCCCATATGTACATATCTATGGGAAAGTTTCATCCATAAATTAGGCACAGTAAGAGGTTAACAACAGAACTAATAATAAAACAGAATGATCATAACAATATTGGGCTTCCCGGTTGGCTCAGTGGTAAAGAATCCATCTGCCAATGCAGGAGATGCAGGTTCGATCCCTGGGTTGGGAAGATTCCTTGGAGGAGGAAATGGCAACCCATCCCAGTATTCTTACCCGGAAAACCATGGACAGAGGAGCCGTGCAGGCTATAGTCCACAGGGTCACATAAAGAGTCGTATATGACGAGCAACCATGCACACGTAACAATATACTATAATACAAGTTATGAATGTGGCCTCTCTCTCCAGTTGTACAAACTTAATGTCTTTTCCACCTTAACTAAATTTGAACCACACATTGTGGCCATAACTTTCCCAGTTTGAGGTGCAACAGCCAAAAAGGAATTTATTTTCCTCCTTTATAGTTTTATGGATAGATTTTCTTTTAAAAACTTATTTTAATTGGAGGCTAATTACTTTACAATATTGTTGTGGTTTTTGCCATACATTGACATGATCAGCCATAGGTGTACATGTGTTCCCCATCCTGAACCCTCCTCCCACCTCCCCCCCATCCCATCCCTCAGGGTCATCCCAGTGCACCAACCCTGTCATACCAGAGATTTAGCAATCTCCGCTTACATTTTTTTTTTCTTTCCTTAATTTGGGAACTTTCACCTTTTCACTTAAAGGAAGCACCATTAGAGTTTCTCTTTGGCCCCTCCAAATTGCCAGCATCCCTGCTCTTGTGTTTGGGGGCTATTACTAAGTAAAATTAGGTGACTTGGAGCACAGGCACTGTGACACTGGGACAGTAACCCAATAACCAAGACGGCTCATAAGTGACTAATAGGCAGGACAAGCTGAACAATGTGATGATTCACATCCCGAGTGGGTCAGAGTAAGACCGTGCAAAATTTCATCCTGTTAACTCAAAAGACATGCAATTTTAAACTTATGAATTATTTATCTCTGGAAATGTTCATGCAATATTTTAGGACTGAAGTTGACCACAGGTACTGAATCTGTGAAAAGTGGAACCGCAGATGATGGGGGACGACTCTATTTGAGCCAAGGTCAGCTGTTAGAGGAGTTCCATATTTGCCAGGCATGAGCCCTCCTCAGAATCCTCACAGTGCTCAGTTATCAGTTGGGATGAGGTTAGTAGGGCTTTCCCTGGTGGCTCAGATAGTGAAGAATCTGCCTACAATGCAGGAGATCTGGGTTCAGTCCCGGGGCCATGAAGATCCCCTGGAGAAGGGAAGGCTACACACTCCAGTATTCTCACCTGGGAAACCCCATGCATAGAGGAGCCTGGTGGGCCACAGTCCACACACACATAAGGGTAGAAAGTATGGCCATGCTGTTCTGTAGCATCTGGTCCCCTTTGTCAATGAAACTCCCTTTAGATGGAGGTCTATAACGTGCAATCCCATGAGCATGACATCTTGGTTTCAGTAATTTTAACTGTTGATTTATTTCTTAAATACTCTAAACTCACAAGGCAAAACTTTCCAGGAGTCTTTAAAAGAAACCTTAGCTTTAGGGTTTGTGTGTGTGTGTGTGTTTAACCATTCCCTTTCTCTTTGATAGTCTCCAAACTCTAAGGTTCATCTCTCCAGGACTTTGAGACTTCTGATTTCTGTTTAACATTTTAGCCTCTTACCAGCCGCTTTCTACTTGGTGTGTTGGCCCTTTGACTAAAGCATGGGGAACTTACAAGTCAAGGAATACACTTGAGGGGGAATTGCACTCAGAATATTGGGTTCATTTCTCTGTAATTCACTTTCCTTCAAGATATTGGTCTTTCTGGTCCTCACTGCTTTGGTAGCTCTGAGTACCAACTTTTATCTTCTCAGGTCAGTGATACTACTGCTCCACAATACATTTTTTGTTTGACCTCTCTTCCAGTGTTAATTTAGCAGCAGACACCCTGATAGGCTTCCCTGGTAGCTTGGATGGTAAAGAATCCGCCTTCAATGTAGGAGACCTGGCTTTGATCCCTGGGTTGGGAAGATCCCCTGGAGGAAGGCATGGCAACCCACTCCAGTATTCTTGCCTGGAGAATCCCCTGGACAGAGGAGCCTGGCAGACTACAGTCCATGGGGTCGCAAACAGTTGGACACAACTGAGCAACTAAGCATAGTACCCTGATGGAAGAAGGTGATAGTAAAAGCAGGCTCATCTTAATACCTTCCCAGTTACTTAGGAGCCTGGCCCTTTAAATTCTGGCTGCTTTGGTTGTTCTCCAATGCCACCATTTATTTTGAATTCTATCAAGATTTTTGTTTGTAATTTATTAAGCTCCTTGAGTTATTCTAGATGGAAAATTGAATCTGATATCAGTCATTCAGTCATAGATGAGTCATATAATATTTAGTTTAAAAAATCTGCATTATTACCCTTGGAGACCCACTTCCCCCTTAGTTCTTAACGTTCAAATCCACTCAGACAAAAACAATTAACATTTTCTTCCTCAAGAGAAAACATATTCTCTGTATTCTTCTCACCATGTCACTGTTATGCTATGCTTTTTTAATCTCAAGATAGACTTGCTGCTGCTGCTGCTACTAAGTCACTTCAGTCGTGTCCGATTCTGTGTGACCCCATAGACGGCAGCCCACCAGGCTCCCCAGTCCATGAGACTCTCCAGGCAAGAACACTGGAGTAGGTTGCCATTTCCTTCTCCAATGCATGAAAGTGAAAAGTGAAAGTGAAGTCGCTTAGTCATGTCTGACTCTTTGTGACCCCATGGACTGCAGCCTACCAGGCTCCTCTGCCCATGGGATTTTCCAGGCAAGAGTACTGGAATGGGTTGCCATTGCCTTCTCTGCAGGATAGACTCAGGCAGTTTTTAAATATGGTTGTTAAAACTTCTATGTAGAAGGCAAGGCATTAAGTATGATATTTTAAATTATATTAAAACTGTATGTTCATGTGCCGGAAGGAAACTGAGGGGGTAGTTTTGTGGGGTGGCTTGTTCCTTAGCTAATGTCTTCCTGGAAAAACCTGGTCGTAAACTAACATTTTCATTGAAACTGTAATTTTCATTACATCAAATATACTATTTCTCTGATTTCTTTTTAAATAAAGAAATGACAGTTTATATTAGTAGTGAATGTATTAGAAAAAAGTGTCAGAGATAAGACATACTTGAAATCTTTCTGAATGTGTGATTTATAAAGGAAACTATTACAAGTATACAGGTTAACATTATACTTCTGAAAATCTGAGCTCTATAACAGTTTTCAGAGTTAACAATTATTTGCTGTGAATCTGTGTTTCTATGTACTTCATAAATAGTTGCTCAGGTTCTATATTTTATAAGTATGCTTTTTAAAGCTTTTCCTTTATGGCAGTTATTGATTTTTATTTCTATGTATTCATTGATTAATGCTTTATTGCTATATAATTTCTATTTTTTTCCTGTCTCAATAGGAAAAAGTATCTAAACATTTTTCAGGATAGCAATCAATGATAATTAAATTAGTTAACCTATGTCAAAATTTCTTAAAACTATGGATAACAGTGATCTCATTTGTGAGAAGTTTTTAATCCTCACAACAGTTCTATAACACACACTTTGTTCCCATTTCACAGATGGGGAAATTTAAAGAGGTTTTATAACCAGCTTAAGTTTACATGCATATAAATAGAAGAGTCAGGAGTTAAAGCCATATTATAGCATATACAGAGCTCCTCCCAGTTAATTCAGTCAAACACTAAATCTAGATTCTTCTGTGAAGGCATTTTGCAGATATGTTTAAAACACTAATCAGTTAAATTAACTGAACAAGAGATTATCCTGTGCAGGCTTGACTTAATCAATTGGAAATTCTTGCATATTCATTCAGGCCCTCTCTGAGTGGGCTTCCCTGGTGGCTCAGAGGGTAAAGCATCTGCCTGCAATATGGGAAACCTGGGTTTGATCCCTGGGTCAGGAAGAGCCCCCTGGAGAAGTAAATGGCAACTCACTCCAGTTCTCTTGCCTGGAAAATCCCATGGATGGAGAAGCCTGGTAGGCTTCATGGGATGGCAAAGAGTCAGACATGGCTGAGCAACTTCCCTTTCACTTTCTTTTCTCTGAGTGGAGGCTTTCCTCCTATGGACCAGCTTTGGCTCCTTCCTCTGGGTTCCAACTAACTGTTGACCCTTTCTGCATGCTCAACAGGCTTCCACAGTTACACAAGCAAATAGACTTACATTTGCTCGTAGATAAAATCTCTTTCTGCTTCTCTTGTTGAACTTTGACTAATACTTCTTCCTTCACTACAGATCTAATACTGAGTCTCAACGTTGGTCAAATTCAGACTGAAAATATAGGGAGGGAGCAGTGAGTTTAACCTAGGATGGAGGGAGAGATGAACCCAGGGGAGAGTCTTTTTTATTGCATCTTTATACCTAGCTATGGAACACATTGTTTTTTTTTTTTTAAGAAATTATCTTTCTGTCATTTGAATTTCTCATGTTCTATGACTTTTGATGTCTTTTCTAAAATTATATGATATTAGAGAAATATAACTAGGACTATATCAGTATTTGTATGGTTAGGCTTTTCTCTTGCTCTCCGTGCCTCCCCTACTTGACCAGGCCCTGCTCTGCACCCATGATTATCCAATCCTCTTAACTGTAAGACTTCATTAACTGGAGCTACTGTTTTTTTTTTTTTTTTTTTTTTTTGCATTTCAGAGTATGTTAGCTGTATTTTTGCTATGTGTCTCTTAATAGCAGGTATACATGCTATGGGAGAAGGCAACGGCACCCCACTCAAGTACTCTTGCCTGAAGAATCCCAGGGATGGCAGAGCCTGGTGAGCTGCAGTCCATGGGCCGCAAAGAGTTGGACATGACTGAGCAACTTCACTTTCTCCTTTCACTTTCATGCATTGGAGAAGGAAATGGCAACCCACTCCAGTGTTCTTGCCTGGAGAATTCCAGGGACGGGGGAGCCAGGTAGGCTGCCGTCTTTGGGGTTGTACAGAGTCGGACACGACTGAAGCGACTTAGCAGCAGCAGCAGCAGCATACATGATATGATCTCACCAACAGAATGTAAAAATTGAAGAAAACAGCCCAAACCATCCCTTTTTTGTAAGGACCTTAGAAACTCTAATCAAATTCTGGCAGGATGGAGAATCTCAAAATTTTAACTCACTTTTCTTATATTTAAAGAGGAACGAAAAAAGAGGTGACTTCTAGGGCTGCATATTAAAACCCAAATCCAGGCTAATAATAACTTTGCAAAATAGTCTTCCTACTCCAACTTTTATCATTTTTATATTTGAAAAATGTCTCCAACATCCCAAAGTGGTTACAATAGGTTTCATGTCACACAATTATTTAGAAATTTTTAAGGTTTAATGCATGAACATGTATATTGGAGTATGAATGGAAAATTGTAGTTGATTAAACAGAATAAGATGGAGAAGCTCTATACAGTCAACAAAAACAAGACCAGGAGCTGACTGTGGCTCAGATCATGAACACCTTATTACCAAATTCAGACTGAAATTGAAGAAAGTAGGGAAAACCGCTAGACCATTCAGGTATGACCTAAATCAAATCCCTTATGATTATACAATGGAAGTGAGAAATAGATATAAGAGCCTAGATCTGATAGATAGAGTGCCTGATGAACTATGGAATGAGGTTCTTGACATTGTACAGGAGACAGGGATCAAGACCATCCCCATGGAAAAGAAACGCAAAAAAGCAAAATGGGGAGGCCTTACAAATAGCTATGAAAAGAAGAAAGGCGAAAAGCAAAGGAGAAAAGGAAAGATATAGGCATCTGAATGCAGAGTTCCAAAGAATAGCAAGAAGAGATAAGAAAGCCTTCTTCAGTGATCAATGCAAAGAAATAGAGGAAAACAACAGAATGGGAAAGACTAGAGATCTCCTCAAGAAAATTAGAGATACCAAGGGAACATTTCATGCAAAGATGGGCTCGATAAAGGACAGAAATGGTCTGGACCTAACAGAAGCAGAAGATATTAAGAAGACATGGCAAGAAAACATGGAACTGTACAAAAATATCTTCACGACACAAATAATCATGATGGTGTGATCACTCATCTAGAGTCAGACATCTTGGAATGTGGAGTCAAGTGAGCCTTAGAAAGCATCACTACGAACAAAGCTAGTGGAAGTGATGGAATTCCAGTTGAGCTATTTCAAATCCTGAAAGATGATGCTGTGAAAGTGCTGCACTCAATATGCCAGCAAATTTGGAAAACTCAGCAGTGGCCATAGAACTGGAAAAGGTCAGTTTTCATTCCAATTCCAAAGAAAGGCAATGCCAAAAATGCTCAAACTACCACACAATTGCACTCATCTCACACGCTAGTAAAGTAATGCTCAAAGTTCTCCAATCCAGGCTTCAGCAATACGTGAACCATGAACTCCCTGATGTTCAACTGGATTTAGAAAAGGCAGAGGAACCAGAGATCAAATTGCCAACATTCGCTGGATCATGGAAAAAGCAAGAGAGTTCCAGAAAAACATCGATTTCTGCTTTATTGACTATGCCAAAGCCTTTGACTGTGTGGATCATACTAAACTGTGGAAAATTCTGAAAGAGATGGGAATACCAAACCACCTGACCTGCCTCTTGAGAAATCTGTATGCAAATCAGGAAGCAACAGTTAGAACTGGACATGGAACAACAGACTGGTTCCAAATAGGAAAAGGAATACATCAAGGCTGTATATTGTCACCCTGCTTATTTAACTTATATGCAGAGTACATCATGAGAAACGCTAGACTGGAAGAAACACAAGCTGGAATCAAGATTGCCAGGAGAAATATCCATAACCTCCGATATGCAGATGACACCACCCTTATGGCAGAAAGTGAAGAGGAACTAAAAGCCTCTTGATGAAGGTGAAAGAGGAAAGCAAAAACTTGGCTTAAAGCTCAACATTCAGAAAACGAAGATCATGGCATCTGGTCCCATCACTTCATGGGAACTAGATGGGGAAACAGTGGAAATAGTGTCAGACTTTATTTTGGGGGGCTCCAAAATCACTGCAGATGGTGACTGCAGCCATGAAATTAGAAGATGCTTACTCCTTGGAAGAAAAGTTATGACCAACCTAGAGAGTATATTCAAAAGCAGAGACATTACTTTGCCGACTAAGGTCCATCTAGTCAAGGCTATGGTTTTTCCAGTGGTCATGTATGGATGTGAAAGTTGGACCGTGAAGAAGGCTGAGCACCGAAGCATTGATGCTTTTGAACTGTGGTGTTGGAGAAGACTCTTGAGAGTCCCTTGGACTACAAGCAGATCCAACCAGTCCATTCTGAAGAATATCAGCCCTGGGATTTCTTTGGAGGGAATGATGCTAAAGCTGAAACTCCAGTACTTTGGCCACCTCATGCGAAAAGTTGACTCATTGGAAAAGGCTGTGATGCTGGGAGGGATTGGGGGCAGGAGGAGAAGGGGACAACCGAGGATGAGATGGCTGGATGGCATCACGGACTCAATGGACATGAGTCTGAGTGAACTCTGGGAGATGGTGATGGACAGGGAGGCCTGATGTGCTGCTATTCATGGTGTCGCAAAGAGTCGAACACGACTGAGTGACTGAACTGAACTGAACTGAAACAGAATACACCTGTGAAAATTATTTAAAACTTTTCAAAGCACTTGCTTATTTTTAAAAATTGATATATAATTGATATACTATCTTAGTTTCATGTGTACAATACAGGGACAAATTTTTTATAGATTATATTCAATTTAAAGTTATTAGTAAATGTTGGTTATATCCCCTGTGCTGTATAATATATCCTTGTAGTTTATTTATTTTATACATTGCAGTTTGTACCTCTTAATCCCCTATCTCTCTCTTACTCCTCCCCACTTCCCTCTCCCCACTGGTTAGAAAGTAGTTTGTTCTCTGTATCTGTGAGTCTGTTTTGTTATGTTCCTTTGTTTTATTTTTTTAGATTTCATGTATAAGCAATTACATGTAGTATTTGTCTCTCTCTGTTTGACTTACTCCACTAAGCATAATGAAACGCATAGTGAATCCATGTTGTGAATGGATTAGTGAATCTAGATTCATCCATGTTGTTACAAATGGCGAAATTTCATTCTTTTTATGGCTGAGTAGTACTCAGTTCTGTGCATGTATAATGTATACCACATCTTCTTTATCTGTTCATCTGTTGATAGGTTGTATTTTTGCTGTGTGTCTCTTAACAGCAGGTATACATGATATGGGAGAAGGCAATGGTTGCTTCCATATCTTGGCTATTGTAACAAATTTTGTTATGAACATTGGGGTGCCTGCATCTTTTCAAATTATTGGTTTTTGTTTTCTTAGGATATACATCCAGCAGTAGAATTGCAAGAGCATAGATAGTTCTATTTTTAGGTTTTGAGGAACCTTCATACTCTTTTCCTTTATGGTTGCACCAATTTATATTCCCACCAACAGGGAAAAAGTGTTTGCCTTTCTCCATACCCTAACCTTTGTTATTTGTGGTCTTTTAGATGATAGATATTCTAACAGGTGTGAGGTGATAGCTCATTGTGGTTTTGATCAATATTTCTCTGATTACTATTGTTGCACTTTCCTTGTGCTTGTTGGCCATCTATATGTCTTCCTTGAAAAAATGTTCAGATTTTCTGCCTGTTTTTTGCCTTTTAATATTGAGTTGTAGGAGCTGTTGATATATTTTGAATACTAAGCCCTCATTGGAGAAGGCAATGGCAACCTACTCCAGTACTCTTGCCTGGAAAATCTCATGGATGGAGGAGCCTGGTAGGCTGCAGTCCATGGGGTCGCTAAGTCGGACACAACTGAGCGACTTCACTTTCACTTTTCACTTTCACCCATTGGAGAAGGCAATGGCAACCCATTCCAGTGTTCTTGCCTGGAGAATCCCAGGGACGGCAGAGCCTGGTGGACTGCCGTCTATGGGGCTGCACAGAGTCGGACACGACTGAAGCGATTCAGCAGCAGCAGCAGCAGCAGCAGCAGCAGCAAGCCCTCATTGGTTATATCATTTGCAAATATTTCCCCCATTCATTTGGCTGTCTTCATTTTGTGGATGGTTTCCTTTACTGTGCAAAATCTTTTAAGTTTAATTAAGTACCATTTGTTTATATTTGCTTGTTTCCTTTGACTTTGGGGATAGATCAATGAAATACTGCTGTGATTTATATCAGAGTCTTCTGCCTATGTTTGCTACTAGGAATTCTGGTCTTGCATTTAGGTCTTTAATCCATGTTGAGTTTATTTTTGTTTGTTGTTTGAGAAAATGGTCTAATTTCATTCTTTTGCCTATAGCTATCTAGTATTTATGGTAACCAAATAAAAGAGTGGTAACAGAATACCATGAAATCATATACAAAATCAAAGAATGTTTTATGTGGCCTTAGAAAGTAGTAAAATACTCTAACCTATTGGTTAAGGAAAAATCCAAACAAAGGTCCAAAATAAGATAACCCTTGGGAGACCCTATCAGACAATGCTTCATTATGACAGTTGCTACTTGTTATCATAAAATAAGCTCCAGAGATGATTCTTGATTACGCACTCAATTTTGGGTTGGGTTGAGTTTTAAATAACTCTTATTTACTCTTCCATTCTGAGGATAGGAAAAGAAAAAGGCAAGTTTTATCTCCTTAGAGATACACTTGCAATATTTATCTATGTGTGTGAATTCTACTTTTTCAAGGTTCAGGAAATCTGTTAGAGGGATCTGACCAGCAAAGAATTAATTGATCTATTATATTGTCCATGAGGCTGTGTCCTTGGTACCATAGAAGGTGTAAGACCAATTTCCTGGAGCACTTTGTGGACATAGATTCCAGACTTGAATTACACCCTTGTTCTTTGGTGAGCTTCTTGTTGTTGCTCAGTCATGTCTGACTCTTTGCGACTCCAAGGACTGCAGCACACCAGGCTTCCCTGTCCTTCAATATCTCTTGGAGTTTGCTCAAACTCACGTCCATTGAGTAGGTGATATCGTCCAATCATCTCACCCTCTGTCACCCCCTTTTCCTCCTGCCTTTAATCTTTCCCAGCATCAGGATCTTTTCCAATGAGTTGGCTCTTCACTTCAGGTGGCCAAGGTATTGGAACTTCACTTTCAGGATCTCTTCTTCCAGTGAATATTCAGGGTTGATTTCCTTTAAGATTGACTGGCTGATCTCCTTGAAGTCCAAGGGACTCTCAAGAGTCTTCTCCAACACCACATTTCAAAAGCATCAATTCTTCAGTGCTCAGCCTTCTTTATGGTCCAACTCTCACATCCATCCATGACTGCTGGAAAAACCATAGCTTTGACTAGACAGACTAAAATTTTACACAGTTCACTGTACATCAAGGTTGAAAAACTGTCTTGCATGAAAAATATACTTAGAAATCATGTGAATAAAAGGAAAAGAAAACATTATTGTTAAAGAAAGATTAAAGTCCTCGCAACGTGCCATCTACACGTGGACACTCGTTCCTCCTGGAGTCGCTCAGGTGGAGGAGTCCTTGCTTCTGCCCAGCTCTCTCATCATACTGTGTTTCTACCCAATGGGATACACTAAGGCAAACAAATCCTTCTCTGAAGAGGTCTTACAGAAACTGTGGACAAATAACAAACTTTTGGCATTAAAACAGGTTAACACATACATAGCCTTTAGTAATAATGTACATTTAAGCATATTTCTCTTGGACTAGTGACAAGGAAAAATGAACATGCTTGTTAACAATGTCAAAAAGTTTTAAAATTCAGTGTCCAAGCAATTCCTAATGATGCTTCTGTAGCTTTAAGCTCTAAACAGTATGGAATTTATGCAAATGCATTAAAGAATTCAAGCTTGGCAAATTATACCCAAGCAGGTTATTAAACTATATATACAGAAAGTAAATGATAAATACAGAATTAAAAGAGTCCTTCTGTTTTCCTTAGAGCCTTAAAAACCTGCACACGTGCTGGTTGTGTTGGCAAAGTGAAGTCTCTGCTTTTTAATATGCTATCTAGGTTGGTCATGGATTTTCTTCCAAGGAGCAGGTGTATTTTAATTTCATGGCTGCAGTCACTGTCCACAGTGTTTCTGGAGCCCAAGAAAATAAAGTCTGCCACTGTTTCTATTGTTTCCCCATCTAATTGCCATGAAGATGGTGAGCTTATTGCTCTGACTAAATTGAATGCTCAAATAGGAACCCCCATCCCCCTAAATATGATTTTGGCTACACAATTGATTTGTGTATTGATATCTCAATTTTTGAAAGAGACAGATTCCTATTAACCTGTGAAGATAACTTTGTTACCATTGAAATGAAAGGTTTAGTATAAAAAAAGAATTGTGAGAGTCAGCCTTAAAGATGTCTTACAGAAAAAAGATAGCATATAAAGAATGCTTTTTTTTAAAATTCTGCAAAACCAGTCTTAAGTTATTGAGGCTTAGAGAAAGAACAATGTTTCATATGTCCATCAAAAATATCAACAATATTCTAAGTGAAACACACATAACTACTCAAGACTCCCACATTAGTTAAATCAGTACTCTGTAATTATTGTTCCTCTTGGTCTAAAACCCATTTGCTTTCAAGAGGTTGTCTGCTTCTGGAATAAAAACTCTTGAGTCAGTCCTCTGATGCAATCTTTAGAGTCATCCAAGATATATCCCCTTAAACTCCAAAGCTGCTACTAATGAATCTATTTCTTCAAATATAAGTAGTTCAAACACATTCTAAGCTTCTTTCCAGGATGTATTGACAGTTTTTTATTTGAAAACCAAATTTCTGACCTATAGCAGAGCCTTCAGATAAGCAGGAAAGGAGGCAGAAATGCCTATTGTGGTGTGAAAGGCTGTGGTTAGTTTATTACCGTAACCAGCAGTATCAGCGGAGAAGGCAATGGCAACCCACTCCAGTACTCTTGCCTGGAACATCCCATGGATGGAGGAGCCTGGTAGGCTGCAGTCCATGGGGTCGCTAAGAGTCGGGCATGACTGAACGACTTTATTTTCACTTTTCACTTTTCGCTTTCATGCACTGGGGAAGGAAATGGCAACCCACTCCAGTATTCTTGCATGTAGAATCCCAGGGACAGAGAAGCCTAGTGGGTTGCCATCTATGGGGTCACACAGAGTCGGACATGACTCAAGCAACTTAGCAGCAGCAGCAGTATCAGAGTGGAGCAGGGTGATATACTCTATTGAGATAAAGGCATTACCTTGGCATGAGGATTTGACCAGTGGTTTTTCTGAGGGATGAGTAAGAGTGAAATGATCAAGCTTTCTCTTTTTAAATTTTTTATTGAAGTATGTAGACTTACAATATCATGTTAGATACAATATGTATGTGTACAGCACATCAATTCAGTTTATATGTGTATGGAGAATGCACATATATATTCATTCTCATATTCTTTTCCCTTATTGATTATTACATAATATTGAGTATAGTTCCCTATGCTATATAGTATGTCCTTTTGGTTATCTATTCTATATATATAGTGTGTGTATGTTTAATCCCAGCCTCCTGCTTTATCCCTTCTTCCACCTCCATTTGGTGATCATCAGTTTGTTTTCTGTGTCTGAGTTTCCTTCTGTTTGGAAAATAAGTTCATTTCCTTTTTTCCCCCTAGATTCCACAAATAAGCAATAGAATATGTTTGTCTCTCTCTGACTTACTTTACTTAGTGTGCTAATCTCTAGGTCTACCCATGTTGCTGAAAATGGCATTATTTTTTATGGCTGAGTAATATTCCAAGGTTTCTATTTTTTTTTCATTTTCTGAATGTTGAGGTTTTTTTTTTTATTTATTTATTTATTTATTTTAAATTACAATACTGTATTTGTTTTGCCATACATTGACACAAATCAGCCATAGGTGAACACAATCTCCCAATGCCGAAGCCCCCTCCCACCTCCCACCCCACATCCTCCACTTGAATCATCCTGTGCATCAGCCCCATGCATCCTGCATCCTACATTGAACATAGATTGGCGCTTCGTTTCTTACAGGAAAATATACGTTTCATTGCCATTCTCCCAAACCATCCCACCCTTTCCCTCTCCCTCAGAGTCCAAAAGTCCACTCTATACCTCTGTGTCTCTTGGTTGTCTCACATACAGGGTCATCATTACTGTCTTCTAAATTCCATATATATGTGTCAGTATACTGTATTGGTGTTTTTCTTTCTGGCTTACTTCACTCTATATAATCGGTTCCAATTTCATCCATCTCATTAGAACTGAGTCAAATTTATTCTTTTTAAGGGCTGAGTAGTATTCCATAGTGTATATGTACCACAGCTTTCTTATCCATTCATCTGCTGATGGACATCTAGGTTGCTTCCATGTCCTGGCTATTATAAACAGCGCTGCAATGAACATTGGGGTACATGTGTCTCTTTCAATTCTGGTTTCCTCGGTGTGTATGCCCAGCAGTGGGATTGCTGGGTCATAAGGCAGTTCTGTTTGCAATTTTTTAAGGAATCTCCACACTGTTTTCCATAATGGCTGTACTAGTTTGCATTCCCACCAGCAGTGTAAGAGAGTTCCCTTTTCTCCACATCCTCTCCAGCATTTATTGCTTGTAGACTTTTGGATCGCAGCTATTCTGACTGGTGTGAAATGGTACCTCATTGTGGTCTTGATTTGCATTTCTCTGATAATGAGTGATGTTGAGCATCTTTTCATGTGTTTGTTAGCCATCCGTATGTCTTCTTTGGAGAAATGCCTATTTAGTTCTTTGGCCCATTTTTTTATTGGATCGTTTATTTTTCTGGAGTTGAGTTGCATAAGTTGCTTATATATCTTTGAAATTAGTTGTTTGTCAGTTGTTTCATTTGCTATTGTTTTCTCCCATTCAGAGGGCTGTCTTTTCACCTTGCTTATAGTTTCCTTTGTTGTGCACAAGCTTTTAATTTTAATTAGATCCCATTTGTTTATTTTTGCTTTTATTTCCAGTATACTGGGAGTTGGATCATAGAGGATCCTGCTGTGATTTGTGTCGGAGAGTGTTTTGCCTATGTTCTCCTCTAAGAGTTTTATAGTTTCTGGTCTTACATTTAGATCTTTAATCCATTTTGAGTTTACTTTTGTGTGTAGTGTTAGAAAGAGGTCTAGTTTCATTCTTTTACAAGTGGTTGACCAGTTTTCCCAGCACCACCTGTTAAAGAGACTGTCTTTACTCCATTGTATATTCTTGCCTCCTTTGTCGAAGATAAGGTGACCATAGGTGTGTGGGTTTATCTCAGGGCTTTCTATTTTGTTCCATTGATCTATATTTCTTCTTTGTGCCAGTACCATACTGTCTTAATGACTGTGGCTTTGTAGTAGAGCCTGAAGTCAGGCAAGTTGATTCTTCCAGTTCCATTCTTCTTTCTCAAGATTGCTTTGGCTATTCGAGGCTTTTTGTATTTCCATACAAATCTTGAGATTATTTGATCTAGTTCTGTGAAAAATACTGCTGGTAGCTTGATGGGAATTGCATTGAATCTGTAGATTGCTTTGGGTAGTATACTCATTTTCACTATATTCACTCTTCCGACCCATGAGCATGGTATATTTCTCCATCTATTAGTGTCCTCTTTGATTTCTTTCATCAGTGTTTTATAGTTTTCGATATATAGGTCTTTAGTTTCTTTAGGTAGGGATATTCCTAAGTATTTTATTCTTTTCGTTGCAATGGTGAATGGAATTGTTTCCTTAACTTCTTTTCTACTTTCTCATTATTAGTGTATAGGAATGCAAGGGATTTCTGAGTGTTGATTTTATATCCTGCAACTTTACTATATTCATTGATTAGCTCTAGTAGTTTTCTGGTCGAGTCTTTAGGATTTCCTATGTAGAGGGTCATGTCATCTGCAAACAGTGAGAGTTTTACTTCTTCTTTTCCAATTTGGATTCCTTGTATTTCTTTTTCTGCTCTGATTGCTGTGGCCAAAACTTCCAGTATGATGTTGAATAGTAGTGGTGAAAGTGGACACCCTTGTCTTGTTCCTGACTTTAGGGGAAAAGCTTTCAATTTTTCACCATTGAGGATAATGTTAGCTGTGGGTTTGTCATATATGGCTTTTATTATGTTGAGGTATGTTCCTTCTATTCCTGCTTTCTGGAGAGTTTTTATCATAAATGGATGTTTAATTTTGTCAAAGGCTTTTTCTGCATCTATTGATATAATCATATGATTTTTATTTCTCAGTTTGTTAATGTGATGAATTACATTGATTGACTTGCAGATATTGAAGAATCCTTGCATCCCTGGGATAAAGCCCACTTGGTCATGGTGTATGATCTTTTAATGTGTTGCTGGATTCTGATTGCTAGGATTTTGTTGAGGATTTTGCATCTATGTTCATCAGTGATATTGGCCTGTAGTTTTCTTTTTTTGTGGTGTCTTTGTCAGGTTTTGGTATTAGGGTGATGGTGGTCTCATAGAATGAGTTTGGAAGTTTACCTTCCTCTGCAATTTTCTGGAATAGTTTCAGTAAGATAGGGGTTAGCTCTTCTCCGAAATTTTTGGTAGAATTCAGCTGTGAAGCCGTCTGGACCTGGGCTTTTGTTTGCTGGAAGATTTCTGATTACAGTTTCAATTTCCGTGCTTGTGATGGGTCTGTTAAGATTTTCTATTTCTTCCTGGTTCAGTTTTGGAAAGTTGTACTTTTCTAAGAATTTGTCCATTTCTTCCAAGTTGTCCATTTTATTGGCATATAAATGCTGATAGTAGTCTCTTATGATTCTTTGTATTTCTGTGTTGTCTGTCGTGATCTCTCCATTTTCATTGCTAATTTTGTTGATTTGATTTTTTTTCTTTGTTTCTTGATGAGTCTGGCTAATGGTTTGTCAATTTTATTTATTCTTTCAAAAACCAGCTTTTTGCTTTGTTGATTTTTGCTATGGTCTCTTTTGTTTCCTTTGCATTTATTTCTGCCCCAATTTTTAGGATTTCTTTCCTTCTACTAACTCTGGGGTTCGCTATTTCTTCCTTTTCTAGTTGCTTTAGGTGTAGAGTTAGGTTATTTATTTGGCTTTTTCTTGTTTCTTGAGGTATGCCTGTATTGCTATGACCTTTCCTCTTAGGACTGCTTTTATAGTGTCCCACTTGTTCTGTGTAGTTGTGTTTTCATTTTCATTCGTTTCGATGCATATTTTGATTTCTTTTTTGATTTCTTCTGTGATTTGTTGATTATTCAGAAGGGTGTTGTTCAGCCTCCAAATGGTGGAATTTTTAATAGTTTTTCTCCTATAATTGAGATCTAACCTTAGTGCATTATGGTCAGAGAAGATGCTTGGAATAATTTTGATTTTTTTGAATTTATCAAGGTTAGATTTATGACCCAGAATGTGATCTATCCTGGAAAAGGTTCCGTGTGCACTTGAGTAAAAGGTGAAATTCATTGTTTTGGGGTGAAATGTCCTATAGATATCAATTAGGTCTAACTGGTCTATTGTATCGTTTAACGTTTGCGTTTCTTTGTTAATTTTCTGTTTAGTTGATCTGTCCATAGGTGTGAGTGGGGTATTAAAGTCTCCCACTATTATTGTGTTATTATTAATTTCCCCTTTCATGCTTTTTAGCAATTGTCTTACATATTGCGGTGCTCCTATGTTGGGTGCATATATATTTATAATTGTTATATCTTCTTCTTGGATTGATCCTTTAATCATTATGTAGTGGCCTTCTTTGTCCCTTTTCACAGCCTTTGTTTTAAAGTCTATTTTATCGGATATGAGTATTGCTACTCCTGCTTTCTTTTGGTCTTTATTTGCATGGAATATCTTTTTCCAGCCCTTCACTTTCAGTCTGTATGTGTCTGTTGTTTTGAGGTGGGTCTCTTGTAAGCAGCATATATAGGGATCTTGTTTTTGTATCCATTCAGCCAGTCTTTGTCTTTTGGTTGGGGCATTCAACCCATTTACATTTAAGGTAATTATTGATAAGTATGCTCCTGTTGCCATTTACTTTATTGTTTTGGGTTCGGGTTTATACGTCCTTTTTGTGTTTCCTGTCTAAAGTCTATCCTTTAGTATTTGTTGGAGAGCTGGTTTGGTGGTGCTGAATTCTCTCAGCTTTTGCTTGTCTGTAAAGCTTTTGATTTCTCCTTCATATTTGAATGAGATCCTTGCTGGGTACAGTAGTCTTGGCTGAAGGTTATTACCTTTCATCACTTTAAGTATGTCTTGCCATTCCCTCCTGGCCTGAAGAGTTTCTATTGAAAGATCTGCAGTTATTCTTATGGGGATCCCCTTGTGTGTTATTTGTTGTTTTTCCCTTGCTGCTTTTAATATTTGTTCTTTGTGTTTGGTCTTTGTTAGTTTGATTAAAATATGTCTTGGGGTGTTTCGCCTTTGGTTTATCCTGTTTGGCACTCTCTGGGTTTCTTGGACTTGGGTGATTATTTTCTTCCCCATTTTAGGGAAGTTTTCAACTATTATCTCCTCAATTATTTTCTCATGGTCTTTCTTTTTGTCTTCTTCTTCTGGGACTCCTATAATTCGAATGTTGGATCGTTTCATATTGTCTTGGAGGTCTCTGAGGTTGTCCTCATTTCTTTTAATTCGTCTTTCTTTTTCCCTCGCTGATTCATTTATTTCTACCATTCTATCTTCTATTTCACTAATCCTATCTTCTGCCTCCGATATTCTACTATTTGTAGCCTCCAGAGTGTTTCTGATCTCATTTATTGCATTATTCATTATATGTTGACTCTTTTTTATTTCTTCTAGGTCCTTGTTAAACCTTTCTTGCATCTTCTCAATCCTTGACCCCAGGCTGTTTATCTGTGATTCCATTTTGATTTCAAGATTTTGGATCATTTTCACTATCAGTATTTGGAACTCTTTCTCAGGTAGATTCCCTAAGTCTTCCTTTTGTTTGGTTTGGTGGGCATGTCTCCTGTTCCTTTACCTGCTGGGTATTCCTCTGTCTCCTCATCTTGGTTATATTGCTGCGTTTGGGGTGGCTTTTCTATATTCTGGGAATTTGTGGAATTCTCTTTCTTATAGAGCTTCCTCTCTGTGTTTGGGGTTATATCAGTGGCTTGTCAAAGTTTCTTGATTAGGGAGGCTTGTGTTGGAGTTCTGGTGGGTGGAGCTGGATTTCCTCTCTCTGGAGTGCTGTAACGTGTGAAGTAATGGGTTATGAGACGTCAGTGGTTTTGGAGTATTTTGAGTTGCCTGTGTATTGAAGCTCAGGGGCTTGTTCTTGTGTTGCTGGAGAATTTGTGTGGTATGTCTTACTCTGGAGCTTGTTGGCCCTTGGGCGGTGCTCAGTTTCAGTATAGGTATGAAGGCGTTTGATGAGCTCTTATTAGATAATGTTCCCTGTATTCAGGAATTCTTTGATGATCTCAAGATTTGGACTTACGCCTCCTGATTCTGGTTTTCGGATTTATTTTTACAACAGCCTCATGATTTCTTAGTATTTCTTCCTAGTGAACCACTATAAGATAATGTGGAGAAGGCAATGGCACCCCACTCCAGTACTCTTGCCTGGAAAATCCCATGGACAGAGGAGCCTGGTAGGCTGCAGTACATGGGGTCGCTAAGAATCAGACACGACTGAGTGACTTCACTTTCACTTTTCACTTTTGTGCATTGGAGAAGGAAATGGCAACCCACTCCAGTGTTCTTGCCTGGAGATTCCCAGGGACAGGGGAGCCCGGTGGGCTGACGTCTATTGGGTCGCACAGAGTCAGACACGACTGAAGCAACCAAGCGACTTTAAACAGACCTCATGCGCACTGCCTGGAGAAGGAAATGGCAGCCCACTCCAGCATCCTTGCCTGGAGAATGCCATGGGTGGAGGAGCCTGGGGGCTACAGTCTGTGGGTCGCAAAGAGTCAGACACGACTGAGCGACCAAACCACCACCACCACCGTAAGATAATGAAGAAGCTCAGATTAGTCTCTGAGAAAACAAATCCAAATATTATGAAGATACCGTCTTACTTTTAAAAGTTTTACTGTATGCTGATATTCAGGGAAGTTATGTATAGCTGGGGATTTCTTAATCCAAAATTATCAAGCTGGTCTGATTTGTTCAAGATTCACTTGTTCACACCAACTTAATTTCTAATTAAAAAATGCCTCTGAGATAGCAGTTTTGGTGAGAAAGATTTTTCATTTTCCTCTCAAAGAGTTAGCCCATTAAAATATTAGAAATTTTATGTCTTTATTTTCTAGAAATACTCAAATTATGTCTGTGACTTTTAGTTTCTATATCAGAACATACCTCACTTATTTCTAGAGACTTGCATCTAATGTATTCATGCAGTACCCTCTTGGGTAGGAAAACATTTCATACACACAATGAGAATTAAAGGCTTTTTCAGTTAAAGACACAGACACATGTACAGACTCTGCAATTTCAATTCAATGATTTTGGCTGCAGGTCAAATTCAATGTGAAAACACACAAATCACTAGTCCAGGTTCCAGACTGCTATTCTCCCTTCCAATGAGCATAACATGTCTTCTTAATTGGTTTGAACTCATAAATAGACTCACAAAGAGACCAATAACTCAGGCAATCTATTAGAGAACAAATCTGTCTGTGCCCACTAGAGATCATTAACTGTTCAAACCATATACACATATTTGCATTCTTTGCTGTCTTGTGAAAACCAGAAACAGAATCAAACTTAATCCAGAAATAGAAAATAAAACCATAGAATGAGAAATTGAAACAGAATCAGGAGTAATTTCTGTTGCCACTTGGCATTCTCTCAAAGAGGCAAGAAGAGTGTGCTGTGCTTGAAATATGAGGTGCATTTTCTTGGGAAACTCAGTCTAATTGGTTTAGCAAGATGGTTTCCACATGAACATCTCAGGGAAACTTCCCCAAACTCTCATGGTGTAATTTTTTGGAGTTCAAAATATGACTTACACAGAGTGAGCACATCAAATGTTTGTTAATGAAATAATGATAAAACTTGAACTTGGGTTCAAAAATGCAGAAAAGACAAAAGGATTTTGGTGACCCAATGAAAGAATGATGGAATGTGATTGTAAAATTACATGCAAGGCTGGAGTGATGGTTAATTTTATTTGTTACCTTGATTAGGCTAAAGCTTGCCCAGATATTTGGTCAAACATTATTTCTGCATTCATCTGTAAGGAGGTATTTGTGTCTGTTTGCTGTCACTTCTGCAGAGAAAGATTTTGGTAATAAAATAGATAGGATGATTCGTTTTGTGGATATCAAGTCATCTTTTCTCAGTTATCCTGTCATCCACAGTGGGCTCCAAGAATGGTGTACCTCCTCTTCTGGAGGAAGGGTTAATGCATCACTGGTGTGTGTGTGCATGCTAAGTCACATTGCAACCCCTGCGACTGTAGCCCGCTAGGTTCCTCTGTCCATTGGATCCTCCAGGCAAGAATACCGGTGTGGGTTGCAATTCCCTCCTCCAGGGAATCTGCCCGACCCAGGATTCGAACCCCCATCTGTTATGTCTGCCTGCCTTCGGAGATGGGTTCTTTACCACTAGTGCCACGTGGGAAGCCCTCAAAGGTTATGTGTGTCCATATTACTCCATCCAGTTGTTCTCCTTCCGTGAAGAACGCAGACAAATTCAACAGATAAAGGCATACAAGTTAAAATAAATAAAAAGCTAAAACTTTGGGGTTGTAATTTTGTCTATGAACAGAATTAATGCTTCTTGATAGGAGAAAAGCATTTCCATTGTTATTAACCAGGAATAATTTGTCTTGCTATTTGATTTCTACAAGTTAGTTAACAGTCTTTATAGAGCTGTAACATCTTCCCTGGTGGCTCAGAGGTTAAAGCATCTGCCTCCAAGGCAGGAGACCCGGTTCGATCCCTGGGTCGGGAAAATACCCTGGAGAAGGAAATGGCAATCCACTCCAGTATTCTTGCCTGGAAAATCCCATGGACAGAGAAGCCTAGTAGGTTACAGTCCATGGGGTCGCAAAAAGTCGGACACGACTGAGCGACTTCACCTTCACCTTCATAGAGCTGTAAAATAGCTCAATCGACAGTAAATAGAAAAATAAAATAGGTTAGATATTTCTAGGTAATCAGATAAACCTTTAATATAAAAATGAATTTCATACATAGTTCAGTCCAAGCTGTACATGAAGGGAAAAATCTGCCTAAATTAATTCCTTCCTTAAAATTCAATTATATTACAAATGTACACTTTATCTAAGATGGGTATTTCTGGAAGTTTCATGAGCTATGTTACTATGCATCACAAAAGAATACAAGTTCTGTATGTGATAGCTTAGACTCTGAAAAATGATCTTGAGTATCTCAAAAGTATACAATAAATTAGCATTTTCCTCTGTCATCTACCTCCAATGCCCTGCTTTACCAAAGGCTGGGTAACTTCAAATTTTACAAATAAAATTAATTTGTGAAAATGTTGAATGTTTCTTATTTATAATTGAAAAATGCAGCATTTCAATCCACACTGAATAATCTCCAGTTCAACAAATACCCACTGATTATGTTCATAAAAATTCAAACAAAATTTTTGTCGTTCAATTCTTTTGGTCAGGATGTTCAGATCAGGAGTGGAACATAATTTGGTTTTACTTTTAAAGCAGTCTTTTACAATGCAAAGTTTTAGTTTTCTTTCTCTGAAAATAAAGGTGAACAATTTTAGATATAGATTTCTACAAATCATAGGAAAAGGTCTTCAGCTCAGTTCAGTTCAGTTGCTCAGTCGTGTCCGAATCTGCAACCCCATAAATTGCAGCATTCTAGGCCTCCTTGTCCATCACCAACTCCTGGAGTCCCCTAGACTCATGTCCATGGAGTCAGTGAATCCATCCAGCCATCTCATCCTCTGTTGTCCCCTTCTCCTCCTGCCCCCAATCCCTCCCAGCATCAGAGTCTTTTCTGATGAGTCAACTCTTTGCAGTTTCTAGGAAAAGTGTCACAAGTAAATTCTCAAATGCTGGGGGTAAAAGTGTGCATTCCTGATTAAACACAGATAATACTTTTTTGCTTTTAGTTTTTGACATCATTCTGTGGTCCATTCAGCTAACAGTCTATAATCCCTTCCTCTCTTTCATTGGATTCATGTAGGGCAGAAATTCTCAATCTTGGCTACACATAGAACCACCTAGAGAGGGTTTTTTTTTTTTTTTTTTTAACATTAATATGATGCTTAGAAAACATCCCACACAAATGGGGTGAGGATAAAGCCAAGAATCAGTATTTTTCAAAACTTTACTCCACATGATTCAAATGTACAGCTACTATTTGGAGACACTGCATGCATGCATGCTTGGTTGCTCAGTTGTGTCTGACTCTTTGTGACCACATAGACTGTAGACTGCCAGGCTCCTATGTCCTTGGGATTCTTCAGGCAAGAATACTGGAATGGATACCATGCCCACCTCTAGGGGATCTTCCCAACCCAGGAATGGAAACCATGTCTCCTGTATCTCCTGAAACCCCCAACTTTATAAAATAACTATTCATTGTAGTGGTCAACAAGCATTCATTAATTATATTAATACCATATGTTTATATTATATAATCATTAATTATATATGTAAACTGGGTCAGCTATCAAAATTATTTTCTTTCAAGAAGCATGGTATTAAAAATTACATAGCAGATTCTTTGCCAGGCACTATGCATGCAAAGCTGTACTAATCATTATTTGCAATGATAATTCTTGAATGGGATAAATCTTTTAAAAATACAGGTTGCCATAATTTCTGTGTTTTTATTTGCTAAAATTTTTGCTTAATTACTGCTTCTGTATATATTATTTCAATTTTATTTCTGGATGCAATTATGTAAAAGAGATTTGTTTAGGATTTGATCTGTGGTGAATCCCTTTTAGCAAGATGACAGCATAATGAGAGAAGGTTAAGTACTCAAGGCAGTGTGCAGCTGTGGATCACTAAAGATTAGCACAGGAAGGAAACCCAGTATATAGAAGCCATCTGGCCAGAGGGAATTGAACAAATCCTCCCTAGGAAATAGAGCTTTTGTTAACTTTAGTTACAGCTCAGAACAGAAATGTTTGAAACTCTCTTAATAAAATGAGTGATTCAAGATTCCAGAGAATATCCTGCAGTGATGTCTTCAGATGTAATGGGCATGGCCCTCTTCCAGATGTCTCTAGCTAAAATAAAAAGGAGCTCTAGTTACATAGCTCAGTGCTCTGACACATTTCATCATCATACAGATGATGAGCACATTTTTATCTAGATGAAGACATTTAGAAAAATGAAATTATAACCCAAGCATTTATGGCACAGTTGGCTTTTTTGTTGTTCATCATAAATTTACAATGCTTTAGTGACTGCTTCAGAGAAGGCAATGGTACCCCACTCCAGTACTCTTGCCTGGAAAATCCCATGGATGGAGGAGCCTGGTGGGCTACCGTCCATGGGGTCGCTAAGAGCCGGACACGACTGAGTGACTTCTCTTTGACTTTTCATTTTCATGCATTGGAGAAGGAAATGACAACCCACTCCAGTGTTCTTGCCTGGAGAATCCCAGGGATGGGGGAGCCTGGTGGGCTACCGTCTGTGGGGTCGCACAGAGTCGGACATGACTGAAGCGACTTAGTAGTAGTAGTAGTAGTGACTGCTTAGACATTCATTTATCTTTCTTTTGTTGTTCTTCACTCTACTTTTCATCTGAGGTCCATTTTTGCTTGTACTTTTCCCAGGCTTGTCCAAATTTGGAACTGCCTTTCTCATTAATACTTGCTGTAAAAAATAGATGGCTATCAGAGAAATGACAAAATCCATACTTTACGTTGTATAGATTTTAGCTCAATCTTTTAATTATAGCTAAAAATGCAATCTGATTTGGTTTCTAATTTGAAGTCTTAAGTCTTCTTGATTTCTAAGAATACTATACTTTTTCATTCAACAGATAATTCACTGAGTGCTTCCATGAACCAGACTTTGTTCTAGATACTGGGAGATACAGCGGTTGACCAAAAAAAAAAAAAAAAAAGGAATAAAAAAACACTGCTGCCATGGATCTTCCACAGTAAATACGTATATCTATACCTTTATGTCAAAATATTCTTAATAACAATCTGTTTTTCAATGGAACAGACCAGAATGAAAACACACAAACACACCTTATATGTTAAGGGGAAACCAGTGGTCCCTGAATTGGGAGTTTAGAAAGGTACTAGTTTTTAAAAAGGATGACCAGGGTATGCATCCCTGAGAAATTGATAGTTGGACAAAAACCTGAAGGAGATGCCCCATGTCACAGAATGTTATCATGTGACAGGGTCAGAGGGGTTGGGCCAATAGCTCATTTTAATAGGTGTATAGATAGAATCCTGGGAGCAGCACACAGCTTTTTGATGTACTTGCATATGGTCCTTGGAGAAGTGGAAGCCTTATCAGGAGTGGGAGGGTCAAAAATCAGTTGTTTGATCTAAACCATCTATGCTCTCACTTTAAAGTGCAAGTGTCCAACTCTTTGCAACTCCATCGAGTATACTGTCCATGGAATTCTCCAGGTCAGAATACTGGAGTGGGTAGCCATTCCCTTCTCCAGGGGATCTTCCCAACCCAGGGATCAAATCCAGGTCTCCCGCATTGCAGGCAGATTCTTTACCAGCTGAGCTACCAGGGAAGCCCAAGAATACTGGCATGGTAGCCTATCCCTTCTCCAGAGGATCTTCCCTACGCAGGAATTGAACCTGGGTCTCCCGCATTGCAAGCTGAAGTATATAGACACAATTGTGGTTAGTCATTGAGAAGCCTGGGGAAAATGGCAAGTTTTTAAAAGTAGATGTTTAACCATTTTACTTTGTTTCACAATATAATCAGAAATCAATGTTAGAAATTTTAGAAAAGAAGTTAGCCTAAATCTCTCAGTGAATATTACGTGAAGATGTAGTAAGAAACAATGGAGAGACGTTGGGGGAGCTCCACAGAAAGAGTAGAGGCAGTGGAACTTCCCTCAGCAAAGCCGAGGGGTTCCCGAGGAGTTCCCGAGGAGAGGCGAGCCTGCTGTCCGCCAACCCAGCCCCTGGCCCAGAGACAATCAGACGCGACAGGGGTTCCGTCGAAGCAGTTCCGGTTTATTGTTGCAAACTTCCAGCTTATATAGACAAACAGGAGGGTTTTAGGAGGGACTTTCCATAGTTGCACCAATCACGTTAAAGGTCAAATTGTCATGTCCCTTCATTATTAACAGGAGTCTATGGAGATCACACACTGTCTACGTGCATGGAAATCAAGAGAGCCAATCAAAAACTTTGACAGATAACATAGACCCTGCCCCCATCTCTTCCACCAGGCGCCATCTTAGGTTTTCAACCACAAAGCTAGCCCCTTTGTTTTTAAGATTTCCCATTTAGGGCCCCACAGTCCAGTGGTTAAGAGTACACCTTCCAGTGCAGGGGCTGTGGGTTGCATCCCTGGTCAGGAAGCTGAGATTCCCACATACCTTGCGGCTCAAAACTGAAACATAAAACAGAAGCAATATTGGAACAAATTCAGGGAAAGACTTTTAAAATGGTCCACGTCAGAAAAAAAAAAAAAAGGATGGACCAAGCATGAGAGGGGAGGTACAGGAAAGAGATTTGGAAACCAGGAAAGGGGATTTATCGAACGTGGAAGTCTTCTGTGGGGGCTTTGCGGTAAAGAATCTGCCGGCAATGCATGAGACGTGGATTTGATTCCTGGGTGGGGAAGACCCCTGGAGTAGCAAATGACACTCCATTTCAGTATTCTTGCCTGGAAGATTCCATGGACAGAGGTGATTGGTGGGATACAGTCCATGAGGTCATGAAGAATCAGACACAACTTAGTGACTAATCAACGGCAACAACAAATTGAACATGAAAGAGGAAAATGGTGGATCCAAGTCAAAGCCCTCATTTAACTACATATAATATTTAATAAATTAAATCAACATATGAAAATATTCTATGAGGTAGGTTATTTCACTGGTGGCAGAAGAGTTTTATATTTAAAAAAAAATCCTGATAGACAAAGAGTAGTTTGGAATATGCTTCACATAACACCACAGCAGAAAAATCACCAAGAGTGTCCTGTAGAAAAGGAAATAAATTCTCAAATGAAGTTTAAGGAGTGGAACATAGTAGTATTCTATCAGCATAATCCACACCTTCATTAGACATCACCAATTAAATATACTCTGTTAATGGAATGAGTGTAATAGAGTTGACTTATCTTATACAGAATCTGAGCAAATCTACTCCAACATACTCAGACATATACAATTTTGAGTTGGTAACATCTTCACATAGTTAGAACATCATAAAAATATTAAAATGTACCTGGAATGAAGTTTCTATCCCACTCTTGTAGCATATATTATATGCTGTTTTGCACCTTATAGCTCTTGTCATATTAATCCATTTATAAAGTACTTCATCAATTCTTTTTCACTTTTTAGCAATTGAAAAGTATGCCGTGGGTGGATATATCGTGATTTTTATAAACAGCCCTCTACTAATGGAAATTTAGGTTTTTTTCCTATATTTTTACTATTATAAATAATGCCATAATGAGGAATCATGTACATATGCTCTTTCACATGTGTGAAGTTAAACACATGATATCCTATGTCTAGATTAAAGTCCTAGGAATAGAATTATCTCACTAGAGTATATCTTGCCAGAATATATCAGTTTAGTACAGCCGATTCTTTGAGATACTGGACTGTAGCATGCCAGGCTTCCCTGTCTATCACCAACTCCTGGAGCTTGCTATATACATTTTAATGATGATAAAGGCTGCCAAATAGGTGAAAAGTTTTCAATATTTATGAGAGTTTCTATTTCCCTATACCCTTGCCAGCACAGTGTACTTTGTTTTAGCCTATCATGTAGATGCAAATTTTGTTTCACTGTTGTTTGAATGAGTTTCTCTTAATGCAACCCTATTTGGGTATCTTTTCATATTACTGAGAGATATTTGTATTTCATTTTGAGAGAGCCTTGTTTACATGTCATTTGCCATTTTGCCATAGGGAGAATTGCCTATGGTCTGTGATATGTTATTAATTTTTGCTTTGCTTTTGCCACTCGTGAAAGCTTTTAAATTTTATTTTCTTTTATGACTTCTGAACTTTATGTCATAGAGAGAAGGTCTCCCCACCCTGAGGCAAGTCAGTTCTCCATGTTTTCTTTTCTACTAGTCTTTTTAAAATTACACACACACACACACACACACACACACACACACACAGTTTCTCTATATCCTGTGTTTATTGATTTGCAATCTACCTAGGAATGAGCCTTATTTTTTCTTATTCCATGTGTTTCCCAGCTGTTAAAACAGAATTCAGAGAAAAGTTAATCTTTTCTGAGAAAAGATGCCCCCATATTCTTAGGTTAAGCTTCTGGACATTTAGGGGTCTATTTGTACCCTTTTGTTTCTGAACTTTTGTTCTTTATGTTACTTATAGGTTAATACTGCTTTCTTTTAACTACTGAGACACTGAAGCATATTTTACCACCTAATTGCCCTCTCAGATGTTATAAAGTCTGCTGTCTATAAATTGCTTCAGCCACTTTGAAAACAACTTTTAAAACACATAATTAATGATGTACCTATTCCATGAGACAGTAATACATTTCCTAGGTTTATATCTTAGAGCCATGGTTTGTAAACTGTTATACAACAGAATCTGATAGAGTGCCTGAAGAACTACGGACAGAGGTTTGTAGCATTGTACAGGAGGCAGTGATCAAAACCATCCCCAAGAAAAGAAATGCAGAAAGGCAAAATGGTTGTCTGAGGAAGCCTTACAAATAGCTGAGAAAATAAGACATGCAAAAGGCAAAGGAGAAAAGGAAAGATATACTCATCTGAATGCAGAGTTTCAAAGAATGCCAAGGAGAGATAAGAAGCCTTCCTCAGTGAGCAATGCAAAGAAACAGAGGAATACAATAGAATGGGAAAGACCAGAGATCTCTTCAAGAAAATTAGAGATACCAAAGGGACATTGTATGTGAAGAGGGCACAATAAAGGACAGAAATGGTAAGAACCTAACAGAAGCAGAAGATATTAAGCAGAGGTGGCAAGAATACACAGAAGAACTATTTATTTAATGACCCAGGTAACCATGTAGGTGTGATTTCTCACCTAGAGCCAGACATCCTGGAATGTGAAGTCTTAGGAAGCATATCTACAAAGCTAGTGGAGGTGATGGAATTCCAGCTGAGGTATTTCAAATCCTAAAAGATGATGCTGTGAAGTGCTGCACTCAATATGCCAGCAAATTTGAAAAATGCAGCAGTGGCCACAGCTTTCATTCCAGTCCCAAAGAAAAGCAATGCCAAAGAATTTTCAAATTATGGCACAGTTGTACTCATTTCACGTTGTAGCAAAGTAATGCTCAAAATTCTCCAAGCTAGGCTTCAACAGTGTATGAACTGAGAACTTCCAGATGTTAAAGCTGGATTTAGAAAAGGCAGGGGAACCAGAGATCAAATTGCCAGCATCTGTTTGATCATAGAAAAAGCAAGAGAATTCCAGAAAAACATCTACTTTTGATTTATTGATTACCCCAAAGCCATTGACTGTGTGGGTCACAACAAACTGTGGGAAATTCTTAAAGAGATGGGAATATCAGGCCACCTGATGTGCCTCCAGAGAAATCTGTATGCAGGTCAAGAAGCAACAGTTAGAACCAGACATGGAACAATGGACTAATTCTAAATAGGGAAACAGGTACATCAAGGCTGTATATTGTCACCCTGTTTATTTAACATATGCAGAGTACATCATGAGTAATGCTGGGCTGAATGAAGCACAAGCTGAAATCATTTGCCAGGAGAAATATCAATAAACCCATTTATGCAGATGACACCACCCTTAGGGCAGAAAGCAAAGAGGAACTAAAGAACCTCTTGATGAAAATGAAAGAGGAGAGTAAAAATGCTGGCTTAAAAGTCAACATTCAAAAAATGAAGATCATGACATCTGGTCTCATCAGATCAGTTCAGTTGCTCAGTCGTGTCCAACTCTTTGCAACACCATAGACTGCAGCATGCCAGGCTTCCCCATCCTTCACCAACTCCCAGAGCTTACTCAAACTCATCTCCATCAGTCAGTGATGCCATCCAATCATCTCATCCTCTGTCTCCTCTGTCGTCCCCTCCTTCATTCTCTTTGATCTTTCCCAGCACCAGGGTCTTTTCAAACGAGTCAGCTCTTCACATCAGGTGGCCAAAGTATGGGAGTTTCAGCTTCAGCATCAGTCCTTCCAATGAATATTCAGGACTGATTTCCTTTAGGATGGACTGGTTTGATCTCCTTGCAGTCCAAGGGACTTTCAAGAGTCTTCTCCAACACCACGGTTCAAATGTATCAATTCTTCGGCACTCAGCTTTCATTATACTCTAACTTTCACATCCACCCATGACTACTGGAAAAACCATAGCTTTGACTAGATGGACATTTGTTGGCACAAAGTAATGTCTCTGCTTTTTAATATGCTGTTCAGGTTGGTCATAGCTTTTCGTCCTAGGAGCAAACATCTTTTAATTTCATGACTTCAGTCACCATCTACAGTGATTTTGGAGCCCAAGAAAATAAAATCTCTCACTGTTTCCATTATTTCCCCATCTATTTGCCATGAATTGATGGGACCGGATGCTATGATCTTAGTTTTCTGAATGTGGGGTTTTAAGCCAACTTTGTCACTCTCCTCTTTCACTTTCATCAAGAAGTTCTTTAGTTCCTCTTCACGTTCTGCCATAAGGGTGGTGTCATCTGCATATCTAAGGTTATTGATATTTCTTTCAGCAATCTTGATTCCAGTTTGTGCTTCATCCAGCCCAGCATTTCGTATGATGTACTTTGCATAGAAGTGAAATAAGGAGGGTAACAATATACAGCCTTTCTCCTTTTCCATACAATATAGAGTACTCCTTTCCCAATTTGGAACTATTCTGTTGTTCCATGTCCAATTGTAACTGTTGCTTCTTTACTTGCTTACAGATATCTCAAGAGGCAGAAAAGATGGTCTGGTATTCCCATCTCCTTAAGAATTTTCAATAGTTTGTTGTGATCCACACAGTCAAAGGCTTTGGTGTAGCCAGTAAAGTTGATGACAAATAGATGGGGAAACAATGAAAACAGTTACAGACTTTATTTTCTTGGATTTCATAATCACTGCAGATAGTAACTGCAGCCATGAAATTAAAAGACACTCTTCCTTGGAAGAAAAGCTATGACAAACTTAGGCAGCATATTAAAAGCAAAGATATTACTTTCCCAACAAAGGTCCAATCTAGCCAAAGCTATGGTTTTTCCAGTAGTCATGTATGGATGCGAGAGTTGGAACATAAAACTGAGCAGTGAAGAATGAATGCTTTTGAACTGTGGTTTGAGAGAAGACTCTTGAGAGTCCTTTGGACTGCAAGGAGATCAAACCAGTTAATTCTAAAGGAAATCAATCCTGGCTATTCATTGGAAGGATGGATTCTAAAACTAAAGCTCCTATACTTTGGCCACGTAAGATGAAAATCTGACTCATTAGAATTTTACTTCATTAGAAAAGACCTTAATGCTGAAAAAGAGTGAAAGCAGGAGCAGTAGGGGATGAGAGAGAATGAGAGGTTGGATGGTATCACCAACCCAATGGACATGGGTTTGAGCAAGCTCTGAGTTGGTGATATATAGGGAAGCCTATCATGTTGCAATCCATGGGGTCTTCTTAAAATAGATGGCTACACTCCATCCTCTAGAACATCTAATTCCCTTAAGGTAAGACCTGGGAATTTTCAATCCTGACAAGTTCACATGTAATGCCAGTCTGCTGGTCTAGGAGCATACTTTGAGTATCACTACTCTAAAAGCCCTGCCAATGTACAGAAAAAATCTTATAAAAGGATGTTTCAGCACTGTTTGTAGTTAAGAACTGGTGAAGAAAAGTTATGACCAACCTAGACAGCATATTCAAAAGCAGAGATATTACTTTGCCAACAAAGGTCCATCTAATCAAGGCTATGGTTTTTCCTGTGGTCATGTATGGATGTGAGAGTTGGACTGTGAAGAAAGCTGAGTGCAGAAGAATTGATGCTTTTGAACTGTGGTGTTGGAGAAGACTCTTGAAAGTCCCTTGGACTGCAAAGAGAATCCACCAGTCCATTCTGAAGGAGATCAACCCTGGTATTACTTTGGAAGGAGTGATGCTAAAGCTGAAACTCCAGTACTTTGGCCACCTCATGAGAAGAGTTGACTCATTGGAAAAGACTCTGATGCTGGGAGGGGTTAGGGGCAGGAGGATAAAGGGATGACAGAGGATGAGATGGCTGGATGGCATCACTGACTCGATGGATGTGAGTCTGAGTGAACTTCAGAAGTTGGTGATGGACAGGGAGGCCTGGTGTGCTACTATTCATGGGGTCAAAAGACTTGGACACAACTGAGGACTGAACTGAATTGAAGACCTTAAATGTACTTCACAGAAGAATGATTAACTACCTTGTTTTCTTCCTACAATGTGGTTCTCTATAGCTGTTAAAATGACACATACAATAGAGACAGATGAGAAAAGACATAGGATCCTCAGGAAAAACAGTGTGTCTCAGAAGAAATTTTACTATATGACATATTAAATGTTAAAATATGAATAAATAATACTTATTATTTATACATGTGTGCATACTCAGTCTTTAAGTCATGTCTGACTCCTTGTGGCCCCATAGATTAGCCCACCAGGTTCCTCTGTCCATGAAATTTCCCAGGCAAGAATCCTGGAGTTGATTGCCATTTTTTTCTCCAGGGGATCTTCGTGACCCGGTGATCTGACCCACGTATTGGCAGGCAAATTCTTTACCACTGAGCCACCAGGGAAGCTCATGTTATTTATTCATGAATACATATCAAAAGTATAAAAGCGTCATCTGGGAATCATAAGCACTAAGTTCAGAATGGTAATTACTGAGGGCAGAGGTAGCGCTTTGGGTAACTAAATGTTACTGAGTAGAGGAGCACAGAGAAATTGTTTGTAACAAAGTATAGAAATGTTAATCTTCAGAATAGGGATTGTACCAATTCACTCCTCAAGTTTAATGTTTTATACTGGGTAATGGGTATGATCTCTCATTACATTGTTTTCTCTGATTTAGTTGAATGTCTATTTCATAAATAGAAATTAATAAATTAAAAAAATATACATTACTGTAACAAACTGCCTCTTTTGAGGTCTAACTGTCCTTAAAATGTCCAGCTTTGAAAGCAGATAAAAAGATGAAGGAAGATCAGATGATCTGAACCCATATGTTGACAATTGATTCCTTGGTGGTGAAACTTAGATGCAGCCTGAGAAATTATGAAGCTCTTTAGAAAATTATTCTTTCTCCCTAAATTTAGATGCAAATAATAGGTTTATAACTTAAAGTATACATGACCCCAATATGAGTTGTATACTCTGTATGTGCCTACAAAGTCTTCAGTCATGTCTGACTCTTCGTGACCCTATGGGCTGTAGCCTACCAGATTGCTCTATCCATGGAGATTTTCCAGGCAAGAGTACTGGAATGAGTTGCTAGTCCCTTGTCCAGGAGATCTTCCCAATGCAGGGGTCAAACCTGAGTCTACTGTGTCTGCTGCACTGCAGGCAGATCCCTAACCACTGAGCCCCTGGGGAAGCCCATCTTATTTATGTATGAATGCTACACCCAGTATTATTTTAAACATTAAGTAAGGAAAGGTCACATGAAATCAGGATTTCTAATTCCTCTAAAAATATCAGAAGGTCTGGCATTACATGGCCAGCATTCCCTCATAGGTACAATTGTCTGGAGCCCAGCACCAGCTACCCCTTTTCAATATAAAATGTGTTCTCCGGGTTTCCACAGATCTCACCTGATGCACTGACCTTTGACTATTTAAGTGACCCATCTCTCTCCTATTAGCATTGGAATGTGCAGTCTATGATTACGACATAGTCTGTAGAAAGTAAAATTCACTTTCTGGATCAGCTTTTAGAATTTATCTATGTGTGAGGTTGGGCTTCCCCAATTCAGTTCAGTCACTCAGTCGTGTCCAACTCTGCAACCCTATGAACCGCAGCACGCCCAGACCTCCCTGTCCATCACCAACTCCTGGAGTCCACACAAACCCATGTCCATTGAGTCAGTGATGTCATCCAACCATCTCATTCTCTGTCATTCCCTTCTCCGCCTGCCCTAAATCTTTCTCAGCATCAGGGACTTTTTGAATGAGTCAGCTCTTCACATTAGGTGGCCAAAATATTGGAGTTTTAGCTTCAACATCAGTCCTTCCAATGAACACTGAGGACTGATCTGCTTTAAGATGGACTGGTTGGATCTCCTTGCAGTCCAAGGGACTCTCAAGAGTCTTCTCCAACACCACAGATCAAAAGCATCAATTCTTCAGTTGTTTAGCTTTCTTTATAGTCCAACTCTCACATCCATATATGACCACTGGAAAAACCATAGCCTTGACTAGACGGACCTTAGTTGGCAAAGTAATGTCTCTGCTTTTTAATATGCTGTCTAGGTTGCTATAACTTTCCTTCCAAGGAGTAAGAGGCTTTTCATTTCATGGCTGTGAACACCATCTGCAGGGATTTTGCAGCCCAGAAAAATAAGGTCAGCCAATGTTCCCCATGGATTTGCCATGAAGTGATGGGACTGGATGCCATGATCTTCGTTTTCTGAATATTGAGCTTTAAGCCAACTTTTTCACTCTCCTCTTCCATCTTCATCAAGATGCTCTTTAGTTCCTCTTCACTTTCTGCCATAAGGGTGGTGTCATCTGCATATCTGAGGTTATGGATATTTCTCCCAGCATTCTTGATTCCAGCCTGTGCTTCTTCCAGCCCAGCGTTTCTCATGATGTACTCTGCATAGAAGTTAAATAAGCAGGGTGACAATATACAGCCTTGATGTACTCCTTTTCCTGTTTGGAGCTAGTCTTTTTTTCCTGTCTAGTTCTAACTATTGCTTCCTGACCTGCATACAGGTTTCTCAAGAGGCAGGTCAGGTGGTCTGATATTCCCATCTCTTTCAGAATTTTCCACAGTTTATTGTGATCCACACAGTCAAAGGCTTTCAATAAAGCAGAAATAGATGTTTTTTGGAATTCTCTTGCTTTTTCCATGATCCAGCAGATGTTGGCAATTTGATCTCTGGTTCCTCTGTCTTTTCTAAAACCAGCTTGAACATCAGGAAGTTCACAGTTCATGTATTGCTGAAGCCTGTCTTGGAGAATTTTGAGCATTACTTTACTAGCATGTGAGATGAGTGCAATTGTGTGGTAGTTTGAGCATTCTTTGGCACTGCCTTTCTTTGGGTTTGGAATGAAAACTGACCTTTTCCAGTCCTGTGGCCACTGCTGAGTTTTCCAAATTTGCTGGCATATTGAATGCAGCACTTTCACAGCATCATCTTTCAGGATTTGAAACAGCTCAACTGGAATTCCATCACTTCCACTAGCTTTGTTTGTAGTGATGCTTTCTAAGGCCCATTTGACTTCACATTCCATGATGTCTGGCTCTAGGTGAATGATCACACCATCGTGATCATCTGGGTTGTAAAGATCTTTTTTGTATAGTTCTGTGTATTCTTGCCACTTCTTCTTAATATCTTCTGTTTCTGTTAGGTCTCTACCATTTCTTTCCTTTATTGAGCCCATCTTTGCATGAAATGTTCCCTTGGTATCTCTAATTTCTTGAAGAAATCTCTATTCTTTCCCATTCTATTGTTTTCCTCTATTTCTTTGCATTGATTGCTGAGGAAGGCTTTCTTATCTCTTCTTGATATTCTTTGGAACTCTGCATTCAAATGGGTATATCTTTCCTTTTCTCCTTTGCTTTTCACTTCCCTTCTTTTCACAGCTATTTGTAAAGCCTTCTCACAGCCATTTTGCTTTTTTATATTTCTTCTTCTTGGGGAATGATCTTGATTCCTGTCTTCTGTACAATGTCAAGAACCTCTGTCCATAGTTCATGAGGCACACTCTCTATCAGATCTAGTCTCTTAAATCTATTTCTCACTTCTACTGTATAGTCATGAGGGATTTGATTTAGGTCATACCTGAATGGTGTAGTGGTTTTTCCACTTTCTTCAATTTAAGTCTGAATTTGGCAATAAGGAGTTCATGATCTGAGCCACAGTCAGCTCCTGGTCTTGTTTTTGCTGACTGTATAGAGCTTCTCCATCTTTTGCTGCAAAGAATAAAATCGATCTGATTTCAGTGTCGTCCATCTAGTGATGTCCATGTGTAGAGTCTTCTCTTGTGTTGTTGAAAAAGGATGTTTGCTATGACCGCTATGACCAATGTGTTCTCTTGGGAAAACTCTATTGCCTTTGACTTACTTCATTCTGTACTCTAAGGTCAAATTAGCCTGTTACCCCTGGTGTTTCTTGACTTCCTACTTTTGCATTCCAGTCCCCTGTAATGAAAAGGACATCTTTTGAGTGTTAGTTCTAGAAAGTATTGTAGGTCTTTGTAGAACTCTTCAACTTCAGCTTCTTCAGTTTTGCTGGTTGGGGCATAGACATGGATTACCGTGATATTGAATGCTTTGCCTTGGAAATGAACAGAGATCATTCTGTCATTTTTGAGAATGCATCCAAATACTGCATTTGGACTCTTTTGTTCACTGTGATGGCTACTCCTTTTCTTCTAAGAGATTCTTGCCCACAGTAATAGATATAATGGTCATCTGAGTTAAATTCACCTATTCCAGTCCATTTTTGTTCACTGATTCCTAGAATGTCGATGTTCACACTTGTTATCTCCTGTTTGACCACTCTCAATTTACCCTGATTCATGGACCTAACATTCCAGGCTCCTATGCAATAATGCTCTTTACAGCATTGGACCTTGCTTCTATCACCAGTCCCATCCACAACTGGGTGTTGTTTTTGCTTTGGTTCCATCCTTTCATTATTTCTGGAGTTATTTCTCCACTGATCTCTAGTAGCATACTGGGCACCTACTGACCTGAGGAGTTCATCTTTCAGTGTCCTATGTTTTTGCCTTTTCATTCTGTTCATGGAGTTCTGAAGGCAAGAATATATATATATATATTCTCAGTACTTGAATAGACACAAAGGCTCAGGACTTTCCTGAAGCAGAAAGGCATGCAAGGCAAATGATAAGGTGGAAGGAAGAAAACCATCCATACTAGAGCACACCTGGTATTTCCTGGTAGCTCAAACAGGAAAGAGTCTGCCTGCAGTGGGGGAGACCTGAGTTCAACCCCAGGTCAGGAAGATCCCCTGGAGGTGGAAATGGCAACCCACTCCAGTATTCTTGCTTGGAAAATCCCATGGACAGAGGAGCCTAGCAGACTACAGTACAAGGGGTCACAGAGTTGGACTTGACTAAGTGACTTCACTCACTCAGCTAGAGCATACCACAGTGGTAAAGAAGGCAATACAATAAAAGACTTATTTAGGAAGGTCAATAAGACACATGGGGAAGGCCTTTGTTTGCCAATAGTCTGGCCCTTAGGGTTTTGCAAAACGTCTGACTGGGTAGGGAGCCCTCTACCAAAGTGACTTGAGTTTTATTTGGAACAATTCTAAATTTTGCCTCACTTCTGTTTGTTCTGTTGACAGCATCCTACACTTTTTACCATCTTCATTCTGCCTGTTTCTTTGCCACCTTCGATTTTCTTTTTCGAAAGTGTTGCATATGTTAAGCCCAAACTCCTAATTTATCCCTCTCTCCCTTCCCCTTTGGTGACCATAAGTTTGTTTTCTGTATATAGAAACATACCCGCACTCAGGTTCTTTGTTGTGTCATATGGGATTTGTTGACATTCACTGTGTCATATGCCATTTGTTGTAGTGAACATACTTAGTAGTTGGGGTGTATATGGGCTTAGTTGCACCCCTGTCATGTGGGACCTTAGTTCCCAGGCCCGGGACCAACCCCATATCCCCTGCATTGGAAGGCAGATTCGTAACCACTAGACCACCAGGGAAGTTATATACATACTACTATATGAAAATATGACTTCCCTTCTGGCTCAGATGGTAAAGCGTCTGCCTACAATACGGGAGACCCGGGTTTGATCCCTGGGTTGGGAAGATCCTCTGGAGAAGGAAATGGCAATGTACTCCAGTACTCCTGCCTGGAAAATCCCATAGATGGAGGGGTGTGGTAGTCTACAGTCCTTGGGGTCGCAGAGTCAGACACAACTGAGCTACTTCACTTCAGATATAAAATAGATAACCAACAAGGACCTACTATATAGAAGAAGGAACTATACTCAATATTTTATAATGATCTAAATGGAAAAAGAATCTGAACAACAATTATACACACACACACACACACACACACACACATATATGTGTATATATATATATACTAACGTGCCTATATATATGTGTATATATTTTTTTTCATGTGTATGTATAACTGAATCATTGTGCTATACACCTGAAACTAATACAACATTGTAAATCAACTATACTTCAATTAAAAAAAAAACTCACAGCAAAAAAAAAAAAAAAGTTTTGCAGCTTGGTTTCTCTCTCTCTCTCTCTTTTTGAAGCCTTCTGATAAATATCAGGAGGAAGAGGGTCATGTGGGACCAGTTTGGTGGCTGGCCATGACTGCTGTAAATGACAATCACACTTTCCAGCACACCATAGCATCCATCATACAGGCCAATGACAGTATAGTTTTCTTTCTAGCTTTGGCCAGTTTTCAGCTTCATGTCTCTGCTAGACGTTTTCTGCCTGTGTAAAATGTCCTTTCTCTTTTGCTGCTGCTGCTGCTGCTAAGTCACTTCAGTCGTGTTCAACTCTATGCGACCCCACAGATGGCAGCCCACCAGGCTCCCCCATCCCTGGGAGTCTCCAGGCAAGAACACTGGAGTGGGTTGCCATTTCCTTCACCAATGTATGAAAGTGAAAAGTGAAAGTGAAGTCTCCTTTGTGACCCCATGGACTGCAGCCTACCAGGCTCCTCTTGTCCATGGGATTTTTCAGGCAAGAGTACTAGAGTGGGTTGCCATTTTCTTCTAACACAATCCAAATTCTACTCAACTTTCAAGGCCTAATTCAACTCTGAATTCACTTGTGATAGTGCATATGCATTGACTATAAACACATTAATTACTACTCATTTCTCCCATAGTTATTTAAATGCCCTGTAAATTTGGAAGTATCCTGTGCTCTCTTATACTGTAAGTTGTTTGCCTTCTTTCTCCTTTGGTAACCGAAGGTTTGTTATTTATGTCTGTGGGTCTATTTCTATGTAAGTTCTGGTGTGCGTGTGATTATATATGTGTGTGTGTGTGTGTGTGTGATATATATATATATATATATATATATATATATATGTGAACATGTTTATATATGTTAAACATGTTTATATATATAAACATGCCACATATAATCAATATCATATGATATTCATCTTTCTCTGCCTGGCTTACTTTACTTAGTATAATAATTTCTAGGTCCATCTGTGTTGTTACAATTCAACCCAGTCCTCTCTACTTTTCAGCTGACTTATCTTCAACTTAAACTCTTCAACTTCAAACCTTTAAACTCTAGCCTTCTTGAACTTTTCAGCCTGTATCTGATATACCATGGGTTATTACTACCATGCCTATACATTTGCTATGTACCTGATCCCACACTACCTACCCCCTCTTTCTACAGCAAATAGACCTGCTAGCTTCCTCTGGATGGTGAGATTCCCAGGAATCTGTCTTATTCATATTTGTATACTCACAGAGCAGCAGTCTGGGAATGAGAGGAAGATGTATCTGTTTAGGAATTATCACCAGAATAGTTAAGAGCAGTAGAATGAGCAACTGGTGATATCTCATGTATTTGAAATCTGGAGATAGAGAAGCTTTCAAGAAAAATGGAGTGGTCAATAGAGGTAAGAGCTCAACAATTGTCAAAAAATGAGAAGAGAGAAAAGGACTTTGAGTTTGACATGAAAGAGACCACTAAAATCTTTCTTGAGATTGGATCTTAAAGAAATAGAAACAGGTACATGGGAAATAATAAAGTATCGATGCTGAAGAATATAGTTCACTAATTAGAAAAATGAGACAAAAGAAAGAGAAAAATATAATGGAAAATAAAGATAGCCTGGAATGTCGACGTTCACCCTTGCCGTCTCTTGTTTGACCACTTTCAATTTGTCTTGATTCATGGACCTGACATTCCAGGTTCCTATGCAATATTGCTCTTTACAGCACCAGATCTTGCTTCTATCACCAGTCACATCCACAACTGGGTATTGTTTTTGCTTTGGCTCCATCCTTTCATTCTTTCTGGAGTTATTTCTCCACTGATCTCCTGTAGCATATTGGGCACCTAATGACCTGGGGAATTCCTCTTTTGGTATCCTATCATTTTGCCTTTTCATACTGTTCATGGGGTTCTCAAGGCAAGAATATTGAAGTGGCTTGCCATTCCCTTCTCCAGTGGACCACATTCTGTCAGACCTCTCCACCGTGACCTGCCTATCTTGGGTTGCCCCACAGGCATGGCTTGGTTTCACTGAGTTAGACAAGGCTGTGGGCCTAATGTGATTAGATTGACTAGTGTTCTGTGAGTATGGTTTCAGTGTGTCTGCCCTCTGATACCCTCTTGAAACACCTACCATCTTACTTGGGTTTCTCTTACCTTGGGCGTGGGGCATCTCTTCATGGTTGCTCCAGCAAAGCACAGCTGCTGCTCCTTACCTTGAATGAGGGGTATCTCCTTACTGCGGCAGTTCCTGACCTTCAACGTGGGATAGCTCCCCTAGGCCCTCCTGAGCCTGTGCAGTCACCGCTCCTTGGTTGCTCCTCCTGGTCAAATTGCCAACATCCGCTGGATCATGGAAAAAGCAGGAGAGTTCAAGAAAAACGTCTATTTCTGCTTTCTTGACTATGCCAAGGCCTTTGATTGTGTGGATCACAATAAACTGTGGAAAATTCTGAAAGAGATGGAAATACCAGACCACCTGGTCTGCCTCTTGAGAAATCTGTATGCAGGTCAGCAAGCAACAGTTAGAACTGGACATGGAACAAAAGACTGGTTCCAAATAGGAAAAGGAGTACATCAAGGCTGTATATTGTCACCTTGCTTATTTAACTTATATGCAGGGTACATCATGAGAAACGCTGGACTGGAAGAAACACAAGCTGGAATCAAGATTGCCAGGAGAAATATCAATAACCTCAGATATGCAGATGAAACCACCCTTATGGCAGAAAGTCAAGAGGAACTAAAAGCCTCTTGATGAAAGTGAAAGAGGAGAGTGAAAAAGTTGGCTTAAAGCTCAACATTCAGAAAACGAAGATCATGGCACCCAGTCCCATCACTTCATGGGAACTAGATGGGAAAACAGTGGAAATGGTGTCAGACTTTATTTTTGGGGTTCCAAAATCACTGCAGATGGTGACTGCATCCATGAAATTAAAAGACGCTTACTCCTTGGAAGAAAAGTTATGACCAACCTAGAGAGTATATTCATTTTTTTTTAATTTTATTAAATTTATTTATTTTTTTAATTACAATACTGTATTTGTTTTGCCATACATTGACACGAATCAGCCATAGGTGAACACAATCTCCCAATGCCGAAGCCCCCTCCCACCTCCCACCCCGCAATACTGTATTTGTTTTGCCATACATTGACATGAATCAGCCACAGGTGTCCACGATCTCCCAATGCCAAAGCCCCTTCCCACCTCCCACCCCACATCCTCTCCCTGAATCATCCCGTGCACCTGCCCCATGTGTCCTGCAACCTGTATTGAACACAGACTGGCACTTCATTCTTACAAGATGGTATACATGTAGCCAGGACATGGAAGCAACCTAGATGTCCATCAGCAGATGAATGGATAAGAAAGCTGTGGTGCATATACACAATGGAGTACTACTTGGCCCTTAAAAAGAATAAATTTGACTCAGTTCTAATGAGATGGATGAAATTGGAGCCGATTATACAGAGTGAAGTAAGCCAGAAAGAAAAACACCAATACAGTATACTGACACATATATATATATGGCATTTAGAAGGATAGTAATGAAGACCCTCTATGTGAGACAACAAAAGAGACTCAGAGGTATAGAACGGACTTTTGGACTCTGAGGGAGAGGGAGAGGGTGGGATGATTTGGGAGAACGGCATTGAAACATGTATACCATCTTGTAGAGAGTATATTCAAAAGCAGAGACATTACCTTGCTGACTAAGGTCCGTCTAGTCAAGGCTATGGTTTTTCCAGTGGTCATGTATGGATGTGAGAGTTGGACTGTGAAGGAGGCTGAGCACTGAAGAATTGATGCTTTAGATCTGTGGTGTTGGAGAAGACTCTTGAGAGTCCCTTGGACTGCAAGGATATCCAATCAGTCCATCCTCAAGGAGATCAGCCCTGGGATTTCTTTGGAAGGAATAATGCTAAAGCTGAAACTCCAGTACTTTGGCCACCTCATGCAAAGAGTTGACTCACTGGAAAAGACTCTGATGCTGGGAGGGATTGGGGGCAGGAGGAGAAGGGGACGACCAAGGATGAGACAGCTGGATAGGATCACAGACTCGATGAACATGAGTCTGAGTGAACTCCGGGGAGATGGTGATAGACAGGGAGGCCTGGTGTGCTGCGATTTGTGGGGTTGCAAAGAGTTGGACACGACTGAGCGACTGAACTGAACTGAACTGAAAGACAGCCTTGGCAAAGGGAAAAATATTTCCAAGATGGAGATCAATTTGTTGATTTTAGCACCTCCACCAACTTTCATGAATATTCCTAGCATGATTATTTTTCCTTATCTTTTAAAGAAGTAAGGAAAAAATATGATTACATTGGAATAAATTATATAAGAAAGAGAAGTCTTAGGACAGACATTCCCTGCTTTGACCCCCTTTTCTCTCAATAGAGCACAACACAGTACAGTCTGAATGACGATCACTGCACACAGAGTTCTGCTTACAAATTGTTGCCTGATAAAATAGATCTTGTTTGCTTTAGTTGTTATTGAATTTAGCTCATTGTTCAATACTAAAATCTCACTAAAAGTCTTAATAAGCACCTCTAGTTTGAATCCTTCTGGAATTCACCAAGACTCTCATACCATTTATTCATATTTCTTAGAGCACAAATAATATAATTACCTGTATTATTGTTTTGTTTGTTTAGATCTTGTTTAATTTTTCAGTCATGTTTTATAGTTTTCAACATAGGTATTTTATATGCCTTTTTATTACATTTATCTCTGGGTATTTTATTTATCTTTGACACTATTATAAATGCATTAAATTTTTGTCAATAATTTGCTGCTAGTAAATAGAAATGCAATTGATTGTATGTGGTGACTTTGTTATCTTCAGAACTTCCTCAACTGTTTTAGGTCTAGCAGTTTTTGAATTTTGAATCCTTAACTTTCCACATAAACAGCCTTGGTGTCTGCAAATAGAGAATCTTTTACCTTTTTTCCAATATACCTGTGTCGTTTTTATTTCTGTTTTATTTTCTATCTTTTTCAGTTCAGTCGCTCAGTCATGTCCAACTCTTTGCAACCCCTAGACAGCAGCACACCAGGCTTCCTTGTCTGCCACCAACTACTGGAGCTTGCTCAAACTCTTATTCATCGAGCCTTCTCCTCCTGCCTTCAATCTTTCCCAGCATCAGGGTCTTTTCAAATGAGTCAGTTGTTTGCAGCAGGTGGCCAAAGGCTTGAAGTTTCAGCTACAGCATCAGTCCTTCCAATAAATATTCAGGACTGATTTTCTTTAGGATTGACCAGTTGGATCTCCTTGCACTCCAAGGGACTCTCAAGAGTCTTTTCCAAAAATAAAAATAAAAATAAAAATAAAAAAAAAGAGAGTCTTTTCCAACACCACAGATCAAAAGCATCAATTCTTTGGCGCTCAGCTTTCTTCACAGTCCAACTCTCACATCCATCCATGAGTACTGGAAAAAACATAGCTTTGACTAGACAGATCTTTGTGGGCAAAGTAATGTCTCTGCTTTTACTATGCTGTCTAAGTTGGTTATAGTTTTTCTTCCAAGGAGCAAGCATCTTTTCATTTCATGGATGTACTCACCATCTGCAGTGATTTTAGTAATTCACTATATTGGCGATGGCACCCCACTCCATCCCATGGATGGAGGAGCCTGGAAGGCTGCAGTCCATGGGGTTGCTGAGGGTTGGACATGACTGAGTGACTTCACTTTCATTTTCACTTTCATGCATTGGAGAAGGAAATGGCCACCCACTCCAGTATTCTTGCCTGGAGAATCCCAGGGATGGGGGAGCCCGGTGGGCTGCCGTCTATGGGGTTGCACAGAGTCAGACACGACTGAAGTGACTTAGCAGTAGCAGTAATTCACAATGTGTATATTTTAATCCCAAACTCCTAAATTTTCCTTCCCCCATTCCATTTTGATAAGCTTATTTTCTAAATAGACTCTGTGAGTCTCACTATGTTTTGTAAATAAGTTCATTTCTGTCTTTCTTTTTAGATTCTACATATAAGTGACATCATATGATATTTGTCTTTTCTGGTTTTTGTTGCTTAGTCTGATAATCTCTAGGTCCATTCATTTTTCTGCAAATGACATTATTTAATTCTTCTCTATGCCTGAGTAATATTCCATAGTGTAGACAGATAGATATAGAGTTGTGGAATAGATAAGGTCATAATGACTTCTAATGATTTATTTTACCTGGTAATACCTTCATCTGAAGGTTCTGTGAATGTCCAATTCAACATGATCATTTTTCCCTGTCCCCCAAATCTATCATAACTTTTGACCTGATTAGTGACTTTAAAATGTATCCTGTTTCCCAGAGTAGAATGTAACCATCTTCGGGTTGCTCTTTCCTACTCCCTTCCTCCTGCCAACTCCCCCTTTATCCTCTACATTCCCATTTAGACTGTAAATCTGATCCCAATTCCAAACCCCCAAATTTTGTCTAATGTACCATGACCTACCTATGATGAAATGTAAACTTTTTAAATAACTTTATTTATTTATATTTTTATTTTTGGCTGTGGTGGGTCTTCACTGCTGCTCAGGCTTTTCTCTAGTTTCAGCAAGTGAGGGCTGCTCTCTAGTTGCAGTGTGAGAGCTTCTCTTGCTGTAGAGAACAAGCTTTCAGGCGAACGGACTGCAGTCGTGGCAGAATGTAGGCTCAGTACTTGCAGTTCCAGACTGCAGAGCACAGGCTCAGTGGTTGCGTTGTGTGGACTTAGTTACTCCATGGCATGAGGGATCTTCCTGGATCAGGCATCATACCGGTGTCTCCTGCATTGGCAGGTGGATTTTTTTACCACTGAGTCACCAAGGAAGCCCCACAATTCTTTTAATACAAAATAAAGCCTTTTATTTGTTGACTTTGATACATTTTCCAACTTCATTTTCATCTACACCCCAAAATACACTCAACGCTGATGACACTGAGCTCTAATAATTCCCTAACACTACCTTTTTGCTTTTATGCTTTCTGTTCTCCTGGTCCTTTCTTTCCAACTAAAATATTTCTTTTCCTATGACGAGTTTTACGAATCTTTGTGACAGAATTCAGCCTTTCCTCCTCTGTAGCCCCACATCATCTTATTCCATTGTTCTAGAATTATTTGTGTGTCTTTCCACCTAAACCATGAGTTCCTTGAGAATGAGAACCAGCCCTTCTAATTTTGTGTGTTCCATCCCCTTACAGAATACCTGGCACCCAGTTTGCAGTTGACAAAGGTTGAACAAGTGAAGGACTGATTTGCGAAAACTTTGGTTCTGATCCCTAGAGAGGGGAATGGCTACCCACTCCACTATTCTTGCCTGCAGAATTTCATGGACAGAGGAGCCTGGCAGGCTATAGTCCATGGGGTCTCAAAGAATCCAGACACAACCAATGTCAAAACAATTTTCTGCCTAAATAGAGAAGACATAGGATGAGTTACATTTTCCCTGCATACTCTGTATTTTTTTAATTAAAAAACACTCATGTAATTGAATATAAGGTACTTTATTGTTTCAAAATTAGCAAAGATGTTTGAGAGATAAACCACTCTCAGTGGGCGTACAGGGAGTCTGGTAGACAGAACTGGAAATAATGACTCAGGCAGGAAGTAGTAGGGACTGTGCGAGAAGTTTACAGTTCTGGAAGTTGAAAGGAGGGCTAAATTACTCTCTGCTTCCTAAAAACACACAACATTTGCTTTAATTATTAAACTGTCAGTGCAGCTTAGACAAGCAGAGATGCAAAGGAAAGATATTTTTAAAAAAAAAAAAAAGAAAGCAGCAGAAATAAAGGCCTATGGAAGTTCTGACTGGCTGGAGATAGGAAGGGTAAGGTACATTTGGACATGATCAGATTGTGAATGACTTCAAATGGCAAGATAAGGGTATGAAATTTGTTTCATAAATCACAGGGAGCTTTTGAGGTTTCTGGATAGAAGTGTGACATGAACAAGACTGTCCTGTAGAACAGTTCACCTATGAGCAGTAGGTAGAATGGATGGGAGAAGGAAAAGACCAGCGGTGGTGGGAATACAGTAATAGCAAGGTATGAAACTTTTTTTGCAACAGTTTGCTACTTTGAAGTAATAGATATATGTGGCTTTTGCCAGTTAGGTTTCTGTTGCTCCAAGAATGGAGGCTAATGCTACATCTTCCCTTTTAGCTCCAGGGATGGTGCATTGACCTAGGTTTAGCTGATAATTAGGACATTCTGTCCCTTCCCCTGGCTGTAGTTATTGGTTTTGGGAGGCACAGTGACCCAAGGCAAGGGAAATAGCCAATTAAACTCAATTCTGGACTTAGTTTTAAATCAGCCAGAAAGCAGATTATCTTCTGATGCACTGGATATTGCAATGATGGGAGCCTGAAAAGCTCACCCTCTCACAGCAGCCTGAAAATAGAGGCTGTCCAAGCACATAAAACAAAGTGATGGATCTCAGTGATACCTTGTATGTTCTGAATCGAGCTTTGCCTCTCCTGCCTTGGATGAGTATTGGTTGAAGTCACTTTGGGCTGGTTTTTCTGCAAGTGGAAGAAGCTTTGCATGGCCATTTGTTTTACTACCCCTCCAGATTATTCGATGGTATCAGATTTTTATCAACAAAGCATTTTCAGAGGTTTCTTTCCATCCTTCCATGCCAAGAAAGAACTCAAAATAACCACAGTTCAAGGTTCAGCCACAGGAAACAGTGAGATTAAGATGAGTCTATTTCATGAGAAACAATGGCTAGTAGATAATTAATGATCAATGAAAGCAAAGAGTTTGTTTATAAACTATGAAGCATACTACAAAAGTTAACTGTTCTGTACCATTTTAATATTGGCCTAATGTTACTCATTGGAAAAGACTCTGATGCTGGGAGGGATTGGGAGCAGGAGGAGAAGGGTTCGACGGAGGATTAGATGACTGGATGGCATCACCGACTTGATGGACATGAGCTTGGGTAAACTCCGGAAGTTGGTGATGGACAGGGAGGCCTGGCGTGCTGTGATTCATGGGGTCGCAAAGAGTTGGACACGACTGAGTGACTGAACTGAACTGAATGTTTACTGCCTTATTCATTGCCTCCTGGATTTCAAAGGGTTTTTTGTACTCTTCCTGAGCACATTTGCCATTTTCCACGGTCACTACACTTTCCTTGTTTGTCTATCTGTTGCTTAGAAAAAATGAAAAGGATCAGGTAAGACTCATTTCTTGAAAGAATCAAGGTGAATTCATCTTTTCTTAGAGACCTTAAGAAAACATCACCCTAACAATGGAGTCCTTTATGATTGGGGTGTTTTACTGATGATTTATCCTCTTTAGACTTTGGTTTTCTACTTGATTGGCACTTTTAACATAATTTCCACCTTTACTTACTGGTGCCCTATATTTCAGAAGTGATTTCACTAACAAATGAAGCAATTTCTATGCCGATGAAGAAAATGAAATTTGAATTTGTACCTCACAAAAACACGGTTGCTGCATGATACCAACAGTGAAAGTAGAAGGTACATAATAGAAAGGAAATAGTCTCAAAACAAGAATACTGGCCATTTATAAAGCCTTATGTAAATATTCCTTTTGGATTAGTCAAAGTTCAGAGTGTTCATTCTTTGAAGTTTGAAATCAGCCAGATTTTAAAATATATTTTTCAACTTGGGAAATGTATTTTTATTACGCAGTTGAAATATTTTCTTTAAGCACAACTTGTCACATCTATTATTTAAGCTCTTTAAAATTAGCACTTCCTTTCTGTAATGGAATATTCCATTTCCTCATTTCTTGTCATCTCATTTATTTAAATAAAAATTCCTTCCCTTGAGTCCCCTGAAACTCTTTATAATGTTATTTTTAAAAACCACTTGAAATAATCTGACTTTTGTAATGTTTACGTATGTTCCTGTTGTATCTCATCATTTCAGTTTCTAAGATATTTGAGAGTAATTCTTATATTCTTCACAGTGCTGTGTATTTAATCCCTTCACTGCTTGGACATACCTGTTATATTCATGTGGACTAGAAAAGGAGTGAATTGCCAATTTAGTTTAATGGAATCCTCTAACAAAATAGTCTACAGATTTTTTATGTAAATATGATTTGTTTTTGATTTTATTTTTATTTTTTTATTTGAAGTATAGGTGATTTACAGTACTGGTCATTTTCAGATGTACAACAAAGTGTTTCAAATATACATGCATATTTAAATATATATGTATATATATGTATATATATGATATATATAGATTCTAATCCGTTATAGACTATTACAAGATATGGAAAATAGTTCCCTGTGCTATACCGCAGGTCTTTGTTGTTTATCTGCTTTATGTATAAATTTGTATCTGTTAGTCCCAAGCCCCTAATATATCCCTCCCCTTTTCCTTTCCCCTTTGGTAACCACAGTTCATTTTCTTTGTCGGTGAGTCTGTTTCTGTTTTATAAAAAAGCTCATTTGTATAATATTTTTTCATTTCACATATAAGTTGTATCATGTGATGTTCGTCTTTCTTTGTCCAACTGACTTGACTTAGTATGATAGTCTAGCAATCTCTACAATTGTTTATTTATTTTGTTTATAGGTTATTTTTGTCTCCCTCTCCTCTCCCATTAGAACCCAAGCTCAAGGGCAGAGTTGGGGGTGAGGGGCAGGAAATCATCTTTGCTTGAATCACTGATGTCTTCTGAGAACCTGGAATAGTTCCTGGAGCATAGTTTACTCAACAGAGATTTACTGAATAAATGATTGTATGACCAAATGAATAAGCAGTGAATAATAACATTTGGCACTTTAAAAGCTAAAAGTCACTATATTCTTTTAATAAACAAAAGCAATAATGCAAACTTTATTTCTTAGATTTGTAACCACAAAGCTACCATCCAGAATGAAAGTTCTTTCATAAAACTTATGAGATGGTATAGCAACATAAAAAAAGAGAAAGATGTATTTCTAAGCAACTTTGTGCATCTGAGTTTGTTCACAATATGTAAATAGTTTTACATTTCCCATGTAATGCTTCTTGCCCCATTCTTGCTCTTTTATTTTTTTTTAAATCTTCGTTACCATATCTCTTCTCTGCAATTACTCTTAATGTTTTTCTTAAGCTTTTGAAATAGTAAAGTGTAAATGGGCAAACCCTTTCTCACAGGATTTCCTACTCTCAAGGCTGTTACCTGAAGAAGAGAGTACTGTCAACTGTTGCAAAAGAAAGAAGAAGAAGAGTAATAAAAACAAGTTAATGAGTCAGGTTCTAACTCAGCCCAAATGAAAAAAAAATGTAGTTTGACAAGAAGAAACTCCTGTTTCATTCTGGCATACCAGGGCCATATCTGAGCAATGAAAATGGAGCTTTCCATTTTTAAGGGTGCTTTCTAAACATGGAGTTTACTTCTAGAAACTCATTTCATCAAATCAGAGGATTAGGTTCTTTTTATTTGACAGACCAAAACTAGTTTCCATATCAGTTCAGTCACTCAGCTGTGTTCGACTCTTTGTGACCCCATGGACTGCATAACGCCAGGATTCCCTGTCCACCAGTAACTGTTGAATCTTGCTCAAACTCATGTCCATCAAGTCGATGATGCCATCTAACCATCTCATCCTCTGTCATCCCTTTCCCCTCCTGCCCTCAGTCTTTCCCAGCATCAGGGTCTTTTCCAATGAGTCAGTTCGCGTCAGGTAGCCAAGGTATTGGAGTTTCAGCTTCAGCATCAGTCCTTCCAATGAATAATCAGAACTGATTTCCTTTAGGGTAGACTGGTTTGATCTCTCCTTGCAGCCCACAGGACTCTTCAAGAGTCTTCTCCAACACCACAGTTCAAAAGCATCAATTCTTCTATGCTCAGCATTCTTTACAGTCCAACTCTCACATCCACCCATGACACTGGAAAAACTATAGCTTTGACTAGACAGACCTTTGTCAGCAAAGTAGTCTCTGCTTTTAATATGCTATCTAGGTTGGTTATAGCTTTTCTTCAAAGGAGAAAGCATCTTTTAATTTCATGGCTGCAGTCAGCATCTGCAGTGATTTTGGAGCCCAAGAAAATAAAGTCTGTCACTGTTTGCCTTGTTTCCCCATCTATTTGCCATGAAGTGATGGGACTGGATGCTATGATTTTAATTTTTTTTTAATGTTGTTTTAAACCAGCTTTTTCACTCTCCTCTTTCACTTTAGTCAAGAGGCTGTTTAGTTCTTCTGTGCTTTCTGCTGTAAGGGTGGTGTTATCTGTGTATCTGAGATTATTGTTATTTCTTTCGGCAACCTTGATTCCAGGTTGTGCTTCATCCAGCCCGGCATTTCATAAGATGTACTCTGCATAGAAATTAAATAAGCAGGGTGACAATATACAGCCTTGCTGTACTCCTTTCCCAATTTGGAAGCAGTCTGTTGTTCCATGTCCAGTTCTCATGTTGCTTCTTGAGCTGCATACAAATTTCTTAGGAGAAACGTTTGGTGTTCTGATATTACCATCTCTTTAAAAATTTTCAACGATATGTTGTGATCCACACAGTCAAAGGTTTTGGAGTCAATAAAGCATAAGTAGATATTTTTCTGAAACTCTCTTGCTTCTTCTATGATTCAGCAGATGTTGGCAATTTGATCTCTGGTTCCTTAGCCTTTTCTAAATCCAGCTTGAACATCTGGAAGTCCATGTACTGTTGAAGCCTGGGTTAGAGAATTTTGAGCATTACTTTGCTACTGTGTGAGATGAGTACAATTGTGTGGTAATTTGAACATTGTTTGACATTGCCCTTCTTTGGGATTGGAATGAAACCTAACCATTTCCAGTCCTGTGGCCACTACTGAGTTTTCAAAATTTGCTGACCTATTTAATGCAACACTTTCACAGCATCATCTTTTAGGATTTGAAATAGCTCAACTGGAATTCCATCACCTCCACTAGCTTTGTTCATAATGATGCTTCTTAAGGCCCACTTTTGTAGATATAATGGTTATCTTGAGTTAAATTTGCCCATTCCAGTCCATTTTAGTTCACTGATTCTTAAAATGTCACTATTCATTCTTGCCATCTCCTGTTTGACCAGTTCTAATTTACCTTGATTCATGGACCTAACCTTCCAGGTTCCTATGCAATATTGTTCTTTACAGCATCAGACTTTATTTCCACCACCAGTCACATCCATAACTGGGTGTTGTTTTCACTTGGCTCCATCTCTTCATTTTTTCTGGGGTTATTTCTCCACTCTTCTGCAGTAGCTTATTGGGTACCTACTAACCTGGGAAGTTCATCTTTCAGTGTCCTATCTTTTGCCTTTCCATACTGTTCATGTATGTTTAGTTTCCCTATATAAAGATATTAATATGTTGAAAATTTGAAAAAAAAATTGTATACATACAAACGAGCTTACATTTGCTTTAACTATCAAGAGAGGGGGAGTATTCTTACTTTGATAATGGTCTTGGGTTAAATTACTTTCCTATGAGGTAGAAGCCATTCATTGGCATTCTAGGCATTCAACAGAGCTTTCTATAACTTCCCAAACTTCAATAGGCATAGAAATTGTTAACAAAGGTCTATTGGTAGAGCACAGAGAACTATATTCAATATTCTATGATAAACTGTAATAGAAAACAATGTGAAAAAGGATATAAATGTATGTGTGTATATATATGTGTATGTATGTGTATATGTATAAACCTGAATCACTCTGTTCCACAGAAGAAATTAACACAACATTGTAAATCATCTATACTTCAATAAAATTTTTTTAAAAGACAATTCTTTAGCAATATTGTTACAATGTAAATTTTAATTCATCATCTCAATTGAGGCCTGAGATCCTTCATTTCTAGTAAGCTTCCAAGTGATTCCAATGACACTGTTCAAAGACCATACTTTGAGTTTACAAGGTTGTAGATATTTCTTTTTTAAGAAATTTAATTTGCATCCCCTAATTATTTTAATTTTTGTTTTTTTCTACTTCTTTTTGAATTTTTAAAAAGAAATACCTTCATTTATTTATTATGCTCCTTATAGCAAATATGTTTCATCTAATTAAATGTTAGATGTTTATTCTTTTGGATTTTTTTTTTGCCTGCTAAACTGAAATGAAACACTAAAGGGTATAGTATTCTAGAGTTAAATGAAAAGAAAGAAAAGCTTAACACCTTGTATTATAGGCACCCTAGGTAAAGGCAGGAAATTGAAGTGAAAATGGCATAGATTTTTCCTTGCCTGACTCCTAACTTAGAGCATTTTTAGTGATATATGTGACATATATCAGGGGCTTCCCAGGTGGCTCAGTGGTAAAGAATCTGCCTGCCAATAGAGAAGATGGAGGAGAAACAAGTTTGATCCCTGAGTCAAGAAGATCTCCTGGAGGATAAAATGGCAACCCACTCCAGTATTCTTGACTGGGAAATCCCATAGACAGAGGAGCCTGGTGGGCTACAGCCCATAGGGTCACAAAGAGTTGGACAAGACTGAAGAAACTTAGCAGCAGGTAGGCCGGGACTGTCACAGCACTGGTAGGTGTGTCATTTAGAAGCGGATGTATTGCAGTGAGGGTCAAGGTCTACTGGAAGTTGGTTTTTCTGCCATCTTGGTTCTAACCAGGTTTTGCCGTAGTCATGCTGTTCTTTTAAAGGTTGTACCCTGACCCCTTCCCTCCTGTTTCAAAACTTCCCCACCCACTGGACAGTACATTTCAAAATACAGATTCATTGATTTCTTTAAGGCTGTTAATTCCGTAAAATCTTTTCGTCTTAGATTTCAGAGCTCATATATTTTACATCTCTCTTACTTCCCTCGTCCAGGGCCCATAACTGTTGTGATTCAGGGATCTTACTCCATCATCGTAGAGCAGAAAGTGGAAGCAGCATGTGTGGCTCTGGGACACTTCTTTTGTCCCCTGGTCCCTGGCCCCAGCTCTTCCCCCAATCTGCTGGGGAGGGAGAAGGGGGAACAAAGCAGTGTCTCTTCCTTATCAGACACTTGGGTAGCTTGCTGTTGGTGGTGGCTGCTTCCCTGATTATCAGTGACAGGCCATCAGGGCCCCTCTGTTGTTGAAATCCAAATGCTTAAGCCCTTCAGCAGTTCTCCTGGGACTCTTCTAACTTGACAATTCCCAGCTGTGAGCCAGCTAGCTCCACCTGGGCCTCTTCTACCCTTGTCTTTCAGGACACAACTAGCCCCTTACTGCTCCACCCCACCCCTCCCAATCATTTCAGTCTGTTGGTCTGGCACTGGACAGATGGCCCAAACTGTCTTTCTGCGTATCATTTGTCCAGAAGCATTTCACACATAGTTGTGAGGCCCAGAGATTGGCTCAGAAGATGCTCCAGGCTGTCCACGTCCTCTCCCCGACGCCCTGGCATCTTTCCCCCAAATCTCTCATTCTCGTGTTCAGTGAGGCACAAGTAGAAAAATCAACAGGTCTATGGCTGACACTCAAGTCCAAGCAGGTAGTGAGACACTGTACTCTTTTTCCCCAGACTCCTGAGAGGCCCTTTTCAATGAAATTTTCTTCTGCTCAAGGATGAGAGCTAGCATCCTTTCCTGCAAAAGGAAGGAAAGGAAAATCTTTCCCTAGGAACACTGCCTTCCCAACCTCTGTTTCACCTTTTTCTTTTTAATGCAATGCCTCATTGTCCTCATGGGTCTTATTGGCTGATTCCAGAGTCTGGGAAAATCCCCACCCAACATTAGATAACATGGTTAAGTGAGTCTGCATGTCCTGGAAAGAGTTATCCTGATTTAGGTTTCACTTCTAATCACTCCGCCTCCATCTTCCCTTTTACAGTTAAGTCTTAAAACATTTACCTTGTGTATCACCTTCTCGATGAATATCTCTTGATTCTGGTACAATATATGGCATCTTTTCTATGTACCAATGACACAGGGAATATTTCTATGAGCACTCATCTAACTATGGCAATCTTTGATTTACTTGGCTTTCTCCCAGAGAACTATAAGCTCCTTGAGAAAAGGGCTTATTTCTTTCCCTAATATATTACGGAATTTAATTTTTTAAATTTATGTTGGTGTATAGTTGTTTTAAAATGTTGTATTGGTTTCAGGTGTACAGCAAAGTGAATGAGTTCTATATATATATATATATATATATATATATATATATATATATGCACCTTCTTTTAGATTCTTTTCCCATATAGGGAGAAGGGTATATTTCTTAATGCACTTTATATCCCCAGCATTTAATACAGAAATAATTGTATAGATTGTGAGAAATGTTTGAGTGTTATTTGAATAAATGGGTGAAATTGTAATATTACATTTAAATGTATTGTTTTGCTACATACTCAATAGCTTGGGCTGCAATTAGATAATGAGATACAAATAAAATAACTTTCATGATTTTTAAAAACATCACAGAAAAATGAGTTAATAATGTGTTGATTATATACTGCTGAGCAATAAGAATACAAAAAACTACTAAGTATAAATTATTACATTTTGCGGCTATCTTTGTTTAAACTACTAGTGGATAATGAGAAAGTGTGTTCATAAAATTAGGAATGCAAAGTGATAAATCACAACTAGCATGGTTTTGAAATCCAAAGCGCTAGAATCAAATAAGTTTTGTTGTTGTTATCTGGATAAACAGTCCCAATGCCTCTCTGAACAGAGATTAATAAGAATTTTACCTGAATGAGATCATTTCAAGAGTAAAGTGAGATGATGTATGTTAAGTCTTTTAAAAGCTCTAATAGATTATAGAAATAAAACATTATTTACTATTTTCAGCATTTCTTATATTTCACCACTTCTGATATTTCACATCTGAAAGCTTGGGAGTATTTTATCTTTATTTTGTGATATTGGATTTTTATTGAGCATAATTCTAAATGTATATAATGGGAAATAACCTGGAGAAAAATTACTTAATGTTCTTGATCAATGTCAGTGGGAAGAAATATCTAAAACTTATTCCTAAAATTATGCTCTTCTTTCTCTTGTCAAAATAATTAATGGTCTTTCTTATTTCCATCAGTCATATTCACAAGGTTTATTATGTTGGAGTTCTGCCCTTATAGTTTACCTAATTTGAAGATGAATTAATGAAATACATTTTCTCCTTCTCACATCGGGAATAACAGACACTATCTCCCTGAATAATTTTTGAATACTCACTCACCACTGCTAAATTTTTGCTACTGATAATTTTAGGTAATCCTTAAAGGTGCTTTAGTTGCTATAAAATATACTAAATTAATCTTAAAGGTAACTTCTAATTCAGTAAGAAACTGCAACTACAAGTGTTCTAGATGAAAATTCAGTAAAAGTCTCTTTATAGGTATTCTCTATAAGGAAAAATGAAAAATTGCGTTGGAAATAATTAAATCTGAGAAATGTTTATGACTTTCCCTCCCTTCATATAGCCTTCTCTGATATTCCTTTCATCTAAAGAAATGGAATGGGATATAAGTCCTTTGAAAGATGTTATTTTTTTCTTTTATAATGATGAATCTTAAATTTGTCTTTCAATCAAAACTGTTTTAAGTGGAAATAAGATGAGTAGAATTATTAAGATTTGCATATGTTACTGCCCTGGAGAGAGCCATTTGGTTTTCTCCAGACTATATTCTGTGCACTTAAAAATGTTCCTACAGTGATTTCTAAACCAGAAAGGAAGTAATATGAACAAGATGGTCATATCTCTTCATGTATATAAGATAGAAAAGCAAAAGATTATTTTCCATTTTAAGTGGATAGTCGATTTTAAAGAAAACCTATACTATTAAGCTTTTGGGCTTCCCAGGTAGCTCAGTCAATAAAGAATCTGCCTGCAATGCAGGAGACCCGGGTTCAATCCTTGGCTGGGGAATGTCCTCTGGAGAAGAGAATGGCAACCCACTCTGGTATTCTTGCCTTGAGAATTTCATGGATAGAGGAGCCTGGCAGGCTACAGCCCATAGAGTCACACAAACTTGGACACAACTAAAGCGACTTAGTATGCAGTATGCAGACTATTGTAAGTTTTCTTGACTAAGTGTGAAACTGAGATGAAAGAATATAAAGAAGAGAATTAGAAAAAAAACTGCAGTGAATTTTTAAAGCTAAAAGAAATATCTTAAGGCAGGCCTTCACAGTGCAGTAGAAGATTGACAACTGAGCTAAAATAAACCCAATTGTGATGCCAAGAGTGATTCAAAACATTTTTAAGTATACCTAATGTTTTCCTGGAAGAGAACAGCTATCTAATATCCAATCTATTTATTTACCTTTACCTTTATAAAAACTGAAATTGCAAACGAAGGGCAGGATATGTGTGTGTGTGTGTGTATTTCTGTGTCTGTATGTATGTACCTGGAATTTACTAAAACAAGGTAATTCAAAGTAGACATTTTTGAAATATTATTTGCAGAGTATTGATTATGTAGGGCTTCCTTGGTGGCTCAGCAGTAAGAATTCACCTGCAATCCGCGAGATGTAGGTTCTTTCCCTGAGTCAAGAAGATCCCCTGGAGAAGGAAATGGCAATCAATTCCAGCATTCTTGCCAGGGAAATCCCATGGACAGAGAAGCCTAGTGGGCGACAATCCATGAAGCTACATAGAGTCAGACACAACTTAGCCACTAAGCCATCACTTTGATTATGTAAAATAACCCAGGATGAAACTGACTTTTCCAAACTACTAGAAACTGGTCAATAAGAGGAAAGGGATATTTTAAGTGTGATCAGTTCAGTTCAGTCGCTCAGTCGCGTCCAACTCTTTGCAACCCCATGCATGGCAGCATGCCAGGCTTCCCTGTCTATCTCCAACTCCCAGAGCTTACTCAGACTTAGGTCCATTGATTCAGCAATGCCATTCAACCATCTCATCCTCTGTCACCCCATTCTCCTGCTTTCAATCTTGCCCAGCATCAGGGACTTTTCCAGTGAGTCAGTTCTTCACATCAAGTGGCCAAAGTATTGGAGTTTCAGCTTCCACATCAGCCCTTCCAATGAATATTCAGGACTGATTTGCTTTAGGATTGACTGGTTGGATCTCCTTGTGGTCTAAGGGACTCTCAAGAGTCTTCTCCAATACCACAGTTCAAAAACATCAATTCTTCAGCAGTCAGCTTTCTTTATAGTCCAACTCTCACATCCATACATGACTACTGGAAAAACAATAGCTTTGACTAGACAGATCTTTGTCAGTATGTAGAGTACATAATGTGAAATGCTGGGCTGAATAAAGCACAAGCTGGAATCAAGATTGCTGAGAGAAATATCAATAACATCAGATACACACATGACACTACCCTTATGGCAGAAAAGGAAGAGGAACTAAAGAGCCTATTGATGAAAGTGAAAGAGGAATGAGAAAAACTGACTTAAAACTCAACATTCAGAATTCTAAGATCATGACATCTGGTCCCATCACTTCATGGCAAATAGATGGGGAAACAATGGAAACAGTAACAGACTTTATTTCCTTGGGCTCCAAAATCACTGCAGATGGTGACTGCAGCCATGAAATTAAAAGACGCTTACTCCTTGGAAGAAAAGCTGTGACCAACCTAGACAGCATATTAAAAAGCAGAGACATTACTTTGCCAACAAAGGTCTGTCTAGTCAAGGCTATGGTTTTTCCAGTAGTCATGTATGGATATGAGTGTTGTACTATAAAGAAAGCTGAGCACCAAACAATTGATGCTTTTAAGTGAATACTTAGATATTTTTACTTTTATCATTGACAATCTTGAAAAAAAAAAAAGATTGTCATGGTTACTGTCTTGGTCACAGAAGTGAGAAATCTGTTTTATAGTCATAGTGGCCATGTAGTTATAAGGCAGCAGAAGTCAATACAAAAGAATGTGCTTATTCCCCTTGCTCATTTCTCCATAAGTGTGGATGAAAATAAAACAGACTAAACTGTTTATAAAATTTGGAAATGGGAGTTCAATACAAGTTTTTGAAATGTCTAATCATCTAGGTCCATCCACATCTCTGCAAATGGCACAATTTCATTCCTTTTTCTGGCTGAGTAATAATCCATTTTACATATGTGCCACATCTTCTTTATCCATCGCTCTCCCAATGGACATTTAGGTTATACAGAGTGATATAGCTCAGAAAGAGAAAAATATTATATATTAACACATATATGTGGGATATAAAAAATGGTACAGATGAACCTATTTGCAAACCAGATAGAGACACAGCTGTAAAGAACAAACATATGGGCTCCAAGGAGGGAAAAAGGGAGTGGGATGAATTGGGAGACTGGAATTGACATATATACAGTAATAGGTCTAAAACATATAACTAATGAGAAATGACTATACAGCACAGGGAATCTCTACTCAGTGCTCTCAGGTGCCCTAAACGGGAAAGTGAAAGTGAGGTCGCTTAGTCGTGTCCGACTCTTTGCGACCCCATAGACTGTAGCCCACAAGGCTCCTCTGTCCATGGGATTTTCCAGGCAATAGTACTGGAGTGGATTGCCATTTCCTTCTCCAGGGGATCTTCCCAACTCAGGGCTCTAACCCAGGTCTCCCGCATTGTAGACAGACGCTTTACCATCTGAGCCACCAGGGAAAGGAATCCTAAAATGAGAGAATTTATATGTAGGTGTGGATGAATCACTTTGCCATATAGCAGAAAGTAACACAAATTTGGGAAGCAATCATACTCCAATAAATTTTTTTTAATTGAATTCTCTTCTTTGGATAATCGGCACATAATATCATTTATTTTCCTATTCCATTTTTTCTTTTTGAAGTTGAAAGGTTAAAAAAAAAAAAAAAAACAGATTACTTCAACAATCCAAGGTACCTCCTCATCCCTTGATTAACATATGTTTCTTATCACTCTGCCCTCTTCATTTCTAGCATTGCTGGGGACTCCTGCTGCCAACGACTGGCCTTCAGTTCAGTTCAGTTGCTCAGTCTGTCAGACTCTTTGCGGACCCATGAATCACAGCATGCCAGGCCTCCCTGTCCAGCACCAACTCCTGTAGTTCACTCAGACTCACGTCCATTGAGTCTGTGATGCCATCTAGCCATCTCATTCTCGGTCGTCCCCTTCTCCTCCTGCCCCCAATCCTTCCCAGCATTGGAGTCTTTTCCAATGAGTCAACTCTTCACATCAGGTGGCCAAAGTACTGGAGCTTCAGCTTTAGCATCATTTCTTCCAAAGAAATCCCAGGGTTGATCTCCTTCAGAACGGACTGGTTGGATCTCCTTGCAGTCCAAGGGACTCTCAAGAGTCTTCTCCAACACCACAGTTCAAAAGCATCAATTCTTCGGCGCTCAGCCTTCTTCACAGTCCAACTCTCACATCCATACATGACCACAGGAAAAACCATAGCCTTGACTAGACGGACCTTACTCAGCAAAGTAATGTCTCTGCTTTTGAATATACTATCTAGGATGATCATAACTTTTCTTCCAAAGAGTAAGTGTCTTTTAATTTTATGGCTGCAGTCGCCATCTGCAGTGATTTTTGGAGCCCCCAAAATAAAGTCTGACACTGTTTCCACTGTTTCCCCATCTATTTCCCATGAACTGATGGGACCAGATGCCATGATCTTGGTTTTCTGAATGTTGAGCTTTAAGACAACTTTTTCACTCTCCTCTTTCACTTTCATCAAGAGGCTTTTTAGATCCTCTTGACTTTCTGCCATAAGGGTGGTGTCATCTGCATATCTGAGGTTATTGATATTTCTCCTGGCAATCTTGATTCCAGCTTGTGTTTCTTCCAGCCCAGCGTTTCTCATGATGTACTCTGCATAGAAGTTAAATAAGCAGGGTGACAATATACAGCCTTGACGTACTCCCTTTCCTATTTGGAACCAGTCTGTTGTTCCATGTCCAGTTCTAACTGTTGCTTCCTGACCTGCATACAGGTTTCTCAAGAGGCAGGTCAAGTGGTTTGGTATTCCCATCTCTCTCAGAATTTTCCAGTTTATTGTGATCCACACAGTCAAAGTCTTTGGCATAGTCAATAAAGCAGAAATAGATGTTTTTCTGGAACACTTGCTTTTTCCATGATCCAGAGGATGTTGGCAATTTGATCTCTGGTTCCTCTGTCTTTTCTAAAACCAGCTTGAACATCAGGAATTTCATGGTTCACATATTGCTAAAGCCTGGCTTGGAGAATTTTGAGCATTACTTTACTAGCATGTGAGATGAGTGCAATTGTGCGGTAGTCTGAGCATTCTTTGGCATTGCCTTTCTTTGGAATTGGAATGTAAACTAACCTTTTCCAGTCCTGTGACCACTGCTGAGTTTTCCAAATTTGCTGGCATATTGAATGCAGCACTTTCACAGCATCATCTTTTAGAATTTGAAACAGCTCCACTGGAATTCCATCACCTCCACTAGCTTTGTTCATGGTGATGCTTTCTAAGGCCCACTTGACTTCCTATTCCAGGATATCTAGCTCTAGATTAGTTTTCACACCATCATGATTATCTGGGTCGTGAAGATCTTTTTTGTACAGTTCTTCTGTGTATTCTTGCCACCTCTTCTTAATATTTTCTGCTTCTGTTAGGTCCATACCATTCTGTCCTTTATCAAGCCCATCTTTGCATGAAATGTTCCCTTGGTATCTCTAATTTTCTTGAAGAGATCTCTAGTCTTTCCCATTCTGTTCTTTTCCTTTATTTCTTTGCATTGATCGCTGAGGAAGGCTTTCTTATCTCTTCTTGCTATTCTTTGGAACTCTGCATTCACATGCTTATATCTTTTTCTTTTCTCCTTTGCTTTTCACCTCTCTTCTCTTCACAGCTATTTGTAAGGCCTCCCCAGACAGCCATTTTGTGTTTTTGCACTTCTTTTCCATGGGGATGGTGTTGATCCCTGTCTCCTGTACAATGTCATGAACCTCCGTCCATAGTTCATCAGGCACTCTATCTATCAGATTAGGCCCTTAAATCTATTTCTCAATTCCACTGTATAATCATAAGGGATTTGATTTAGGTCATATCTGAATGGTCTAGCAGTTTTCCCTACTTTCCTCAATTTATTCACTCTTTTCCTCCCAAACAACCATTCCCCACCCTCACTATCTTTTAGTTTGCTCAATGGCAACTCTTTCATATTAGAAAACTCCTTGTTATCCTTGTGTGTGCTCATGTGCTGTTTTGTCTGACTTTTTGCCACCCCATGGGCCATAGCCTGTCAGGCTTCTCTGCCAATGGGATTTTCCCAGCAAGAATACTGGAGTGGGTTGCTCTTTCCTACCCCAGAGGACGTTCCCGACCCAGGAGTCCAACCCTCATCTCTTGCACCTGCTCATCTTTTGTGTTTAACTTAACATGTTAACTTGTCCTCCCAAGCAGCCTCTGTTGTCTACTAACATCAGGCTTGGAATAGATATTAGCACTTTTATCTGCTCTCTTCAAGATTTGGGGCAAATCATCAGAACATCACAGAGAAATAAGACGTAGTCCATGAAGCCTTCTCAGTGGGTGAGGGAAATGAGAGGGGAAAGTCATACCTTTCTCTGGAAAACAAAACTAATTAAAAACTTTTGTTATATGTCTTTCTCTTTCTCAAAATTAGGCATCACATGCTTTCACTTGTCCCCCTTGAGCCTGTGCTATCCTCGTTGGGAAAAAAATGCTCTGCAGCTGTTGCTACTTAGCTTGCATGTGTGTGCTCAGTCATGTCTGACTCTTTGCAACCCCATGGACTGTAGCCTGCCAGGCTCCTCTCTCCATGGAATTCTCCAGGAAAGAATATTGGAGTGGGTTGCCATTCTCTTCTCCAGTGGATCTTCCTGACCCAGGGATTCAACCCAAGTCTCCTGCATTGGCAGGCAGATTCTTTACATCTGTACTACCTGGTCCAGCACTAAGTGAAATGCCAAGAGTGCTTGACCCACCAGTAGCTTGAGATTGTCAAGATCAGCCAATCTGAAGACCCTTGACCCTGAAGTAAATGTTGTAGGTAACAGGACACTGAAATCCTGGGTTGCTTTTGGCAACATCTGGCTAAGACAATACCCTGTGGACTTAAAAACTGGTCTGGTTATAAACAAGCATCAGATTAAGCAAAACAAGTAAAATTAGATAGAAAGGGAAAAGAAATACAAAACTTCCCAGCTATCTAGGCATTTTGCATAGCTGTCTCCTTTTATTCTCAAACACTATGATATATACTTATTTTCATCTTCAGTTTATTGATGAAGAAATGAAAGGATATGCCCAGCTAAGCAATAGCCACCTCCTGGAAATATGTCAGGTATGTGTATTTGTGGATGTTGCTGGACTTTATTTCTTATTTGATTCATTTATGTACTTTTAAAATTTATTAATTTAAATTGGAGTCATTTGTGTACTTTTTAAAAATACTCAGAATGTATTTATTTTAAGATCTTTATTTCCAAATTAAAAAAAATTAAGATGGGGAGCCTCAGGCTGTATAGTGTTGTGTGACTTTACTAAGGTTGTGTTGTGTGTGTCAGTCACACAGTCATGTCCAGTTCTTTGTGACTCCATGGACTGTAGCCTGCCAGGCTTCTCTGTCCATGGAATTCTCCAGGTAAGAAAATTGGCATGGGTTGCTGTTCCCTTATCCAGGGTCTTCCCAACCCAGGGATCGAAGCCCAGTCTCCCACATTACAGGCAGACTTTTTACCATCTGAGCTATCAGGGAAACCCTTCCTAAGGTTACACAGACAGTAAACTGCAGAACTGGGACCTAATCCCACAAAGTCAGTCTCATTTATTTGTGCATATGAAGTTCCATTCCTCCCTTAAGTCACATCTATTGACTGGACAGTGTGATGGGGAAGCAACTGTTGACCACTTTCCTGTCCCTGACATTGGCTGACCTCTTTCCACGTATGTCTTGTCTCCATCTACTCTTCCTCTCATAGAAAATCTTATTTTGCAATCAAAGGTGTAGTCCATTTTCTCCAGATTGTGAAGGTGGAGAACAGGACTCGTGCTTCACATGTATGAGAGAGTTAGAATCCCAGGAATAGTTGTTCTCTGAGACAGTAAGTGCTCTAGCATCTGGGGTGCAGCTGACCATGTGAGAAGGTGCTGTCTGTACTGGAAGACTCCAGAGTTGAATAAACACGGCTTAGGGAGCTTTGTTCCAGTTATTCTCTTGCTATTAAAGACCTTGACCCTGTTTTTGTTAGCAGTTCTGCCATGGCGTTTAAGTTCCACATCTTGCTTGTTAACAGCTAAGAATAGAATCAGAGTATTAGCAAACTGAGAGTGTTTTCTCATTCCATTTCCCAGGAATATATAGGGTGTGAAGATGGTGAGCAGAATGTTTTTTCCCATAATATTCTCCTCTGGTAAACAAACCTAGAGATTAAAACCATTCTTGCAGGCTTTCATCTCCTAACTTCAGAAAGAATTTCTGACATCCTTGCCATTAGAACAGCAAACATGGGCTTCATCTAATACATGAATTAAATCAGAAGCATCTGTAAAAGGGAAAAGCATCTGTTAGAATATGTCCCACGGTCCAATACGAGATATTTGACTCCTCCTTCCAGTGAACAAGAACTAGACCCTAAAAATGTCAAACATCTGGTAACAATCTTCCATCGTCTTTAAGTGACCAAAGGTACAGGGACATTCAGGCACAAAATATCTGCTCTTGCTATACCACAGAAGGCATGAAAACAAACTTACTGAAGTCTGTGATACTCCAAGAGGTATAAGTAGGAACTAGGACTTTTGCATTTTAAACAATAAATGTATCTCTGAGAAAGACTTTAAGCTGTCTATAAGGCTTTTAACAGCCTTACAGGCTTTGGTGATTAATTATTTTAATATGGTGGTGATGGCAATATTAGCTTAATAGGTGTGATAGGAAAGCACATCCAAATATGTATACACATTAAGCCAAAATTTTAATTTAGAAAAATGTGTGACTTTCCCCTGGGCAGTATGATCACATAGTCAAATTTATTTGTGCATATACTGATTCAACAACAATCTTAACAAATAATACCAAATAACTACAGAATAGAGTTCATATTTTGGAAACTGAGTCAAAAATATTTTGCCTTCTCACTTTTACAATATAGAATATGTCTTTTAATGAAAAAATATTTTAAGAAGTAAAATAGTACAATTGCAACTTCTTTTGTAACACAGTCCTCATTTTCTAATAGATCCATGTATGGAGGGTTTTTCTCCCTAAGTAGTTCTAATGTGTTGCTAAGTTCTACTAAGCTGCAGAAGGAATGAGACTGAAAAAGAATTGGCGTAAACCCACTGAGTGTGACTTGTGTTAACAACTTATTGTGCCTGTTGATAATAAAATCCAATGGCAATGCATACTTCCCTCCTATGGCAGCATCTTGTTCAGTGAGACCCCTCTTACACTCGCAAAATGTTAAATGCATTAGGCTAACAAAAATAAAAGTATGTAACAATCATAAATATTGTTTTTGGTATAATTATTTAGAAGTATAATATATGATATTTCTCTCAGCAATTGTAAAAAGCACAGATGTAAAAAGTTTAAAGATAAAAGGGACAAAAATTTCCAGTGATGGATTTGAGAAAGTTTCTTAAAATAGCTAAGAAAAATGAAAACTTCTCTCTTTCTATTAGGGGTGTATGTTAATCACTAATTCACAGAGAAGTAAAGTTTCCAATACATGCTTTTACCATTGACTGTCTATCTAAGCCATGAATTTTATAGGCAAGTAATATAAGAATCTGTTTTATCATTTTAGTCCTTTGATTATAGTGGCCCAATAAATTACACCAAAATATTCATGTCTGTACATGGAATTGATATACAGAACTGATTTGTAGTTTAAATTGTCGTAACTTCAGGGCCTTAGATAAGAACTTGTTGATTTTTTTTTTCCTAACCATTTAAATAATTGAAATGCCTCATCTTAAGGACTTATGTATTTGTTTAATTCATAAGATTTAATGGAATATTCTCCCAAGCCAGTATTTTTTGAATTAACTATTACTTTTAATATCTAGAGAAAGAAGAGAAGTTTGGAGGAAAGACTAGGTGGATGGGTATATTCAAGTTTTTCAATACCAGAAGGCATTTCGAGTTGATTTACAATTAGACTTGTCATGTATGTACCCCATGGAATAGGTCCAGAATCAGTATTGTTGTTTAGTCGCTAAGTCTTGTATAGGTAGACACAATTAGTGGACAGAAAATGGCATAGTTTGAGGGAAAGAAGACCCTAAGAGAACATTTAGAAGATGGAACTGTCTGCTTCTAAATGCAATATTTTCCATGAATGGAACGGTTACAGCAGCTCGGCAACCAGTCAGCAGAGATGACGCAGGAAGTTCTAATATTTCCCCCTTGTGGGGCTGTTGACGTGGAGAGGGAGGAAGATTTGTCAAGGCATGGGAAGCTAGCAGCCTCAAGCAGACTCCAAAATTTAGAGACACGCTATCCTTCTGAAGCTGAAGTCCATATCATACTTAGGCTGTCTGAGAAGTGATCCACAGTATTAAATTATGTTAGAAATGTCTTATTGATTCTGGCCTCTCCTAAGGGCTCAGTGAAGGGTATAAATCTCTTTAAAGCATCAGTGAAGAATGGGACTCAGCTAAAACAAATTGTCATCTATCTGCGACCTATTAAAATTAATGAGCTTCTGGGATGACTGAAATGTTTTATAATTGATAAGGAGTACTGAATAAAAAGGAGCTGAATTAGAACAGATCTATCAGGGTTTATTCAACACTATATAAATAAGAGAAAGAGTATATCAAGCATTTCTACATTTCATGCTCATTTAAGGGTTAGGCCACAAAACTGATTTATATCTAAGCCCAATCACAGGACTTCAGGACACAGACATCTGAGCAGGAAAAATTTAAAAGGGCCTCCCCCTCAGGGCAGATGAATTGGACAAATTTGTCCCCATCAGGGGTCACAGTCCCACAAGGAACAGCTTGGTGAGCAAGGCACAGGCCAGATTTCATGCCCTCATTGTCCCTGTTCCAATACCTTTCTGAATTATAAAAACGATATCAATATATGGAGCTTGTATGGAATAAATGAATGAATAGAAGGAAAAAATAAGACATCCAATTATTTTGTAATTTCTAGACAAAAGCAATACTCTGATAAATTTTAGTCATGATAAATGGCCTCAGAAGACTCTAGAGATTCAAGAAACATCAGAAAACTTTCTCATCAATTATTTGGTTTTCAGCTGCCCTGATCATGGAAATCTTGTAAAGTAAGTAAAAGTCATTCAGTCCTGTCCAACTCTTTGCAACTGCATGGACTATATAGTCCATGGTATTCTCCAGGCCAGTAATACTGGAGTGGATAGCTTTTCCCTTCTCCAGGGGATCTTCCCAACCCAGGAATCAAACCAGGATCTCCTGCATTGCAGGTAGATTCTTTACCAACTGAGCTATCAGGGCAGCATGAACATACTGATTACTATAAGAGTTGTATTCTATAAATATATAAATGAATGTCTTTATCCTTTTCTGTACTGTGGATTTCAAGAGGCCATTGCATCTCCTATACCTATCATATTGTCTTGTGTGTTGCAGTATTCTGTAAAGTGTCTTAAATAAATATAAGAAGTAATGAAATTTGTTTGAGAATTCGATTAATGCCGTTCAGTCTCCCATAGACTAAATACTTGCTTCACTATCTTGTGAGGCTTTACTTGAAAACATCAACCAAGCAATGCTACATAACTATAGCAAAGCTCATCTTATCTGAAGTCTTGCCTATCAAAAACTGCATAGAGAATTCTGGAAAAGATGACAAAAGCCCCTGAGCAGACAGCATAAATGATACAAAAAACTGTATTAAAATTAAGATTCATGGGACCTTCCCTGGTGGTCCAGTGGCTAAGACACCACACTTCTAAGGCAGGGGGCCCAAGTTCAATTCCTGGTCAGGGAACTAAAGCCTAAATGCTGCAACTAAGAATTCACATTCTGCAGCTAAAGATCCCATGAGCTGCAATTAAGACCTGGTGCAGCCAAATAATTTTTTTAATTAAAAAAATAATAATAAGGCCCATGACTCAAAATCATAGCAGGTTAGGTTTGCTTGACTTAACAAAAAACCAAAAAGTATCATGGCTGAGAAGGCAACAGTCTGAAAATGTGTGAGATATTGAAAAAAATTTTTTTGAAACCAGTGATAATAACTCAGAAGGCATCAGGACAGTTTAATATATAAGCAACAAGCCTAGAATCTCTCAATGGCCTCTGAGGGTATCCCTGCCTTATTGGAGAATTCTACCGCATTCTGATCATAATGATGATGGATGAAAATACAATGTTCTGTTTACTTGGTTCACAAAAGCAGTCACCAGGGAAGCCCATAAAAATGTATAATTTTTACCAAGTGGTTAAAACATGAAGTAATTTACTATTTCTCATTGCTAGAGTAGTGTTTTCTTACCATAAGAAGAATATGTATGTATTTCTGCAGTCAATTGCAGAAATCATCTCCCTATGCCTTGGCACTCCTGTCTTGCTTCATTGAGGGAAGTAGTCAGTTTTGAATAATAAAGCTGCCATGTGATAAGTACTTGTTCCAAGGAGAATGTCACTCATAACAAGCCTTTCAGGGATTAGGGTTAATATGATGCTGATTTGGACTTTGCAGTTCCAGCTGAACTTGACTGGGTTCATTCTAATACACTAAAGTCTGCCAGTTGCTACCATGTTGAATCTTCATCCCTTCCACAGACCCCAGTTCCTCCTGTTCAGCTGCCCTGATGCAGCAACCCCCGTGTCAGTGCCAAGAGTGCTTCCGTCCTGGATTTTGCACAAACTTTGCAACAACATTCCACACCTGGCCCAAAGTTAACAAGAGCACAAATAACACCTTGTATGGCAGGTTGTACTAAAGAGAGGCTTTCCATTCTGCTGCTTTCCAGCTGTGGAAACTTGGGCAGCTAATTAGCCTCACTCTTCCTGAATTTCCTTATTTTTAAACCATTTTTATTGAGATAGAGTCACATACCATAAGTATTAGGTTTCTCCAGAGAAAAGAAAAACCAGGATAGTAAGGGGGTCAGGGAGAGAGAAGGAGAAAGGGAGAGGGAGGGAGAGAGAGAGAGAAGTAGAGAGTGATTTTAAGGAATTGGCTCATGTGGAGTCATGCGGAGGCTTGGCAAGTCCAAAGTATGCAGGGCCCAAGACCCAGGAAAGAGCTGTAGTGCCAGTCCAAATGTACCAGACTTCCTTCTTGCTTTCCAAGGTCAGTCTTTTTCTATGAAGACCTTCAACTGATTGAATGAGGCCCACTCACATTATGGGGAGTAAACTGCTTTACTTAAGATCTACTGATTTTGATGTTAATTTCTTTTACAAAATGTGTTTATTACAAAAATATCTAGAATGTCTGGGTACCATGGCCTAGCAAAGTTGACCTGTAAAATTAACTATCACACAATGCAATTCATCCATTAAAAGTACATAATACAGCGGGTTTTAGTATATTCACAGATCACAACTATCATCATATACAATTTCAGAACATTTCCTCAGTCTCAAAAAAGAAACCTTGTACCCTTTAGATATTATCCACCTATTTCCCCATTTACGTCAATTCCAAGCAACCTCTGATCTACATTGTGTCTCTATAGATTTGCCCATTCTGAATATGTCATATGAAGGGAATCATATAATATGTGGCTTTTGTGACTGACTTCTTTCACTTAGCATAATATTTTTAAGATTCATCTGTGCTGTAACATGTCTCAGTATGCCATTCCTCTTTATGGCTGAGTAATAATCTCCCACATGGATATAGCACTTTTCATTTATCCATCACTGGGAGAAATATCAATAACCTCAGATATACAGATGACACCACCCTTACGGCAGAAAGTGAAGAAGAACTAAAGAGCCTCTTGATGCAAGTGAAAGAGGAGAGTGAAAAAGTTGGCTTAAAACAACATTCAGAAAACTAAGATCATGGTATCCGGTCCCACCACTTCATGGCAAATAGATGGGGAAATAGGGGAAACAGTGGAAACAGTGGCTGACTTTATTTTTCTGGGCTCCAAAATCACTGCAGATGGTGATTGCAGCCATGAAATTAAAAGACACTTACTCCTTGGAAGGAAAGTTATGACCAACCCAGATAGCATATTAAAAAGCAGAGACATTACTTTGTCCACAAAGTGTTTGTCTAGTCAAGGATATGATTTTTCCAGTGGTCATGTATGGATGTGAGAGTTGGACTATAACGAAAGCTTCAGTTCAGTTCAGTTCAGTTGCTCAGTCGTGTCCAACTCTGCAACCCCATGAATCATAGCATGCCAGGCCCCCTGTCCATCACCAACTCCCAGAGTTCACTCAAACTCATGTCCATCAAGTTGGTGATGCCAAGCTTAGTGCCAAAGAATTGATGCTTTTGAACTGTGGTGTTGGAGAAGACTTGAGAGTCCCTTGGACTGCAAGGAGATCCAACCAGTCCTTCCTAAAGGAAATCAGTCCTGGGTGTTCATTGGAAGGACTGATGTTAAAGCTGAAACTCCAGTATTTTGGTCACCTGATGTGAAGAGCTGACTCATTTGAAAAGACCCTGATGCTGGGAAAGACTGAAGGCAGGAGGAGAAGGGGATGACAGAGGATGAGATGGTTGGACAGCATCACCAACTCAATGGACATGAATTTGGGTAAACTCCTGGAGTTGGTGATGGACAGGGAGGCCTGGTGTGCTGTGGTTCATAGGGTCACAAAGAGTCGGACATGACTGAGTGACTGAACTGAACTGTTGATGAATGTTTGGGTTATTTCTGTTTTATAGCTGTCATGAAGACTGCTGCTATAATCATTATTATCAGTAATGCTGCTATAAAAAGTTTTTGGGGGCATATGTTTTTCTCTTGCATGTATAGTAGGAGTGGAATGGCTGGATCATATAATAACTCTATGTTTATTCATTCAAGGGACTGCCAGACTATTTCCCACTATATATTCCTATGAACTCTACCACTATATATTCCTATGAACACTGTATAAAGGTTCTGATTCCTCTATGTCCTTACTAACTCTTGTTACTATGTGATTTTTTTTTTCATTCTACACATTCTACTGGTGTTAAGTTGTATCTTTCATCACTGTTTCGTCTTGCATTTCCCTAATGAATAATGAGGTTGAGCATATTTTCATCTGCTTATTAATCATTTGTATATTTGGCTTGGAGATGTGTCTCTTTAGATCCTTTGCCCAGTTTTCAGTTGAGTATTTGTCTTTTTATTATTGAGTTACAAGAGTTCTCTATATGTTCTGGATACAGGTCTCATATTAAATGTATGATTTGCAAACATTTTTCAATCTGCCATTTTGTGGTTGTCTTTCCACTTTCTTGATGGTGTCCTTTGAAGCACAAAAGTTTAACATTTTGATGAAGTCCAAATTATCTATTTTTTCCCTTGGCCAATTAGACTTTTGGTATTAAAGCTACGAATTCTTTGCCAAATCTGAGATCATGAATATTTACCCCTATGTTTTCTTCTGAGTTTTATAGCTTTAGGTCTTAGATCTAATACTATGATACATTTTGAGTTAGTTCTTGCAGATGGTATAAGATAAGGATCCAACTTCACTTGTTTGCATACAGCTATCCAGTTGTTCCCAGCACAGTTTGTTGGAAAAACTATTCTTTTTGTTTTGAATGGTCTCAGCACTCTTGTCAAAAGGAAATTGACCATCAATACATGTTTGTTTGTTTTTTTTCCTGGAATATCCTGTTCCATTGATCTATATGTCTGTCCTATGTCAGTGTCATACTGTCTAGATTACTGTTGCTCTTTAGCAAGTTTTACGATAGGGATGAGAAAATCCTCCTACTTTCTTCTTCTTTTTCAGGATAGTTTTGCTATTCTGCAGCCATTGCAATTTCAGGTAAATTTTACAGTCAGCTTCTCCAAAAAAGTCATGTAGGTTTGTGCCAAAAATGCATTGAGTCTGTCGATTAATTTGGGAAGTATTTCCATCTTAGAAATAGTGAACCTTCCAATCGATGAACATGAAATGTATTTACCATTTATTTAGATATTATTGATTTTCCAATAATTTTGGTTTTTCATTTTCAGAGTATAAAATTTGCATTTCTCTTGTTAAGTATTGTATTCCTTATGATGGAAACATAAAATATAAAGGACTTTAAAAAGTTTTTATTTTCAGATTGTTGCAAATGAAGTCAGTTCCTTTGGGAAGAAATTAAGCTATCTGTTTTATGCCCCAGTTCTCTCCCCAGACAAAGTACTTGAGCGGGGGCTCTGGGGGGTCCAGTGGCACAGTTCTCTTTGACTGGCATTCTGGCGTTGGTTTCTCAGTGCCAGGTGGAGAGGAAGCAGTGCCCTGGGTGTTCTTAGCTTGTCTCTTCTAACATGGAACCACCACCTCGTGAAGCCACGCAAGGGGATCAGGCCTCAGCATTCTCAGTAGCAGACTCTGCATTCCAGCAGTGGGGGCTGGGCAAAAGCCACTCTGGACAACACTCACCTGGAACTTAGCCTCAGGGACAGGTAGCTGGGGGCAAGATGAGAAATGTTGACATCTTGCTCCTTCCTGAAAGAAAGCCCTCCAGCCAGAGACAGTACTGAGCAGGAGCCCTGTGCTGTGGGCTGCCCCAATCTGAAGTGGTGTCTTTGCCTTGCTGAGATGGGAGGGGGTGTTGGGGAGTGATCTTGGTTCAGACACCACAGACTCTAACTTTTCTTACATAACTTTATAGATGTAAATGTTTATCCATTTGCTGTATTTTCATAGAGTCATTTCCAGAAGTTTTAATTGGTTGTGTTTAGTTTGAAGTATTTATCAGTTTCAAAAAATGTGTGAGGAGAAAAGGGAGCAATTGAAAGCAGCTGCTATCAATGATTGGGCTTCCCTGGTGGCTCAGAAGGTAAACATTCTTCTGCAGTGCAGGAGACCGGAGTTCCATCCCTGGGTTGGGAAAATCCCCTGGAGAAGGAAACGGCAACCTGCTCCAGTATTCTTGCCTGGGAAATCCTATGGACAGGAGCTTGGTGGGCTACAGTGCATAGGGTCACAAAGAGTCAGGCATGACTGAGGGACTAATACTTCAATACTTCTGTTCTTTAATCAATGGCCATCTTTGAAATTTGTGACATTGGTTAATTGCTTGCAAATCTCTTGAGTTTTGCACGTTTCACATAGTTTACTTATCTTCAAAGGATGACAAAAATATTTTAAAGAGTTAATAAGATATTAGTCTAGGAAAATTGTCTTAGACTATTTCAGTGTTTCTAACATTTTAGATATATGCATTTGGTACAGTATTCACTCTAGACAGGTAAATGTTCTTGTTGATTAGAATAGAGCAAACTTCCTTTGATGTCTTCCTTTCTAATTCAGTTTTATATTCTCTATCCAGTATGCCTACTTATTATACCAAGGCTCACTTGAAAACAGTTGTTCTTTTTAAAAATTTTGATTTGTATTGGAGTATGGTGGTGGTGGTGGTGTAGTTGTTCAGTCGGTTCTGACTCTGCAGTTCCATTGACTGTAACTCACCAAGCTTCTCTATCCATGGGATTTTCTAGGCAAGAATACTGGAGGGGGTTTCCATTTCCTTCTCCACATTAGATATAGTTGCTTTACAATGTTGCGTTAGTTTCTGCTGTACAGCAAAATGAATCAGCCATATGAATAAATATATCCTCTATCTTTTAAATTTCCTTCCTATTTAGGTCACCACAGAGAACTGAGTAGAGTTTCCTGTGCTATACAGTGGGTTCTCATTAGTTATCTATTTTATACATAATAGGCCTGGAGAATCCCAGGGATGGGACAGCCTGGTGGGCTGCCGTCTATGGGGTCGCACAGAGTCAGACACCTGGGGACTTAGGGGTCGCACAGAGTCAGACCGACTGTAGCGACTTCTATGGGGTCGCACAGAGTCAGACACGACTGTAGCGACTTAGCAGCAGCAGCAGCAGCAGCAGGCTATGTATGTTAATCTTAGGCTCCCATTTCTTTTCTTTTCTTTTCTTTTTTTTCAGTCTCCCATTTCATCTCACTCTTCCTAACCCCCTTGGTATTATAAGTTTTTCTCTACATCTGTATCTCTGTTTCTGCTTTGCAAATGGCTACATTTTTATATCATTTTCACTGGGGAGTGGTTCTGTAAAACTCTTCACTCTGTCATGTCAGTTTCCTCATTTCTGAAATGGGGATAATGGTTTCTATTTCATGGGATTAGTGTGAGAATTAAATTAGCTAATATATGTAATGTGCTTCGAACAGTGCCTATTGCAGAGTAAGGTATCAAGTAGTATTACCTATTAATGATTGTTACTAGAAATTGTTTTATTATCATTATGATTACCATCAATAGGTTAATGGTAGGTTAAAAATGCAGGCCCTGAGGTCAGGATGCTCCTAATGTTCTAAGTTAATGTGTATATTTTTAATGGATTGAGCATCCAAGAATATACCTTGCCTATCTCCCCCTGAAAAACAGCTGGCACCTTGACTGTTATATATCTAGATGATTCTTCCTATCAATCCTTTGACTCAGGTAAATATTAAATCCTACTCTTATTTGTTAATAAACCATTTTTAATTGAATGTATACATGTTTTAATGTTTATTTTGAAGATTTGGTTCAGGGGTTGCAAGCCTATGACCCTTATATATGTCTGTACATGATAATAGCAAATATTTTGGAGCATTTACTATGTTCCAGATAGAATTCCTTGCTTTTTAATTCATTTATTTCTTATAATACCCTGTGAAGTGGGAATTCTGCAAAGCCCATACTTTTAACCCCTAGGCTAAATCCCATTTATGTAAAATTACATGTGTATTTCAGTATTTACTTATATCCTTGCAGGACATTTGGTCCAATCCAAAGTGTCTTTTAAACATCTAGTCTATGTGTCAAAAGGTTTTTGATAATTGGTCTTGTCCACAACCATCTGTGGTGGACCAAATCTGCTTATGGATCTTCTGAATAGAACCAAATATCTGCTAGCCACATATATTCATGGAGAGACTTTTTCTAGTATCTGAACACAGGTTACCTCTATATAGTGGGATTTTCTTTTTCTTTACTTTTTTTCTTCCCACTTTTGAACTGTTGGCTTTTTTAAAAAAATAATGAAAATCTATGATAACTAAACAGAGCAAAATAAAAATCCCATTGTAAATCTGCAGGCAACAACAGAGTTAAGCTCTTTCTAGGGATACCTAGTGGCAAACTTAATTAACTCGAACCCTTGCATTATACTCTTTGAACCTTGCCCTGACTTCCATAGCATGTTTCAGTTCAGTTCAGTTCAGTTGCTCAGTTGTGTCCGACTCTTTGCAACCCCATGAATCACAGCATGCCAGGCCTCCCTGTCCATCACCAACTCCCGGAGTTTACCCAAACTCATGTCCATTGAGTCAGTGATGCCATCCAGCCATCTCATCCTCTGTCGTCCGCTTCTCCTCCTGCCCCTAATCCCTCCCAGCATCAGGGTCTTTCCCAGTGAGTCAACTCTTTGCATGAGGTGGCCAAGCTATTGGAGTTTATACTCCAGCATCAGTCCTTCCAATGAACAGCCAGGACTGATCTCCTTTAGAATGGACTGGTTGGATCTCCTTGAAGTCCAAGGGACTCTCAAGAGTCTTCTCCAAAAACCATAGTTCAAAAACATCAATTATTTGGTGCTCAGCTTTCTTCACAGTCCAACTCTCACATAACATGTTTAGTTCTGTAGAAATTAGAAATCAATAAAAATAGATTCTGTTATTGTAGTAGTTACATTTTAGGCAAAATGTACTGGGGACAATTCTGTGTTCTGCACTTGTTTCTTTCATTTTTTTCAAACCTGATCAAAACTTTGGTTCCAAGTTCATGAGCACCTTCCTTTGTGTCTAGATGATAAAGATTCTCCCTGCAATGCAGAAGACCTGGGTTAGATCCCTGTGTTGGGAAGATTCCCTGGGGAAAGTAACAGCTACCCACTCTAGTATTCTGGCCTGGAGAATTCCACATACAGAGGAGCCTGACAGGACTACAATCCATGGGTTGCAAGAGTCAGACATGAATGAGCAACTAACACTTTCACTTTTCATGAGCACCTACCACATTTACCTTGTAATACCTAGTAGTCAATTTCTGGAAGGAAGCACTCAGCCGCCATAGGAATTTCCTTGTTCTCAATGTGACTCAAACACCACTCTCTTCCTAAACAGGTAGAAAAGATGAACCTTTTATTATTGCTTTTATTTCTTTCAAGTAAGACTGTAAAAGTGAGTTCTATTAATCAAGATAAATATATGAAATGCATTTATATATGCAAATTCCAGTTTAATTCCTTTTTGTATAGACACCAACTCTTCTAAGTAGTGTGGTGGTAGTAGGATGGTAGAATTTGCATTAATTTTATTTGTAGTGAGTGAATAGCATAAGCACGTTCAAGTTGCCCCATTTTACAGTAGTATAGGTTAAATTTTATATTGCTAATTTTAATTTAAAACTCTTATTTTATCATCTAAAAATAACATAATAGAAAAAAAATCATATCTTTATATATATAACCAAATATAATACTGATTTTTTTCCTTTTCCTAATTACTACAAGCATAGCTAAAGGTGTAATTTTGCTCTAAGAGAATGGGTTTTGTTGTTGTTCAGTTGCTAAGTCATGTCTGACTCTTTGGCAATCCCATTGATTGTAGCCCATCAGACTCCTCTGTCCATGGGATTTCCCAGGAGGCAAGAATACTAGAATAGGTTGCCATTTTCTTCTCCAAGGGAACTTCCCAACCCAGAAATAGAACCCACATCTCTGCTTTGGCAGGCAAATTCTTCACCACTGAGTCACTGATTTTAAGTAATCTCCAAATCTGAAATAAGATAAAATAAAAAAATCAATTTTATAATAGTAGCTAAAGCTACTTAAGAAAGTGAAGACAAGTTTGATATAAGCACATCACTGAGTATTCAAATATTTGTAATTATTCTTCATTTCTCATTCCATCCTTTATTAACCAGTTTTCTTTTTACTAATATGAAAATGAATTTGATCATATTTAATTTATGTTAGAGTATTATAGATGCCTATGATCCAAGTCTAAATTTCAAGGTTAAGTTGTATGACCATTCATTTATTATTAGAACACTGGATCTAAGGAAAACATTTAAATTAAGCCTCCACTGAAAAACGGAATTAATAATTTATCCATTGCCTATTTTAAATTTTTGTGTGATGAACACTCTGAGATACAAAGTAGGATAATAATCCTGAAATAATGTGCAAGCAATCAGGCTTTGGCAAAGAATATCATCTATATGACCCAGATGCATGATATGGTGCTAAAGATTTGAATCAGCCAAAAAGAAAATATTTTGAAGAGGAAAACACTAAACTCAATTATGTAATTTGGTTCATATATTTCAGAACTGATGGTTCCAATTATTAATGAAGTTGTTTTCCCCCAAATTTATTGCTAATTAAATTATTTAAATCCACATAGTCATAAAGTTGTAGCACTGGATTTTCAACCAAGGACTATTTATATAAAAGTATCAAAAACAACCTATATGTCCAATACCAAAGGCTTGACTAGATAATAAAAAAAATAAAAGCATGCAGTGAAATATTATCCAGCTATTAAAGGTATTGTACAGATAGAAATAGTGGAAATACATGTTATAAATTATATTGAGTAAAATCACATATTTAAAAAAACAGTCATATATATACCAGAGAGTATATAGAAGGATATGTTCAATGCTGTTACCACAGCTTTTGGGGAATTATTATGTATTCTTTATTAACTTCATCAATTTCTTTTTTAAGTTTCTGATTTTTTTCCTTACAATTGAATTTGTTTGCTAGGGCTGCTATAACAAAATATCATGAATAGGGTGGCTTAAACAACAGAAATTTATTTGCTCTCACTTCTGGAAGCCAACTGTTTGATCAAGTTCTCAGCAAAACTCGCTTTTCTGAGGTCTCACTCCTTGGCTCATTGTTATCCATTGTTCAGTCTCTCAGTTGTCTCTGACTCTTTAAAGCCCTATGGACTGCAGCATGCCAGGCTTCCCTGTCCTTCACTATTTCCCACAGTTTGCTCAAACTCATGTCCATTGAATCCATGATGGCATCCAACCATCTCATCCTCTGTCATCCCCTTCTCCTTCTGCTTTCAATCTTGCCCAGCATTAGGGTCTTTTCCAATGACTCAACTCTTCACATCAGATGGCCAAAGTATTGGAGCTTCATCTTCAGCATCAGTCCTTCCAATGAATACTCAGGGTTAATTTCCTTTAGGATTGGCTGGTGGATTTCCCTGCTGTTCAAGGGACTCTCAAGAGTTTTCTCCAGCACCACAATTTGAAAGTATCCATTTTTTAGTGCTCAGCTTTCTTTATGGTCCAACTATTACATCTGCACATGTTTACTGGGAAAACCATAGCTTTGACTAGATGGACCTTGACTCGTAGATGGGTATTTCTTCCCTGTGTCTTCACATGGTCTTCCCATGTGTGGGCCTGTGTCCAAATTTTCCCTTCTTATGACATCAGTCATGTTGGATTAGGGTTCACTGGAATGACCTCATTTTAACTTAATTACCTCTTACAGACTCTATCTCTAAATATAGTCACATCCTGAGGTAGTGGGGTTGAGACTTGAATGTATGAATGTGGGGAAGGGACACAATTCAGCCCACTAAAACAATGTTCGTATATTACTTGTATAAAGAGAGATACAGGAACTTCATTTTGACAAGATAAGCAGGGTGGGGAGGTACTCCTTTTTCTTGATAGATCTACTCTTAATTAACTAATTAATTGATCTTTTTGTTTCTAATTAGCCTCTTTGGGGTTTGGTTATTATGAGTCCATCCTTCCAGATATTCATCAACTATAACTGTTAAAGCTTTGGCCCTGATCTTGTGTAGTAACAATCACTGAGAACTGTACAATTTTGAGATATCTCCTGAACTAGTTAGTCCATTTGGGGTTCATTTTTGAGCTGTGATAGCTTCCTGAGCCTCTTTTCAGCCTCTTGTTTTCTCACCTTTCTCATTTCAGTTTTCTCATTTCTCATTCAGCTTCTTGTTTCCTTAGCCTGACATGTAGAAAGATTTTTAATGTCAGGGAAAGCAACACTTGAAATCTGAAACTTACAGAGAAACAAGAGTCCTGTTTTCCAGATCCTAGTCAGTTAAAGGAAAAATAAATTCAATGAAATTATTTTCTGAAGCTAGTCAAGAAATATTCTTTCTCTTCCCTAGTTTCTCTTAACGCTGTGCTATGTGGACACAACCAACCGTGGAAGCCCGAGAGAAATACGGGAAGATTCCTGTAATCAGAGAAATCTGGACACTTCCTGATCATAAATCTCTTCTGGAAGATGTTGCTACTATTTGTTTAGTTTAAAAAAAAAAAAAAAAGCAGGGGAGAGGGAGGGATTTTTCACAGGAGACTGAAAGAACAGCAATAAATACAGAAAAAAACAAACAAGGCAACCCCAAAGGGAGGAGAGTTCAGATGTACTTTCTATAATCAAAGATTTATTTGGATATTCTCTAAAATATGAAAGGTCTGATAAAGATCTCCAAACCATATATGTTTATATAAATTCATTATACATCTTTCAAAAAATACAGTAGTTATAGCAAAATAAATGAAAAACAATATTTTTATAACACTCCACTGAAACCTATTGTCTCTTCTTTTGATGCACATACTGAACTGTATAGAATTCCCAAGGACATTTTTTCTTCAGTTCAGTTAACTTGTCTAAATTTTAAATGAAGAGGTTTTGGAGGTTGGGAAAACTAAATATATCAAAGTTGACCATAATTTTTCATTAACTTCATCTGTGCTTATAAAATATAAAGTTTTCTTATTCTCATGAAAAAAATAGTTTATAAAAATATATACACATTACCAACTGGTTTTATATCCATCCAGGTGCATGTTTATAATGTGTAATATAAACTGAATTTAAATGGACTTGAGATACCTAAAATGCATTTGACAAAAAAATATTGAAGTATGATTTCAATAAAGTCCTCAATCTAGAAAGTGATTATCTTGAATATAGATCTGCCTTAATAGGGAAATAGCCACATACAGCAAAATCATGGGATGTAAGCATGAAGAGAAAACAGTTATGTTTTAAATAAATAACTTCAATATCAACTTCTCTTTTGATATTTCCAGTGCTGCAGATCTTTCCTTTGTAGACTTTTTTAAAAATTTAAATTTATTTATTTTAATTGGAGGCTAATTACTTTACGATATTGTATTGGTTCTGCCACATATCAGCTTAATCTCATCCTCTGTTTTTATTCCTCATGTAATCACTGCAAGCATTTTGATCATTGTTCTATAGTGAGTACTCCTTAAAGTGTTTGGATTGAAATAAACACATTGCTGCTGCTGCTGCTAAGTCGCTTCAGCCATGCGACCCCATAGACGGCAGCCCACCAGGCTCCCCCGTCCCAGGGATTGTCCAGGCAAGAACACTGGAGTGGGTTGCCATTTCCTTCTCCAATGCATGAAAGTGAAAAGTGAAAGTGAAGTCACTCGGTTGTGTCCGACTCATAGCGACCCTATGGACCTCAGCCTACCAGGCTCCTCCGTCCATGGGATTTTCCAGGCAAGAGTACTGGAGTGGATATACACACTACTATACATAAAAGAGATAACCAACAGGGATCTATTGTATAGCACAGGGAACTCTGCTCAATATTCTGTAATAACCTAAGTGGGAAAAGAATTTGAAAAAGAATAGATACATGTATATGTATAACTGAATCACTTTGCTGTGTACCTGGAACTAACACAACATTCTAAATCAACTATTTGTTGTTGCTTTTGTTTAGTTATTCAGTCCTGTCCAACTCTGCAACTCCATGGACTGTAGACCACGAGCTCCTCTGTCCATGGGATTTCCCAGGCAATACTGGAGTGGGTTGCCATTTCCTTCTCCAGGGGATCTTCTTGACCCAGGGATTGAACCTGCATCTCCTGTAATGGCAGGTGGATTCTTTACCACTGGGCCACTCTATTGTTGTTCTGTCGATAGTCATGTCTGACTCTTTGCGACCCCATGGACTGCAGCACACCAGGCTTCCCTGTCCTCCACTATCTCCCTGACTTTGCTCAAGTTTACATCTGTTAAATCGGTGATGCTATATGACCATCTCATCCTCTGTTGCCCTCTTCTCCTTTTGCCTTCCCTATAGTTCAATATAAAATTTTTAAAAAAATTTCTCTTCTCCATATTATTACATTCAATTCTTTGAATGGTTGGAAACAAACAAAGAAACACCAATGGTTGTCTCCACACTGACTTCCCCAGTGCCTAAGGCAGCATTTGTCATCCAAAATAGGACACTATCTTTGAAAAACTTGTAAGCTTCATCAAAGCCTTATTAACAAACCAGTGGGTGGGTGGCAGCTCAAATTCTTTTCTAATTTAAAAAGGAACTGGATAGCTTTGGTACTTCTGATGTCCCAAAATATTACTTGGCAAGGATTATTAATAAAGAAATCACTTAAGGGTAATTACAGCCTCATGAGGGTCCCAGTTAGCTGCGAAGTCTGGACCTTGCAGGATTTAGAAACCACCTTCCAGGATTTAGAAACCACCTTCCAGAAAAGACCTGGGAAATTTGCAAGTGAATAAGAAAATAGGCCCCCTGGCAGGATCAAAATGCTTTTCCTCATCTGGTGTGAAATTCTTTCTATGGTTGCAGTTAATTATTAAACCACAGTAGAATCCTAATTTATGACATATTTCTGGACTATTGTAATGAGATAATTTCAGAATGTGCTGAGGTGGTTGAAACTGAGAACAGCTTAGTGAGACAACGGGGTAGCCATAAGAATTCAGTTCAGTTCAGTCGCTCAGTCGTGTCCAGCTCTTTGCGACCCCATGAATCACAGCACTCCAGGCCTCCCTGTTCATTACCTTCTCTCGGAGTTCACTCAGACTCACGTCCATTGAGTCCGTGATGCCATCCAGCCATCTCATCCTCAGTCGTCCTCTTCTCCTCGTGCCCCCAATCCCTCCCAGCATCAGAGTCTTTTCCAGTGAGTCAACTCTTCACATGAGCTGGCCAAAGTACTGGAGTTTCAGCTTTAGCATCATTCCTTCCAAAGAAATCCCAGGGCTGATCTCCTTCAGAATAGACTGGTTGGATCTCCTTGCATAAGAATTAGTGAACAAAAAACAGGAGGGGGTCACTGGCTGGGGAAAACGTGGATTGCTCAGAAGCTAAGTTATTGCATATGAAAATAGTGCCGGGGGAAGTTAGGAAACCTGAGAAAGTGAGAGGCTGCATAAGAAAACAGGATCTGAATTCTTCTGGAAAGAAAATTATTACATTAATCCCTATGTTTTATTTCTTGAAAAGGTAGGCAATAGAAGCACTTTTAGCCAAGGATAAAAAGGAGAACCTTCTTCATTTCCTTTTGGTGTCTGTTATTCAGTTCAGTTCAGTTTAGTCATGTAGTAGCGTCCAACTACAGCAGGCCTCCCTGTCCATCACCAACTCCCAGAGTTTACCCAAACTCATCTCCATTGAGTTGGTGATGCCATCCAACCATCTCATCCTCTGTTGTCTCCTTCTTCTCCTGCTCTCAATCTTTCCCAGCATCAGGGTCTTTTCAAATGAGTCAGCTCTTCACATCAGGTGGCCAAAGTATTGGATTTTCAACTTCAACATCAGTCCTTCCAATGAACACCAGAACGGATCTCTTTTAGGATGTACTAGTTGGACCTCCCTGCAGTCCAAGGGACTCTCAAGAGTCTTCTCCAACACCACAGTTCAAAAGCATCAATTCTTTGGCACTCAGCTTTCTTTATAGTCCAACTGTCACATCCACACATAACCACTGTAAAAACCATAGCCTTGACTAGGCGAACCTTTGTTGGCAAAGTAATGTCTCTGCTTTTTAATATCCTGTCTAGGTTGGTCATAACTTTCCTTCCAAGGAGTAAGTGTCTTTTAATTTCATGGCTGCAGTGACCATCTGCAGTGATTTTGGAGCCCCCCAAAATAAAGTCAGCCACTGTTTTCACTGTTTCCCCATCTATTTGCCATGAAATGCCTGTTATAGCAAGGCCTAGAACATTTTTGAACATTTAGTAGAGGCACAGAACTTTACTGAGTAAGAATATCATGGTTTTAAATGTAAAGAAAGACAACTAAACCTGTTCCATTTATTCTGGCAAGCATATCTCTGGTGATGTGTGCATTTATGGCTTCCCAGTGTTTGGCTGTACATTAGCTAATCAGAATCCAATTCTTGTATTCATTCCTTTTGTATATGAGCAGTGTACAAGTTCTATGAAAGTTAAGTTTTTTTAGATTATTCTCTGCTGTTTACCCAGCACTTAGAACAGTGCCTGATGTGGAGTAACTGCCACATACCCATTTATAAAATGACAATACACAGTAGGAGCAAAATACCTATGTTCAGTATAAATGGAAAGTTTCTAAAGCTAGCCAAAAAATGATTATCATTATGCCCTCACTTTACTAATTCCACAGATAATTTTTTTTTTTTTTTATTGTAGTATAACCAAATAACAATGTTGTGACAATTTTAGGTGGACAGGAAAGAGATTCAGTCATACATCTACATGTATCCATTCTCCCCCAGACTGCACTCCCATCCAGGCTGCCACATAACATTGAGCAGAGTTGCAAGGGCTCTATAGTATGACCTGTTGGTTATCCATTGTAAATATAGCAGTGTGTACATATGGATCCCAAACTCCCTAACTATTCCTTCCTCCTTGGCAACCATAAGTTCATTCTCTAAGTCTGTGAGTCTGTTTCTGTTTTGTAAATAAGTTTACTTGTATCATTTCTTTTTAAATATTGCATATAAGGATGTCAGATCGGTTTGACTGATCTGTTCCTATAAATGGCAACCCACTCCAGTGTTCTTGCCTAGAGAATCCCAGGGACAGGGGAGCCTGGTGGGCTGCCATCTCTGGGGTCGTAGAGTTGGACACGACTGAAGCGACACAGCAGCACCTATAAATGGGTTACAGTCTACTAGAAGAGACAAAGTACATATGTACAAAGTACATCAGTACAACTGGTGTGATCTGAGATCAGTTGAAGAAATCATCCATCTATAGTGCTGCTATCATAGTGTTCTAAAAGACAAGGGAAATGAAAACGTCAAGAAATTTGGGACTGTCAACAGAACAAATACTGCAGAAAGGTCAAAGAAAATAAGGTGAAGAAGAGGCCTTGGGTCTAGCTTTTAGGACATCAATGGGAAGCTTTCTATTATACATAATGACTAAGACCATTTTCTCTGAAATCAAGTCCCAACTCTGCCACTCAGTAACTCTGTGCCCTCTCTCACCATTAGTTTCTTGAAAGATGTAGACTGTAACCTTTCAGGGTCCTCTGTCCGTGGGATTTCCCAGACAAGAATACTGGAGTGTGTTGCCATTTGCTTTTCTGATAATAATACTATATAAGATTAAATGAGCTAAGATACTCATGATAATTTTTTTAACACTGCCTGCCATATTGTAGATACTATTACTTGTTAGAAATGATCGCCGTCCAAGCTGTGAGGAAAGGACCCATTTTTTTCAAGAGTTTTAAAAGGAGAGAATAGTGAAACTTATGTATATCAACTTTCTGTAAGAGAAAGAAACTCGCATACCACTCCGTAAGTTTAGTTATGCAAGTTTATAAGAAGTAAGGCAATATACATCAGTTGATAACATTTAGGTTGTTTCTACATTTTGTCTTTTGTGAGTGGAGATGTTATGAATATTAGAATGAAGGAATAAATAAAAGAAATAGGGCATGTATCAGCTTGGTGCAAAAGTAGTTGAGGTTTTGTATTGTTGAACTTTGCTATTTGATATTGGAAAACCGACATTCATCCATTTTCATTCTAACCCCAAAGAAAGGCAATGACAGAGTGTTCAGACTACCACACAATTACACTCTTCACATGCTAGCAAGTGAATTAGATAGTGTGCTAATGCTCAAAATCCTTCAATCTAAGCTTCAAGAGTATGTGAACTGAGAATTTCCAGATATACAAGCTGGATTTAGATCAAATTGGCAACATCTATTGGTTCATCGAAAAAGCAAGATTCCAGAAAAACCTCTACTTATGTTTCACTGAATGTGCGAAAGCTTTTGACTCAGTGGATCATGACAAACTGTGGAAAATTCTTGAGGAAATAAGAATATCAAATCACCATATATCTTGAGAAGTCTTTATGCTGCTCAAGAAGTAACAGTTAGAACCAAACATGGAACAATGGACTAGTTCAAAATTGGGAAAGGAATACATCAAGGCTATATGTTGTCACCTTGCTTAATTAACTTATATGCAGAGTACATTGTGTGGAATGCTGAGCTGGGTGAATCACAAGCTTGAATCAAGATTGCTGGGAGAAATATCAACAACCCCAATATGCAATTGACACTACCCTCATGGTAGAAGGTGAAGAGGAACTAAAAGCAACTTGATGAAGGTGAAAGAAAAGAGTGAAAGAGCTGGCTTAAAACTCATCATTCAAAAAACTAAGATCATGGCATCCAGTCCTATCACTTCATTGCAAATAGATAGGGAAAGAAAGGAAACAAGGGCAGATTTTATCTTCTTGGGCTCCACAATCAGTAGTGACTACAGCCATGAGATTAAGATGCTTACTACTTGGAAGGAAAGCTGTGACACACCTAGACAGCATATTAAAATGCACAGATGTCAGTTTGCCAACAAAGTTCTGTCTAGTCAAAGCTATGGTTTTTCCAGTAATCATGTACAGATGTGAGAGTTGGACCATAAAGAAGACTGCACACAGAATAATTGATGCTTTCAAATTGTGGTCTTGGAGAAGACTCTTGAGAGTTCCCTGGACTGCAAGGAGATCAAACAAGCCAATCCTAAAGGAAATCGACCCTGAATATTCATTGGAAGGACTGATGCTGAAGCTCCAATACTTTGGCCACCAGATGCAAAGAACAGCTGAGTCATTGAAAAGACCCTGATGCTGGGAAAGATTGAGGCAGGAGGAGGAGACAACAGAGGATGAGAGGGTTGGATGTCATCATGGACTCAATTGACATGAGTTTGAGAAAACTCCAGAAGATAGTGAATGACAGGAATGTCTGGCATGCTGCAGTCCATGGGGTTGCAAAGAGTGGGACACAACGGCATGACTGATGAACAACAATTAGAATACATTCTTAAATAATTGTGGCTATACTATACATAATTCTAATGCACATTTTCTCACCTTTTTTTTGCTAATGACTTATTACTTGCTGTGTATTTTATATTTATTTTAGACTACAGAAATGATGTTAAACAAAAAGCAAATTAGAGTGATTTTTTATTTAAGTTCAAAATGGGTTGTAAATCAGCAGAAACAACTTGCAATATCAACAATGTTTTTGGCCCAGGGACTGCTAATGAATATACAGTGCAGTCGTCCTTCAAGAACTTTTCCAAAGAGATGAAAGCCTTGAACATAAGGAGCACAGGTGCCAGCTGTTGCACGGGGACAACAACCGATTGAGAGCATTATCAAAGTTGATCCTCTTACAACTACAAGAGACTTGCTGAAGAGCTCAATGTCAACCATTCTACAGTTCTTTAATATTTGAAGCAAATTGGAAAGTTGAAAAAGGTTGATAAATGGGTGCCTTGTGAGCTGACTGCAAAGAAAAAAATTGTCATTTTGAAGTGTTGTCCTCTTAATCTACACAATAACAATCAACTATTTCTTGATCAGATTGTGACTTACAGTGAAAAGTGGATTTTATAAGGCAACCAATGATGACTAGCTCAGTGGTTGGACTGATAAGATGTTCCAAAGCACTTCCCAAAGCCAAACTTGCACCAAAAAGGCCATAATCACTGTTTGGTGGTCTATTGCTACAGCTTTATGAACCCAGCAAAACTATTACATCTGAGAAGTGTGCTCAGAAAGTCAGTGAGATGCACCCAAAACTGCAATGCCTACCACCCCAACAGAATGGGGTCAGCTCTTCTCCAGGCAATTCTCAATCACATATCACACAACTAACACTTCAAAAAGTTGAATAAATTGGGCTACAAAGTTCTGCCTCATTGGCCACATTCATCTGACCTCTCGCCAACTTCTTCAAGCATCTCAACCACTTATGCAGGGAAAATAATTCCAAAACCAGGAGGAGGAAGAAAATTGTTTCCAAGAGTTCACTGATTTCTGAAGCACAGATTTTTACACTATAGGAATAAACAAACTTATTTCTCATTGGCAAAAATATATTGATTGCAATGGCTCCTATTTTGATTAATAAAGATGTGTTTGAGCCTACTTATAATGATTTAAAATTCATGGTCCAAAACTGCCATTACTTCTGTACTAACCTATTAATTCTTACTGGATGAGGGCATGATAACCCACTCAAATGTTCTTGCCAGGAAAATCTCATGGATGGTGGAGCCTGGTGAGCTATGGTCCACGGGGTCGCAAAGAGTCAGACACGACTGAAGCTACTAAACAATAATTCTTAATACCTACAGTTTGCTCATGTTGGACAGCTTTTGGCATGACTTCCATTGATACCTACTTCCTGGAATTCATGCCCGTGCAGAATATCTCCTCAGAGTGTTGGCTGAACCTAGTAACTGGGTTTTATCACACACACTATGGCAGAAGTAGGAGGAGGTCACTTTTGTGATTAAGTGGCAGAAGACTGTTCCTTACATCCTGTTAACTTTGTTTTTTTGCAGACACCCCTTGGACCTCCTGCTCTCTCACTTGCTCTGTGAAACCAGATGCCATGTCATCACATGATTACAGAAAGGCCATATGGGGAAAACCTGAAGGAAGTTGCCAGTCCATAGCATCTGAGGAACTGAGTCTTGGTCCAATAGCCTAGAGGAAATTGAATCCTGCCATCCACCAAGCAACTGAATTGGAAAGTGAATACCCTTAGTCAATTGTTGAGAAAACCATAGCTCTATGAGAGACAAAGAGTCAGGAAACCCAGCCAAGTCACGCCCAGATTCCTGAGTCACATAACTATGAGATAATATGTTGCTCCTTTAGCCTACTAAGGTTTGGGTAATTCGTTATTCAGCAGTTGATAACTAATACACATATAAGAAATATATTTTGTATTGTGGCTTAATACTAACATCTGTATACAAACTTCTGTAGCTAGAGTTTATTAAAACAATATTCATCCTTACCCAGATATTTTCTTTCTAGTAATTTGCAAAAATGATGTTAAAGACATTAATTGATTTCATGATTCACCAATTGGTCGTAACAAAGATTTTGGAAAACACTGGTAAAGCATACAGTCCCTGTAGTGAAATTCCCTGGGTTTATAATTTAGCTCTGCCATTTAGTAGTTAGGTAATCCTGGCAAAGTTGGTTTCCTTTTCTGTGAAATGGAAAAACAATACTTACTGTGTGTTGATTTCCTATTTTGTAAAGTGAGAAAACAATAGACTATAGGGAGGTCTTGAGGATTAGATTAGATGATGGGTACAAAGCATTTAGTATAGAATGTACCATGTAGAAAAATCTATTCTTAGCTAATATATATATATATTAAATTATAATGAAGCTTTCCTAGATGTTCCTTTATTCCTGGGTCAGAATTGGTAATTCCAGCCATTCCTATGGCTTGATGAGTACTGTGTGTGTGTGTTAGTTGCTTAGTCGTGTCTGACTCTTTGCAACCCCGTAGACTGTAGTCCGCCAGGCCCCTCTGTTCATGGGATTCTCCAGGCAAGAACACTGGAGTGGGTTGCCATTTCCTTCTCCTGATGAGTACTAGAGCTTGTGTATTACTGTAACACCTTTCATATTCTGATTACTTATTTTTCTATGTATCACATTTCTCCCACTCCTTTCTTTCTAAGTTATGATATCCTAGGGAGCAGGTCCTGTTTCTAACTATACTTTGTCTCTTTAATACATAACATAATGCTTGACACAGGCTAGGTGTTTAGTTGGAGAAGGAAATAGCAACCCACTTCAGGCATTCAGTAGCTATCAAATGAGTAAATGAATTAAAAATGGATAAATTCATGCTCTCCATAACAAGATAGCCCATTTAGCTTTCAACATCTATACTTAGGGAGAAGTGGCACCTTCCAGCAAGTTAAGACTGTGCTTTGTATATACGCATTTTCATGTCCAAATAAGTCTATTTCCTCCCTCATAACAGTTCTTCTATAGTCTCTCCTCAATTTTCATGGAGAACTGCCAGATGGGAAAATAGGATTTTTAATTCCAAGTAAGTTGAGTCCAAATTTTCAACAATTCCTGACCACCCTGTAAGTCATCTTTCTATAGATGTATCATACTTTGCTAATATTTCAATTAAAATCTGATATCCACATTAAAATGTGAAGATAAGCAAATCTGACATATAACTCTCATTGTCCTGCTCTTATATTACAGTTCTGCCAATGTTTTCCAAAGTATTTGAGACTTTTTAATAAAAATGAAATGTCCATTTTATACATACTCAATTACTTTTTTAAAATACAGGTTCACATTTTTGCTTATATTTATTCTTATTAATTTATAGATAAGAAAATGTTTATAATATAAGATAGTTGTTACATTACAAGGTATAGAGCTATGAAAAGACCCTGATGCTGGGAAATATCGAAGGCAGGAGGAGAAGGGACTGACAGAGGATGAGATGACTGGGTGGCATTACTGACTCAGTGGACATAAGGTTGAGCAAGCTCTGGGAGTTGGTGATGGACAGGGAAACCTGGCACGCTACAGTCCATGGGGTCACAGAGTTGGACAAGACTGAGCGACTGAACTGATTCTTATTAATTATTTGGTCCTTACAGTCTATATTATTATTATTATTTGTGTACTATTTATTTAGCTGCACTGGATCTTCATTGCTACACAGGCTTTTCTCTAGCTGTGGCAAGCGGGGCTACTCTCTGTCATGGTGCACAGGCTTCTCATTGTAGTGGCTTCTCCTGTGGAGCACAGGCTCTAGGGCATGCAGACTTCAGTAGCTGTGTCTCCTGGGCTCTAGAGGACAGGTTCAATAGTTGTGACACACGGGCTTAGTTTGCTCCATGGCGTGTGGGATCTTCCTGGATCAGGAGTCGAACCTGTGTCTTCTGCACTGGCAGGCAAATTCTTTACCATTGAGCTATCAGGGAAGCCCTACAGTCTACATTACTTAGAAAACCCTCAGAATCCTGCTTTTCTCAAACCAAATTAAGATTTCTCAGCTTTATATGACTAAAAAGGTAATAAGCATAACTTCTAAGCCGTTAAATTAACTGACAAACTTGTTGAACAGGATAGATCAGAGTAATGTCTCTAAATATTACATTGTAAGTGAATATTCTGCTCTATTAATCAATACTCTGGCTAGAATTCAATCAGGACAAATTATTTTATACTTAATTATATCATGCATGTCCAAAAAGTCATTATAAGAGTCTACCCCAAATATTTTGATTGAATATAGATATTTGACACTATTGTATGAGCAGAGAGCTTCTATTTTCTACCAGTGTGGTCAGGCTGTTAAAAAGCAAGTGAGTTCTCTGTGGCATGGCCTACTCTAAGTGAATCCATGCTGGATTTGAGGCATTACTTTTATGAGAGCTGGAAAACAATTTATAATTCATATTAATATTTTAAACCTTAATGGCCGGTATTTAGGGAAATTACTCTTATGCTCTTTTTGAACACTGGGAGAATACTTTCTTTTCTGTACTCTAATAATTGCTACTTCTTATCTATAATTCTGCAGAGATCTGACAGTATAAGAATGTAACATCAGTAAATTCTTTCCAGTAATTTCATGTAAGAATGTCACTTGGGCCAAATTATTTTTGTTTACTCACTTCATATATTGACATCAAATATCATTCTAATAATGACTTTTAGCTAAGGTGGAGTTATTTTGTGATAGAACCATGCTCTTGCCAAGAATAACTCAAGACACAGCTCAGCATTTAGAAAACGAAGATCATGGCATCCGGTCCCATCACTCTATGGGAAATAGATGGAGAAACAGTGGAAATAGTGTCAGACTTTATTTTTTGGGCTCCAAAATCACTGCAGATGGTGATTACAGCCATGAAATTAAAAGACGCTTACTCCTTGGAAGAAAAGTTACGACCAACCTAGATAGCATATTCAAAAGTAGAGACATTACTTTGCCGACTAAGGTCCGTCTAGTCAAGGCTATGTTTTTCCAGTAGTCATGTATGGATGTGAGAGTTGGACTGTGAAGAAGGCTGAGTGCTGAAGAATTGGTGCTTTTGAACTGTGGTGTTGGAGAAGACTCTTGAGAGTCCCTTGGACTGCAAGGATATCCAACCAGTCCGTTCTGAAGGAGATCAACTCTGGGATTTCTTTGGAAGGAATGATGCTAAAGCTGAAACTCCAGTATTTTGGCCACCTCATGCGAAGAGCTGACTCATTGGAAAAGACCCTGATGCTGGGAGGGACTGGGGGCAGGAGGAGAAGGGGACAACCGAGGATGAGATGGCTGGATGGCATCACTGACTCGATGCACATGAGTCTGATTGAACTCCGGGAGTTGGTGATGGATAGGGAGGCCTGGTGAGCTGCAATTCATGGGGTCGCAGAGTCAGACACGACTGAGTGACTGAACTGAACTGAACTGATATAAATAAATATAATGATACATATACAATATGACGTATATGATTATGTGCATATGTACGTGTATGTGTTAGCTGCTCAGTCGTGTCCAACTCTTTGCAACCCTCCTTTGTCCATGAAACTTTCCAAGAAATAATGCCGGAGTGGGTGACCATTCTCTTCTCCTGGGGATCTTTCCAACCCAGGAATTGAACCCAGGTCTCTTGCATTCCAGGCAGATTCTTTACCATCTGAGCCATCTGGGAAGCCCATGCATATATATATGTGTGTGTGTGTGCACGCATGCGCGTGCACGTATGTATGTGTCTGTGAACACATATATTCCCAGAGAGGGGAGCATTTCCCTGGTGGCTCTGTGGTAAAGAATCTGCCCACTAATGCAGGAGATGTGGGTTCAGTCTCCTGGAGAAGGAAATGGCAACCCACTCCAGTATTCTTGTCTGGGAAATCCCATGAACAGATGAGCCTGGCGGGCTACAGTCCATGGGGTTGCAAAAGAGTCAGACATGACTTAACGACTAAACAGTAAAAACAAGAGAGAGGAAACCACTATTTCCTTATTTACATTCAGTTTTAAATCTTGACGATGACCAAGATGGATTTTCTCTTTTAAAAATATTGTTGTCCTTCATGGGCAGGGAATACAAGCTGAGTTATTCTGCTTTGATACTCTGTTATTTAGATGCCATCTCTTTCAAGAACTGTGTCAACTCTCTGTCGGCCCATTCTTCATATTCTTCACAGCTGCTGTTCCAATATGCTTGCAACCCTGGGAAGGCCATCTCTATGGCTTTACACATACTTTCTTCATGTCTAGAAATTTCTTATCTCTACTTACTCATTTGAATGATAGCTACTTATCCTATGACCTAGTTGAGGGTTTGTCCCACCTAAAAATATTTCCAGGCCCTTCTCCACCCCTATCTAAGCTGGGTACACAGTCATATATGTGGTATGATACAATTCTAAACTTTTTTCCTACCAGTGCATGAATCAAATTTTTATCTTCTTCAATAGGTGAGTCTTTTAGGGGAACACCATGTTTCATTTGTCTTTGAAACTCTGATATCCAGATAATGAATGAACAAATAAATGAATATGAATATGAGTAAGTTAATTGGACTTAAGAGACATTACTTTGCCGACTAAGGTCCATCTAGTCAAGGCTATTGTTTTTCCTATGGTCATGTATGGATGTGAGAGTTGGACTTAGAAGAAGGCTGAGCGCCGAAGAACTGATGCTTTTGAACTGTGGTGTTGGAGAAGACTCTTGAGAGTCCCTTGGACTGCAAAGAGATCCAACCAGTCCATTCTAAAGGAGATCAGCCCTGGGATTTCTTTGGAAGGAATGATGCTAAAGCTGAAACTCCAGTACTTTGGACACCTCATGCGAAGAGTTGACTCATTGGAAAAGACTCTGATGCTGGGAGGGATTGGGGGCAGGAGGAGAAGGGGACGACAGAGGATGAGATGTCTGGATGGCATCATTGACTCGATGAACGTGAGTCTGAGTGAACTCCGGGAGTTGGTGATGGACAGGGAGGCCTGGCATGCTGCAATTCATGGGGTCGTGAAGAGTCAAACACGACTGATTGACTGAACTAAACTGAACTGAAAGTCTGTTTAAGACCTGGTTCTAGTTGCACCTGTGCAAGATTAGACTAAACTGATTAATTACTCTGAGCCTCAGTTTCCTTCTCGCATGAAGATAATAGCTGTTCTTCTTTGCTTATTTGTTATTGTAAGGATCAAATGATATATCATAGTTAAAACTCCATGTCATCAGTAAGGTCTTACAGAAACTTACTGATAATTTACTGAGCTGGGTATAAAGAATACAAAGAATAACATATTCTTGCCATTAAGAAACTTAGATGTGTCATGAATGTCAAGGAAACAGGAGAAGGAATTGTTTCCCTCTAGTGTGAACAGGGAGAAAGCAAGAGTAGCATTTGAGCTGGGCCACAAGGACAGATTAAGCATTTGCTTAGTTTGGAATTTTGAAATGATGGAATTAATATCAATTAGAAGAAGGAAAAAGTTCTATGAGAGTACAGAGAGATAACTGCTTGATTTCACCCAGGGGAGTGAGATAAAGAAAAGCTTCACGGAAGAGATGACATATAGGAAATATCGAGAAGAATAGATGTATCTTCCCACCCTACAAAACCCTAATAGGTGAATGGATATACAGGCAGACACCAGACTACATGGCTAGGCTAGTTTGGTATAGCATATAGAATAGGGTAAGAACTGGCTGCAGACTCCCAGAGGAGGGTCTTTCCAAGCCCTATCTGAGGGCAGTGCTCATGCTAGGTTGCTTCAGTCATGTCCAACTCTTTGCAACCCTGTGGATTATAGCCTGTCAAGCCCCTCTGTCCATGGGGTTCTCCAGTCAAGAATTCTAGAGTGGGTTGCCACGCCCTTCTCCAGGTCATGTTCCCCACCCAGGGATCAAACCCAGTCTCCTGCATCTCCTACATTGCAGGTGGGTTTTTCACCACTGAGCCCCACCTGAGGAACCTGGCTTAATAGCTCCTGAAGCCAAGAAGGACAGGAAGGATGACTGAATGACTGACGGGGCCAAGTTGCAGGATTGGCTGAAGCCTGAGGAACTACACAATTGCTGAAAGAAATTTGAGAGCAAAGACCAGGAGTCAGAAATGGATAGATGCCATGGTGTCAACACAGGGGCAGGGAAAGTTTCCAAAGGCAAGAGCCCAGTAGTCCAGCTCAGTTGAATAGTGCAGGGTGAGCACCATCAGGAACAAGATTTAAAACAAAGACTTTATTGATTAGAAAAGGGACCTAATGAGGGTTAAATTGCTTTGACAGTGTAAGACACGGGGCACTGTTATTTCTAAGGGTCCAAAAGGGATCTGTAGCCTAAAAATCTTCCTTTTTATTGTCCTGGTTGTTGAAATTGCTCTCTACTCTGTCACAGACGGCATCACCCATTTTGGTGGCAGTTCTGTGCAATTACGCTAGAAGCAAAAAATAAAGTTGAAAAAATTAGAGGAAGGTACCATGGAAAAAAGCCTAGAATTCCAGAGTAAGGAGTTTGTCCATGGTTTTCAGGGTAATGGGGAGTCATAGAAAGATTATGAGCAAGGAGGGCACATGATTGAAGTTCAGTGTTAAGAAAATCAGCAGAAAAGGTAAGAGGTACAGCTATTGATATTTCCAACAAGAGGATTTTAAGTTATAGAAAGTCTAAATTGGAGACAGTTGCATTATTCATTAATGAAGAATAGGTAATCAGTGGCAAGCATTCATTTCTTAAATATGTATTATCTGACTTGAAATAAGGCTTGATAGTACTATTTTGTGGACCAGTTTTTTTTTTTAATTAGTGGAAAATTACCTTACAAATTCGTGTTGATTCTGTCATATAGCAACACAAATCAGTCATAATTTCCCTTTCCACCTGAGCCTCCCGCATCCTACCCCTATAGATCATCACAGAGCATCAGGCTGGTGCATGTTATTTAGCAGCTTCCCACTAACCGTTAAACACATGATAGTGTATATATGTCAGTGCCTCTTTCTCAACTTGTCCCAGCCTCACCTTCCCTTGCTATGTCCACAAGCCCATTCTCTGTTAGGTTCATCAGTACCATTTTTGTAGATTCCTGTCCGTTGACAGATGAATGTGTAAAGAAGTTGTGGTTCATTTATATAGTGGCATATTACCCAGCTGTAAAAGGAACAAACAAGTCAGATTTAGTGAGGTGGATGAACCTAGAGTCTCTTATACAGAGTAAAGTAAGTCAGAAAGAGGAAGACAAGCATCATACGTGGACCACCTTTTATAATCATCATACACACCATTTTATTGCTCTGTGTGTATGGCAGGTGGTGGTACCACTGATAAAAAGAGGAATCAGAATTAGCATCTGTAAGTTTCTACAAGTGCACTCTGAATGTGGTGGAGGGAGGATTGTAGACAAAATGTGGACATGTATGCTGCTTATACTTGTTATAATGGTTTTAGAATCAGTTATAAACCCATTGGAAATTTTTCTAACCTGGATCAGTTCAGCTCAGTTGCTCAGTTGAGTCCAATTCTTTGTGGCTCCATGGACAGCAGCACGCCAGGCCTCCCTGTCCATCACCAACTTCCAGAGTTTACCTAAGCTCATGTCCATTGAGTTGGTGATGCCATCCAACAATCTCATCCTCTGCTGTCCCCTTCTCCTACTGCCTTCAATCTTTCCCAGCATCAGGGTTTTTCATCTTCCTTATATTTTGCCAGAGATGCTGCTGCTGCTGCTAAGTCACTTCAGTTGTGTCCAACTGTACGACACCATAGACAGCAGCCCACCAGGCTCCCCCCGTCCCTTGGACTGTCCAGGCAAGAACATTGGAGTGGGCTGACATTGCCTTCTCCATTTGCCATAGGTAGACAATGGCAGTTAAGAATAGCACTGACATTCTGTTCTCCAGCTTCTCCTTTCCAAGCTCATCCTATACCTTGTCAACTTTCTAAGCTATTTCAGTTGAGTGTATCATGGACTACTGTCCTTCCACCCTGAAATGTTACTTTCTTCACTATCAGCCTCCTAGTCAGTGCCACATATTACAGCTTATTTGGTATTTATCATCCCATTTCTAGGTACTAAGTTCAGTAGCATTGAGGATAAGCTAGGGGATATGCTTTACTAACTAATGTTGCGATTGTAGTGACATATGATAACAAAGGCTTATTTTGAAAAAAGAGTTAAAAAACTCATCACTATTGAGTACATAATATGTCCAAGGCACGCTGTCATGAACTTTACATGTACTATCTCATTTTAATCTTCACAACATGTTCAGCATTGCCTCCATTTTCTGTACAAGAAAAATGAAGTATAGAGAGACTAATTACTCCAGAATGCACACTATACAGTGTTACTTGGATTCAAATCCGGGTCTATCAGACTCCAAAACTTTTGCTCTTTTTTGACAACCTGAGGGAAGTTAAAAGTGTCTTCAGCCACAGAATAAAATTAGGCTGGTCTCATTTGTATTGGCCACAGCTACTGCATGTAAGATATTCTAAAAATCTGATAAATGCTGATTAAATTTCTGCTTTCTTTGTTCTTTTATCTTGTGGTAACCAAAGGCATGACTCAACATCCACTTTTGAATATCATATTAAAATACTCTTTAAAGTCCTCTTTTAAAAAATTAAGGGACTCATGAAAGCTACTTTGTATCTTCCCTCCCCACCCCCCCACCCCCATTTAAGTGTATGCCTACAAAATGGAAGGTAAAGTATAGACTGGCTTTTCATAAAACATGAAAAGAATCTGAAAAGTGGTCGTGAAATAATAAAATAACACTGCTATTTGGGAAGGTATGGTAGTTGCACAGAAAAAAAAATTGATTTAAAAATTTAAATATAAAAGTGATATATAAAAGTCTAAATGAGATTGGCAACTGAATTGCAGGAAAAAAATGAAAATGAAATAATCATATCAGTTCTAATTTAGATATTTCAATCAAGAACTTTACAAAGCAGAAAACTTAAATAGAACTTTCTGTGTAAGGAAATGAGCTGATTGGATGACAGGAAATTAAATGACCAATCAGATGCATTCCATGCACTCAAGATTGTGACTCAAAGTGGTTAATATCTGATGGCTGTTCTTGGGCTCAGATCCAATCAGCTGCTGGTCACACTCTGTCTCTCTGCTGATCACGTGTCAGCACCACACTTCCTGCTGAAATTAGCAAAGATACGTCTGTGGAAGAAAATATATTTTAGGTGAGGCTGAATTTCAAACGATGTTTTTCAATCTAGACATGGTTTCAGTTAGCACAAATGTAAAGAAGAGGGAAAAAAAGGCTGCATTGTTAACTTGGTCAGAAAGAGACTTTCTTTATTTAAAAGTATAATCAAGCACTGCTTTTCCATAATTTGCCTAACTTAATTTTAAGTTTAAATGAACCTTTCAGTATACTTTATTGAAAACATATCCTGCCACTACCAGATGTTTGCTTCCTCTCTGAGCTGCTGTATCATTTACTGTGTAAACTAGGTTTGTGGTCCTAGCATGCATTGTCTTTAAATAAAACTTGCTGTTTGCACACATCTGTGAATTACACAATTTATAAAATGCTGTCACATCCAAAAACACTTTTTTAAAAATCCATTGAAATCCTATAAATATATCAATAACCTCATTTTACAGTTAAGAAAGTAGATACTATGACACTGAGCAATCTATCCAAATTTTTAAAATCAGAAGAGGTGGGACCCTTCTGAAGCAAATTGGTCTTTTACTGAAATGACTCTCTTACTGGTATTGATGGTTAACTGAATATCAACCAGGGTTAGTAGATTCCTGGGAAAACTATGTTTGGTATAATTTTTGTAAGCAACCCTTTTAAGGATTTTCTATGCAAACTGGCCACTCAAAAATCTTTGGTAAATGATGATGACCAATTCCAAGAGTCTTCTTCCAAAGCAGGCTTAGAAAATCTTAGCTAGCTTTGAGATGCATTGCAGTTGTGTTTTAAAGTATAGTGAGCTTATTCTCCTGCATAATTTCTTGATATTAAGAGCCCAAATTGTTTGTTTGCTTGCTTAATCAATCTTCAAACTTCATATGACAAAAAATAAACAACAGCAACAAAAAACACCCACTCACCTCAATAACTTTCAAGCAAAAAAAAAAAAAAAACCTATTAAAAAAAACATACTCCTTTTTAAAAACCTCACTAAGGAAAGTAACTATTTACTGCATAGAAACAAAGAGAAGGTTTCAAAACCAAATTTAAATATTCCATTGGACAATTTAATATAAAAAGTGCTTTTTTGTTTCCATATACCAAAGAATTATGAGGAACTCAGTAATTAATACTGTTGACAACATGGTTTTATTGGAGGTAATTGATTTACAGTTGAAGGGGGAAACATCTCTATAACAAAGGAAATATAGTTTGGAATCTTTTAGCATAATTTAAAAAGCAATTTCTGCATTCAGAAGGCCTCAAAACTACTCAGCTCCTGAAAAAACTCCACAGCCTCTGTGGAAATAAGACAAAATGTGTTTTCTCTGGGAATGTTCATTTACGTTCAAAGAATTGCCACAACATGAAGCTTAAAGATACAGACTCCATTGTCATCCACAAGTCTACTATCTTTGGAAATTAAATTCACTAAAAGGCAATGAATCGATAGTGCACTTATCAAAAATTTCCATTTGTAAACTTGTAGAGGTAAATGATGTTTTTCCTCAGAAAATGTCATTTTAAAGGAATATATTTACTTTCCTTCTTTTTATTTTTTTAATTTTACTTTATTTTACTAGAGACTGAAGTTTGTGCTGATATTAGCATTGGAATGACTCCTGAGAAGAACCTTCTGGGCATGGGACAAATGTAGACACGGAGAAGAGAGAAGAGTAACTTCCCAGAATGACTCCCAGATGCCCATGGGGGCAATGAAAGTGATAGGCCTTTTGCCTAAGTAGCTGAATATAATCTCTACATGGCTTGGTTTTTATTAATATTTTGTCCTCACAAAAACACTGAAAGGGAACTATGACAATTATTTACCCCATTTTATGGAGAGAAAACTAAGGCCTGCCTGGAGAAGTTAATTACGCCCCTCAGGTAGTCAGCAGAGTCTAGGCTTGCCTGTTAATCCAGTAAACTTCCCATGGTATAGATTTGTGTCTCATTTCAGGACTAAGCTTGAGAAAATGGATTCAGGAATTCAGACTTGTGGGAACAGTCTATAGCCCCTATTGCTTTTGGAACACAGATCCCTCTTTGTTTGTGCATTTAACACAGTTTTAAAGATCACCCAACTTCCCTGCAGTCCAGCGGTTAAGACTCCATGCTTCCACCGCTGGAGGCATGGGGTTCCATCCCTGGTCAGTGAAATAAGATCTTATGTGCTTCACAGTGCTGCCAAAATAATAATAATAATAAAACATAAAAAAATACATACAGAGTACCTATTATACATAGGGCACTGCAGTTATAATGATATTGAAAGAAACATGGACTCCAAACTCACAGAGCTGACAATCTAGTAGGAAAGAGAAACAGCAAAGAAATGTTTTCACACACACTTGATGACATTTGTTTTATATGTGTTGGTAAGGCTGGAGAGGAACAAGCCTAGTATTTTCATGACAGAGTGACTCAGTGTTAGCAAGCATGAGTCACAATGCACAGAAGAGTGGATTCAGAAATAAAATTCATTTTCCTCATTTCTGTGTCTCCATTTAGTCACTGAAAGTTAATTACTCCATTTATAATCTCCCTAGCCTTTGTTGATGCTCTTTGCCAAGACCAGGGCAGTAGTGTTATTACTGAGCAATGTTCTTGGACTTCCTTAACCAATCGAAATTGATAAGGAGCTAGACAAGAAATGTGGTTCAGAGGGAAAGAATCCGCCTGCGATGCAGGAGACCCAGGTTTGATCCCTGGGTCAGGAAGTTCCCTTTCAGAAGGGAATGGCTACCCGCTCCAGTATTCTTGCCTAGAGAATTCCATGGACAAAGGAACCTGATGGGCTACAGTCCAAGGGGTTGTGGACATGACTGAGCAACTAACGCTTTCACTTCACGTTCAGACAAGAAATCTAGGCAAAGTTTTATTGTGGCCCTCCAGCAGCCGTGGGGAGTGAAAACAAGTAACAGGTTCCCTTCCTGGCTCCTAGAGGTGAAGCAAACTGGTTTCTTTATATGGGATGAGGGCAGTGTGTATGTTGAGGATAAGGTCAGAGAGGTGGCTTAGGTGATTTGCCCAACCTTTTGGCAGTGTTGAGTGCAGGGGTCATGCACAGTACCCGCTTTGCTCCTGCTCTTCAGAAGTGGCAATTGGGCTTTGGTCTTTTTGTGTCTTCTTGTCCATCATTTGCCCCAACTGTGCAGCATATGCATAGCTATTTTTAGTCCCTTCTAGTTTCTTTGTATTTTGCTGCTTGAAGAAACTTTTGGTCAGGTGCAAGCACTGTAGTAAAGGATCCCAGGTCTCAGCCTGTCTCAGTATGTCTTTCCTTTCCAGGATTGTTCTATATGGATGTGCAAAGAAAATATGCATGTGTATATATAGGTGTGTGTGTGTGTGTGTTCATTTATGTCACCAAAGGGACAATAATTTCAATTATTATTTTCAGTTCAATTCTGGAGGAAACACTTCATTTCCCTAGAGAAATAGCAATTGGAAGATTACATAACTGATCATTATTGCCAGTGCTCAGGGTAAGAGTTTTATCCTCCTGTATGTTAGCAATACTAAAGAAATGAGACCAGGAGGAACATCATTGAACTGGGAGGCTGTGAACATGGGAGAAAGTTCTGGTTCTTGTCACCTCAAACTACAGGGCCAAGGGGAAGTTACTGTTCTTCACTGACCTGAGTTCCCCTCATCTGTGAAATGTGGTAGGACAAGATCTTTAAATAGGGGCTTCCTAGGTGGCTCAGTGGTAAAGAATCCACCTGCTAATGCAGGAGATGCTGGAGGTGCCTATTGGGTCCCTGGAAGGGGAAGATCCCCTGGAGAAGGAAATGGCAACCCACTCCAGTTTTCTTGCCTGAAAAATCTATGGACGGAGGAGACTGGAAGGCTTCATGGGGTCGCAAAGAGTCAGTCAGACACTACTGAGCATGCACACAGTGCAGGTCTTTAAATACTCTTATGTCACTTACACTTTGTGAAACAAATTCACTAAGTGCTAACAAACCAGAATTTGTTTAAAGCTAAGAATGTGACCCATGTATTTAATGGACAGATTATGGGTTTCTGTAGTTATTTTGAATATGTCTTGTATAAATGGAATAGCCATTAGAGAGGAGAGATTTATTTTACATTTGAGTCACTTCATATACAACTGAAAGCAGCTAAGCATTTTTAGAACACTTACATATTTTAGGAGCAAAATCATCTGATACCTTTTATCCCAGTCAACAAAAAGCCATAGTGTAGTTGGCGACTGGATGTTCAAAAGCAATGATGAGGTTTCTTTTCAAAGCTAAAGAGATCTGAAGGTCATCTAGTGAGTGACCATGATGGGGAGACCATTTTCTGGCTATGTTTCCCAAGTTTTTCATGCAAAACTCTGAAAATTAGCTTGCACAGATACTTTGCGACATTTCTGTAGACTAATAGCAATTTGGGTTAAAGTGTGTGGGGTAAGCTAGAAGAAGCATTTTAGCATGCAGTATTAATGTGAGCTCCCCTTTCCCTTTGGTGACATAAATGAACAATTTGCAGGCAGATTATTATCTATCCAGGTTAAGAATTTTTCATTCTTCTTTTTCTTTAACTCCTTTAAAAAAAAAAATGATGTTTAGCTGGGAACAATTAAACAAAATTAGCACATATGGCATAGTGGCATGTCAAGAAGTTTTAACATTTTTATTTAACTTAATAAGCATATTTAATGCCTTATAGTTTTGAAAGTTTAGCCAGGGCTTAAATTAGGTCAGATTTTATTCTTTTCTTTTATGCTTTCCTTCTCTCTTTCTTAGTGTGTGTGAGATTTAAAAAAAAAAAAAAAGGAATATTTATTTTTATAAAGCCCCATAAAAGCTTTTATGGAAATCCCTCTCATTAAAAACAAGAAAAACACATCATCATAAAAAGTAAATACCAGCAAATAAATTATATATGATAGACACATAAGATCGAGAAACAGAAAAAAAAATTGATAGCCACATCATCTTAAATAGTGGTTGTAGCATCCATTGAAAATTTCTGAATCAAATGAACTTTGGCAATGACTTCACAATATACAACAAATTCTGAGAAACTTCTCATAACCAAACATTCTATTTCATTTCACCTTAAGATCAATATAGCGTTTGCTTTCCCAATTAAATTTTGTGTATTTGAGCTATTGATTTCTTATAAAATGTGGAAATAACTCAAGCTAACTAAATTTAAAGATTTTTATTGGTTATAATGTTAGCATCTATTCTGATTAGAAAACTAGGCATTTTTTAATGTGGCTAAATTTTTCATTTATTTATTTTTCAATATATCACATTGAAATACATATTTCAATGTTATATTTCATTTCATATTATTTATTAAATGCATATATAATAAATGTGTGTATTATATGTGTGTACTATTTTTAGAGCCAAAAAGATTTTTTAACTGTAATTTTATTTTGCACTTTTCCTTCTAAGTTCCTGCTTCATATTTTCATTAGATTTTATTTCAGGACTACAATATGAACTTGTTTAACTACGTGAACACCACCTGAATGTCCCATAGGTACTTAGATTCACCCCACCCAAACCAAACTCACTCCCTTTCCCATCAAGTTGCCTCTGAGAGCTCTTACTTGCTATTAGTTATTGATGACACCACATCAGAAGCCTCCACTTACCCCTGGTTGCTCCCTGTCTCTCAGTCCCAGATCCAATAATAACTGAATCCTGTCAATTTTTGCGGAGAAATCTCTTTGATGTTTATGCCTCTTGCTCTTCATTTCCATGGTTACAGCTATATATAGTCCAGGTGAATCAGAAGTAGCTTTGATTTCACCATTTATGAGTCATGTGACAAGTTAACCCCAGTAAGCTTTAGTTTTCTCAAATATTAAGTAGAGAGTGAACTTCTGAGTGTGGATGAGAGACCAATTGAGGTAATGCATATAAAGCATCGCACAGACTTCTGACATGCAGTCAGTTGAATCTTAGGTGAAAGATGAAGAGAAGGTTTTGTCTCAACAGACAGTTTAAAAAAAGCCTTGGAAACCTGAAGCAGTGGAGCCTATCTGGGAGCCAGTATCAAGGAGTTTTCTATATCCTTACTATTAGATAAAGAATCAGGCTGAGGATTTAACAGCATAATGTTCATAGCTAAATTCTCAGGTTTTCTTTTTAAATGCAAAGTAGAAGAGTTAAGCCCATCAACACAAAGGGCAACTAACTACCACCCACAGACAGATATACATGTGTTTGTGCACTAAGTGGACACAGGAAAAGCTGCCTGGCATGTGATCGATTGATCTGGCATTTTATAGTAGCTACTTCTGCAACATCTTAGTTTTTCAAATTGTTTATCTACAGTATTAAAAATTAGAGTTTCACGGTAGCCCTGTCCTCTCGCTTTAAATACAAACATTTATAAACTTCAGTCTGAGTCAACCAGGCTTTACTTATTTGCCATGCTTTTCTTTCTTCTGACCCATTTCCATAATTGGTTCCTTTTATCTTCAATGAATTCAGTTTAATTGTATCTGCTTTTGTTCAGAGGGAAGGACCAGTGCTTAGGAACCAGTGCTGTAGGGCAGCGATCAAGACTTATCTGAGATGGACCATGTCCAGTGGTTATAAGAAGATAAGATATTAGAATTAGAAAGATCTTTCTGATATTTCTATCTACTGCTTGGAGAGAGACAACAATATATCAGTAATCCTGTCTCCTTGTCAGGTCAGCTTTCCTGTGATCAACATTAAAAAGAAAAAAAAAAAAATTCCATTAACTGAAACTATATGTGTTTTCATGTAACACTGAGATGTCCCTTTCTTTGTCTAACTTAAATGAATTATCCCTAGACTTTCTTTTCACTGTTTAAAAATAAGTCAGTTTCTAGCCATAGTTGGGTATGCCTGTTTTCAAAATGCAATGTCAAGGAGACATAGCTGCTATAGTAATTGTGGATTACAATTTATTCAATGTGTCAGAACAAATCCATTAGGATAGAAATTTATAAGGGCTATTAAAATTGTCAACTGTGTTTTATAGTCTTTCACTTTTGCAGATGGTTATCTAAAATTGTTTATGATTTTTAATTTCCCTGTTTCTACTAAGGCCTATTTGAAGTTCATACCATTTTTAAAATTTCTTTTAAGTCCTTGGAAGATAGTATATGTATTGTTTTTTCAAAATATGTAATAGTTGAGATCTTTCTAAGTTTGGCAAACATCAGCATTTTTTATGGCATTTTTATTTTATTTTATAATAAAAATTTATTTATTTTAATTGGAGGTTAATTACTTTACAATATTGTATTGCTTTTGCCATACATCAGCATGAATCCACCACAGGTATACACGTATTCCCTATCCTGAACCTCCCTCCCTCCTCTCTCCCCGTTCCAACCCTCTGGGTCGTCCCAGTGCACCAGCCCCAAGCATCCAGTATCATGCATCGAACCTGGACTGGCGATTCGTTTCATATATGATATTGTATATGTTTCAATGCCATTCTCCCAAATCATCCCACCCTCTCCCTCTCCCACAGCATGTTTAAGTATGAAAAATTGTGTCAGGTTAGTTAGAACCCTGAGTGATATGGGAGTTGATATTAGGAATAGGTTTCAAACAAAGCTTCAGGAAATTTGAGGGATTTTGGTTGGTTAAGTATAAGGTTGTAGAAGGCGATGGCACTCCACTCAAGGCACAGTCTCATAAATGTTCTAGAACTTCAGCCCCTAGCATGCAGTGGTGAAATATTTGCAGTGATTACCTCAAAGAAAAGCAGAATGGCTACTACTCCTGAAGTAGTGATGAAATTTTTTAGGATAAACTTGTTTGATTAGTGAAAAACAGCTGAGGAGGGTGACTATTTTTAGAACATAATATAGATAAAATCAAGCTCAAATTCTTTTATTCTTTACTCAGACATAAAATTAGAGTACCTAAATGATCTTACTGTGAAATACACATTAAAATGAACTATTTGACAGATAATGCACAATTTTACAAAGAACGATAAGACAAATCAGTAGGTACAAGCCACCTACCTTAAAAACTGGAAAATTAGACACAGGTCAAGTTCATTTCCATTTCTGCCCATCTTTTGGGGAGTCAACATTCTAAAATTTTCAGTAACATTTCCCTTTATATTCTTTTTGGTTTTACCACATATGTATGTCCTAAAAATACTGGTTAGCTTTGTCTGCTCTTGACTTTTATATGCTGATAATAACTTACTCTTTCATATGCCCTTCAGTGACTTTCCTCTAAATGTCATATTTTGAATTTTATTCATGTTGATAGCTTGCTTCATTTATTTTCAAAATGTATGATTTACAACTACAATTGACCCTTGAACAACTCAGGTGTTAGGGGGTCTGACTCTCCCCTGCAGTTGAAAATTCATGTATAACTTTTGACTCCTCCCAAACCTAACTACTAGTAGCCTGCTATTGATCAGAAGGCTTACTAATAACATAAAGTCAATTAAGATGTATTTTGTAAGATATATATATATATATATATAAAATGTTATATTCTTACAATAAAGTAGTCTAGAGAAAATGTTATTAAGAAACTCAAAAGAAGGAGAAAATACATTTAAATAAATACAGTATTCTACTATATTTATCGATACTGACATCATCTGTTTGCAAGATGAATCACCTGGCAGTAGTTACATCAGTACTGACTTACACAGTACATTGTAGATATTTTATGTATTACCAACACTAGACATCAAAAATGAAAAAAAAATATGTGAAAAAGAAATCTGTATTTATTTACAGGTATAACAGTTCCTTCACTGATAACAAAGAATCAATGTGATTGTTTTGTGGTAGCCTGGAGTAATTGAGATGATTGGTTCGTGGTACCATAGCCTATACACTAATGAATGACTCAGTGTAAAATTTTTATGGTATACAGTATTACAGTCATATTCATAATACACTATTGGAAGTATTGTTGCATTAAAAACACTTACCTGTGCTGATAGGCTGATAATAGCTTCTCCAGTTACAAGTGAGACAAAGTGTACAGTCATGTAGTTTTTTTTTAAGTTATAAAACAGTAAGAAAGCTAAAACATTTTGAATTTTACATTTAATATCACTCACCTTATATCTATGTAAGGACAAGGTATCTACTTCAATACAAGTCTTGCACACAATGAATACTTAGGCAATAATGATACAAAATTATCATACAGTTCTTGCTGCATAGTAGTTAGATTTCCACATAAAGACACAAGCATACGCACAACAGACAAGCATATTAACTGTACAGTATAGTGATTATTTTCTGTTAATTAAGTGGAAGTGAATCATCATGAAGGTCTTCATCCTCGTCATCTTCACATTGAGTAGTCTGAGCAGAAGGAAGAGGAGGGGTTGGTCCTGCTGACTCAGAGTTGGCAGACGTGGAAGAAGGGGAGGGGTCAGGAGAGCTAGGCACACTCTGTGTAAATTTACAGAAATATATTATAATTTTTCATTTCTCTAAAAATGTTTCTATATGGTACCAATCCTTCTTCCACCATTTGCTTTTGTTTCAGTGCCTATATCGTAGAAAAATCCATTTCCTAAGAGAAGTCAAAAGTGGTCTTCAATAAATTCTTCTGCCAAAATATATAACGTCAGTATGTTTTCTAGTACTGATTCTTCTACGTCTTCTTCCTCCTTGTCTGACACTGGTTGGGAAGCATTTATCTCTATGAAACCATCTTCTGTTCATTCTTCTAGTGTGGTGTCTGTTGGCTCTTGAATTTCTTCAAGATCCATATCTTGAAACTCTTCACTTCCTCTCCACCTGTTTTTGGCCACATCCACAGGCTCTTCATAATTTCCTTGATCGACTCTGTAGCAATCCTGTGAAGCCACGCACGTCTGGACATAGTTTTCTCCAGCAGGAATTTATTGTTTCTGGCTGCCAATCTGCTCAGACTTTTCTGTAACACCACGGTGGCATCTACAGTGATATAACCCTTCCAGACTTTCACGTTGTTCTCTCTATCAAGGTTTTCTTCCATAGTATTGACAGTCCCTCCCACAGAATACTATGAGTAATGAGCCTTAAAAGTCCTCATGACCCCCTGATCTAGAAGTTGAATTAGAAATGTTGTGTTGGGAGGCAAGCACAAAACTTCAGCGTTGAACTCACAGGGTTCAGTGTGGCTGAGGGTATTGTCTAGTATGAAAAGAACCTTTGAAGGCAGTCCTTTGCTATCAAGGTACTTCCTGACTTTAGGGACAAAGTATAGATGGAACCAGTGAAAGGATCTCATTGACTAGAACTTCTTGTGCCACAGAAAAACTGGCAGCTAGTGTTCATCTTCTCCTTTTAAGGCTTGGAGTTTAGCAACTTTAAAGATACAGGCAGTGCTGATCATAAACCCACTTGCATTTGCATAAAACAGTAGAGTTAGTCTATCCTTCCTGATTAAATACTGGTGCTGACTTCTCTGCATTACTAATAAATGTCTTCTGTGGCTTCCCCCACCCCCCTTCCTCTAGAATAGGGCATTTTTATCTGCATGAAAAATCCAGTCAGGCAGATATAATTTCTCCTTAACGAGAATGAGGTTTCTTAATGGCATAGAAACTCTTCTGCTGCCTGTTGGTAGAAGACGCTGCTTCTCCTAATATCTTGACATAATTTGGAAAGTTATCTCCAGATTTAGATCCTTCACCTTCCTTTTGATTTAAGTTGTTATAAGTAACTTTGCTTTTTCTCGAATCATATTGAGTCTATAGGTATGCCCTCTGTATAGCAATCATGTACCCACCTAAAAGCTTCATTTTCAATATGAGGTTTTCACTTTCAAAATAAGATAAAAAGGTATTTCACAAAAAATACAAGGTTCTCATACCTGTTGGCATATTTGCAGTTATGGCTTCATGAATTTCTGTTTTTATTGACAATGGTCCTTAGGCTGGATTCATTTATCTTGGAATGGTGGGCAACCACAGCTGCAGACCTCAATCTATGGTACACAACAAGCAGTTTAACTTTTTCTTGTAATGTCATGACTTTTCTCTGCTTTTTGGGAGTGCTTCCAGCATCACTAGTGGTACTTTGTATGGGTCCCATGGTGTTATTCAAGGACTACGCTTTTGCACTGTGTGATGAAAAATACTCAGGAACCTCAAGAGATCACTTCTTTACTGCAATTCACAATCTACTGGAGAGACAAACTGCTCACATGGACATAATTAGCCCCACACAGCCTTTTAAGCAGATACTCCCAACACTTGAGCTCACTGCAAAAGCAACAGGAAATACTACAAAATTATTATAGTATTAGTGTTCATTACAGTCAATTTTATGCAGTCATGATTTAATATTGCATCTTTATATTTGTTTCTGTTTCTCTCTGCTTGGAATTGCACCATGTAAGGTCTGTCAGTACATAGGTTATGATAAATTTTAACCTTTTACAACGTATTTGTATATATTTTATGATAGTAAATAATAGAATAGACTAGTATTTACATATATTTTATTCATTCTTCACATACCTAACTTTTTCTTATTTTTTGATATCTCTAGACTATGTGACTCATCTGTGAGTTTCTTTGAAATTGTCACAAATGTCAAAAAATATTCTAAGATCAGTTCAATCGCTCAGTCATGTCCAACTCTTTGCTCATGGACTGCAGCATGCTAGGCTTCCCTGTCCATCACCAACTCCCAAAGTTTGCTCAAATTCATGTCCATCAAGTCAGTGATGCCATCCAACCATCTCATCCTCTGTAAACCCCTTCTCCTCCCACCTTCAATCTTTCCCAACATCAGGGTCTTTTCCAATGAGTTGGTTCTTTGCATCAGGTGGCCAAAGTATTGGAGTTTTAGCTTCAGCATCAATCCTTCCAATGAACATTCAGGACTGATTTCCTTTAGGATGGACTGGTTGGATCTCCTTGCAGTCCAAGGGACTCTCAAGAGTCTTCTGCAACACCACAGTTCAAAAGCATCAATTCTTTGGCACTCAGCTTTCTTTATAGTCCAACTCTTACATCCATACATGACTACTGGAAAGACCATAGCCTTGACTATAAGGACCTTTGTTGGTAAAGTAATGTCTCTGCTTTTTAATATGCTGTCTAGGTAGTCACAGCTTTTATTCCAAGGAGCAAGCATCTTTTAATTTCACAGCTGCAGCCCCCATCTGATTTTGGAGCCCCCAAAATAAAGTCTCTGTTTCCATTGTTTCCCCATCTATTTAATATGGGTATAAGTGGACCAAGCAGCTCAAACTAGTGTTGTTTGGGGTCAGCTATATGAATTTAAGATGATTTACTTATCTACTCTCTCATTAATGTACATTTGCATTATTTCCTACCTGTTTCAAACTCTCCCTCTATTGACATTTTTGTATATATCACCTGATAAGCATATGGAAATAGTTCCCTATGTTATATTCCTTGGAATAGAATCACTGGGTTTTGTATAAGCATAACCTCAACTTCACTAGGTAATGCCTAACTGCTTTCCCTTGTTGAACTAATTCCCTCATCAGTACTTAATTTCCTGTTCCACTATATGCTTTCCAGTATTTGGAATTGTCAGTCTTTTAAACTTCTATCTATATCATGGATATGAATTAACTTAATTTGTTTTATTTTGTAATTCTTTACATCTTAATAAGGTAGGGCTTCCCTGATGGCTCAGATGGCAAACAGTCTGCCTGCAATGTGGGAGACCTGGGTTCGATCCCTGGATTGGGAAGATCCCCTGGAAGAGGGCATGGCAACCCAGTCCGATATTCTTTCCTTGAGAATCCCATGGAAAGAGAGCCATGGGGGAGCTACAGTCCATGGGCTCGCAAAGAGTCAGACATGACTGAGCAACTAAGCACCACACATACATTAATAAGGTTGGCTACCTATATTTCTTTTGTCAAATGCCTCTCTTATATTTCCCCACTTTTATATTATTTGCTTTTACATGTTTTGAGGGGTAATTCTTACATATTCTGGATATGAGTTTTTCTTGGTCATGTACTTTGAAAAATATTTTTTCCCTGACTTAGTTGTTTGTCTTTTCACAATGTCTTTTAATAAGAAGTTCTTTAATTTAATGTATTTGAATATCTTAATCCTATCTTTTAGACTTGAAGTTTGGATCCTTCCCTACTCTGATCTGTTCTCCTATGCTTTCATGAAAGTTTTGTCTTTAACAATTAAGTTTGTTTGCGCAGAAATGATTTATTTTGTATTCATGAAAAGCAGAACTCAAAATTTATTTTTATATATATATATAGAAAGTTGTCCTAGTGCTAGTTATTTTTTGTGCTAGTTATTCTTTCCCAGCTGACTTGGTATTTTGTCTCTGCCATTCATCAGATAGTCATGTACATAATGACTGGGCCTTCCCTCTGCTTGGTACAAATGGTTTGTTCTTCTATACCGAGACTACACAGTTAAATCCTCTTTCTAAATTTATTATATGCAATAATCTCTTCAAATAACTATTTTTTGATTCTCTGTTTTCTGTCACCTTGACTTTTGTTTTTATGTTAAAGATTATCATTATAGTTTTTATGGAAGTATTTCTGGTCAGATTTCCTATATTCTAATGTACATACTTAATTATAAACATGTTTCTTGCAATATTAAGTTCAGTTTGGTCACTCAGTGGTGTCCGACTCTTTGTGACCCCCATGGACTGCAGCACGCCAGGCTTCCCTGTCCATCACCAACTCCCAGAGCTTGCTCAAACTCATGTCCATCGAATTGATGATGCCATCCAATTCTCTCATCCTCTGTCATCCCCTTCTCCTCCTGCCTTCAAACTTGCCCAGCATCAGGGTCTTTTCCAATAACCCTGATGTTACAACCGATGAACCTACATTGACATATCACATTCACCCAAAGGCCACAGTTTACAGTAAGATTCACTCTTGGCATTGTACATTTCTTCACATCAGGTGGCCAAAGTATTGGAGTTTCAGCTTCAGCATTAGTCTTTCCAATGAATATTCAGGACTAGTTTCCTTTAGGATGGATTGGTTTGATCTCCTTGAAGATTACCTTAGATCTATACCTCAGACTATGATAGGAATATTTTTTATTTAAGACTTTAAAATTATAGTGTTGTAAAGATCACAGAAAAATTTCTTTTGTAGGAAGATACAGATACTTCCTATATTACCTCTTGCCCTCACACATACATAACTTCCTCATCATCTGTATCATCCACCTAAATGGTACGTTTGTTACAACTGATGAACTTACATTGACATATCACATTCACCCAAAGGCCACAATTTACAGTAAGATTCACTCTTGGTATTTTACATTCTGTGGATTTGGATAAATATAAAATGATATGAATCTATCATAATAGTATCATACAGAGTATTTTCACTGCCTGAAAAGCCCTCTATGCTCCACTTACTCATTCCCTCATCAAAGCCCTGGCAACCACTAACATTTTTATGCTCTATGTAGTTTTGCCTTTTGCAAAGTAACATACAGTTGGAACCACACATTATGTAGCATTTTCACATCGGCTTCTTTCACTTGGTAATACCTATATCTTTTTATAGCTTGTTTTTTTTTTTTTTTTCATTTTCGTTGAATTTTTATTTTATACTGGGATATAGCTGATTTACAATATTGTGTTAGTTTCTGCTGTACAGAAAAGTGATTCAGTTATTCATATAGATATATCCATCCCTTTTCAGGTTCTTTTCCTATACAGGTCACTGGAGAATATTGAGTAGAGCTCACTATGCTATACAATTGGTTCATATAGATCATCTATGTTATATTTAGTAGTGTATATATGTTGACCCCAAACTCCTAATTTGTCCCTCCCAGTACCTTTCCCTTTTGGTAACCATAAGTTTTTTTTTCAAAGTCAGTTAAGTTTGTCTCTGTTTCTAAATAAGTTCATTTTGATCATTTTTTAGTTTCCACGTATGTGAGTGAGTGAAGTTGCTGAGTCATGTCTGACTCTTTATGACCTCATGGACTGTAGGCTACCAGGCTCCTCCATCCATGGGATTCCCCAGGCAAGAGAACTGGCAAGGGTTGCCATTTTCTTCTCCAACATATAAGTGGTATCATATATTTGTCTTTTCCCAAATTACTTTATTTAGTATAATAATCTCTAGGTCCATTCATTTTGCTGCAAAGGGCATTATTTCATTTGTTTTTAATGGCAACATAATATTTCATTGAACAGTATATCATTTGTCTGATTTTGGTATCAGGGTAATGATGGTCTCATAGAATGAGTTTGAGAATATTCCTTCCTCTGCACTTGTTGGAATAGTTTCAGAAGGATAGTTGTTAACTCTTCTCTAAATGTTTGATAGAATTCCCCTATGAAGTCACCTGGGCCTGAAGTTTTGTTGTGGAAAGTTTTTTCAATCACAGTTTCAAATTTCATTACTTGTAGTTGGTCTCGTGGTTTTATACTTTAACCTAGTTCAGTCTTCAAAGATTGTATCTTTCTAAGAACTTATCCATTTCTTCTAGGTTGTTCATTTTATTGGCATATAGTTGCTTGTAATAGTCTCTTATGATATGTATTTCTTAGTGTCAGTTGTAACTTCTCCTTTTTCATTTCTAATTTTATGATTTGAATCCTCTCCCTTTTTTGATGAACCTGGCTAAAGCTTTATCAATTTCTTTTTGAAGAACCAGCTTTTAGTTTCATTTTTTGTTTGTTTGTTTTCTTTATCTCTATTCTATTTATTTCTGCTCTGATCTTTATGGTTTCTTTTCTTCAACTAACTTTGGGTTTTTTTGTTCTTCTTTGTCTAGTTGCTTTAGGTATCAGATCAGGTTGCTTATTTGCGATAGCTCACTTCTTTTTAGCAGTAAATGATATTCCATTGTCTGGATGGGCTGCAGTTTATTCATTTAGCTGCTGAAGGGCATGTAGATGGCTTTCAGGCTTGGGCAATTATGAATAAAGTTGGTATAAACAGTTGTGTTCAGGTTTTTGTGTAAATACTAGGGAGCACAAGTGCTGGATCACGTGGCAAGAGTATGTTTAGTTCTGTAAGAAACCACCAAACTGTCTTCCAAAGTAAGTGTACAATTTTATATTACCACCAGTAATGAATGAGATTTCTGTTGCTCCACATCCCTGCCAGGATATGATTTTGCTAATGTTTGAGATTTTGTCCCTTCCAATAGATTTATATTGTTATTCCATTGTTGTTGGTCTTTTTTTCTTAATCTTTATTTTTATTATTTGGGGGCACTGGGTCTTAGTTGCAACATATGGGATCTTCGATCTTCTTTGCAGGCATGTGGGATCTTTTAGTTTCAGCATGTGGGATCTTTATTTTTTGTTGCACACGCAGGAGTTTTAGTTGTAGCATGCAAAGCCTCAGTTGTAGCATGTGGGATCTAGTTCCCCAGTCAGGGATTGAATCCAGACCTTCTGACTGGGAGTGCAAAAGCTTAGCCACTGGACCACCAGGGAAGTCCCATCTCATTGTTGTTTTAATTTGCATTTCCAAGACCATATATGACATGGTGCATCTTTTCATACACTTGTTTTTCATCTGCATGTCTTCTTTGCTGAGGTCTTTTAAGATCTTTGGTCCATTTTTTAATTTGATTGTTTTCTTATTGTTGAGTTTTAATAATTCTTATATAATTTGAATAACAGTCCTTTGTTGGATGTATATTTTGAAAATATTTTCTCACACTCCATGACTTGCCTTCTTATTCTCTTCACAGCATCTTTCACAGAGCACAAACTTTTAACTTTAAAGTTACGCATTATTTCTTACATTGATTTTGTCTTTGGCATTATCTCTAAAAAGTCATTGACAAATTCAAAATCATCTAGTATCTCTTCTATATTATTTTCTCTTTTAGGAGTTTTATCATTGTGTGTTTCCTATTTATATCTATGATCCGTTTTGATTTAAAAGAAAGTAAAGGAGTAAGGTTTATGTCTAGATTCATTTTTGTGTGTGTGAATGTCTGATTTATCCAGCAGCATTCATTGAATGGACTATCTTTGCTGCATGGTACTTCTTTGGCTTCTTTGTCAAAGATAAGTTGACTATATTTACGATTGTCTATTTTTCAGCTTTCTATTGTGTTCTATTGATTTGTTTGTCTCTTCTTTTGACAGTACCACTTTATCTTGATTACTATTGCTTTGTAGTAAGTCTTAAAGTCAGACAGTAGCAGTCTCTCAACCTTGTTGTTCTTCTTTAATATTGTGTTAGCTATTCTAGGTCTTCTGCCTCTCTATAGTAAACTTTGAATCAGTTTGTTGGACCCATAAATCACTAGCCAGGATATTGATTGGGATCACACTGAATAGGTAGATCAAGTTGGGAAGAACTGGCATCTGCACAGAACTGAGTCTTCCTATCCGTGAACAAGGGGTGCCTTTGCTTTAATTCAGTTCTTTTTAATTTTGTTTATCAGATTTTTATAGTGTTCTATATACATATCTTATACATATTCTGTCAGATTTAAACGCAAATGTTTCATTTGAGGGGGTGAAAATGTGAATGGCATTGTTCTTATTTTCAAATTCATTTTGTTTATTGTTGGTATATAAGAAAGCAACTGACATCTTTATATTAACTTTGTATCCTGCAGTCTTGCTATAACTGCTTATTAGTTCAACAATTTTGTCAATTCTTTCATATTTTCTCCATAGATCATCATGTTGTCTGTGAACAAAGATAGTTTTATGTTTTCTTCCTGATTTGTATACCTATTATTTGCTTTTCTTGCTCTCTTAACATTAGCAAAGATTTCCAGTAGATTGTTGAAAAGGAGTGCTTAAAAGGGATATTCTTACTTTGTACCTGGTTTTAGTGGGGGTAGTTTTTCATTTCTCTCCATTAACTTTGATGTTACGGTTGTTTCTTAAATACACACAAAAGGATTGTACATCACATTAATAAATATAACTGGTGGTGGAAACCATCCCAAATCTTTCAGAATAAATTAAAACTATTTCAAAGCAAAGAGACTGGTGTGACTAATTCATGAGTTATAGAAAACTTTCAACACAGAGGATTAACATTAAAACACAGTGTCATGGTTTAAAAGGTAGTGTTTGACTTTTCTTTCTTAGTAGGCTATGAAATAATAATGCCTCTCTAATCCAGTTTATTAGTTCAGTGAAATAAAATCTCTGGATGTTTAAACTCATCCTGCCCATCTTTTCCTGTTTTCTGGAAACTTTACTCTGTTTTCATTTGTTTAAAGTAGATTGATTTGTAGTTGTTATTTGGTCCATTTATCCCATATTTTCAGCCCTCCAGTATTTTAGTTATATTTTGTTTGTTTAGCCCCCAAATTAGATATTATTATTCTCTCTAGTCAGTATTTGGTTTGTTTTAACTGCATGTTTCTATTTTCTTGGATCACCAGGCTTGCATCTTATATATTCCGTTTAAAATCATTTTCCACAGCTTTAATGTACATTGTTTAGACATTCCCTTAGCAATGTATGTTGGCATACAAATCCTCAGCTTTTGTTTGTATAATATAAAATTTGTCTTCATATCACTCTCAATCTTGAAAAAGTGAGAAAATAATTCTAAGTGATAGTTACTTTCTCTTAACATACGGACTTTATCTCACTATCTTTTGGCTTATTTGGAGAGCCTAGTTATTGACTAATTCTTATTACTGTTTAGGTTATCAGTAATTTCTTTCTAGATTCCTTTTTTTTTATTTCCCCTTGGTATTTTACAATTTTACAATACAATAACAAAATTTTTGTTTATACTTCTTGGGTTTCACTGGGTTTCCTAAGACTCAGTTCTGATGTCTCTCATGAATATTGAAAATTCTCAGCCTCTATGTTCTTGAATATGGCACTTCTACCATTTTCTCGTTGGAAGAATAGCTGTGACAAACCAAGACAGCATATTAAGAAGCAGAGATATCACTTTGCTGACAAAGGTCCATATAACCAAAGCTATGGTTTTTCTGGCAGTCATGTATGAATGTGAAAGTTGGACCATAAAGAAGACTGAGTACCAAAGAATTGATGGTTTTTAACTGTGATGATGGAGAAGATTCTTCAGAGTCCCTTGGACAGTAAGGAAATCAAACCAGTCAGTCCTAAAGAAAATCAACCCTGAATATTCATTGGAAGGACTGATGCTGAAGCTGAAGCTCCAATACTTGGGGCACCTGATTAGAAAAGCTGACTCGCTATAAAAGACGTTGATGCTGAGAAAGACTGAAAGCAGGAGGAGAAGGAGGCGACAGAGTATATGATGATTGGATGGCATCACTGACTCAAAGGACATGAGTTTGAGCAAACTCCAGGAGATAGTGAAGGATATGAAAACCTGGTGTGCTGCAAAGAGCTGGACACAGCTTAGCAACTTAACAACTATTTTCTCCACCTTCTCATCCTGAAATTTCAGTAAGATATATACAAATTAACTTAATATATCCCCATCAAAGTTAACCTCACTTTCATATTTTCTATCTCTTTGATTCTCTGTAGTATATTCTGTGTAACCTTTGGTTCATCTCACTGATTATCAATTCCATTTTTACTTGTGTCTAATCTGCCATTTAACATATTCATTGTATAATTTCATTCATTTAACACATTCTGAATTCCTAATATGTTATAATACTTTCTATTTCTAGAAATATTATGCAATTTTTAAAAGACGTACCTTGTCATTTTTATGATCCTTGTTCTTTGGTCAGAGTTTGATAATGTTTTTGGAACATACTAAACACAGTTATCCTATATTTCCATATGATAATTTTACAAACTTCTTACATGTTTAATTCTGAAATTTTCCCTTCCACTCACTTTTTTTCTCAGCAGCTTGCTTTTTGTTTTATTTTGTGATTTTTTCTAAATTGTAGGCTTATGTTTCTTGAACATTCATCTATTGGAATCCTTTAAGGTCTGAGGTTGAAATTAATACACTTGTTTCTTTTAATTTTTAGGCAGTTGAAGGTACTAGCAGGATGGCTTTAAATATTCAGTTTAAGACTTTTGAATCCATCAGATAGTCTGTTCTAAATCATGTAAAGGCTCCCTTACCATTAGGAACCACCCACTCCTCCCCATCTTCCTCCACCACTACCATCCAGAGTGAAGGCTCAGGAAGGCAAAATACTATTCTTCAGTAAGAAGATTTTTAGTTAACCTGTTGACGGAATTACTTTGGGGGCACTGATTTATACAATGGCATCTCTGTTTTAGCCTCAGACACTGAGGGTGCCCTGGTTTTGTCTCTTGCCTATAACATAGGATGTTAAAATTCAAACTCTACCCAAACACCTGTGTAGTTTGCATCTAAGAATTCACCTTACTTTCCAGCTAGCTTATGCGTGCCTATAGAAAGGTGACTGTGTGTGTTTAGCTGAGTCACTCTTTTTTTTCTATTCTGTATTTGGACTGTTACTTCAGTCTGTTAAACCACATGTCACTAGAAATGGAAGGTAGATATCTAGGAGAATTTCTACTATTAGAGTGAAAGAATTTCTTAAGACTTAAGACGTATGGCTAAAGAGCTGTTGGGTAGGCCAGTAAGTAAAGAAGCTCAAAACCAAGCTCAGAGATTACCTGGAGAGATTTCTTATGTAAAGGGGATTGATCTGGAATAAATGAGGCCTTGAGAATTAAAATGAGGATATAGAAGAAAATCAAAAGACTAGAAAACTTAAGTTCACCACCTTCTGAGTCTTCTCTACCCAAGAAAGCAGCCACTCCTCCTTCCCTCCCACTCCCCGCCCCTGGCGCCTCCCCCCTCAACCCCCGCTTTGCCTCCCTAGCCAGTGCTTCTTCTAGCTTCAGGACACTATCATTTCCTTACCTGAGATAGTTACCTTCCAAAAGGAAGCAAGTTCTACCTCTTATTTTATCAAAATATGATACATTTATGTCTCAACAAACTCTCAGGAGTCAAATCCAAACCTGGAGGGACAATGCCCACACAAAGGAATTACAGAGTTCTTCTAATATATATTACAAACAAGTTCAGGAATATGTATGAAATGAAATTTTAGAGTGTCCAAAGTGTAAAAAAAAAGCATAACTTTAGATCAGTGTGCCAATAATGATATATGTACTAGAAAACCCAGATTCTGACAGTTTGCTGGGTAAACTAATACAGACTTCATCCTGTGTTGACCAACATATAAAAATGAGCTCCAAGAAATGAATAAAGACATAAGACAGTAAAAATAATTGAAATAGGCCAGTGGATACAAATACATAAATTAGCCTTTTAAAGGAAAGCAATTATCTTATGCTTAAAATTACTAGGTAGTTAGCATTCTATCTATATATTGTTTACAGGAGACACAGTTAAAACACAAGGACAGAGGAAACTGGAAAATGAAAACTTTATCAGCAAGGCCCTTTAGAATCTGGAGGTTATTTCTGCCATGTTTGGTGTCCTGAGTTGACCCTTTTACCAGGTGGCCAGAGAAGCTGCCAGCTTTCAGTGGTGCTCAGAACAAGAGAAGACTCTCCATTAGCCAGCCTGTCATACGAATGTCTCTACAGCAGTTAGGTACCTCGGATCCAGCAGGTACAGAGCCTCCCCTGATCAAGATGCTGTGTACATCATACCAAGCTCCATTAGAGGTTAAGGCCTCTTACCGTTTTCAAGCAAAGCCAGCTTCTTTATAGCGGCAAGTAGCTGTGCTGCTTTTGAGAAATAATTTCTGGCTTGCTACTGGGTTTGGATCTTAACTGAATGATTGAATTCAGTGTATTAGGGATGTGGGACTCAAGCTGAGCATCATGAGTTAAACACTAGCTGATCTTGTATTTATTCAGTCACTCACTCAGACATGTTCAATGCCATTTAATTATTAAGAAGAGTACATGTCAAACTGTTTTAACGAAAATCCACAGTAAGGAATATTATTATCATCTGTGCCATTCCTCCGTTAACATTCATACAGTCCTTAATATCACTGGGGTATTGGTTCCAGGAGCCACGCTACTCCTGTGGATACCAAAATTCTCAGATGCTCAAATCCCTTATATAAAGTGGCATAGTACAATGAGTATAGTTGCCCTCCTCTGTATCTATAGGTTTTGCACCTGCAGATAAAAAGGCCGACTGTATTTGGAAAAAAAAAAAATGCTCTGCAAAACTAAAGATACATGTACATACCCATGCAGTATACTGTGATTTTTTTTTTTAGTTCTCTTCTATTTAATTTCCAAATTCTGGTTTCAACCTACTAAATTTATTTCATCAGCCAGTAAAGATGGCAACATACCATTTGGAATGGTATCTCCAAGCAAGTTGTTTAGGAACCTCAGTGAGCCTACCTGTTTGTTACTGCCAAAGTCTCATTCATTCTGTGCCTGAGGTTCCCAGGAGTTCCCTGTTACCAGCTGATGAAGAAGAAAAAAGAAACTGAACTGAGAGTAATAATGCTATTTGTGATGTTAATAAGCAAGACTTTTGTAGTTATCATAATATTTGTCCTATTCACTATTTTAAGTGGTGAAAGATCTATATCTTGATAAAAACTATCAGCATTTGCCATTATTTAAAAATGTTTTTATTGTAGAAAAAAACACAACATGATAACTACTCTCTTAACAGTTTTTAAGTGTATTTACTATAGATACAATGTTGTACATCAGATGTTTAAAACTTATTCATCTCCCGTGACACTTGTCATTTTTTAGATAGCTTTGTCCTTTTAAGTCAGGTTTGCAAACAGGAACATGAACTGTTTTTAAAGGCTATTATCTCATTTATTAACAAGGTAAATATTTCACTTTTGAATAGACATATTTCAAATCACATGAAGCACAGGGAAGAAACACAGTCCCTTTGGAAATCGTGAACAAGTGTAGGAGAGTCATGTTCAAAGCAACAGGGATGGGGTAAGAAGCACTGATCCCAACTGATCCTGACCCAGATATTCCTCCTCTCACTAGGTGGAGTGACATATCAATTGGAGATGAAAAAAGACATTCACACACATCTTTGAAGTCTGAAAGGCACGTAAAGTGGACCATAGTGTGTATGGCACATTTTTTTTCCCAAGTTTTAAGGAGCCCAGCTTACATTCTTTTACAATCATTGTTACATATTTGCTGCATACTGAAAATAACTGATGAAATATGTTAAAAATAATTGATGCTTGTCTGTGTGTGCTATGTTCAGTCACTTTAGTCATGTCCGACTCTTTGCCACCCTATGGACTGTGGCCTGCCAGGCTCATCTGTCCGTGGAATTTTCCAGGCAAGAATACTGGAGTGGATTGCCAAGCCCTCCTCCAGGGGATCTTCACAACACAGGGATCATCTCCTACATCACAGGAGGATTCTTTACCGCTGAGCCATTGGGGAAGCCCAAATTGATGCCTACTTAGAATCAACAATTTTAGCACTGGGAGGGTCTTTATAAATCACTTATTTTGAAATCTTCATTAATTGATGAAAAAACTAAGGTCTGTGGAGATAAAATGACTTACTAAGGTCACACAGTTTTGACGACTAAAGCCAAGGCTACAGTTCAGAACTTTGATACGTCAGCTAGTATTCTTGTATGCTATTTTTCTGTTTCATGTGTCTAATAAGGAGATTTCTCATTTACAAGCCATGTTCAGCCCTGGGTAAAAATAAGCACTTAGCTTCATCAAAATTTCTCTAAGGGTAAGTAAATTAATCATGAAGTGATTCCAAGAATCTTTATACTCTGCTCCAGTACTATTCAAATCTAGAAAGAGGGAGATTTACTTGAAATAATATGTTCTTTCATCATTGCCTACAAGCCAGATAATTATATTGCTAAAATATTAAACTTTAATATGTTGCTGACTAAACTTAAAATATATCTTTTTCTAAACACAGCAGTGTGGGGAAATGAGTAAATTCTAAGACATTCATTATTATGACTTTAAGAAAGGTTCTCTTATAATATCACTATTTAGCATAATCCCCACATCTAATAAACTGCTAATCTCAAAAAATGTATGAGGGAGAAGGCAAGGGCAACCCACTCCAGAACTCTTGCCTTGAAAATCCCATGGGCGGAGGATCCTGGTAGGTTGCAGTCCATGGGGTTGCAAAGAGTCAGACACGACTGAGCGACTTCACCTTCACTTTTCACTTTCATGCTTTGGGGAAGGAAAAGGCAACCCACTCCAGTGTTCCTGCCTGGAGAATCCTAGGGACGGCGAAGCCTGGTGGGCTGCCGTCTATGGCCTCGCACAGAGTCGGACACGACTGAAGCGACTTAGCAGCAGCAGCAGCAGAGTAGGGAGAGAATGGGATTAACATACGCGCTACTATATATAAAATATATATCTAATGAGAACCTACTGTATAGAACAGGGAATTCTACTGAACACTCTGTAATGACCCATATGGGAAAAGAATTTATAAAAGACTGAATATGTGTATACCTGTTACACTTTGCTGTACAGAAAAAAATTAACAGAACACTGTAAATCAACTATACTTCAATAAATTTTTAAAAGTAAGACTAAAGCTGAAAAGTCATGTTCCCTGTATCAGAGTGGAACTCATATTTATGCTCATGACTTCAAATACTCAAGGTATTTCTCCATCTTCTCTATGTTCCTGCTCACTTCCACTGTTTCTCCCCCATTTCTTATCATATAATGTATTTGTGCCTAGAAAACCATTCAAAAGTCTGAATATTATTAATAATTCTGATGTTTGTTATCATTTCATTGAAATGTCCTGGCCATTTACTGAATATCCATGAGGCTGACTGGCAGTTTGCTTTCTCCATCACCTTTCTTCTCACAAAAGTAAAATGGAGAGTAATTTGGCTGTCTATAGATTGGTCTCAGTTATGCAAAATAGTAGTCACTAGAGATCAAATTGCCAACATCTGCTGGATCATCGAAAAAGCAAGAGAGTTCTAGAAAAACATATATTTCTGCTTTATTGACTGCCAAAGCCTTTGACTGTGTGGATCACAATAAACTGTGGAAAATTCTGAAAGAGATGGGAGTATCAGATCACCTGACCCGCCTCTTGAGAAATCTGTATGCAGGTCAGCAAGCAACAGTTAGAACTGGACATGGAACAACAGACTGGTTCTAAATTGGAAAAGGAGTATGTCAAGGCTGTATATTGTCACCCTGCTTATTTAACTTCTATGCAGAGTACATCACGAAAAATGCTGGGCTGGATGAAGCAAAAGCTGGAATCAAGATTGCTGGGAGAAATATCAGTAACCTTAGATATGCAGATGACACCACACTTATCGCAGAAAGTGAAGAACTAAAAAGCCTCTTGATGAAAGTGAAAGAACAGAGTGAAAGTGTTGGCTTAAAGCTCAGCATTCAGAAAACTAAGATCATGGCATCCAGTCCTATCACTTCATGGGAAATAGATGGGGAAACAGTGGTTGACTTTATTTTTGGGGGCTCCAAAATCACTGCAGATGGTGACTGCAGCCATGACATTAAAAGGCTTACACATTGGAAGGAAAGTTATGACAACCTAGACAGCATATTAAAAAGCAGAGACATTACTTTATCGACAAAGGTCTGTCTAGTCAAAGCTGTGGTTTTTTTCCCAGTAGTCATGTATGGATGTCAGAGTTGGACTATAAGGAAAGCTGAGCACTGAAGAACTGATGTTTTTGAACTGTGCTATTGGAGAAGACACTTGAGAATCCCTTGGACTGAAAGGAGATCCACCCAGTCCATCCTAAAGGAGATCAGTCCTGAGTGTTCATTGAAAGAACTGATGTTGAAGCTGAAACTCCAATACTTCGGCCACCTAATGTGAAGAGCTGACTCATTTGAAAAGACCCTGATGCTGGGAAAGATTGAACATGGGAGGAGAAGGGAACAACAGAGGATGAGATGGTTGGATGGCATCACCCACTCAGTGGACATGAGTTTGGGTAAACTTCAGGAGTTGGTGATGGACAGGGAGACCTGGCGCACTGCAGTCCATTGGGTCACCAAGAGTCAGATATGACTGACTAAGCACACAGCATACATGCAATACCAGAGTTCCCTATTATTGGAATGATTCACTTAAGTGTTTAATTTGCTTGCAGCAAACCAAAACCCTAGAAATTACCTTATACAAAACTAATTCAAAAATATTTCATAATATTATATCATTAGAAAAATGCACATTTTCTAACATATCCAAAGTCAAAAGAATAGAGTTTAAACAGCATGGCCTTTATCAGAATCCCCAATTTCACAGTTACTATGAGGTACATGGCAACCCACTCCAGTACTCTTGCCTGGAAAATCCCAAGGACGGAGGAGCCTGGTGGGCTGCAGTCCATGGGGTCACTGACAGTCAGACATGACTGAGTGACTTCACTCTCACTTTCACTCTCACCCAGCCTTCAGCTAGGAGCTCTATGGACATCAGCTCTATTAACCCTCCTCAAGTCATACTATTAACATTGCATCCTCTCTCCTATGGGTAAGAAAGCTGAGATGTAGACAAATGGAGTTTATCATTCAAGGCACAGTTGCTAGTAAAAGGAAGATCAGGGACACAAGTCCCAGTGTTTTGGCAACTAGAGCCTGGCACATACAGTTTTACATAAATGGAAGATAAGCCAGGATATATAAAAGAAAATCAATAGGGTATTTTTATTCTTTTAAATAACATTTTAAAAATGAAAATTCTTTAAAAAATACAACAACATTACTGTCTTTCTAAATTCCATATATATGTGTCAGTATACTGTATTGGTGTTTTTCTTTCTGGCTTACTTCACTCTGTATAATCGGCTCCAATTTCATCCATCTCAATAGAACTGAGTCGAATTTATTCTTTTTAAGGGCTGAGTAGTACTCCATTGTGTATACGTACCACAGCTTTCTTATCCATTCATCTGCTGATGGACATCTAGGTTGCTTCCATGTCCTGGCTATTATAAACAGTGCTGCAATGAACATTGGTATTGGGAGATTGTGTACACCTGTGGCTGATTCATGTCAATGTATGGCAAAACAAATACAGTATTGTAATGTAGAATAAAGTATTAAAAAATACAACAACAAAGGTTACATTTTTATTTTGGCTGTGCTGCATAACTTGTGGAATCTTATTTCTCCAACCAGGGATTGAACTTGGGCCCTTGGCAGTGAAAGTATGGAGTCCTAATCACTGGACCACCAGGGGATTCCCAACAAAGGTTACTTTATGCCATATGCTCAAATAAGACCAAATATTTAGTGGGTCCCCTTAGTTATGACAGAAGGGCTTTTCCCAAATGAGGAATACTGTCTGTTTATTAGAAAAATGACTGCAAGTAAGATTTGAAGCAGGAAGCACGAACTTAGTGGCCAGCTAGATTACACTAGTAAGTGACTTGGAAAGGTTAAGAGTAGTGATGACTACCATGAGAATATGGCCTAATCCAGTGGTTCCCAAAGTGTGGCCCCCTAACCTGCACCATCACTTGGGAACTTGTTAGAGATATAAATCTGGTCCTCCCACCCCAGTCCTAGAGAATCAGAAACTCTGAAGTTAAGGTCCAGTACCTAGAATCTACCTAGAACTGGAATTCTGAGTGATTCTGATGAATGTATAAGTTAAATATCACCGCCCTAACCAAACCAATGGGTTTGATTTTATGGGTTCCAGTCACTTGTTGCCAGGGGGAGCCAGTAGACAATGTTAACAAAGATTTATGAGTTAGTAAGATATGCCAGAAATATGGAATTTTATGTGATTGTTAAAATGTTAGTGACATTTCAGTTTAAAAAAAAAAGCAAAAGCTGTCATAAATAAATTAAACATTTTCACAGACCAAACCTTCTATGGGATGCGTGATTTGATTTCAGGTTTAGAATATTTGTTGAAAGAAAAAATGCTGACAGCATACTTAGCTTTTAGCAGTATTTCTTATACCAGAAAGTACACAGGAACCAGTTGGTTCTTCTTGAGAAAATGAATTGCTTGTTAAACAGTCTGTTTTTCCTTGAGAATTATTTAATAGGACTAGAAATTGGTAATTCAAATAGCTAAACTTTTTAAATAGCTAAATATATTTTAAACTAGTGAATGCACATAATAACATTAGACAAATACTACTGAGGATAATACCGTCATGCTACCCTACTTGCAGAATTATTTTACCAGAATTTAGAATTATCTTTATTTTTCTGGTCTAATTTTATAAGTTTTCATCCCTTTTAGAAATTTTTTAAATCTTTTTTTTGAAATCAATTTTGATGTTTTTATTTTTAATTTAAATTTATTTATCTTAATTGGAGGCTAATTACTTTACAATATTGTATTGGTTCTGCCAAACATCAACATGAATCTGCCAGGGGCATACACATGTTCCCCATCCTGAATCCCCTTCCCACCTCCCTCCCCATACCATCCCTCTGGGTCATCCCAGTGCACCAGCCCCAAGGATCCTGTATCGAACCTGGACTGGCGATTCATTTCTTATATGATATTATACATGTTTTCATGACATTCCCCCAAATCATCCCACCCTCTCCCTCTCCCACAGAGCCCAAAAGACTGTTCTATATATCTGTGTCTCTTTTGCTGTCTCACATACAGGGTTATCATTACCATCTTTCTAAATTCCATATATATGTGTCAGTATACTGTATTGGTGTTTTTCTTTCTGGCTTAATTCACTCTGTATAATAGGCTCCAGTTTCATCCACCTCATTAGAACTGCTTCAAATGTATTCTTTTTAATGGCTGAGTATACTCCACTGTGGTATATGTACCACAGCTTTCTTACCCATTCATCTGCTGATGGACATCTAGGTTGCTTACCTGTCCTGGCTATTATAAACAGTGCTGCGATGAACACTGGGGTACACGTGTGTCTTTCAATTCTGGTTTCCTCTGTGTGTATGCCCAACAGTGGGATTGCTGGGTCATAAGAGAGTTCTTTTTCCAGTTTTTTAAGAAATCTCCACACTGTTCTCCATAGTGGCTACACTAGTTTGCATTCCCACCAACAGTGTAAGAAGATTCCCTTTTCTCCACATCCTTTCCAGCATTTATTGCTTGTAGACTTTTGGATTGCAGCCGTTCTGACTGGTGTGAAATCGTACCACACTGTGGTTTTGATTTGCATTTCTCTGATAGTGAGTGATATTGAGCATCTTTTCATGTGTTTGTTAGCCATCTGTATGTCTTCTTTGGGGAAACATCTGTTTAGTTCTTTAGCCCATTTTTTGATTGGGTCGTTTATTTTTCTGGACTTGAGCTGCATAAGTTGCTTGTATATTTTTGAAATTAGTTATTTGTCAGTTGCTTCATTCGCTATTATTTTCTCCCATTCAGAAGGCTGTCTTTTCAGCTTACTTATAGTTTCCTTTGTTGTGCAGAAGCTTTAAAATTTTTTTAATGCTTTGTTCTACTTTACAATACTGTATTGGTTTTGCCATACATTGACATGAATCAGCCAAATGTGCCCAAGATCTCCCAATGTCGAAGCCCCCTCCCACCTCCCACCCCATACAGTCTCCCCAGATCATCCCATACACCAGCCCCAAGCATCCTGTATCCTGTATTGAACATAGACTGGCGCTTCGTTTCTTATATGATAGTATACATGTTTCAGTGTCATTCTCCCAAATCAACCCACCCTCTCCCTCTCCCTCAGAGGCCAAAAGTCCGTTCTATACCTCTGTGTCTCTTTTGTTGTCTCACATACATGGTCATCGTTACTATCTTTCTAAATTCCATACATATGTGTCAGTATACTGTATTGGTGTTTTTCTTTCTGGCTTACTTCACTCTGTATAATCAGCTCCAGTTTCATCCATCTCATTAGAACTGAGTCAACTTTATTCTTTTTAAGGGCTGAGTAATACTCCATTGTGTATATGTACCACAGCTTTCTTATCCATTCATCTGCTGATGGATATCTAGGTTGTTTCCATGTCCTGGCAATTATAAACAACACTCAGAAGTCCCTTGCATTCCTATACACTAATAATGAGAAAACAGAAAAAGAAGTTAAGGAAACAATTCCATTCACCATTGCAACGAAAAGAATAAAATACTTAGGAATATACCTACCAAAGAAACTAAAGACCTATATATCGAAAACTATAAAACACTGATGAAAGAAATCAAAGAGGACACTAATAGATGGAGAAATATATCATGTTCATGAATTGGAAGAGTCAATATAGTAAAAATGAGTATACTACCCAAAGCAATCTACAGATTCAGTGCAATCCCTATCAAGCTACCAACAGTATTTTTCACAGAGCTAGAACAAACAATCTCAAGATTTGTATGGAAATACAAAAAACCTCGAATAGCCAAAGCAATCTTGAGAAAGAAGAATGGAACTGGAGGAATCAACTTGCCTGACTTCAGGCTCTACTACAAAGCCACAGTCATTAAGACAGTATGGTACTGGCACAAAGACAGAAAAATAGATCAATGGAACAAAATAGAAAGCCCTGAGATAAATCCACATACATATGGACACCTCACCTTCGACAAAGGAGGCAAGAACATACAATGGAGTAAGACAGTCTCTTTAACAAATGGTGCTGGGAAAACTGGTCAACCACTTGTAAAAGAATGAAACTAGATCACTTTATAACACCACACACAAAAAATAAACTCAAAATGGATTAAAGATCTAAACGTAAGACCAGAAACTATAAAACTCCTAGAGGAGAACATAGGCAAAACACTCTCCAACATAAATCACAGCAGGATCCTCTATGATCCACCTCCCAGTATACTGGAAATAAAAGCAAAAATAAACAAATGGGATCTAATTAAAATTAAAAGCTTCTGCACAACAAAGGAAACTATAAGTAAGCTGAAAAGACAGCCTTCTGAATGGGAGAAAACAATAGCAAATGAAGCAACTGACAAAACAACTAATCTCAAAGATATACAAGAAACTTATGCAGCTCAAGTCCAGAAAAATAAACGACCCAAACAAAAAATGGGCCAAAGAACTAAATAGGCATTTCTCCAAAGAAGACATATGGATGGCTAACAAACACATGAAAAGATGCTCAACATCACTTATTATCAGAGAAATGCAAATCAAGACCACAATGAGGTACCATTTCACACCAGTCAGAATGGCTGTGATCCAAAAGTCTACAAGCAATAAATGCTGGAGAGGGTGTGGAGAAAAGGGAACCCTCTTACACTGCTGGTGGAAATGCAAACTAGTATAGCCATTATGGAAAACAGTGTGGAGATTCCTTAAAAAACTGGAAATAGAACTGCCTTATGACCCAGCAATCCCACTGCTGGGCATACACACTGAGGAAACCAGAACTGAAAGAAGCTTTTAATTGTAATTAGGTCTCATTTGTTTATTTTTGCTTTTATTTCCAATATTCTGGGAGGTGGGTCATAGAGGATCCTGCTGTGATTTATGTTGGAGAGTGTTTTGCCTATGTTCTCCTCTAGGAGTTTTATAGTTTCTGGTCTTACGTTTAGATCTTTAATCCATTTTGAGTTTATTTTTGTGTGTGGTGTTATAAAGTGATCTAGTTTCATTCTTTTACAAGTGGTTGACCAGTTTTCCCAGCACCAGTTGTTAAAGAGATTTTTTCTCCATTGTATATTCTTGCCTCCTTTATCAAAGATAAGGTGTCCATAGGTGTGTGGATTTATCTCTGGGCTTTCTAGTTTGTTCCATTGATCTATATTTCTTTCTTTGTGCCAGTACCATACTCTTAATGACTGTGAATTTGTAGTAGAGCCTGAAGCCAGGCAGGTTGATTCCTCCAGTTCCATTCTTCTTTCTCAAGATTGCTTTGGGTATTTGAGATATTTTGTATTTCCATACAAATTGTGAAATTATTTGTTCTAGCTCTGTGAAAAATATTGTTGGTAGTTTGATAGGGATTGCATTGAATCTATATATTGCTTTTAGTAGTATACTCATTTTTCCTATATTGATTCTTCCGATCCATGACCATGGTATATTTCTCCATCTACTAGTGTCCTCTTTAATTTCTTTCACCAGCATTTTATAATTTTCTATATATAGGTCTTTAGTTTCTTTAGGTAGATATATTCCTAAGTATTTTATTCTTTTCATTGCAATGGTGAATGGAATTGTGTCCTTAACTTCTTTTTCTACTTTCTCATTTTTAGTGTATAGGAATGAAAGGGATTTCTGTGTGTTGATTTTATATCCTGCAACTTTACTATATTCATTGATCAGCTCTAGTAATTTTCTGGTGGAGTCTTTAGGGTTTTCTATGTAGAAGATCATGTCATCTGCAAACAGTGAGAGTTTTACTTCTTCTTTTCCAATTTTGATTCCTTTAATTTCTTTTTCTGCTCTTATTGCTGTGGCCAAAACTTCCTAAACTATTTTAATAGTAGTGGTGAAAGTGGGAACCTTTGTCTTGTTCCTGACTTTAGGGGAAATGCTTTCAATTTTTCATCATTGAGGATAATGTTTGCTGTGGGTTTGTATATATAGCTTTTATTATGTTGAAGTATGTTCCTTCTATTCCTGCTTTCTGGAGTTTATATGATAAATGGATGTTGAATTTTGTCAAAGGCTTTCTCTGCATCTATTGAGATCATCATATGGCTTTTATTTTTCAATTTGTTAATGTGGTGTATTACATTGATTGATTTGAGGATATTGAAGAATCCTTGCATTCCAGGGATAAAGCTCACTTGGTCATGGTGTATGATCTTTTTAATGTGTTGTTGGATTCTGATTGCTAGAATTTTGTTACGGATTTTTGCATCTATGTTCATCAGTGATATTGGCATGTAGTTTTCTTTTTTGTGGCATCTTTTTCTGGTTTGGGTATTAGAGTGATGGTTGCCTCATAGAATGAGTTTGGAAGTATACTTTCCTCTGCAATTTTCTGGAAGAGTTTGAGTAAGATAGGTGTTAGCTTGTCTCTAAATTTTTGGTAGAATTCAGCTGTGAAGCCATCTGGACCTGGGCTTTTTTTTTGCTGGAAGATTTCTGATTACAGTTTCAATTTTTGTGCCTGTGATGGGTCAGTTAATATTTTCTATTTCTTCCTGGTTCAGTTTTGGAAAGTTGTACTTTTCTAAGAATTTGTCCATTTCTTCCAAGTTTTCCATTATATTGGCATATAATTGCTGATAGTAGTCTCTTATGATCCTTTGTATTTCTGTGTTGTCTGTTGTGATCTCTCCATTTCCATTTCTAATTTTATTGATTTGATTTTTCTCCCTTTGTTTCTTGATGTGTCTGGCTAATGGTTTGTCAATTTTATTTATCCTTTCAAAGAACAAGCTTTTGGCTTTGTTGATTTTTGCTATGGTCTCTTTTCTTTTGCATTTATTCTTCCTATTTTTTAAGATTCTTCCCTAATTTTTAAGATTTTTTTTTCCTTCTACTAACCCTGGGGTTCTTCATTTCTTCCTTTTCTAGTTGCTTAAGTGTTCAGTTCAGTTCAGTAGCTCAGTCGTGTCCGACTCTATGCAACCCCATGAATTGCAGCACACCAAGCCTCCCTGTCCATCACCAACTCCCCAGAGTTCACTCAAACTCATGTCCATCGAGTCGGTGGCTCCACCCAGCCATCTCATCCTCTGTTGTTCCCTTTCCTCCCAGCATCAGAGTCTTTTCCAATGAGTTAAGTTATTTATTTGACTTTTTTTCTTGTTTCTTGAGGTATGCCTGTATTGCTATGAACTTTTCTCTTAGCACTGCTTTTACAGTATCCCACAGGTTTTGGGTTGTGTTTTCATTTTCATTCGTTTCTATGCATATTTTGAATTTCTTTTTGATTTCTTTTGTGATTTGTTACTCAGCCTCCATAAGTTGGAATTTTTAATAGTTTTTCTCCTGTAATGGAGATCTAATCTTACTGCACTGTGGTCAGAAAAGATGGTTGGAATGATTTCAATTCTTTTGAATTTACCATGGTTAGATTTATGGCCCAGGATGTGATCTATCCTGGAGAAAGTTCCGTGTACGCTTGAGAAAAAGGTGAAATTCATTGTTTTGGGGTGAAATGTTCTATAGATATCAATTAAGTCTAGCTAGTCTATTATATCATTTAAAGTTTGTGTTTCCTTGTTAATTTTCTGTTTAGTTGATCTATCCATAGGTGTGAGTGGGGTATTAAAGTCTCCCACTATTACTGTGTTATTGTTAATTTCCCCTTTCATACTTGTTAGCATTTGTGTTACATATTGTGGTGCTCCTATGTTGGGTGCATATATATTTATAATTGTTGTATCTTCTTCTTGGATTGATCCTTTGATCATTATGTAATGTCCTTCTTTGTCTCTTTTCACAGCCTTTGTTTTAAAGTCTATTATATCTGATTTGAGTATTGCTACTCCTGCTTTCTTTGGTCTCTATTTGCATGGAATATCTTTTTCCAGCCCTACACTTTCAGTCTGTATGTGTCTCCTGTTTTGAGGTGGGTCTCTTGTAGACAACATATATAGGGGCTTTGTTTTTGTATCCATTCAGCCAGTCTTTGTCTTTTGGTTGGGCCATTCAACCCATTTATGTTTAAGGTGATTATTGATAAGTATGATCCTGTTGCCATTTACTTTATTGTTTTGGGTTCGAGTTTATACACCCTTTTTGTGTTTCCTGTCTAGAGAAGATCCTTTAGCATTTGTTGGAAAGTTGGTTTGATGGTGCTGAATTCTGTCAGCTTTTGCTTGTCTGTAAAGCTTTTGATTTCTCCTTCATATTTGAATGAGATCCTTGCTGGGTACAGTAATCTGGGCTGTAGGTTATTTTCTTTCATCACTTTAAGTATGTCTTGCCATTCCCTCCTGGCCTGAAGGGTTCTATTGAAAGATCAGCTGTTACCTTTATGGGAATCCTCTTGTGTGTTATTTGTTGTTTTTCCCTTGCTGCTTTTAATATTTGTTCTTTGTGTTTGACCTTTGTTAATTTGATTAATATGTGTTTTGGGGTGATTCACCTTGGGTTTATCCTGTTTGGATGAGCTCAACATTCAGAAAACGAAGATCGTGGCATCCGGTCCCATCACTTCATGGGAAATAGATGGGGAAACAGTGGAAAACAGTTTCAGACTTTATTTTTGGGGGCTCCAAAATCACTGCAGATGGTGACTGCAGCCATAAAATTAAAAGACGCTTACTCCTTGGAAGGAAAGTTATGACCAACCTAGATAGTGTATTCAAAAGCAGAGACATTACTTTGCTGACTGAGGTCCGTCTAGTCAAGGCTATGGTTTTCCCTGTGGTCATGTATGGATGTGAGAGTTGGACTGTGAAGAAGGCTGAGTGCCGAAGTGTTGATGCTTTTGAACTGTGGTGTTGGCGAAGACGCTTGAGAGTCCCTTGGACTGCAAGGAGATCCAACCAGTCCATTCTGAAGGAGATCAACCCTGGGATTTCTTTGGAAAGAATGATGAGAAAGCTGAAACTCCAGTACTTTGGCCACCTCATGCAAAGAGTTGACTCATTGGAAAAGACTCTGATGCTGGGAGGGATTGGGGGCAGGAGGAGAAGGGGATGACTGAGGATGAGATGGCTGGATGGCATCACTGACTCGATGGACGTGAGTCTGAGTGAACTCCGGGTGTTGGTAATGGATAGGAAGGCCTGGCATACTGCGATTCATGGGGTCGCAAAGAGTTGGACACGACTGAGAGACTGAACTGAACTGAACTGTGGTGATTCACCTTGGGTTTACCCTGTTTGGGACTCTCTGGGTTCTTGGACTTGCATGATTATTTCTTTCCCCAGTTTGGGGAAGTTTTCAGCTATTATTTCCTCAAGTATTTTCTCATGGTCTTTCTTTTTGTCTTCTTCTTCTGGGATTCCTATGATTCGAATGTTGGGGTGTTTAATATTGTCCTGAATGTCTCTGAGATTGTCCTCACTTCTTCTAATTTGTTTTTCTTTTTTCTCTTTGACTCATTTATTTCTACCATTCTATCTTCTACTTCACTAATCCTATCTTCTGCCTCCATTATTCTACTTTTTTTGCCTCCAGAGTGTTTTTGATCTCATTTATTGCATTATTCATTATATATTGACTCTTTTTATTTCTTCTAGGTCCTTGTTAAACTTTTCTTGCATCTTCTCAATCCTTGTCTCTAGGCTATTTATCTGTGATTACATTTTGAGTGCAAGATTTTGGATTATTTTCACTATCATTATTGGAATTCTTTATCAGGTAGATTCCCTATCTCTTCCTCTTTTGTTTGGTTTGGTGGGCATTAATCCTGTTCCTTTACCTGCTGGGTATTCCTCTGTCTCTTCATCTTATTTATATCACTGTGTTTGGGGTGGCCTTTCTGTATTCTGGCAGTTTGTGGAGTTCCCTTTATTGTGCAGTTTCCTCACTGTGGGTGGGGTTGTACAGGTGGCTTGTCAAGCTTTCCTGGTTATGGAACCTTGTGTCCCTGTTCTAGTGGGTAGAGCTGGATTTCTTCTCTCTGGAGTACAATAAAGTTTTTATTTGAAGTCTTCTTACCAGCAAAAGATAAGGAAATTCTTCTGTTTCCCTATTTTTCATGTCTTTCACCTGCTGATTCTTATTTGCTTACTATTGTATGAGGAAAATTTATATGCTTGCATTTAATTTAGTAATTATAAATTGTTTTCCTAGATTTTCTAGGAAAAGTTGATGATAAGGCAATAAGTACCATTTATAGTATCATGATTACAAGCATAGTAGTGAAGTTGCTCAGTTGTGTCCAACTCTTTGTGACCCTGTGGACTATAGTCTACCAAGTTCCTCTGTCCATGGGATTTTCCAGGCAATAATCCTGGAGTGGGTTGCCATTTCCTCCTCCAGGGGATCTTCCCAATCCAGGGCTTGAACCCAGGTCTCCCACACTTTAGACAGACGCTTTACCATCTGAGCCACCAGGGAAGCCAATTACAAGCATACTTTGTTTTATTGCTCTTTGCTTTAATGAGCTTTGCAGATACTGTGTTTTTACAAATTAAAGATTTGTGGCAACCCTGCATCTATCAGCACCATTTTTTTTCCCCAACAGGATTTGGTGTTTCTCACAGTGTTTCAGCGTTTCTCATTATTATTATATTCGTTATGATGACATGTGATCAGTGATCTTTTGATATTACTTTTGCAAAAAGACTACAATTCTGAAGGCTCAGATCATGGATAGCCTTTTTTTTTTTTTTTTTTAGTAATAAAGTATTTTAAGATTACATATTCTTGTTCAGTCACTAAGTTGTATCTGACTCTTTGCGACCTCATGAACTGCAGCACGTCAGGCTTTTCTGTCCTTCACCATCTCTCAGAGTTTGCTCAAGCTCATGTCCATTAAGTCAGTGATGCCATCGAACTATCTCATCCTCTGTCATCCCCTTCTCCTCCTGCCCTCATTCTTTCCCAACATCAGGTTCTTTTCCAGTGAGTCAGCTCTTCCCATCAGGTGGCCAGTGTATTGAGGCTTCAGCTTCAGCATCAGTCCTTTCAGTGAATATTCAGGGTTGATTTCCTTTAAGATTGACTGGTTTGATTTCCTTGCTGTCCAAGATTATGTATGTGTGTGTTAGACTTGCTGCTTTGCAGATGTTAAGACTACAGTACAGTGTGAACATAACTTTTATGTGCATTGGTAAAGCAATAAATTCATGTGACTTGCTTTATTGTGATATTTGATTTATTTCCGTGAACCAGGGCCACAATGTCTCTGAAGTATCCTTGTATGCAGAGTCACAGCAAAGTTTATTATTTCAATTGGACTCAGAGTAAAGAAATAAAACCCCATATATTTAAATATGGGCCCCTTGAAAATGAATATTCATCAAAGCCAGGAGATCTCTTTTTTCTCCTACCATTTTATCTTTTTCTGGACTTGTCACTTTTTAATCATTTTGTAACACACATCATCTTCTGTCCTAAGGTTCCTTATTATTCTGCTTGGATAGATCTTTTCTTGCTTTTCCTTTTCCTATAGGGAAATAAGTGAAGAGTTTTTTCTGTCCTTGAATATAAACAAGAGGACTTTACTTTTCATTAGTCATTAATTGACAGTTTGGTTGGAAATGTAAAAATAGACTCTCAATAATTTTTCCATCCCAGTTTTGAAGATACTATTTCCTTATCTTCTAGCAGAAAGGATTGCTGATGAGAGATCTGATGTTAATGTAGCTCACTTTCTGATGTTAATGTAGTTCACTTTTCTTATTGACTTCCATTCCTTGAAATATTTTAGCATTTCTGTGTCCTTTAACCTCTGTCCATCATTCCTCAAAGTTATGGATAGGAGACTGACTGAGAGCTTTGTATAAAGAGATGATATGTATCAAAAATCAAGATACCATTAAGGAGGGCAGGGAGGAGGCCAATTGGCTGGTTATCTCTACAATGTTCTTTACGAGGAGAGCTTTATGTGGGTGGTGGTGGATTTAATGCTTGATTTTCTTGGTTTATTTTTCTTCCCTTCTCCCTTGTATCTCTTGAGGCAGTTCTGATGTACTTTAAATTTCCCTTTGCATCTCTCTCAGATCCAAAATCTAGGAGTTGTAATCCCACTTTATTTTGAGAGGCGTTCTTAAAGTTTCAGTCTCAGCCAAAAGCAATCAGTGCCAGCTATGCTGACTACACAGGCGGTCAAAGAGGGTAAGTGATGCAATTCCCTCCAGTGATCTGAGAGCAGCTGCTAAATTAATTTCTATGGTCTACTTCTCTTTCCATTTGTTGATTCTGAGATGGGAGCTCCTTCAGGGATCCCAAGTGACTATTTCCTCTTGCTCCAAATGTTTGAACTGTTTGTTTTTTTTCTTTTCTGATATCTCTGTCCAGGAGGCCTCATCCTCTTTGACTTTTCATGTTTCTGTATCAATCAGCGGCTATTTGTGTTCTGCTTCCAGGAATTCATCATCATTTCTGGGCCACTGATGGGCTCCTTTCTTATATGTCATACTCACTTGTAAAATCTGAAGCTGGGTTAATCCAGTTCTGCCTGCTCTTAGACTAAGATGGACCAGTCCTATTTTATAAGAAACTCCTAACATTTTTATAATGGTCTCCAAGGCTCTCTCTAGTCTGGCTCCTGGACACCTCAATGATTATCTGCCTTGGTTTTCCTTCTGTCTTGCTTCTGTCATACTGGTGTTCCTGTTTGTTCCTATTTTCAATAAACTCTGTGCACTTATCAAAATGTTCTTATACAGTAAGTCTTCTACATATGAATGAGTTCTGTTCTGAGAGTGTGTTCATAAGTCCAATTTGTTTGTTAGTCCAACAGATTTAGTGTAGGTACCTGACTAACATTGTCTATGTAGTACTGTACCATAATAGGTTTATAATACTTTTCACATACATAATACATTTAAAAAAAAAAAAAAAAAATGAAAATATTTTTAATCTTACAGTACAGTACCTTGAACAATATAGTAGTAATGCTGGCATACAGTGGCTGGAATTGAATGAACAGGCAAGAAGATTTACTGACTGGAGGAGGGAGAAGAGGTGGGAATGGTAGAACAGAAGGATCATCAGCAATAGGAGACAGAGTGCAAGTTGCAATTTCACTCATGCCTGACATTGATTGAACACATGTTTGCATCTTTGAAAGTTCACAACTAGAAGGTTTACATGTAGGGGGCTTACTATAGCTCAGTCGTTTAATCCGTCCAGCTCTGTTGCATGTTACTTCACCAAAGGGTCCTGCTCAAACCATCCTATCAAAGTAGTTTCTCTATCCTCAAAATTCTGTTTTATCTTTCCTGATGATTCTTACTTCCTGAGAGTAAGTGCCATGTTATCTGTCTACCTTGTTCACTACTCTATATCTGGAGCAGTCTTAGGTACATCGAACAGTCCTTGGCATTGGCAGGAAGGTGATAAACATTGCATAAATGTATGAAGCAGGAATATCTGTTACAAAAGCTGACATGTGGATATTAAATGTTTGTGTTAAGTCTACTTTCATCATCTATTTCACGCTAAACAGCAACAGGAAAAGTAAATATTACAATTACTACTGCAGGCAAAGTTGATTTCTTCATTTAAATAAATGGTACAGGAGTTCAGTTCATTCAATTCAGTGACTCAGTCGTGTCCAACTCTTTGTGACCCCATGAACCGCAGCATGCCAGGCCTCCCTGTACATCACTAACTCCAGAGTTTACCCAGACTCATGTCCCTCGAGTCAGTGATGTCATCCAGCCATCTCATCCTCTGTCATCCCCTTTTCCTCCTGCCTTCAATCTTTCCCAGCATCAGGGTCTTTTCAAATGAGTCAGCTCTTCACATCAGGTGGCCAAAGTATTGGAGTTTCAGCTTCAACATTAGTCCTTCCAATGAACACCAAGGACCGATCTCCATTAGGATGCACTGGTTGGATCTCCTTGCAGTCCAAGGGACTCTCAAGAGTCTTCTCCAACACCACAGTTCAACAGCATCAATTCTTTGGAACTCAGCTTTCTTCATAGTCCAACTCTCACATCCATACATGAATACTGGAAAAGACATGACACCACCCTTATGGCAGAAAGTGAAGAGGAACTAAAAAGCCTCTTGATGAAAGTGAAAGAGGAGAGTGAAAAAGTTGGCTTAAAACTCAATATTCAGAAAACAAAGATCATGGCATCTGGTCCCATCACTTCATGGGAAATAGATGGGGAAAGAGTGGAAATAGTGTCAGACTTTATTTTTTGGGGTTCCAAAATCACTGCAGATGGTGATGGCAGCCATGAAATTAAAAGACGTTTACTCCTTGGAAGGAAAGTTATGACCAACCTAGATAGCATATAGAAAAGCAGAGACATTACTTTGCCAACAAAGGTCCACCTAGTCAAGGCTATGGTTTTTCCAGTGGTCATGTATGAATATTAGAGTTGGACTGTGAAGAAAGCTGAGCACTGAAGAATTGATGCTTTTGAACTGTGGTGTTGGAGAAGACTCTTGAGAGTCCCTTGGACTGCAAGGAGATCCAACCAGTCCATTCTGAAGGAGATCAGCCCTGGGATTTCGTTGGAAGGAATGATGCTGAAGCTGAAACTCCAGTACTTTGGCCACCTCATGTGAAGAGTTGACTCATTGGAAAAGACTCTGATGCTGGGAGGGATTGGAGGCAGGAGGAGAAGGGGACGACAGAGCATGAGATGGCTGGATGGCATCACGGACTAGATGGACGCAAGTCTGAATGAACTTCAGGAGTTGGTGATGGACAGGGAGGCCTGGCGTGCTGCGGTTCATGGGATCGCAAAGAGTTGGACATGACTGAGTGACTGAACTGAACTGAACTAACTAGATGGAACTTTGTTGACAAAGTAATGTCTCTGCTTTTTAATATGCTGTCTAGGTTGGTCATAAATTTCCTTCCAAGGAGTAAGTGTCTTTTAATTTCATGGCTGCAATCACCATTTGCAATGGTTTTGGAGCCCAGAAAAATAAAGTTAGCCACTGTTTCCACTGTTTCTCCATCTATTTCCCATGAAGTGATGGGACCAGATGCCATGATTTTCGTTTTCTGAATGTTAAGCTTTAAGCCAATTTTTTTCACTCTCCTCTTTCACTTTCATCAAGAGGCTCTTTAATTCTTCTTCACTTTCTACCATAAGGGTGATGTCATCTGCATATCTGAGGTTATTGATATTTCTCCTGGCAATCTTGATTCCAGGTTGTGCTTCTCCAGCCCAGTGTTTCTCTTGATGTACTCTGCATATAAGTTAAATAAGCAGAGTAACAAATAAGCAGGGTACAGGAGTAGGTATTACAATAATTTCAATAATCTTAAGGTCTGAAAACATCTATTGACAAATGATAGTACAGTGGCTTTTGTCATAGTTTCTGTGTCCATGAAGATGCACAGCTTAGTCATCAAACACTAGGAGGTAAAGAGACCATTGCCTTCCTCCCTCCTGTCTGGTTCATTTTATGTCCCACTTATTTATATAGTGTTATCACCATAACAATCCATGTTATGCTGGAAAGAGAGGAGTTGAAAAAGTATGTCCTCTGAACTACTCAATGGAAAGGCATCCTGCTCAAAGAAAGAAACTTCAGACTGGCATAAGAACTACCATTTTAAGTTATCAAAGACTGTCACTTGACCTGTGTGAACATCAGTTTTTCAGTTGTAAAATGACCACCTGGAAAATGAGTGACATTTAAAGTCTTCTTTCATGATAACTCTGGAATTCAGTGACTTTAACCATGGCTAGTTTTAAACACATTGCTGCAATGCTGATGCTAAGCCACGTCAGTCGTGTCCCACTCTGTGAGACCCCATAGATGGCAGCCCACCAGGCTCCCCTGTCCCTGGGATTCTCCAGGCAAGAACACGAGTGGGTTGCCATTTCCTTCTCCAATGCATGAAAGTGAAAGGTGAAAGTGAAGTCACTCAGTCGTGTTCAACTCAGCGACCCCATGGACTGCAGCCTACCAAGCTCCTCTGTCTAAAGGATTTTCCAGGCAAGAGTACTGGAATGGGGTGCCATTGCCTTCTCCTCATTTTTGCAATATTTTTCCTTATTCATTTTGTATTATATGATAGCAGTCACTGACAATGAAGAGACAGTCTTTAATCAATGACTAACATAAATGCCAGCATGAATATAAAATATATATAAACAGTATCATTCCCATACAATCCTCTCAACCTAAGTTATCTAAGATGTAAGATTAAAAATGGAAATTTTTATAAAGTAATAGTTAACAGCATGTAAATTAAAGCCATACTAGCTAGGTTAAAATCTGGTTGAGCTACTCTTAATGAATGACTTTGGGCAAGTGATTTAATTTCTCTGTGTTCCATTGCTTTATCTGTCAAATGCAGATACTTTATAGGTTCTATGAAAATAAAATTATTTAAGTGAAGTCCTGAGAATATTTCTTAGCATCTGTTGTTGTTGTTCTGTCACTAAATAGTTGTGTCCAACTCTTTGTGCCCTGATGGACCATAGCATGCCAGGCTCCTCCATCTTCCTCTATCTCCCAGAGTTTGCTCAAGTTCATATCCATTGAAATATCAATAACCTCAGATATGCAGATGACACCACCCTTATGGCAGAAAGTGAAGAGGAACTAAAAAGCCTCTTGATGAAAATGAAAGAGTAAAGCAAAAATGTTGGCTTAAAGCTCAACATTCAGAAAACAAAGATCATGGCATCTGGTCCCATCACTTCATGGGAAATAGATGGGGAAACAGTGGAAACAGTGTCAGGCTTTATTTTGGGGGGCTCCAAAATCACTATAGATGGTGACTGCAGCCATGAAATTAAAAGACACTCCTTGGAAGAAAAGTTATGACCAACCTAGATAGTATATTCAAAAGCAGAGACATTACTTTGCCGACTAAGGCCCATCTAGTCAAGACTATGGTTTTTCCTGTGGTCATGTATGGATGTGAGAGTTGGACCGTGAAGAAAGCTGAGTGCCGAAGAATTGATGCTTTTTAACTGTGGTGTTGGAGAAGACTCTTGAGAGTCCCTTGGACTGCAAGGAGATCCAACCAGTCCATTCTGAAGATCAGCCCTAGGATTTCTTTGGAAAGAATGATGCGAAAGCTGAAACTCCAGGACTTTGGCCACCACATGTGAGGAGTTGACTCATTGGAAAAGACTCTGATGCTGAGAGGGGTTGGGGGCAGGAGGAGAAGGGGATGACAGAGGATGAGATGGCTGGATGGCATCACAGACTCGATGAATGTGAGTCTGAGTGAACTCCGGTAGATGGTGATGGACAGGGAGGCCTGGCGTGCTGCGGTTCATGTGATCGCAAAGAGTCAGACACGACTGAGCGACTGAACTGAACTGAGCTGATATCGACTGAGGCAGTGATGCTATCTAACCATCTCATCCTCTGCACTCCCTTATTCTCCTGACTTCTTTTCTAGCATCAGGGTCTTTTCCAGTGAGTCAGCTGCTCACATCAGGTGGTCAAAGTGTTGGAGCTTCAACATCAATGCTTCCAATGAATATTTAGGGTTGATTTTCTTTAGGATATACTGATTTGATCTCCTTGCAGTCCAATGGACTCTCAAGAATCTTCTCTAGCATCACAATTCAAAAACATCAATAAAGCATTTAGGAAGCTTTAATTAAGTATATTGTACTACAACTATCTATTTTAAAGGATTAATATGTGAATTAAATGAGAAACATTTTAATATAACAGAATATCTAACAGAAAGAAATAAGTTAATCCAACAAATATTTATTGTGGGCTTCCCTTGTGCTGGTCAAGACACTGGGGAGTACTGTATGAAAGTCTGTGTTCTCTTGGTGTTTGTACCCTACTAGAGACAGAAAATATACAAATAATTAAATATTATGTTTAAGGTAGTGAAATTTGCTACAATAAGAATAATTTTGGAGGAGAGAAATTGGGAGTCCTATTTTATCTAAGAGTACCAAGAAAGTGTTATCTGACTAGATTCATTTTTTTTCTCCCAAGGTAATTAGTATGATAAATAGAACTTCATAAGTATCAATGCCATTATGATCCTATTTCATTACAATTTATTATGATAAGCAAGAGTTTGGTATGTCATTACTATTACGATAATAAAAATTAGAGTAGTGACATATGCATTTTTGACAGTTCATTACTGCAGTTAGAAAACATGCTCTCACTTTATTTTTGCTAAATTATATTTGCTATAATTATTTATAATGAATATATATTTATTTATTTATTTATAAAATTATAAAATATATATATTTATAATATATGATAAATATATAAACATGCTCTCACAATTATTTTCACTAAAAAATATTGTTATCCAATGAAGCATAATTAAAAATATACAGTTTGATATGTTGTTGCTTAATTGCTCAGTCATGTCTGACTCTTTGTGACCCCATGGACAGTAGCCCACTAGGCTCCTCTGCACATGGGATTTTCCAGGCAAGAATCCTGGAGTGGGTGGCTGTTTCCTTCACCAGGGGATCTTCCCCACCCAGAGACTGAAGCCATGTCTCTCGTTTAGCAGGTTGATTCTTTACCACTGAGCCATCTGGGATATACATCGTACTAATTTTCACTGTTCATAATAACAATGATAACTTTATTTATTTATATATCTATTCATTTATTTTTGACTGCACTGCAAAGCATGTGGGATCTTAGGACCCTGACTGTAGATTAAAACCTTACCCCCTGCATTGGAAGCATAGAGTATTCCACTGGACCACCATGGAAGTCCCATAATGATCACTTTAGAATGCATATTTAATGTGCATAATATGTATAAATGTCATAGAACATTGATTGGGAATTGAGGATTACAGAGCTATCCAAAGTCACACAAGCAACACAGCAGCACTCAAACCTGGGTCTTTGATTCTAAACTCAGAATTCTTTCTCCTAAACTGCCCAAATAATGATGTATTTCATTGACTCTATACTGTAGTTTCTTAATTCTTAAATACATATTACTAGCCTTCCTTCTTGGTTCATTTTTATTCCTGAAGGTCCGACGACACAAGATAATTCTATTTGCTGCATTTGTGGACTTTCATTAGTTTTGCTTCAGATGAGAAAAATATAGAACTCATTCTTTTTTTTTTTTTTTATTCAGTGCCTCATTTATAATTCAACAGTATTTTCTACTGTAAAACATCTTGCTGCTAAATCACTTCAGTCATGTCCGACTCTGTGCAACCCCATAGACAGCACCCCATCAGGCTGCCCCATCCCTGGGATTCTCTAGGCAAGAACACTGGAGTGGGTTGCCATTTCCTTCTCCAATGCATGACAGTGAAAAGTCAGAGTGAAGTTGCTCAGTCGTGTCCAACTCTTAGCAACCCCATGGAACGCAGCCTACTAGGTTCCTCTATCCATGGGATTTTCCAGGCAAGAGTAGTGGAGTGGGGTGTCCTTGCCTTCTCCAACAGAGCATGTTACTCCCGGGTAAACAGTTTACCTAATATGCCAGGTTAACGTCAAGGAGTAGTTTATCAGGGTAACATGGATCCCAGCAAGGGTAGAGCAATGTGTTCTCCCGAAGCACTGAAAGCTATTTATTCCATGGTATGGACTGAAAACCATGCAGAACTACAGAGTCACATACCAGTACTGTTCTATGGCCCAGGGGTTGGGACCGGCTGCTGTAGAGGAAGGTATTATTATTTTAGAAGCATTTAAATATGCAGTCCCATTAAGTCATTTTTTAAAAAGTAATGGATAACACTTTGTTGATTTATTATCTCTTCAAGTTTTTTACAGTGTAATTTTATTGGTTTAGGGAAAAGAAGAAAAATGAAAAAAAAAATCCAAGAGCCTTACTCTCCTAACCATAGTAAAAATAGAAAAGAAGGTATAAATGCTAATCCACACAATAATGTTGTGTGTATTGCACTTTATGCTTTCCCCAAAATGTTTACACACATTATCTCATTTGAAGTTCATGATCACATGTAAAACACTGAGAAGGGAGCCCAGCATAGAGTTAGATTTAATAATGCTGTTGTTGTCTCAAGTTCAATGTATCTGAGAAATATTCCTCACTCCCTCACCCACAACTCCAGTCTCTTTCTGTTTTCTCACCTGACTTGGCAAATGGTATCATCTAGATCCTCTGGTCTGAAACCTGGGAGACATCAGTGATTCTGTCCAAGCTTTCACCTTAATCACCATCCTCACCTCAAAGTTTTCCATGAAAGTACATTGATTTGCGTGCTCATGATTTCTTTCACCAAAACTACTGCAATTACCTTTCTCCTAATCTAAAACAATTTCCATTCCCCAGCCCCCTTATAATTCAGTTGCTACACAGCTGGGGGAAGTGACCCAGTCATGCTGGCTGCCTGCCTGCTTGCGTGCTAAGCCAAGCTGGACACTTTGCCACTTCATGGACTGCAGCCCACCAGGCTCACAGTCCATGGGATTCTCCAGGCAAGAATACTGAAGTGGGTTGTCATTCCTTTCTCCAGGGGATCTTCCCAACCCAGGGATTGAACCCACATCTCCTGCACTGCAGGAGGATTCTTCACCACTGAGTCACCAGGGAAGCCTGCCTGGTTAACCTTACATATTCCCCCAGTGATGGAGCTGAAGACTCAAACTCTTTCAGCCTCAGCATCTTCTTTGTCACTTCTCTCAGGTCAACCACATCCTCTACTATTTACTCCCTCCACATCAAATCACGTGTGATTCTCAGAATACACTGTTCTCTCAAGCCTTCCCTCCCTTGCACAGCCAACTTCATCTGAAAAGAACACTTCTTCCTCTTTCTTACACTGGGAACCTCCTCCTTGTCTTTCAAGAGTTGGGCCAAGCGTCAGTTTTTTGTGATGATTACTCTGTTGAGTGCTACTATGCAGTTGTTCCTCACAGCTTCTGTGCCCATCTTACCTGGCTTATTTCCCCCATGGCCTTTGTCTATTTACACCATGATTCATTTGTTAAGTATTTATTAAATGCTGGATTTCAAAGATAAAAGACCCAAACCATGCTCCTAGTTTGCCTACCATTCAGTGTCGGGGAAACTAAACAGCTACCATACTGTTATATCAGATGTGGGCCTTTTGGTGAGGATTCTATGCTGTTCTCTCATCCTGTCCAACTTTCCCAAAATGCCTTTTTTACCCCAATGCTGTATTTCAAAAATTTATTTTTCTCTTTTCCTTTGAGGCCAAAAATGCTTCATGAAGTCATCCCCACTATGAACAGGATAAGCCAAGCTCCATATAAGGAGTTAAATCAATGAATGCCTGCCTTCTCAACTTTGCCTGCTGTGTAGCTGGATTATGACTCTTAACTTGAGAGATACTCTGACTACTTACGTCTCATTTTTAGTTTTCACATATGCACCAATGTATCACTGTTTCTTATATAGGATCAACTAGTGACTGAACCCTTTTTTTTTCCTTCCTTCTTTCCACTCTTATTTCTTCCTTTCCCTCCATCTGACAATAAATATTGAGTACATATGCTGAAGGTGAAACTCCAGTACTTTGGCCACATCATGAGAAGAGTTGACTCATTGGAAAAGACTCTGATGCTGGGAGGGACTGGGGGCAGGAGGAGAAGGGGACCACAGAGGATGAGATGGCTGGATGGCATCACGGACTCAATGGACGTGAGTCTGAGTGAACTCCAGGAGTTGGTGATGGACGGGGGAGGCCTGGCGTGCTGCGATTCATGGGGTCGCAAAGAGTCGGACACGACTGAGCCACTGAACTGAACTGAACTGATGCACCATATATGCTATTAGTTGCTCTGATGCAGAATAAGACAGACATTGTTCTGGTTTTTATGGAGCTTTAAGAATCTATCAAGGAAAGAGACTGAATTTGTGTTTACCAGAAGCAAGGTGTGGGAAAAGGGGAATTAAGTAAAGGCAATCAACAGATACAAACTAGCAATTATAGACTGAGTAAATATTAATGATATATGCAAAACATAATTAACATTGCCATATGTCATATATCCCATGCACGGAGCAGCCTGCTGGGCTGCAGTCCATGGGGTCGCTAGGAGTCAGACACAACTGAGCTACTTCACTTTCACTTTTCACTTTCATCCTTTGGAGAAGGAAATGGCAACCCACTCCAGTGTTCTTGCCTGGAGAATCCCAGGAATGGGGGAGCCTGGTGGGCTGATGTATATGGGGTCGCACAGAGTCGGACACGACTGAAGCCACTTAGCAGCAGCAGGAGCAGCAGCATGTCATATATGAAAGTTGTTAAGAGAACAAATTCTAAGAGTTCTCATGACAATGCAAAAATTATTTTCTATGTCTTTAATTTTGTATCTCTGTGAGCTGTTGGATGTTCAGTTAACTTATGATAGTCATTTCATGATATAAGCCAAGTCTGGATGCAATCTCAAAAATGACAGAATGATCTCTGTTTGTTTCCAAAGCAAACCATTCAATATCACAGTAATCCAAGTCTATGCCCCAACCAGTAACAATGAAGAAGCTGAAGTTGAACGGTTCTATGAAGACCTACAAGACCTTTTAGAACTCACACCCCCAAAAGATGTCCTTTTCATTATAGGGGACTGGAATGCAAAAGTAGGAAGTCAAGAAACACCTGGAGTAACAGGCAAATTTGGCCTTGGAATATGGAATGAAGCAGGGCAAAGACTAATAGAGTTTTGCCAAGAAAATGCACTGGTCATAGCAAATACCCTCTTCCAACAATACAAGAGAAGACTCTACACATGGACATCACCAGACAGTCAATACCGAAATCAGATTGATTATATTCTTTGCAGCCAAAGATGGAAAAGCTCTATACAGTCAATAAAACAAGACCAGGAGCTGACAGTGGCTCAGATCATGAACTCCTTATTGCCAAGTTCAGACTCAAATTGAAGAAAGCAGGGAAAACCACTAGACAGTTCAGGTATGACCTAAATCAAATCCCTTATGATTATACAGTGGAAGTGAGAAATAGATTTAAGGGCCTAGATCTGATAGATAGAGTGCCTGATGAACTATGGAATGAGATTCGTGCCATTGTACAGGAGACAGGGATCAAGACCATCCCCATGGAAAAGAAATGCAAAAAGCAAAATGGCTGTCTGAGAGGCCTTACAAATAGCTGTGAAAAGAAGAGAAGTGAAGAGCCAAGGAAAAAAGGAAAGATAAAAGCATCTGAATGCAGAGTTCCAAAGAATAGTAAGAACAGATATGAAAGCCTTCCTCAGCTCGCAATGCAAAGAAACAGAGGAAAAGAACATAATGGGAAAGACTAGAGATCTCTTCAAGAAAATTAGAGATACCAAGGGAACATTTCATGCAAAGATGGCCTTGATAAAGGACAGAAATGGTCTGGACCTAACAGAAGCAGAAGATATTAAGAAGAGGTGGCAAGAATACATGGAAGAACTGTACAAAAAGATCTTCATGATCCAGATAATCATGATGATGTGCTCACTCATCTAGAGCCAGACATCTTGGAATGTGAAGTCAAGTGGGCCTTAGAAAGCATCACTATGAACAAAGCTAGTGGAGGTGATGGAATTCCAGTGCAGCTGTTTCAAATCCTGAAAGATGATGCTGTGAAAGTGTTGCACTCAATATGCCAGCAGATTTGGCAAACTCAGCAGTGGCCACAGGACTGGAAAAGGTCAGTTTTCATTCCAATCCCAAAGAAAAGCAATGCCAAAGAATGCTCAGACTACCGCACAATTGCACTCATCTCACATGCTAGTAAAGTAATGCTCAAGATTCTCCAAGCCAAGCTTCAGTAATACGTGAACCGTGAACTTCCTGATGTTCAAGCTGGTTTTAGAAAAGTCAGAGGAACCAGAAATCAAATTGCTAACATCCATTGGATCATAAAAAAGCAAGAGAGTTCCAGAAAAACATCTACTTCTGCTTTATTAACTATGCCAAAGCCTTTGACTGTGTGGATCACAATAAACTGTGGGAAATTCTGAAAGAAATGGGAATACCAGACCACCTGACCTGCCTCTTGAGAAACCTGTATGCAGGTCAGGAAGCAACAGTTATAACTGGACATGGAACAACAGACTGGTTCCAAATAGGAAAAGGAGTACGTCAAGGCTGTATATTGTCATCCTGCTTATTTAACTTCTATGCAGAGTACATCATGAGAAACGCTGGGCTGGAAGAAACACAAGCTGGAATCAAAATTGCCGGGAGAAATATCAATAACCTCAGATATGCAGATGACACCACCCTTATGGCAGAAAGTGAAGAGTAACTAAAATGCCTCTTGATGAAAGTGAAAGAGGAAAGCAAAAAGTTGACGTAAAGCTCAACATTCAGAAAACGAAGATCAAGGCATCCGGTCCTTATCACTTCATGAGAAATAGATGGGGAAACAGTGGAAACAGTGTCAGACTTTATTTTGAGGGGCTCCAAAATCACTGCAGATGGTGACTGCAGCCATGAAATTAAAAGACACTTACTCCTTGGAAGAAAAGTTACGACCAACCTAGATAGTATATTCAAAAGCAGAGACATTACTTTGCCGACTAAGGTCCGTCTAGTCAAGGCTATGGTTTTTCCTGTGGTCATGTATGGATGTGAGAGTTGGACTGTGAAGAAGGCTGAGTGCTGAAGAACTGATGCTTTTGACCTGTGGTGTTGGAGAAGACTCTTGAGAGTCCCTTGGACTGCAAGGAGATCCAACCAGTCCATTCTGAAGGAGATCAGCCCTGGGATTTCTTTAGAAGGAATGATGCTGAAGCTGAAACTCCAGTACTTTGGCCACCTGATGCGAAGAGTTGACTCATTGGAAAAGACTCTGATGCTGGGAAGGATTGGGGGCAGGAGGAGAAGGGGACGACAGAGGATGAGATGGCTGGATGGCATCACGGACTTGATGAACATGAGTCTGATTGAACTCCGGGAGATGGTGATGGACAGGGAGGCCTGGCCTGCTGTGATTCATGGTGTCCCATAGTGTCGAACACGACTGAGTGACTGAACTGAAATATAATGGTAAAATGCAAAAGGAAGAAATGATTTTTGCTAATGAGGTTCTTAGGAATTTAAAGCTTTTAAGCAATTTTGAATGAGAAGTGGCTTGTGGTCTTTTCTCTAAGAGGGCTACTTCCCTCAGGTGCATCCTGATTAAGCGAAATCTTATCTTGACTACCTCCACAGTGCTCTACTCAACTTGTAGTGTTGGGGAGAAAGGCAATTTGACTAAATTAACTGATATTCAGGTATGGATATGCTACAAACACAACCATGAATAAATGTAAAATTGGCTTTGAGAGTCTTTGATTTTCATAGATTAATGCTCTAAACTGAAGAGAGTTGGTTTAATAACATTAACATCTGATATGCTGTCTCAGTTGCAAACAGACACCATCAGCCTTCTAAGGAGGTGCCTCACATTAACTCCAGTAACTAGTTTGAATGTGCCCACATCTTAGTTGGCATAGTTAATGCATTATGCAGCAGACCTGGGTTTGATCTCTGGGTTGGGAAGATCCCCTGAAAGAGGGAATAGCAACCCACTTCAGTATTCTTGCCTGAAAAAAACCCATGGACAGAGGAGCTTGGTGGATTACAGTCCAAAGTGTTGCAAAGAGTCAGATAGGCCTGAGCAACTGGGCACACACACAATACATTATATGCATACTTTTAATTTGCATATGAGAATCCTCTTTGGTAATTTCTAAAGAGAACTGGAATAAGGTTGGGGTTAGAAGGAGAAACTCTGGAGTCATACTGGCCCTGACATACCAAGTCATCACTTGCTACATTTAGAATCTTGAACAAGGAATTGAACACTCTGTGTTACAATCTCTTCATGTGTACAGTGAACTAAAATTAATAGTACAGGTTTGTTGTAAGATTAAATATGTAGATACAAGGCACTTGGCCTAGTACCTGGTAGATGGAGTGTTTTCAGTAACTGCTATATGAACATTCTTATAGACTAATTTAAATGTTTGTGCAGAGAGGAAGAGAAACAAATTTGATATTAATACCTTAAAATGAGTTTTTAACACTGAGTTGTAGACAAAATAATAATCCCCTCGAAAAGATGCCCAGGTCTTAATTCTCAGAACTGTTAACATTTAATATATTGCCTTATGTGGCAAAAAGAACTTTGCAGATGTGATTAAGAATCTTGAAAAAGGAAGATTATTCTGGATTATACAGGGGAGGCCCATTGTAATCACAAGGGTCATTATAAGAATGGTCAGTGATGAGAAGGAGATGTGGTGATAGAAGAAGTCAAGGTTGGAGAAAAGTGCTTCTTGGGAGGAGGCCATTAGCCAAGGGAAGCAGGCAGCCTTTAGCAGCTGGAAAAGAGTAGAAAGAGATTCTCTCCTAGAGACTTCAGAGGGAACCAGTCTACTGACATCTTGACTTTAACCCCATGCAAATGGTTTTGGAGTTCTGACTTCCAGAACCGTAGGATGATACATTCATGTTGCTTTATGCCACTGAATTGGTGGTAATGTGTTAGAGTAGCAATTGTTGTTGTTATTGTTCAGTTGATAAATCGTGTCTGACTCTTTGCAACCCCATGGACTGGAGCATACCAGGCTTCCCTGTCCTTCACTATCTCCCAGAGTTTGCTCAAACTCTTGTCCATTGAATTGGTGATGCCACCCAACCATCTCATCCTTGTTTCCCCCTTCTCCTCCTGCCCTCAGTCTTTCCTAGCATCAGGGTCTTTTCCAATGAACTGGCTTTTCAGATCAGGTGGCCAAAGTATCAGAGCTACAACTTCAGCATCAGTCCTTCCAGTAAATATTCAGGGTTGACTTCCTTTAGTATTTACTCATTTGATCTTCTTGCTGTCCAAGGGACTCTCAGGAATCTTCCCCAGCATCACAATTCAAAAGCATCAAGTCTTCAGTGCTAAGCCTTCTTCATGATCCAACTCACATCCATACATGACTACTGGAAAAACCATAACTTTGACTATATAGACCTTTGTCGGCAAAGTAATTTCTCTACTTTTTAATATGTTGTCTAGGTTTGTCATAGCTTTTCTTCCAAGGAGCAAGTATCTTTTAATATCATGGTTGCAGTCACTGTCCACAGTGATTTTGGAGCCCACGAAAATAAAATCTGTCATTGCTTCCACTATTTCCCTATCTGTCTGCCATCAAGTGATGGGACCAGATGTCATGATCTTAGCTTTTTGAATGTTGAGTTTAAAGCTAACTTTTTCCCTCTCCCTCTTTCACCCATAACAAGAGGCTCTTTAGTTCCTCTTCACTTTCTGTCACTAGCGAGGTATCATCTGCATACCTGAGGTAGCAATAGGTAACTAGTACACACATCTGAGCTGAATATTTTTTTTCTTTTCAGGCAAAGCAAATTTCTAAAATCAAAAATCATAGTTCAGTATACAAGTGTGTATTGCATATGCTTTTCAAAAAAACGTAGAGTTAATTTTGGTCTTCGTCACATGAGCAGTGTAGAAAATTTTCCGCTTTACTTCCCTAGTTAGACCTAGATAAACACACTATACCCTCTTCCTTACTTACCTTTCAACTCAGCATAATTACAACTGGTGAGAACTTGAGTATTCTGCTAAGAATTCCAGATTTTAAGTTAGACAATGTTGAATGGAAGGCTAGATCAGCTGTTGTTGTTCATTGCTGTTCAGTCACTCAGTCGTGTCTGACTCTTTGTGACCGCATGGTCACAGGCTTCCTGTTCTCTACCATCTCCCAGAACTTGCTTAAACTCATGTCCATTGAGTAGGTGATGCCATCCAACCATCTCATCCTCTGCTGTCAGTTAAAAAAAAAAAAAAATATATATATATATATATATATATATATACACACACACACACAGAGAGAGAGAGAGAGAGAGAAACACACATATATTTCTTTCGGTCAGTTAAAAAAAAAGTATATCTTTGAGAAAAGAGAAAAACAATTACAATGCTAACATTTATTGAGTATATTTTTTTTACTAAACACTACTTTAAAAAAATAGCTAAAAGTTCTTTCTGCTTTCAAAGTCCTAGTTCTTACATTTGATTTTGCCTCTCTCTACTGATATAATACTTATGTCAGACACAGTACTTTCAAAAGGTATAATTTCTGGGCAAGATTTTTTTGTTGTTATCAAATGAATCAATACAAGAGTTCTTAAAGTAGAAATCCCCAAAGAATTTCTAAATAATTAATTTTTAAAAATGTGTGATTTATATACATAGCTTCTCTTGAGCACAGTTGCTGCACAAAGTGAGGAGCATCTGTGTGTATATAGTGTCTGTAACTGGGCATGTTTCCATACATCAACCATAGTGCACGCATGACATTTAAAAACATGCCATTTAAAAAGTAGAGCAATTAATTTTGTTTCAAAAGCCTAAAACTGCTGTGCTGAAACACCAACTAATTACTGATAATTATTTCCATCTCATGCACCTTGCTTTATATTCATGGAGGAAGTTGAATGTGATGTTTCCAGACCTTAATAAATAAGAAAAATAAAAGACCTGAGAGAAACTTTAATCAGTTATTAAAATGAATTTTGCCTTTATTTAAAATTCTGTTTGAAAGAAAAATAAACACATAATATCCTTTCAAACATGCTGCAAGATGGCCTTGACATATTGCAATATGATAACAGAGATTTGGTGGCGCTTGTGATAAAGAACCCATCTCTTAATACAGGAGACTTCAGACACATGGGTTCTATCCCTGGATTTGGAAGATCCCTGGAGATGGAAATGACAACCCACTTCAGTATTCCTGCCTGGAGAATTCCATGGACAGAGGAGCCTGGCAGGCTACAGTCCATAGGGTTGCAAAGAGTTGGGCACAACTGAGCTCTCTCTCTCTCAAACACACATACAACAGAGATTTTAAAATGAACTTAAATCTGCACTTAATTTTTAAAAACATATATTATGTGACAGCTTCAGGAGTCAAATCAGAATGAGATACCTTGATTTCTAAGAAGGTGTATATGTGTTTTTGTAAATGTTTCATCTCTTTATTCTTTCATGCACACAGCATGGCTATTTGGCCAATAGTTACAAACTGCACAACTTCTACAGGTTTCCAACAGCAGGGACTTGTCAGTGCTGGATAAAACTGTACAGTGCATGCCAGCTCAAACATGGACATTTCCTCTTCTGTTTTCCTGCTCCCAAAGGCCAGCCAATCCAGGGCAAAGCCCTGAAATCTGGCACTATATGATTCAGAATCCCAATACAAATGATTATGCTTTCGTTCCAGTGCCTCTGCAGGTGATAGAGAGTAAGCTGCCTTCTCCCCAGGAGAGGACGGCAGTCAATATGTTCACAAGTGCTTTTCTTTTAGAAAGAAACAATTTATTAATGCAGTATAGTGTTTAGAATAACAGCTACTCTCAAAGACAGTGCTTATTAAATTTTAAACCATGGCCAGAGAGAGTAAAGGGGAATGTGGAATCTGAGTATGGCTTGCTTTATGGATTCCATAAACAGTTTTTGTTGTTTTTTGTTTAGTTGCTAAGTCGTGTCTGACTGTTTTGTGACCCCATGGACTATAGCCTGCTAGGCTCCTTTGTCCATGAAATTTTCCAGGCAAGAATACTGGACTGGGTTGCTGTTTCCTACTCCAGGGTATCTTCCTGACCCAGAGATAAAAACCCCCGTCTCCTTCACTGGCAGGTGGATTCTTTACCACTGGGCCATGTGGAAAGCCCTCTGAATATAGAGAAAGTGAAATGAAGTGAAGTCACTCAGTCGTGTCTCACTCTTAGTGACCCCATGGACTGTAGCCCACCAGGCTTCTCCGCCCATGAGATTCTCCAGGCAAGAATACTGGAGTGGGTTGTACATATGACTAAATGAGAAACTTGTCCATTTTCAACTTTATCTCTCAAGTATAACTTTTTATCTCCAAAATTTTAAAGCTTTTGATAGAAAAATTTATTAATAATACCAATTTATTTGGAAGGAATGATGCTTAAGCTGAAACTCCAGTACTTTGGCCACCTCATGTGAAGAGTTGACTCATTGGAAAAGACTCTGATGCTAGGAGGGATTGGAGGCAGGAGGAGAAGGGGACGACAGAGGATGAGACGGCTGGATGGCATCACTGACTCGATGGACGTGAGTCTGAGTGAACTCCAGGAGTTGGTGATGGACAGGGAGGCCTGGCGTGCTGCAGTTCACGGGGTCGCAAAGAGTCAGACACGACTGAGTGACTGAACTGAACTGAACTGAACTTCAGTGGGAAAATTTTCAAGGCATGGATAATTATTTTCTTTTTATAGACTTAAACAATACTTATCACTACTATGATGAGTATCTGTGTAACAGACAAAGACAATTCGTGTATATTAGTTTTCTATGGCTACATAATAAATTGTCACAAACTTAACAGCTTAAGAGAGCATTTATTTATCATCTCAATTCTGTAGATCCAAAGTCCAGCATGATGTAACTAGGTTCTCAGCTTAGGGTATCAAAGGCTAAAATCATGTGTCAAGTAGGATAAGTATTCATCTGAAAGCTCTGGAGAAATATTTTATTCCTAGTTTATTTGGGTTATTGACAGAATATAGTTTCTTACAGTTGCATGGTTGAGTTTCCTATTTTATTTCTAACTATTGGCTGGAGATCACTTTCAGCAACTAGAGGTCAAACTCAAATCATTTCCACATGGCTACAACCATCTTTAAGTCAGCAATGGCATGTCAAGTCCTTCTTATATGTCAAATCTCTGACTTTCCTTTTGCTACCGGCTAGAGAAACACTTCTGTTAAAGGGTTCATGTGATTAGTTAGGTCCATCTAGATAATCTTCCTATCCTAAAGTCAACTTATTAGTATCTTTAATTACATCTGCAAAAACCCTATTGCCAGGTAACAATCATAGGAAAGACTCAGGTGGCAATTATGAGGGCCATGTTAGAATACAGGGCTTCCCTTGTGACTCAGATGGTAAAGCGTCTGCCTTCAATGAGGGAGACCTGGGTTCAATCCCTGGGTTGGAAAGTTCCCCTGGAAAAGGAAATAGCAACCCACTCCAGTATTCTTGCCTGGAAAATCCCATGGACAGAGAAGCCCGATAGGCTACAGTCCGCGGGGTCACAAAGAATTGGACACGACTGAGCGACTTCACTTCATGTTAGAATTCTGCCTACAATAGTGGGTATCTATTTAGCTTATGTTTCTTGGTTACCTCCATATTTTACTGTCTTTGAACTATTTCATGACTCTGTAAATTTTATAATACTTCCAATAGTTCAAGTGATTCTTATCCATAGAAATGCAAGTGAAAGTGTCTGGTAGAATGCAACTGATTGTTGCCCTGTGGATAGGTTACTTTTGCATCTATTTGTAATTTCATTTTAGCATTCTGTTTTGCCTGTATATAGGATGGTTCTTTAAACTCTCCTTTGACTTAGTTACTTCCTGATAGCTCAACTGGTAAAGAATCCTTCTGCAAAGCAAGAGATACCGGTTTGATTCCTGGATCAGGAAGATCTGCTGGAGAAGGGATAGGCTACCCATTCCAGCATTCTTGGGCTTTCCTTGTGGCTCAGCTGGTAAAGAATCAGCCTGCAATGTGGGAGACCTGGATTCAGTCCCTTGGTTGGAATGATCCCCTGGAGAAGTGAAAGGTTATCCACTCCAGTATTCTGGCCTGGAGAATTCCATGGACTGTATAGTCCATGGGTTCACAAAGAGTCATACATGACTGAGCAACTTTTACTTTGACTTAGTTGTAACATCTTACTGGTTCACTCACTAAATATTAAATTAAATAATATATTTGACTTGTGTTTATTTAATGTTTCTATGAATTATATTTGCACATTTAAAAATATTCCTAAATTGGTCCTTTGTTGTAATAATACTCAAGGGGTTCCTTAGTATACAGACTCAATCTTAAATAAGGTCATAGGAAGCTTGTTTAAGAAAATTTAAGTGTCCTAAAAATGAAGGGTATAGTAGTGGAAAAGGCATTACTATTTCAAGAGAAGTTTTTGCTCATACCTTAAAGATGCTATATTTGAACAATTCTCTCAATTCCCAAAACTTCATATTTACTTTTTTTCATAAGAGGAGAATACTGAATTCATACGCTTAGTAACAGAAGTACAACAATGACTTCTTTGAGCTTTCTCTTAATGAAGGAAAGTCTCAAACAAACAAACAAACAAAAATGATCACAATAATTGGCTATACCATAATGCAAAATAAAAAGTTTTTAAAAATGCAAAAACAAAAACAAATAACTGAACTCATAGATACAGAGAACAGACTGTTGGTTATCATAGATCAGGTGTGGCAGAGTAGGCATAATGGGTTAAAGCAGTCATCAGAACATATAAATTTCCAGTTATAAAGTAAATAAGTCCTGAGGATATAATGTAGAACATCGTGACTATAGTTGATAATACTTCATTATATATTTGAAAGTTGCTGAGAGTAAATCTAAAAGTTTTTATCACAAGAAAAAGAGACTATGTGTGGTGATGGATGTTAACTAGACTTATGGTGATCATTACACAGTATATACAAACCTTAAATCAGTATGTTGTATACCTGAAGCTTATACAATGTTGTATGTCTGTTACATCTCAATTAAATAAAAGAAATTTTACAAATTATGGGTCATAAATTAACTTGACTGGTTTAGCTTTATGTACCCTAAGATCTCTCTGGAGGAGGAAATGGCAACCCACTCCAGTGTTCTTGCCTGGAGAATGCCATGAACAGAGGAGCCTGGCAGGTTACAGTCCAAGGAGTTGAAAAGAGTCGGAAACGACTGAAGTGACTTAGCACGTAGGATATCTTTAAAAGGTCTGTTGCACAATTGATTATACTTACCAAGAATGATAGGCCCAGCACTATAAACTTAATGTTTTACACAAATACTTTCTCCAACTGTTTTCGAATGTCATATTTTAATGACCTATGATGATAAAACATTGGAAAGTTTTTATGTTTGAATGCTAATCAGTACCCTGGAACACTATTTCACTTTGCTAAAAATAATCTCTAACTGTGCAGATAATATTCTTAGACATTCTCTTCATACGTAAGAGTGATGCTATGGAAGGACAAAAACAAAGTTAAATTTGCTTTACCTTGTTTCTAACTTTAGATTCCACTAGTAGATACAGGCTGTAATATACCAGATGTTTTCTGGAAAATATGTTTTTAAAAAAACAAGTGTCTTAAATTAGAGTCAATGAAAAGGAGCTTATTCAGCAAGAGGAGCTTAGTTAAAAGCCTGCTAACTTTAGAAGGAAAGCATAAGGCTTTCCTTGGAATTCCTTCTTACTGAGAAAAAAATAGTTCTCATAGGAAGCATCCTTTCCTGACTCATTTACATTTCTGCATCCGTGAGAAAGAAGCAGGAGGCTGATGCTGAAAGCAGCACTAAATCACTAAAATAAACTTACACTATAGACATGCGGGAGATTCCCTTCAGTACGATGAATTAGTCATTTCGAGAATCAATGAGTAGCAAGTTCACCTTTAACCCTTCTCGCCATGCTGTTTTTTCAAGACACTGGACCAAGTAAAATTGGGCTGTTGTGTTAAAATCTTAAAGTACTGCTTTTAGACTTCCTTGGTGGCTCAGAAGGTAAAGTGTCTGTCTACAATGTGAGAGACCTGGGTTCGATCCCTGGGTTGGGAAGATTCCCTGAAGAAGGAAATGGCAACCCACTCCAGTACTCTTGCCTTAAAAATCCCATAGACGGAGGAACTTGGTGCAGGCTACTATCCATGGGGTCGCAAAGAGTCGGGCACGACTGAGCGACTTCACTTTCTTTCTTTAGACTTTACAAGTAGACTACTTCTTTTTAAGTAAATTGTTTAAATCATGCCTGTTTCATTGCACTACTCTATAAAACAAACCCTTGAGACAGTCTCACTTTTAAAAGCAACCTAGTATGATACAGAAAATATTTATAAATAAGTTCAAGGAACAAATAAAGTGAATGAACACATGCTGAAAAATCAACGGCAAATGGCTTGGATGTTTTATTTCTAATACGATCTAAAGTAATCAAATGGCCTTGGCATAGGAATATTACACCTTTCCAGGATCATTTTCCAATGCCTTTGAACAGTGGAGTTTTCTCACGGACACACTGAGTTCAACTTTGAATTTCTTGCTTTGAAGCATTCCTGACTTTATTGGTGCTTAAAGGCAAAATTTGAATTTTATTTATTTAAAATGCATTAGAGAATTATTAGCAGAATGTCTGGGTTTATGATAAAGGCATCTTGCCAACAGATGGATAAACTCCGAAAACTGCACCTGTATGGATTCACTTAGAAAACTGATAGAATTGCTTAAATGCTGATTTTGAAACTTTTTAGCGCACTTTAGTGATTTTTCACACAAGGACAATCAGGTTTAAAATCTGCTCTGTCAGATTTCAGCAAACATGACCACAGAAACTTTTAAAAGTATGCAGAGAGCTGACTCATTTGAAATGACCCTGATGCTGGGAAAGATTGAGGGCAGGAGGAGAAGGGGACAACAGAGGATGAGATGGCTGGATGGCATCACCAACACAATGGACATGGGGTTTGGGTGGACTTCGGGAGTTGGTGATGGACAGGGAGGCCTGACATGCTGTGGCTCATGGGGTCTCAAAGAGTCAAACAGGACTGAGCGACTAAAATGAACTGATTGCCAAAGGAAAGCCCAAAATATATAGGTTGGATTTTTACAGGGCCAAAATAAGCCATTCCAAGGGGAAGAATTGGGTGTATACACATGTGGCCCACATCAGGGCAAGCCATTGTGGAGCCAGGTGTTTTAACTAGATTGTTTGTACTTCTCAACTTTAGAGTCCAGCCTTTGGCCGGTCCAGGCTTCACATAACGATGTAAGCCCTCCTTGGCGCCTGAAGCGCAGTTCAAGTTTGGCTTTATCCATGAAGTCTTTCCAACTAATTAAAATTACTTTGATTTCGTCTCAGCAACTGGCGATCTGTGCTGTATGCATTTCAAGATGTGTGCATGTACGTGTGTACCCATACACATGTGTGTTTCTGTGTACATGACAAACCTTGCCTCCTAGGCTGGAGTTTGCACTTCTCCATGCAGGGAGTAAGGTCGGCTGCCTTTGTTTTTCCCACGGTTCTGCCTAGTGCAGCACATGCTATTAAGCATGAAATGGTCCCACTGTGAAACTCCAGGCTGCTGTGGCCAAAGGGGTTTTTAATGGGGTACACAGGAAGTATCCTAGAGCCCGTGTTTTTGCTGAGTGGGGGATTCATTTTCAACTTGGACCTAAGCTGGAATTTATTTTCCCAGCCAAAAGCAGTAGCATATACACCCTGTCCTCACAACGGCTGCAGCGCTGGCAGAACACAGAGGCAGCAGACAGAGAGCACTCAGAGAAGACAGAAAGCTGCGGCTGCTCAAATAGAGACAGAAGCCAGTCCCGCTATAATAAATACTTACCGTAGCCAGTTAGCTGACAGGGAGGAGCGAAACTGCTTTCACCATGAACTATATACGGTTTAAGAAGACTCTGTATTAAAATCTGAAAAGCAATCAAAGATAGGAACAAAGAAGTTTTCTACTCTAAACAATAGGGAATTTGATACAAACAAGTGATTATCTCAGTACAGCAGTTGTTGTTTATAGTCACTAAGTGTTGTCTGACTCTGCAACCCCATAGACTGTAGCTTGCCAGGCTCTTCTGTCCATGGGATTTTCTGACAAGAATACTGGAGTGGGTTGCCATTTCCTTCTCCCAGAGATCTTCCCCACCCAAGGATCAAACTCATGTCTCCTGCATTGCAGGCAACTGGTTTTTATTTTTATTTTTATTTTTTTTTAACCACTGAACCACCTGGGAAGCCCCTACTATAACAGAGCCGGGCTGTAAAAAGGATGTGAATGACAAATTGACAACAGATGAAAATTCCTCTCTGCTGGACCTCAACAGAGACACTTTACTAGTTTCACTGAGCTAATAATATAGGATTAGAGAAGAATTTTCTGACTCTACTCAATATTATTGCTATTTTGTTATATATGCTTATCCTAAAATGTTAGTAAAATCTAAATGTCACCCTTATATTTTTTTTTTCATCGAATCCTGAGATCAAGAAACCTTCTAGATATTGTTCATGATAGAATCTGAACCCAGTAGCTTGCAAGCATGATTCTGGCCCCAATGTTGGACACATCAAGGTAGCATCCTTTATTGGAGAATTCTATAAGAAAAGTTATTCTTATTAGGATACAATGCACTAATACCAGACTGGGCAAATGTGACTGTTCATTAAGTACCTGTTAGTTTAACCCCAAATATCATGAAAATAAGGATTTCTTCTTTTGAGTTTATCTTTAAAATAAGCCAGGATAAATCTCCCCAGTACTCTGTATACAGTGAAAAGACAAAAGCAAGATGAGATTGGATGCCTGATAACCTTGAATTAAAAGAGAAAAACAGTGAGCTGTTAGTAAGCCTCAGAGGTGACATTTACCCTGGTCAGTTTACCTAGGCTCAGAGTCTGACATCCCAGCCAAAATAATCTTGTCAGTCACCCAGAGTCTCTGAATGTCAAGGAGGCTGACTTGCATTTTCCAAACTCATAAGAGGCTGAAAAATGCCAGCTTTGTTAATATAGTGTGTTATAACTTCGAACTCTGGAACGTGAGTGACAAAAATCCCAATGTCAAGCTGAGCATGAAAGGAATTTATCAGTTTAAATAACCACAAAAGTTTTGAGATTTGAGGTTTGGGTGACTTGATGTTGAGGCTCAAACAATCTCACAGTTAACCTGGTTCTCTGTTTTAGATTGATTTCCCTACATGTGTTGGGTTCATTTGCAGACATATCACTATCTTTTTTAAAATTAGAGGATAATTGCTTTACAATGTTGTATTGGTTTCTGCCATACAACAACATGAATCAGCCATAACTGTGTGTATGTGTATGTATTAATGTATATGTATATATATCCATGGGCTTCCCTTGTAGCTCAGATGGTAAGGAGTCTGCCTGCAATGGTCTGATCAACCTGGGTTCGATCCCTGGGTCAGAAAGATCCCCTGGAGAAGGGAATGGCAACCCACTCCAGTATTCTTGCCTGGAGAAATTCATGAACAGAGGAGCTTTGCAGGTTACAGTCCATGGGAATCGCAAAGAGTTGAACACAACTGATGACTAACACACACACACACACACACACACACACGTATGCATATATCCCCTCCCTCTTGAGCCTCCTTCCCATCCCAGTCCACCCCCATCTAACCCCTCTAGGTTGTCACAGTGCACCAGGCTGGGCTCCCTGTGTTGCACAGTAGCTTCCCACTAGCTATCTGTTTTACATATGATAGTGTATGTAAGTCAGTCCTATTTTCTCAGTTTTTCCCTCCCTCTCCTTCTCCTACTGTGTCCACAAGTCCATTCTCTACCTCTGCCAGATACGCTCACTATTCTTGATTAAAAACTGAGCAGTGTAGCTCCAGACTTCACATCCAGTGTGGAAGCGAGGAGAATCTCTCTTCCCCAACTACCCTGGATCTTGTTATCATGGCCCCCACAGAGCCATGTACCCATCCAGGAACCAGTCACCAGGCGAGGGAATCATCAGCTAACATGTGCTGATTCACGTTAGCTGGTCCTGAGACTGAAAATGAAGTCAACCCCTCATTGATTGTGTAGCCTAAGGGGAAGAATTCATTATTTTTCAAAGGAAATGCTACATATTATTATTATTAGAAAGTAAGAAAGATTCTGGGCATAAAAGGAGATTCCATTATGCAATGAAAAACATAGTTGAGCTGAATATTCACTTCAAGGGGTGGGATGGGGTGGGAGATGGGAGGGAGGTTCAAGAGGAAGGGGACATAAGTGTTCCTATGGCTGATTCATGTTGATGTGTGGCAGAAACCAACACGACATTGTAAAGCAATGATCCTTCAATTAAAAATAAATTTAAATTTAAAAATTTAAAAAATAAGTAATATTCACTTCAGCCTGACCAGCATACTTTTTGCCCCTGAGCAAGCTAAAAGTGGAGATAGATAGAAATATCAGACTTTTTTTTTATTTGGTGGACAAGGAATTAGATCGAATAAAGTTTGCTATATAATTCAAATATTTTCTGGCACAACCTGTTGTATTCAGCTTCACATTGATTGTACATCTATGAAGTGGTCTGGGCATTGGTTGCTGGGGACCTCACTAGAGACCTATGTGTTGTCTCCCACACTTGTCATATAATGAAAATTCTAGCTGGTTAAGCAAACTATATTTTAAATTTGAGGCAGCCAATTTCTAAGAGAAATTGATTTTAGAACTCTGTGTTAGAATATAGAACTCTAATATCTGTCTGTCAGACTTTACTGGACTGTACAGATGAGCCCTTTGCTTCAAACATGGCCCTCACTTTTTGTTGTTTCTCTTCCATTTTCTTGAAAGTAATAGTAGTTTACTATTCCATTTACTTGGGCGTGTACCCTTAGGCAAATCATTTGACCTCTGTATATTTCAGGTTTATCAATTGTAAGTGAGACTATGTAAATTCCATCCACCCTTTCCATATTTTCCATGACCATTTTCTCAATAAAGGGGTCATTAAAGTTTCCCTCTTGTTTTACATATCATATGTATTCATGTTGTACTTTTGCTAAGTTACATGTTCTGTCAAAGTCCAAATCTCAGCCTTGGAAAAATAGAGGTTTATTTCTCACTTGTGATATATGTCCCCTGGGACTCTGCTCTATATCATCTTCATTTAAGAACAGGCTGGAAGAGCAGCAGATCTTCCCTGGGTTGGGAAGATCCCCTGAAGGAGGGAAAGGCAACCCACTCCAGTGTTCCTGCCTGGAGAATCCCATGGACAGAGGAGTGTGGTGGGCTACATACAGTCCATAGGGTCAGAGAGTCAGATAACGACTGAAGAGACTTAGTACACACACAGGGAAGAGTAACCTCTGCTCAGCAAATGTCAGCTTAAGGACAGAGGGGAAGAATGCTGATAGAACCCATTGCCTTGGGTAGATCCCTTCAGCTTGTGTTCTGTTGGCCAAAGCAAGTCGCATGACCAAGGCAAGCATCAGTCTGGCAGAAAGTGAGCTGGTCTCACTGAGAAGGGCAAGCACAAGGCAAAGGGCTGGAATATGTAATCCTCTCACAGGAAAGGGTAGGGAGGACTTGGAAAAGACAATCCCACCTACCAGAGTACTCACCGCCCAAGTATAGCAAGAATTTATTTTTTTCATATATTATGTTGCCTTATTTCTTAGGAGAAATGATAAGATATTTTAAAAAATACATTCTAGCATTTCTTAGTCCTACATTTATAGTAAATCCTGTGAACTAGCTAAGAAAATGGGATCACTCTGAGAAAAAAGAATGTCAGCTAGAACCAAATCTTATCAATGCAAGCTAGTGATTAGTTGTGGTTTTGTCCAATTCAGTAGATTTTGGGGTGGTAATAAAGCCCATGGGGAGAGAAAACAGTAAGTACGAGTTTTGGGTCTGTGATTTACTCTTTATTCTGACTTCTCCCAATTACCTTTTAAATTCTGAACTTGGGTGATACACATGATTACCCATGAACAAACTGAATATCAGCTATTCACCAAGTAAGGGACTGCTGCAAGACTGGGGTGGATTTAGCACAAGTAACCATGACAGGAAATTGTAGTATTGATGAGATTAAGTTTCCTTTTCTTTTGAAGGGTTCCTGTGGTTCCCAGTCAGTCTAACGCAAGATTTCTCAAAGTGTGTTCCAGAAGCTGGCAGAATCAGTAGGACTTGGGAATTTGCTAGAAATAGGAATTTGAGGACTCATCTTTTGACCTAATGAATCAGAATCTAGAGCTAAGACCCATCCAGGTCTTCCAGTTGATCCTGTAATGCACTAAAGTTTGGAAACCACTGAATAGAGGCTGTTCTTAAACCTTTAGGACTTCAAGCCTGACTAGGTGGGAGCTGGGTTTCTGAGTGGCTCAGGGCACGTCAGCACCTTTCCTTCCATCCTACAGAATCTAGTGCCATTTATAATCCCCACCTGAAAAACGTATCTCATACAGCCTAGCGTCTGAAACTTTCAAGTGATCGTTGACATGGATTAGTGTGAGAACTATTTCTATATCACCACATATTTGCTTTAAAAATATGTTTTAACTGTTTGCCTCTCTATGCCACTTTGACCAATGTTATGTGATCTCGAAATAAAAAACCTTGTCTTATTTTAGGGTCTGCTTTGCCAAAAATATTTATGGCTTTCCCTAGCTCTGCCAGGATAGGAGAGCTGCAGGGCTTTGGTTTATAGCAAGCTGACTTGTGTAGGTCAAGAAGGCCTGTGGAAAAATCTGAACTGTGCCTCTTTCCCAAACCAAATTCAGGCCACGGTCCAGGAAGAGAGAAATAAACATTCAGGTGAAGAATTGTTCATTTCTTCTGGAATATTTAAAAGATCTTTCCTAAGAAGACTTGATTTGGGATCAGAGAAATAGGATGCAAAAGAGAGCTTTAGTGGGAATTGGTGCTTTCACAACTGAGGATGGAGTCATCATAGAATGTTCCCTTTCCAGCCTGTTTGCAATCTTCAGGTTATTTTGAGAGTAATCCCTCTTTCATAATCCATAGTTCTTTAGCACAGATATATACGGTGGCTCAGATGGTAAAGAAATCACCTGCAACGTGGGACACCTGGGCTGGATCCCTGGGTTGGGAAGATCCCCTGGAGGAGGGAATGGCAACACACTCCAATACTCTTGCCTAGAGAATCCATGGACAGAGAAGCCTGGCAGGCTACAGGCCATGGGGTTGTAAAGAGTCAGACACTACTGAGCAACTGACTAAGCACAGCACACACCTACTGACTGAATCTACCATTGTTGCTTTTTTGATGAATGTCTCTGAATATAACTGAGGTATTTTTGTTGATTCTTATGGGAAATATTTATCTGTTTTAAACCATGTCATTTTTTTCAAGTAAAAGGATGACTTCTAGAACTGAAATTTTATGCTAAATTTTAAGCTTTCTTCTTTGAAGTGTTTACAGTGTATGTGTTTAGATGCTTGTCTGTGGTTTTTGTTGAGCTACTGTAACATTTTACACAATTTCTCTCTTTAGAGGAAGGTGCTAAGGTCAGGGGCAGGATGTAATGACATGATACATTGATAGTTAGCATGACAGGTAAAAATGGGCAAAGGATACCTTCTAAAATTTATATTTATAACCTGATTTTTCCAGGATGTATCAGTCTGGGGGCACAGATAGGATGTTATAATTAAAGAATATGGGACAAAATAATGATAAATTTTTATTTTATAAAAACTATCATGTTAGAGTCACAACTCTTGGTATTTCTTTCCATCTTCCTCCTTTATCCTCTGTGCTTGTCATGTGTCTCTTGGTTCATGTCGTTAACGATGAACTTCCCCTTGTGACATCACTCATGTTACAGCATAGCCTCGATTTTACTTCATTTCCATGGTATTTGTGGTAAAGTAAAGAGAAATACCTTCCCACGATAAGATTAAGCCCTACAGACTTGTTCCTTTTCTTCCCACAGTAGCACATTTTTTTTCTTTTCTGTTTGATTTATGGATTTAGTCTCTGACAGCCTCCTTTCCCCAAAGAATCTGGTATATGTTTCCAAAGGACTTTTCCAGAAGACACTTTTTATGATGTGTTATTTTGCTGCTTTCTTTATTCTCTAATTTCTAATGTGTCCAAACCCAAGTTCAAAAGCAGTTCTATCAAGTATAAACTTCTTTTAAATCTTCCATAGTGCCTGAGAGGTAAAGAGGTCACCATTTTTGCCTAAATGCTTAAAAATTTTGATAACACAATGTATTCTGCCATGGCCATTCTCATGAGCATGATTATGAGTTTCAAAAGTATAATCCTAGCCAACTCTCTAAAATGTAGCTAGAGATGACCAACTCTATAGTAAATGGAAGCCCTTCCTGTGTAACTCTGAGAACATATAAAAATAAAATCTTTTATTTAGAAAATATATTTTCAGTAGTCATCTGGATCAGTCTTTCTGGGATCAGAAAAATGTGAATTGGCTTTGCAAGTAAGAGTCCTGAGGCTGTACCATGGTGACCTTTTAGTTGATTTTTGGTGTATATTATGGACTAAATATTTGTGTTCCCCTCAAAATTCATAAAAGACACTCATGCTGGAAAAGTTTGAGGGCAAGGGAAGAAGGTTCAACAGAGGAAGAGATGCTTGGATGGCATCACTGACTCAGTGGACACAGTTTGAGCAAACTCAGGGAGATAGTGAAGGACAGAGAAGACTGATGTGCAATAGTCCACGGGGTTACAAAGAGTCAGACATGGCTTAGCAACTGAACAACATCAAAAATTCATAGGTTCAAATCCTAACTCCAAGGTGATAGTATCAAGAGGTGAGACCAAATGATTTACGCCATGAGGGTCGAACGTTCATGAATAGGACCACAGAGAGATTCCAGAGCACTTTCTCTGGTCCTCTGTGAGGACACAGCAGGGAGTTGGTCATCTGCAACCAGAGAGTGGCCTCTCACCAGATACTGAATCAACTGGTACCTTGATCTTGGTCTTTCAGCCTCTATAACTGTAAGAAATAAATGTTGTGTAAGTCATCCAGTCTGTGATATTTTTGTTGTAGCAGCTCAAAGTGACTAAGATGGCACCCAAAAATGCTATGCCAGGGAGGAATAAAGCAACTAAAGTGCAAAAACTTAAATAAGAGGGTTAGTTAAAAAAAAATTCTTTTTAATTTAAAAAGTTTTAAAAATAAACAAAAATTTTTATAAAGGGACTTCCATAGTGATCCAGTGGTTAAGATTCCATGCTTCCACTTGTAGGGTACACAGGTTGGATCCCTGGTTGGGGAACTAAGATTCTGCATGCTGCAGCTGCAGCCAAAATAACAATAACAATAACAATAATAATAATAATAAAGAAGGGAGCACTGCAATGGGAAAGGAGACAAAACACATCATTTGGAGAATGGGCTCAGTAGGCATTTAAGAGTCTAGTGGGTCAGAGAGAGGTTCAGAAACACACAGAGGACCACAAACTCAGTCTGCAACACCGGTCTTCTTATGAACAAGATGAGAAGTGTGCCTTTACAGTAAAAGATATACCAGATCTGCATAAGCAGTGTTTTGCTTTCCTTTCCATTATTATGCGGAGGTTCAGAAATGGCAACCCATTCCAGTGTTCTTGCCTGGAGAATCCCAGGGACGGGGGAGCCTGGTGGGCTGCCATCTATGGGGTTGCACAGAGTCAGACACGACTGAAGCGACTTAGCAACAGCAGCAGGGAGCTTCCTTAGACTTTATTTTGGGTGTTAGGGCTCTATGTTCATTGAATTCAGCTTTGATCACCATGAATGGTCCCTTCACTTTATATTTTAACCTTCTTTCTTTCATCTACTGGATGCTTCTCTCTTGGTTGCATTTGACTACAAACTTCACCCCCAGTCTCCACTTTTCCTATGCTTGATGGTTGACTCTGGTAAATCTTACTAAATGATTGTCTGTCCTTGGCTAAAACTCCCTTGGTGAAGAAACATCACCAACTCTCAAAGTTGTTGATCTTTTCATTTTCAAACGGCTTTCATTGTTAGCAAGGTCTTTATTCTCTGGCCAAGTCACAGAAGCATGTACAAAATGATTGTGCAAGCAAGCTGCACCTTCTGTACTGGATCAGTAACTGCACTGATCTTCACACTCACCCATTCCACACACAGGACTGCTGGGAAGTGTGGATGTCAAAATCTTACCAATGGATAATATTTCTGTCTCTTTCAATTCAAAATAGAACATTTATTCTTTCCAAATTTCAAACTCTCTTTGATGGCTGGTCTCAATAAGATGTTTTTGATGACTGCTTTCTTCAGGTAATTGGAGTGTGTGTGCACTTAGTCACTCAACCATGTCCAACTCTTTGTGACGCCATGCAAGTTTCATTGTTTGCAAAATGAAGCTGTAGCATTTTCAAGGAACAGGAATGCTGATGAGTAGGACACTAAAAATATCTGCTACAGTCCATCCAATGTACTACCCAGACCCACTTATGCCCGGTTTGAAATTAATCTGCTCTGTTACGGATTCTCCAAAGGCCAGACTCACTCTCTTTCTCTCTTTATTCACATACACACATAATACAAACAATTTCTAAAACATATCTCCTCCTACCACTCATTTAAAGTCTTCACACTCTCAGGCAGCACTTCCACCAGTCTAAGCTTCTTGCCTGATGTTTCAGAGACATACCCCCATGAAGATTCTCAGCCTTAAACTGACTTGATCTTGTCAGATTATCCCCAGGGACGGAAAGTAACAAGAGGTTCCTCAATGAATCCCTTGAGTTCCAGTCTTATTTCTCTCTGTCCCCTATAGCATCAAACTCTCTTCTGCTGATAAGCAGTAGAGTAACTCCTTTCACTCCTTGCTGGCCTACTAACATGAGGCATACAATGTGTCTAGACAGCAACCAAAGTTTTAGGTGTAATGAATCCTCAGCTGTGTCCCAGGGTGGAAGGCTGTGTGGCGACCATCCTCCCCTCACCTTATGAGTTCATTTTACCATTCTATCAGGCTTGCATCTTCTGGCTTGCATGACATCTGTGAGATAGTGCTGTCTGCAACCAGAATAATTCCACAGTTAGAGATCAGAAGTAAGTCGCTGGTATGTACAACCATGGAGTGTGTGATGGGAGCCGATAGTGTCTGCGGCATTGATAATAAAGGGGTCTGTGACATTGTGACTTATAAAAAGGAATATATATTTGGACTTCACCCCAGTTCCTGGCACAGGGCTCCTAAAACTCTTGGAATTTCTTATGTGATGACAGCTATAAAGGTGTCTTTTGTTATGTTATTGGGTTGACTCTCGGGCCCCACCTAAGAATGGGGCAGGTTGCCAAGAGAATCAACTATGTGATTAGAAGACTGAAACTTTCCTTCCTGCTCTTGACCTCCAGGAAAGGGACGGGGGTTGGAGGTTGAATCATTTAATTGATCATGTGTATGTAATGATGCCTCCAGAAAAACCCAGAAGGAGAGGGTTTGGAAAGCTTCCAGATGGGTGGACACATGAAGATTTGGGGAGAGTGCTGATTCTGTGAGAGTCTGGGAGCTTGGAGACTTTTCTCCACACCTTGCATTTTGCCTCTATCTAGTTTCTCCTTTCATAATGAAGTGGAAATCTAGTAAGTGGCTTGCCTAGTAGCTCAGTGGTAAAGAATTCACCTGCCAATGCAGGAAATACAGGAGACGTGGGTCTGATCCCTGGGTTAGAAAAATCCTCTGGAGAAGGAAATGGCAACCCATTCCAGTTTTTTGTTTTGTTTTGTTTTTTTTTGTTTGCTTGGGAAATCCCATGGACAAAGGGACGTGATGGGCTGCAATACAGTCCATGGGGTTGCAAAAGAGTCAGACATGACTTAGTGACTAAACAACAAAAAAATCTAGTAAGCAAATTGTTTCTCTGAGTTCTAGAGCTACTCAAGCAAATAAACTGAACCTGAGGAGAAGGTCATTGGAACCTCTGATCTATAGCCAGTTGGTCATAAGCACAGTAATACTTTTGCCTGGTTCTGAAGAGGTAGTGAAGTGGACTGTGGGGTGGGGGCTATGGGAGGGAGGAGGGCAGTCTTACAGCACTGAGCCTTTAACTTTGGAATTTGATGCTGTCTCTGTATGGATAGTGTCACAATTGAGTTGAACAGTAGAACACCAAGTTGGGGTCCAACAATTGCTTATTAGCTAATGTTGGGGAAAACCTACCCACTGGAGGGACAATAGATATGATGCAAAGAACTGCAACGCTAAACTATCTATTACATCACATGATTTTATCTTGATAGCCAGACTGCATTGATTTTATCACTCGAAGTATTCTGTCTTTTATTTTGTCCTTTATTTTATACTGTCATTTGGACACACACAAAAATTGTGTAAGGTAAATCTGAGGACAGAGAAAAGGAAATAGAGCAAGTCAAATATAACCTATGTCCCCCTAATTTTTCAGGATCTCTTCCATGAGGAAAGAGAAAGGCAAGTGTGAGCAGGACTTGAAGTCCTCAGTTACTGAGCGCAACGTGTAAGTTTTCCGCAATCAAGTGGTAACAGAGAGTCATCTGTTCAGATCCTACTTGGTCCTACTGCTTGGGTGCAAGAGGAAACTTATTTTAGCCTTCAGCCCAGATATATTGGTTAAATTATTACCATTTTAATTTAGAGGCAGCTGAGAAAATATACTCCAATTACTCCTAGTGACCACTGAATTCAAGATGTCTTTTCATTCATTAATTATTGAGGATTGGGCTTGTGTGAGAGGAGGTAATGGTGACCTCTCTCTCTCTTTCTCATTTAACACCTCCTTCATAGAGGTGTTGTGAGGATTTCTGCCTGTGTGGTAATGAAGTTCAGTAGCCTGTTTTGAATGTCTCCATGGAAAAAAGTGTTATAAAATTTTAAAGCAAAAAGTATACTTCTACTAATAAGGATGTTGATCTTGAAATGCAATATGAAAACCAGGGAATGGAAATTTAAAATTTGTAATGAAATGCTCTAAAGCTGGGATCTCCTCTGACCTTGGGAGTTCAGCAGGGGTGGGCCCAGGAAGACTTGGATGGGAGATGTTGCAGGATGTGGTGGCGGTGATTCAGTAGGTGGCCTTCGTCCATCCCAAGGTGGTCCAGAGCCAGCTCCGGGCCGTGAGTTATGGAGCCCTGCACTACAGGAGAACCATCTATTGGATGCAGTGTAAGACTGAGGTTCTGACCACTTCTACTTATTAAAAATTCCAGGGCATTTTTATAAGGTTAAGGATGGATCCTTGTGTCCTGCAATCTGGTTCCATTTAGGTAGCTATGTTGGCTTCTTCGTAAATTCTAGATATAAAATATGTGTGGAAATTTTGGGAGGATGATTGACATTTCTATGGGAGAATAATCAGATGGATTGATTCAGAATTGTATCCAGAATTATTCTTTCAGGGAGTAGCAAAACAAAATACACCTATTTGAGTGACCTTCTTATTGGGGCATAAATGTATTACAGATGTATTACAGATGAGAGGTAATTCCCTTTTGTTAATAAGCTCATATTATAAGGGTTAATTTAAAGACCCTCTCCAGGATTTATATGTGGTGATGAAATGACTTGTATTTTGAGGATTTTTCCCTGGGTTTTTCTTCAGTCTCCAGAATAACTGATATTTAGAAGAGGAAATGGAATAAATTGCATAGGGAATGATAATAGTTGTTTTAATTTAGAGTAATCTGGAAGTTTTTTCTGATCTCATTTAGCTATGTGTCACCCATAATTTTACATTGTAATTACAAAGATCATAGCAAGACCGTACAATTTATTCCTAATAGTAAGTAGAGCAAGATCCTTTGAAAAGAAAAAAAAAGAAAATTAATAAAAAGATTTGGTCAGAGAGAGGAGAGTGATTATCACAGCAAGTTACACATTCCTAGGTTTATCTAGAATCACCCTTTTCTGGGATGGAAGAAGAACCACATTACTTTCTTCTACAATCACTTACTATTCTTACTGAGCTCAAAATGCCCCATTTCTAGATTTTGGTTAAAGGAAATCATTGAGCCTAAGCTCTGTAGGTAATTTGCCATTTCTGTGGAAAGTTACCATAGCTCTGTGGTTCCAGCAGGATTGGGGGAAAAAAGGCTCACAGTTTCAAGCAGAGAACAACTCAGATTAATTAATAGGATACTTCCCTCTTGGTATGTGAATGTGAGGTACTGATTACATTGAGAAGCCCAGATGTTACCTTCTTTTCTGAACTCCATATTAGTGGGAGAAATAATAGACTTTAGGATTTTCCTCTTTGTATCTGAGTTTAAGTTTTAAGAGTAAATAATAATTTGTAGACGCTGATTACTCTTTTTCTACAGTTTCTACAGGTGATTATTGCTTAAATGCTGAATTTTGACTCTTTGGCTATCCTCTTTATATCTATTATATATACTCTTTATACTCTATAATCCAGGCAAATAGTATAAAGTATATTCTTTATACTCTATTATCCAGGCAAATAGACATGCCAGAGTCATAAATGAGATTGCCCTTTGTGGGGTGGGCTGGGGCAGGGCACAAGAATTTAACAGGCAGTATAACAAATAGCCCTAGATTTCATAAGATCCAATACAGCTATGAGTTAGAAGAATACTGTAAATGTAAGTGAAAGTTTCTCAGTCGTGTCTGACTCTTTGCAACCCCGTGGACTATATAGTCCATGGCATTCTCCAGGCCAGAATACTAGAGTGGGTAGTCTTTCCCTTCTCCAGGGGATCTTCCCAACCCAGAGATTGAACCCAGGTCTCCCACATTGCAGGTGAATTCTTTACCAGCTGTGCCACAAGGGAAGCCCAAGAATATCAGAGTAGGTAGCCTATCATTTCTCTAGCGAATTTTTCCGGCCCAGTAAGGAGTTGTAGAATAACTAGTCAAGTTCCAGTATTATTCAACCACACTGACTTCAAGATGAAAAATACTAATTGCTGGATCATGGCATCACCAGACCTAGAATCCAGACTGAATTGTGGAGTATCTTAAGTGAGGCATCAGTGCTTATTTCTATATTTATCCAATTAGGATGCTATTATCTGCTCCATCAGGACAAACAATGCTAATTATCCTTGGAAGCAAAGAATAAAAATACCAAATACTTGTAAGCATTTCTTTTTAGAACATACTGTTTTATAATTATCAAAATAGTAATGCATTATATATTTTTTTAGTTTATAGTTTTATTTTACTTTATAATATATAACCAGGTCTTCCTGGATGGCTCAGTGGTAAAGAAATCCACCTGTAATGCTGCAGACACAGGAGACCTGGTTTCTATCCCTGGGTTAGGAAGATTCCTTGGAGAGGGAAATGGCAACCCATTCCAGTTTTCTTGCCTGGAAAATCCCATAGACAGAGGGGTCTAGTGGGCTACAGTCCATAGGGTTGTAAAGATCAGACACAAATGAGAATGCATGCATTGGATATATTACAATTATTTAAAAATTTAATCAAATATCAAAAGAATTTTCATGTGTGAACAGTATAGATAAAACTAGTAAGATTTTTTATTTTATTTATTTATTAAAATATAAATTTATTAATTTTAATTGGAGGCTAATTACTTTACAATATTGTATTGGTTTTGCCATACATCAACATGAATCTGCCACAGGTATACACATGTTCCCCATCCTGAATCCCCCTCCACTTCCTTCCTAATACCATCCCTCTGGGTCATCCCAATGCACCAGCCCTGAGCATCCTGTATCGTGCATCGAACCTGAACTGGTGATTTGTTAAGCACACAAAAAATAACAGTGATTCTCCTTTAACTAGTATGAGAGAAAATGCAACATATACATTTTTCTTTTATTCATATACAGTTGTGAGATATAATTTAGAGAGATTTATGTACCCATTACTCAATTCCCCCAATGGTACCATCTTGAAAAAGTATAAGACAAATTCACAAGCAGGATATTGGCCTTGACACAGTTAAGATATACAGAAGATTCAGCACAGGAAAGTCTCCAATGCTCTTTTGTAGTCACATACTTTTCCCACTCAGCCCACTCCCTGACCTCTGCCAACCACTCATCTGTTCTCCATTTTGACAGACAGATCTTTTTCATTTCAAAAATGTTACATAAGAGAGATCATATCATGTAACTTTTGGGGATTGACTTCTTTCACTAGGCATAATTCCCTGGGGCTTTATGCACATTATTTTATCCAAGCTATTTTACTTCGGTGGATCCTTGTATTCAACTAATATACATAAAGAAAGAATCATTATACAGAATGGAAAGGCCACCTCTTGTTGTCATTTATTTATTTATTTTTAAGACTGAGAGTTTAAGGAGCTAATATTCAGAATATTAAAGAAGACTAATTTGATATGTCCATTCAATGGAATATTATTCAGCCATAAAAAATAAGTACTGCCACTTGCTACAGAATGGATTAACCTTGAAAACATGCTAAGTGAAAGAAGTCAGACAAAAAGATGACATATTATATAATTTCACTTATATAAAACATTCAGAATAGATAGACAATCCATAGAGGTGGAAAGTAAATTAGTAGTTGCTGATGCTGGGGAAGGAGGGAATAAAGAGTGGCAATAAATGGGAATAATGGGAATAGAGTTTCTTTGGGGGATTAGATAGCAGTGATGATTGTACAACTTTTTGAATCCACTAAAAACCACTGAATTGTATATTTTAAATAGGTAAAATTTATGGTGTGTGAATTATATCCCAATTAAAAATCAAAAAGTAGTGGGATACTCCCTCTTTGGAAAATTTCAGATTGTTCCAATTTTGATTAGGTAAGAAACAGAAAGTGAAGAGGAACTAAAAAGCCTCTTGATGAAAGGGAAAGAGGAGAGGGAAAAAGTTGGCTTAAAGCTCAACATTCAAAAAACAAAGATCATGGCATCTGGTCCCATCACTTCATGGGAAATAGATGGGGAAACAGTGGAAACAGTTTCAGATTTTATTTTTCGGGGCTCCAAAATCACTGCAGATGGTGACTGCAGCCATGAAATTAAAAGACGCTTACTCCTTGGAAGGAAAGTTATGACCAACCTAGATAGCATATTCAAAAGCAGAGATATTACTTTGCCGACTAAGGTCCATCTAGTCAAGGCTAGGGGTCATGTATGGATGTGAGAGTTGGACTGAGAAGAAAGCTGAGCGCTGAAGAATTGATGCTTTTGAACTGTGGTGTTGGAGAAGACTCTTGAGAGTCCCTTGGACTGCCAGCAGATCAAACCAGTCAATTCTAAAGGAGATCAGTCCTGGGTGTTCTTTGAAGGAATGATGCTAAAGCTGAAACTGGTACTTTGGCCACCTCACATAAAGGGTGGACTCATTACAAAAGACTCTGATGCTGGGAGGGATTGGGGGCAGGAAGAAAAGGGGACGACAGAGGATGAGATGGCTGGATGGCATCACCAACTCGATGGACGTGAGTTTGAGTGAACTCTGGGAGATGGTGATGGACAGGGAAGCCTGGCGTGCTGCAATTCATGGGGTCGCAGAGTCGGAGAGGACTGAGCAACTGAACTAAACTGAACTGAACTGAAGAGACAGATGGTGACCTCTAAATTCTTAGATTACATTAGAGGATGAAATAAAAGTGAAAATGTTAAGTTGCTCAGTTGTGTCTGACACTTCATGACCCCATGGACTATAGCCTGCCAGGCTCCTCTGTCTGTAGAATTCTCTAGGCAAAAATACTGGGGGTGGGGTGGGGAGCCATTTCCCTCTTCAGGGGATGGTCCCATCCCAGGGATCAGAGCCAGACCTCTTGCACAGCAGACAGATTCTTTACAATCTGAGCCATCAGGGAAGGCCTTATTAGTACTAATTAATAACAAGCCCTGAGATCAGCAATATGGAGATCACCTTTGTCTTGATGTTTTATTAACTGGAGCAGAGAAGGCAATGGCACCCCACTCCAGTACTCTTGCCTGGAAAATCCCATGGACAGAGGAGCCTGGTGGAGTGCAGTCCATGGGGTTGCTACGGGTCGGACATGAGTGAGAGACTTCACTTTCGCTTTTCACTTTCATACGTTGGAGAAGGAAATGGCAACCCACCCCAGTGTTCTTGCCTGGAGAATCCCAGGGACGGGGGAGCCTGGTGGGCTGCCGCCTATGGGGTCACATACAGTCGGACACGACTGAAGTGACTTAGCAGTAACTGGTGCAAATCTCAGTTTTTCTGGGTCTCAGTTCCCTCTTGTGTAAAATAGGGATGGTAATATAAGTTTTACTGACAACATATACATTGTGAAGATTAATTAAAATAATAAATATAGAGTGAAAGTGAAGTCGCTCAGTCATGTCCTACTCTTTGCAACCCCATGGACTGTAGCCCACCAGGCTCCTCAGTCCATGGAATTTTCCAGGGAAGAATACTGGAGTGGGTTCCCATTTTCTTCTCCATGGGATCTTCCCAACCCAGGGATCGAACCCAGGTCTCCCACACTGCAGGCAGATGCTTTACTATCTGAGCCACCAGGAAAACTGAAGAGCACACTATAGATGTCACATTAGCATATTTCCAGAATTGTATAATTTAATTTTTTATGATGGAGTTTTAGATTTACTTTATAACTTTATTCTATTTTTAAATATGTTTTCTCCTTAAGTTGGTTGTAAAGGAAGAGAATTGGCTTGATGGATTTTTCAGGTAAGATTTACAATTAGTTAATTATCTCTATTCTTTCTCTTTATCTCTCATTCCATCAATCACTTAATTCTAGACATTTGGCTGATTATAATGTCCCCTGATGGCTCAGTGGTAGAGAATCTGCCAGTGCAGGAGATGCCAGTTCAATCCCTGGGTCAGGAATAAACACTGGAAAAGGAAATAGCAACCCATTCCAGTATTCCTTCCTGGAGAATGCCATGGATAGAGGAGTCCATGGAGGTGCAAAGAGTCAGACATGACTTAATGAAGGACTGAGCATGAAAATTTCCCTCCTAAATGATAAGGAAGCTCAAAACGCTTTATTAACCTTTAAAAACACTGGTTCAGTTCATTTCATTTCAGTTGCTCAGTCCTCTCTGACTGTTTGTGACACCCATGAAGCACAGCATTCCAGGCCTCCCTGCTCAAAACCCACTCCAGGCCTCCCTGTTCAAAACCGACTCCCGGAGTTTACTCAAACTCACGTCCATCGAATCGGTGATGCCATCCAGCCATCTCATTCTCTGTCGTCCCCTTCTTCTCCTGCCCCCAATTCCTCCCAGCATCAGGGTCTTTTCCAGTGAATCAACTCTTCCCATGAGGTGGCCAAAGTACTGGAGTTTCAGCTTCAGCATCAGTCCTTCCAATCAACACCCAGGACTGATCTACTTTAGAATTGATTGGTTGGATCTCCGTGCAGTCCAAGGGACTCTCAAGAGTCTTCTCCAACACCACAATTAAAAGCATCAATTCTTTGGCATTCAGCTTTCTTCACAGTCCAACTCTCACAGCCATACATGACCACTGGAAAAGCCATAGCCTTGATAGATGGACCTTGTGAAAGTGCTGTACTCAATATGCAAAGTAATATCTCTGCTTTTGAATAAGCGTCTTTTAATTTCATGGCTGCCGTCACCATCTGTAGTGATTTTGGAGCCCCCAAAATAAATTCTGACACTGTTTCCACTGTTTCTTCATCTATTTCCCATGAAGTGGTGGGACCAGATCCCATGATCTTAGTTTTCTGAATGTTGAGCTTTAAGCCAACTTTTTCCCTCTCCTCTTTCCCTTTTATCAAGAGGCACTTTAGTTCCTCTTCACTTTCTGCCATAAGGGTGGTGTCATCTGCATTTCTAAGGTTATTGATATTTCTCCTGGCAATTTTGATTCCAGCTTGTGCTTCTTCCAGTCCAGCCTGTCTCATGATGTACTCAGCATAGAAGTTGAATAAACAAGGTGACAATATACAGCCTTTATGTACTCCTTTCCCTATTTTGAACCAGTTTTTTGTTCCATGTCCTGTTCTAACTCTTGCTTCCTGACCTGCATACAAGTTTCTCAAGAGGCAGGTCAGGTGGTCTGATATTCCCATCTCTTTCAAAATTTTCCACAGTTTATTGTGATCCACACAGTCAAAGGCTTTGGCATAGTCAATAAAGCAGAAATAGATGTTTTTCTGCAACTCTCTTGCTTTTTCTGTGATCCAGCAGATGTTGGCAATTTGATCTCTGGTTCCTCTGCCTTTTCTAAAACCAGCTTGAACATCTGGAAGTTCACAGTTCACGTACTGCTGAAGCCTGGCTTGGAGAATCTTGAGCATTACTTTACTAGTGTTGAGATGAGTTCCATTTTGCAGTAGTTTGAGCATTCTTTGGCACTGCCTGTCTTTGGGATTGGAAAGACTTTTTCCAGGCCTGTGGCCACTGCTGAGTTTTCCAAATGTGCTGGCATATTGAGTACAGCACTTTCACAGCATCATCTTTCAGGATTTGAAATAGCTCCACTGGAATTCCATCACCTCCACTAGCTTTGTTCATAGTGATGCTTTCTAAGTCCCACTTGACTTCACATTCCAGGATGTCTGGCTCTAGATGAGTGATCACACCATTGTGATTATCTTGGTCTTGAAGCTCTTTTTTGTACAGTTCTTCTGTATATTCTTGCCACCTCTTCTTAATATCTTCTGCTTCTGTTAGGTCCATACCATTTCTGTACTTTATTGAGCCCATCTTTGCATGAGATGTTCCCTTGGTATCTCGGTCAGGCTGCAATGGACTGTGCAGAAGCATGGCCGAGAGGAGCTACTCCTCACCCAAGGTCAGGGGCAGTGACCAAAAGTGCCAGGCTGCATCAGCACAGGAGTGGCCAAGAGGAGCTACCCCATGTCCGAGATCAGGGGCGGCGGCCAAGAGGAACTACCACATGCCTGAGGTCAGGGTAGGTGGGAGAAGAATAAACCCACATCCAAGGAGCGGCGCCTGCATGGGCACAGGAGGGCTGAGAGGAGCTACTCCATGTCCAGTGTCAGGACGGATGGCTGTGAGGAGATACCCCTCATCCACGGTAAGGAGCAGCAGCTGAGCTTTGCTGGAGCAGCCATGAAGAGCTACCCTACGTCCATGGTAAGAGAAACCCAAGTAAGACGGTAGGTGTTGCAAGAGGGCATCAGAGGGCAGACACACTGAAACCATAATCACAGAAAACTAGCCAGTCTGATCACACAGACCACAGCCGTGTCTAACTGAATGAAACTAAGCCATGCCGTGTTGGACCACCCAAGACGGGTGGGTCATGGTGGAGAGGTCTGACAGAATGTGGTCCACTGGAGAAGGAAATGGCAAGCACTTCAGTATTCTTGCCTTGAGAACTCCATGAACAGTATGAAAAGGCAAAATGATAGGATCCTAAAAGTGGAACTCCCCAAGTCGGTAGGTGCCCTATATGCTACAGGAGATCAGTGGAGAAATAACTCCAGAAAGAATGAAGGGATGGAGCCAAAGCAAAAACTATACCCAGCTGTGGATGTGACTGGTGATAGAAGCAAGGTCTGATGCTGTAAAGAGCAATATTGCATCAGAACCTGGAATGTCAGGTCCATAAATCAAGGCAAATTGGACATGGTCAAACAGGAAATTGCAAGAGTGAACGTCGATATTCTAGGAATCAGTGAACTAAGATGGACTGGAATGGGTGAATTTAACTCAGATGACCATTATGTCTACTACTGTGGGCAAGAACCCCTTAGAAGAAATGGAGTAGCCATCATGGTCAACAAAGAGTCCAAAAGGCAGTACTTGGATGCAATCTCAAAAACAACAGAATGATCTCTGTTCATTTCCAAGGCAATATCATGGTAATCCAAGTCTATGCCCCAACCAGTAACAATGAAGAAGCTGAAGTTGAACAGTTCTATGAAGACCTACAAGACCTTTTAGAACTAACACCCAAAAAAGATGTCATTTTCATTATAGGAGACTGGAATGCAAAAGTAGGAAGTCAAGAAACACTTGGAGTAACAGGCAAATTTGGCCTTGGAGTACGGAATGAAGCAGGGCAAAGGCTAATAGAGTTTTGCCAAGAGAACACACTGGTCATAACAAAAACTCTCTTCCAACAACACAAGAGAAGACTCTACACATGGACATCAGCAGACAGTCAACATTGAAATCAGATTGATTATATTCTTTGCAGCCAAAGATGGAGAAGCTCTGTACAGTCAGCAAAAACAAGACCAAGAGCTGACAGTGGCTCAGATCATGAACTCCTTATTGACAAATTCAGACTTAAATTGAGGAAAGTGGAGAAAACCGCTAGACCATTCAGATATGACCTAAATCAAATCCATTATGATTATACAGTGGAAGTCAGAAATAGATTTAAGTGATTAGATCTGATAGAGTGCCTGATGAACTATGGATGGAGGTTCGTGACATTGTACAGGAGACAGGAATCAAAACCATCCGCATGGAAAAGAAATGAAAAAAAGCAAAATGACTGTCTGAGGAGGCCTTACAAATAGCTGTGAAAAGAAGAGAGGTGAAAAGCACAGGAGAAAAGGAAAGATATAAGCATTGAATGCAGAGTTCTAAAGAATAGCAAGGAGAGATATGAAAGCCTTCCTCAGCGATCAAGATAAAGATACAGAGGAAAACAACAGAATGGGAAAGACTAGAGATCTCTTCAAGGAAATTAGAGATACCAAGCGAATATTTCATGCAAAACACTGAGTAGATTTCATATAAAAGAAGATTAAGTTTATAGGCCACAGATGTTTCTGAGCTATATATAAATTTTGTCCTGGTATTTGACTATCACATGAACAAAAATTTGGTGGGTAGTATAACTTTTGTTGTTGTTGTTGTTTAGTCACTAAGTCATATCCTACTCTTTTGAGATTCCATGGACTGTATTACGACACGTTCCTCTGCCCGTGAGATTTCCTAGGCAAGAATACTGGAGTGGGTTGCCATTTCCTTCTCCAGGGGATATAACTGCTGAGGGTAAATTAAAAACTAACTTTAAAATTCAGTGATATTGGAACATCAAAAGAAACAGCCTATACTTACATTTTCCTTTCTATCAAGCAACACTCAAATTTTTCTCTATAAATATTCTCTACTGGGAAGCACAGATCATCCTTAAGTTTCCATTCTAGAATGGTCTACATATCAGTACCAGCTATAGAACTGAGGTATTTGCTCATGACGTCGGAGCTTAGTCTTAGACAATTTATTAGTCATTTACTTGGCAGGCACTGTATTTTCTTCTTTCTACCTCTCTCCACAAAGAAATTGATTTTTATTTTTTTCATATTGTTACCCATTCCATTTATATTTTAAACAAAATTCATTATTCTTCATAAAATACTATTATTCTTAGGCTTTTGCCAACATATTGCTTTATTTTGAAGTGAGGGTTATTTTAAAATAATTATTACTGAACAGAAAGCAGTTCACATTCAGTCCTTTCTTTCCACCACCATTTACTTCCACAGATACAACTGAAAATTACTATTCATGATAATGGGCCTGAGACACCACAGGATTTTGAATCAGCACAGAAAGGGCCAATTAAATTTGTTTTGCCTATGATGCTAAAGCAGAGAAGTAAAATAATCTATTTTAGTAAATCTCTAATAATATAAGCAGTCTTAAAGCTCTAAAACTCATACTATCCATAATATTTGCTATCTGTAAAAAAAAAAAAACAGATATACTATAAATGTATTCACACTCTTTTGCTTGACTCAGGAACTCTGTACCCTGTGAGTTCCTTCTTCCTTAATAATCTTGTAATCTACTAAGATTGAGACATGGAGGTACAAAGAATTCTGCAAATGAAATCACACGTTTTCCCCTTTGAATAGAACATCACCTTTTGATATATATGTATTAAAAGATAAGACTCAATGAGTGAAAAGTATGCTGATTTCACACAGACACAGACACAGACACACACACACACACACACACACACACAAAAATTTATCATTATTTCTAAAACTCTAGCAGAATATATATTTTTATTTTTATATACTAATTCACTTTCCAAAGTGTGATAGCACTTGCATGTCTAGAACAAAGAGTTACTGATGTTACTGATCAGTTGCTGATGTGAGCAACCAGGGTAACGAATGTGGACCTGATGGACAATGGATACTCATCAATGAATGGTAGGAAAGATTTGGATTCTAGGCCTAATCATGATTGCATCTATTTTATAAATCAAACATAGTGTGTCTCATTGCCAGATTTTACAACTAGATCAAGATCATGGATTTGTGTTGCAGACCAATTGAGGGAATTTATGGGGAAGTGATATGAAAGATATCCTAAAACCTGTGACTCTCGTAGTTGACAAGCTCCTGAGATCTTGGGATTCACCCCGTGTTTATTTTAGCAGCCTTCAAAGGAATACAACTGAATTACACATTTTATCAGTGTGTAAAATACTAGACGTCTCATAAATTCCCAGCTAATGTGCCAAAGTTTAGAGGTATGCCTGAGATTTTAATCTCTCAGGATCCATGCCTGAAGTCTTTGTCTGCAAAAAGCTTTGTTCCTTTAATCCAACGTGGCAACAAAATGTTATAGTTTTCTGCATGTGCTACCATGTGAACAAGATTGGAAATCCCTGTACTGAGAGCACTCTGATTTCCTTAATGATTTGTTTAGAAAAGGTTGAGCCAGACTTTAGCACCCAAAATGTGATGTCAGAAAGCCCAGCTCTCCGACACTGGGGAGGCAGAGGACACAGAAGCTGAAGTGAACTGTCCTGGTGGTTTTTGCAGTAGACAGTCTGGCTCCCTGAATAAGTGTTGTGGGGGAAACCTGTTCTTACATCTTGCTTTCACTCTTTAAAGAGGGTTTTTACACCAGTTCACTATTGTATATCCAAAGATGCTACTTAAAATCTTTGGGAATGAAAACGAGGGGCAACATTCCACAAAGCAGAAGGGAAAATGTTGACTATTACTTATCCATCTTCTAAATAAGTAATTTATCAAGCAGTTTTTTAAAAAGTAACTTTCTGTGAAAAGCATTGCTTACATGATTTTGTCTGAGTCTCATTGGGACTTTTAGTGGGGCTCCCCTGATAGCTCAGTTGGTAAAGAATCCGCCTGCAATGCAGGAGACACTGATTTGATTCCTGGGTAGGGAAGAGCTGCTGAAGAAGGCATAGGCTACCCACTCCAGTATTCTTGGGTTTCTCTTAGTGGTGCAGCTGATAAAGAATCCACCTGCAATGCAGGAAATCTGGGTTCAATCCCTGGGTTGGGAAGATCCCCTGGAGAAGAGAAAGGCTACCCACTCCAGTATTCTGGCCTGGAGAATTCCATGGACTGTATACAGTCGGACATGACTGAGCAAATTTAACTTTCTAATCGGGACAACCAAATCTTCAATGTAGATTTTGAAGCATCTGCCCACTTGAGCATTTATATGTAATTGCATCTCCAAAATGCAATTTTCTACATTTTTTCCTAACTGGATGTGGAATAATGTGTTAATAAGGCCTATATTTCCAAATTGTTTTAATTTTTAAACTTAAATTCAGCCACTCAAGAAGTGTTAATTGGAGTAGCTAGGTTATGATGTGAGCTATGACTCTTTAGGCAGTAATTTATATTCAGAAAACTCCTGGTTCTGGATTTCTCATCTGACATGCAACCAGAAGCATGTATTTAAATAACTTTTCCCCATGCCTGTCAGAAACCTGCTGTAGATGATGGACATGTCATTTGAGAAGCAGTACAAAGTTTTCAGAATGTTGGCTATTACATGTTGCTCTTCTAAATGAGTAATTTATTGAGCAATTTTGAAAAACGCAACTTTCTGTTGAAAGCACTTGCTTGCATGATGTTGCCTATGGGTCCAATCATAGGCAATCAAAGGTTGCCTATGGCCAACCAAATCTTCAATGCAGATCTTGAGGCATCTACCCCCTTGAGCATTTATATGTGAAAGTATATGGAGATTGTCTTTAACAATAACAATGAACAAGAAAAAAATGAATGAACAAGAACCTTTTGGGTAGGGATAAGTCCTACAAATAAAATGAGACAGGTCAATGTGAGAGTGACTAAAAATGCATGTGTGCAAACGGAGTCCCAAGACTTTTTAAGATTGCTGGGGAAAAGCCTTTCTAAGCAGGCAGTATTTGAAGTGCGAACTGATAGGGCAGAAGGAGCCAGTTCTGTGAACATCTGTAGATACAAAGGTCCTGATTTGACATGACACAGAACAGCAAGATAACTTGAGGAGCAAGAGATGTACTCTCCATCAGAAGCCACTAGCCACATGAGGCTATTAAAATTAAATACAAGAATTCAGTTCCTCAGTGGACAATTAAATACAGAAAGCCATTGCTCAGTCGGGAAAGAATCTGCCTGAAGTGCTGGAGACCTGGGTCCCATCCCTGGGTCAGGAAGATCTCCTGGAGAAGGAAATGGCCACCCGCTCCAATATTCTTGCCTGGAAAATGGACAGGAGTCTGGTGGGGTACAGTCCATGGGGTTGTGAGAGTCAGATGTGACTTAGTGACTAAATCACCATCACAGTGGCACTAACCATGTTTCAAGGGCTCAACAGCTACTCGTGGTTAGTGGTAACCATATTTGAAGTGCAGAGTACTTTTTATCTTAGAAGAAATTACTAACAGATAGTGTTGCACAGTGAGGTAAAGCTGGAATAGGACAAGAGGTCACAGAAAGTGTCTTGGAAAGATCATAAATGTCCTTGCGGGCTGCTGGGGAACTCTGGATTCTGCAAGGTCAATAGAAGCCTTTGGGTGGTTTTAAGGAGGGAGTGACATCATTGAATTTAAAAGTGACCTCACTGGATCACTCTGGCTATTGTGTAGAAAATGAATGGTAGAAGAGCATCACCAACTGATAGCAGCTGTCCAGACCAGGGATGATGGTGGGTCTTGAGCTGGTTATCAAAGAGGGATGGTGAAAAGTTCATGGATTCAGGTTGTATTTTAGAAATAGAATCAAGTACACTTGCTAATAGATAAGAACGAGAGCAAGATAAACAGAGGAAGGAATAGAGGGCAATACCCTCTTAGGAGGTGTGAGAACTAGGTAGGTGGTAATGATTTTTCTTGGGGTAGGGGAGGATTGAGGAGAAATAGGCTGGGTGTCTGGGGACTGGTGATAGAAGGATAGGTTAGGGAGGGGGCTGAAAGTTAAAAATTGTGTTTTGATGGTGATGGTTTAGCTGCTAAGTTATGTCTGACTCTTGCAACCCCATAGACAGTAGCCTGTCAGGCTCCTCTGGCCATAGGATTTCATATTTTAGTTACCAATTGGATATATGTACAGAGGTCAAGTGTGTTATGGAGAATGAGTGAACCCATGCTGTGGGGTGTAAACTGTTAAATTTAAAAGAATTCCTTTAATGATAACTATATCTGGCAAAATGCAAATGATATGCAATGGGGTTAATTTCTAAATCCTCCTCACAAATTCCTCATGGAAACATCCCTGACTTTGGCTAAGTGGAGAACTTTAGTAAGTTTTTTGAATATTTCTTTCCATTTTCCATATTCTCTTTCTATGTGTACCACATTTTCATGATCGTTTGGCTGTATTGTCACTTTCTTGAATGAGAACTCATCACTAAGGGAACATTTCATGCAAAGATGGGCACAATCAAGGACAGAAGTAGTATGGACCTAACAGAAGCAGAAGATATTAAGAACAGGTGGCAAGAATACACAGAAGTATACAAAAAGATCTTCATGACCTAGATAATCACAATGGTATGATCACTCATCTAGAGCCAGACATCCTGGAATGTGAAGTCAAGTGGGCCTTAGGAAGCAACACTACGAACAAATCTAGTGGAGGTGATGGAATTCCAGTTGAGCTATTTCAAATCCTAAAAATGATGCTATGAACGTGCTGCACTCAATATGCCAGCAAATTTGGAAAACTCAACAGTGGCCACAGGACTGGAAAAGGTCAGTTTTCATTCCAATCCCAAAGAAAGGAAATGCCAAAGAATGCTCAAACTACCACACAATTGTACTCATCTCACACGCTAGTAAAGTAATACTCAAAATTCTCCAAGCCAGGTATCAACAGTACATGATCCATGAACTTCCAGATGTTCAAGCTGGTTTTAGAAAAGGCAGAGGAACCAGACATCAAATTGCCAATGTCTGCTGAATCACTGAAAAAGCAAGAGAATTCCAGAAATACATCTACTTCTGCTTAATTGACTATGCCAAAGCCTTTGACTGTGTGGATCACAATAAACTGGAAAATTCTGAAAGAGATGGGAATACCAGACTACCTGACCTGCCTCCTGAGAAATCTCTATGCAGGTCATGAAGCAACAGTTAAACTGGACATGAAGCAACAGACTGGTTCAAAATAGGGAAAGGAGTACATCAAGGCTGTATATTGTCACCCTGCTTACTTAACTTCTATACAGAGTACATCATGAGAAATGCTGGACTGGAAGAAGCACAAGCTGGAATCAAGATTGCCGGAAGAAATACCAATAACCTCAGATATGCAGATGACACCACCCTTATAGCACAAAGTGAAGAGGAACTAAAAAGCCTCTTGATGAAAGTGAAAGAGGAGAGTGAAAACGTTGACTTAAAACTCAACATTCAAAAAACCAACAGCATGGCATCTGGTCCCATCATTTCATGGAAAACAGATGGGGAAACAGGGGAAACAGTGGCTGCCTTCATTTTTCTGGGCTCCAAAATCATTGCAGATGGTGACTGCAGCCTTGAAATTAAAAGACGCTTGCTCCTTGGAAGGAACATTATGACCAACCTAGACAGCATATTAAAAAGCAGAGACATTACTTTGCCAACAAAGGTCCATCTAATCAAAGCTATAGGTTTTATACTCGTCATGGGTGGATGTGAGAGTTGGACTATAAAGACAGCTGAGAGATGAAGAATTGGTGCTTTTGGACTGTGGTATTGGAGAAGACTCTTGAGAGTCCCTTGGACTGCAAGGAGATCCAACCTATCCATCCTAAAGGAAATCAGTTCTGAATATTCATTGGAAGGACTGGTGTTGAAGCTGAAACTCCAATACTTTGGCCACCTAATGCAAAAAAACTGACTCACTGGAGAAGACTCTGATGCTGGGAAAGATTGAAGGTGGGAGGAGAAGGGGAAGACAGAGGATGAGATGGTTGGATGGCATCACCAACTCAATGGACATGAATTTGAGTAAACTGAGAGTTGTCGATGGACAGGGAGGCCTGGCATGCTACAGTCCAAGGGGTCGCAAAGAGCTGGAGGTGACTGAGTAACTGAACTGAACTGTGGAGAAAATGGACAACTTTTATTTCTATGTGGTTGCTCAGTGTCCACTTTACATGTTGGGTTTGATTTCATTTAATACGTTATTCACAGTGCTAGACACTTCTAGTAGTACAGCTCTGCAACTTTCTGCATCTACCTAAGAAGATTTTATTGTTTTCACTTCACTGCCTCCAGATTCTGGATGGTAATGCCAGGAGAGGTGGAATCTACCTTTTCTTTTGGTAGAAAAAAATAGCTTTCTGGTTGTGAGGCTTACTGAGAATTGGGAAAAACCATAACACTGACTCTATAATACAATGAAACATTTCAAGAATGTAATATACAGACCTAGTGTTTCTGTTTTGCTGCCATTAACAGATGCCATTCTTATGTTTTCCTGGTCACAATGTTGCTTTAATATCTACATTCCATCTCTTACAAGTTCAGTTTTTATGGTGATATATTTTTTCCTAAAGAACTGAGATGTTTGAGGCAGTAGGGTACAGGGAAAAATGGAAATACTCTAAAATTCTCACTATTCCTTTCTTGCTTATGCCCAGATCTTAACAGTTTTTCATTTTAACATGCTCTTCTTGATGGCAGTGGATATCATCACGATATTCCAATCAAGGCTTTTCACTCAAATGTTTCAGGTAGGCTCTGACATATGAATCATATGTCTAAAAAGAAAACTCAGAAGAGCGGCAGGCTAGGGGCTCATTTGTCTTTGGCAAAGAGATTGCTGCTCCTGTTTAATTATTAAACAGATGGTGCCCACTAGCTGTCCAACTTGTTTTGCATGTGGTAACATGGTTCTGGACATCTGATGGAGAAAAGCTGTATTATCACAGTTCCTCAAATCCACTTACACCCTAATTTAAGTATTAACATCTGCCCCAAACTAAAGCAGGCTGTTTCCAACAAAGTTAAGCTTAAATCTTAAGCTATCTCCTCCCTTGTCTCACGAATTTTCTTTTTCAGGTATCTCCTTTGTCTTTTCTTTAGATTGCTTCATCTCTACACATAAATATACAATAGCATATTGAATCAATTGGGCTTCCCTGGTGGCTCAGAGGTTAAACAATCTGCTCACAATGCAGGAGATGCAGGTTCCATTCCTGGAGAAGGTAATGGCCACCCACTTCAGTATTCTTGCCTGGAGAATTCCACAGACAGAGGAGCCTGGTGGGCTACAGTCCATGAAGTCACAAAGAGTTGGACATGACTGAGAAACTAACACTTTCACTTTTTTCCACTTTCACTGAACCAATTATCCAAATACTCCAGCTTCCACACACACTTTACCTTAGAATATTCAGATAATAATAAAGATAATCCAATTTTGTCTTAATTATTAGTGAGGGCAAATTACATTTAAAGTAGCCATATTAAAAATGAACAAGAGTGGACTGGTCTTGTGTTCAGTATTTAAAAAAACAACTTTTCACACTGATGGACTTTTAAAAAAAAGATACTATTTTTTTCATAATCTGCCAAAAGAGTTAGCTTCAATTTTTTTTATTTTTAGATTCTCAAATTCAACATTACTACAGTGTAGGAAATGGATAACCTATAAACATGAGTAACTAGGGTCCTGGTTTTTTTTCCCACAAGCTTTTTTCATGGTAGGCAATTTCACCATAAGCAGCTTTTAAGATCCTTCCTAGTGTTAACCTACCTGTTTTTATCCCCTCACCCCCATTTTGAGATTTTTTTAAAAAAATATTTGATTGTTTGAGCTTCCTAACTTTGTACACTTCTCTGAGGCTGCTGCTAAGTCGCTTCCAGGCGTGTCCGACTCTGTGTGACCCATAGATGGCAGCCCACCAGGCTCCGCTGCCCCTGGGATTCTCCAGGCAAGAACACTGGAGTGGGTTGCCATTTCCTTCTCCAATGCATGAAAGTGAAAAAGTGAAAGTGAAGTCGCTCAGTCGTGTCCGACTCAGCGACCTCATGGAGCCCACCAGGCTCCTCCATCCATGGGAGTTTCAAGGCAAGAGTACTGGAGTGGGGTGCCATTGCCTTCTAGGACCACTTAATGTCAATGTAATTTACCGTCCATCATCAACAACTGTTGACTAATACTCTCATACACTGTACTTTTAAAGTAACAACAATAACAGGCAAGCTCTCCCCTTTCCCTTTCTCTTTAATAATGCTATTTGAGTCCAGGTAACTTGTTGAAATTTTCCATTGTTTGGACCAACAGGAAAGCTTAGGTTCTCTGTCGAAACAGACCTTCCAGCAGGAGCAGTCAAGGCCTTACAATGCCACCTGACACTGGTTTGCTGTTGGACCTGACTGAGTCTATAAGCATCTTTGAATCACTCAGACAGTAGATGCTGCTGTCATTTTTCAGGACAGTGGGAAGTCTGCGGACTCCCCTCTAGAGCTAAGTATCCAAGCACCATCCTTTTTCACTCCAACGTCCTGGGCAGCCTTGTGTGAGTGCCAGCCTGAGACCCTGGAGCCCTGGGAGGCTGCGAGCCCGGTGGTGGACGGATCTGAGCCACTCCTGCCCCAGGATGCTGGCAGAGCAGCCCGGCTGGACTCCAGGGAAAGAAGCTCGAGCTAAGAACAGCGCCTCCCCCAGGGAGGGGCGGGAGCAGGGCTGGGAACGCTTTCCTAGGGAGTTGCCTTAAAGAAAGCAAGCGGGATTGCAGATCACTCCAGCTGCCTGCTTTTATACAGTTTTAATCAGTCGTCTCCACTCTCCTCCTTTCTGCAAAATTGCAAATCACCACCACCTCGCACCAAAAGAAGGAAAAAACAAAACAAAACAAAAAACCCCCTGTAAATCTCCTTCTCCTTTCTCGCCCTCCCTTCCCTCCTACCCTCCCTTCCTCTCCAGCTCGCTCGCCCTCCCTCCCTTCCCTTGCGGCAGCCGCTCGTCTCTCCGACTGGGTGTCTCTCCAACGGGACTCAGCAACTTCTTGGTTATTTCTCAGCCCCTTTTCCGTTTTCACCACCTTTTGCCATGAACTGGACCGACAGACGCAGGGAAGGCTGTGCTTTCTGCCCAAGGGAATGGTGGTTCGCTTCCTGGGGCCGGGTCGGGGAGGATCGGCCGAGGAGAAAGAAAGAGTGATAGAGAAAGAGCTGCATTAAGGAGAGGAAGGGGGACCTCCGTCGGCTGAGGGCCCCTAGCGTGCAGCAGCACCCAGGATGGCTGCGAGCTCGCCCCGCGTTCCCGGCTCCAGCTGCGACCCCCGCACGCCGGACGCCTCGGGCGATCTTTAAAATCCTCAAGTCCGGAGAGACCCCAGAGGACCGAAGTCGGGGATGGGGGTGGAGCGGAGAATGCTGCAAAGCTTTTCCAAGAGAGAAAAAGAGGAAGTCTAATCGCTTCTGCCTGTGCTAGCTTTTCACTGGAAGGCGTCTCTTTAGAGCATCTAGCCTTCTCCAGGAGTTATTCGAAAGCTGAAACTTTCAGTGCTCGCGGGCCTGGGCGCAGGAGGGATTCCGAGGGTGGGATTGCGAGAAGAGCGGGCGTGAGCGCGCGCCTGTGTGTGTGTGTGTGTGTGTGTGTGTGGCGGGGTGGGGGGGCGTCGGGGGGCCCTCGGGGACTCCGCGAAGAGGGCGCACCATGGCCGTGCCGGGCGAGGCCTCCCGAGTGTGGGCCACGCCGGGCCACTGGGAGGCGAGGCCGGCCCCAGCGGCGGGCCCCGCATCGCCCCGGGACGTGGGCTGCAGAGGCTGCTGGGGCGCCCGGGTGCTGCGGCCGCTCCGGCGCGCGCGGAAACTTTCCTCGGCGCTGTGCGCGGGCTCCCTGTCCTTTCTGCTGGCGTTGCTGGTGAGGCTGGTCCGCGGGGAGATCGGCTGTGACCTGGAGCGGAGTAAAGAGGCGGCGGCGGAGGAGGAGGAAGCAGCCCCGGCAGCAGAAGGGGGCGTCCTCCCGGGGCCGCGGGGAGGTGCTCCCGGGGCGGCGCGCCGCTCGGCCCCTGGCTGCAGCCCTCAGCGCTGCTCTTCAGTGTCCTGTGTGCCTTCTTCTGGATGGGCTTGTACCTCCTGCGCGCCGGGGTGCGCCTGCCTCTGGCCGTCGCGCTGCTGGCAGTCTGCTGCGGGGGGAAGCGCTCGTCCAGATTGGGCTGGGCGTCGGGGAGGATCACTTACTCTCGCTCCCCGCCGCGGGGGTGGTGCTCAGCTGCTTGGCCGCCGCGACATGGCTGGTGCTGAGGCTGAGGCTGGGCGTCCTCATGATCGCCTTGACTAGCGCGGTCAGGACCGTGGCCCTCATTTCCTTAGAGAGGTTCAAGGTTGCCTGGAGACCTTACCTGGCGTACTTGGCCGGCGTGCTGGGGATCCTCCTGGCCAGGTACGTGGAGCAGATCTTGCCGCAGTACTCGGGGGCGGCTCCGAGGGAGCATTTCGGGTCCCAGCTGATCGCTGGGACCAAGGAAGAGATCCCGGTGTTTAAGAGGAGGAGGCGGTCCAGCTCCGTGGTGTCCGCCGAGATGTCCGGGTGCAGCAGCAAGTCCCATCGGAGGACCTCCCTGCCCTGCATCCCCAGGGAACAGGTAAGGACCTGCAGCCCCCTCTCGCCTCTCGGGAAAACTTGAAAGCTTTTAGGATCCGCCACAAAGTGGAGGGAATTGGAGCGCTGGGAACAGAAGGAAAGAGCCCAGCAAAGTGCCTAACTTCAGACTTTGGAAACCAGCGAGTTTTTCTCGCCCTCTCGCACAATATTTTATAACCTGAACAACAGGAACACGAATAAGTAATAAAACTAGATGGTCTTTGCAGGGTCTTCCACAGCTGAGCCAGCTTTTTAGATGTGCTACACCTGGCGGATGACTTGTCTGTACTTTTAAGTGCTCTCATGTTTTCCTCCTTTAGCAGAAATGTTCGAATTTTTTTTTTTTAAGGGTGATTTTGAAAATGAGGATTTTGCTAGATTTCTTTCTGTTTCTTTTTATAGAATTTCTTTCTGTTTCTTTTCATAAAATTTCTTTCTTCTGAGAAGACAGGTAAACATTTATGGAAGTCAGTAAAAATATTCTAGAGTTAAAGCAAGGAATGCTTGAAGGTGAGGTGCTGATATACTCTGGTTTAGCAGCAAGTTTTACTTGAAGAGGCTGCGTGTGGTGGTCCCCAGTTTGCTTTTTAAAATGTAATTTGGGGACATACATTATTCCATGCTGATGTGTTTTGTATTAAAATCATAAACTTCAGTCTGATGAACAATATGTTGAACTTCAGAATTTGCCAGAATCGTGGACTGCGCTGTTAGTGTCAATTTGAAAAAATTTCTCTTGAGTATCTACATACTTAGTGAATATTTAGCAATTCAAGTGGATTTATACAGGAAATAATAATTCAGGAAAATATTTCTAAATAGCTGGTAATATAAATCTTTTAAAGAGGAGGAGAAATCTAGAGCTATGAGTGAGGTTATTCCAGATAACATCTAGTGAATTTGGGGGACTTATTTCCTTATTATCATTGTTTTGAGATCATGGAATACAGTTGCTATAAAGGGTGTAAAAGAACAAACCTCTATTTTAAAAGCAGATTGTATCTGAGGAGAACTTCAGTGTTCACCTCTCTACTTCAAACTGATATGACACTTGGGGCTGGAGGTGGTAGAGAGCTGGTTAAGTATAGCAAATGGAAATTTACACTTTTCTCCTTTAAGTTGATGCCTACCTGTGGCACTATGAGGACAACTTTAGGGAGAGAATACCCTGACATAGTAAGCTTTTTCTCTTTAGGTTATTCTGTGGATAATCATTTGGGTATTTCTAAGAAATAGCAGTCACCATATGGTGTGATGACTAGTTTGTTTCTCAAATGGAGTTAATCACACAGAATGTGGTTGTTTGACATTATTTAGCAGAATGGATGACAGCATTGTAGTCTCTGTGTTTATTTTAAAACAAATGTACTTATTTAGCTTTCCCTTTAGATAAAGCAAATATTTCTTGGGTTTAGCTTACTCTAAGGGTGAAGTTTAAAACAGGCCACTGACTGATACTTAGTTTTGGTAGAAATCTGGACATCACCAGAATAAAGTAAGCTCTCTATAAGCCACTTGGAGGAAAACACATTTTAATTTCTTTTTAGTCACTGATAGAACATCTTTTAAATGAAAACACTGCTAGTTTAAATGTATTTCAAGTACACTTTTCTTTAACTTACAGGGAAATGTGACCTGATCATTGCAAAATTGAAACTTAATTTCTAAGTCAAATCTGTGAGTTAAGCATAAATAACTTGACTCCAAATTCACATCACTTAACCTCTGAAATTCGATTTCTGAAACTTTTTATTAACATTTGAGTTAAGGGTGGATTTAAAATGAGTAGGTGTTTAGGAGAGTTAACCAGCAGTGTTAATTAACCCATAGATTTTTACTGGTTTTCTCTGCTTTGAATTGACAAATGGATGATTTGAATAGCCTGCAGACTTCTAAGAAAATTATTGAGCCTTGAATTTTCACATGTTTTGCAGATGAATGTGGTCCCTCATGTATATTCATAATATATTTTGATCAGTTTCTTTGGTTGCCATTTTTTTAAAAGGCTATGTTTATGAAGACTCCTCTAAAATGAGAGACTATCTCTTATGGTTGAGAAAGCAAGGTGACATTTAGCAGAAATTTATTTACTTGAATTTTTAATGAGGGCATGGGTAAGTGTGTGCGTGTTACTTAAGGCTAGTTTTTATATATGACCCTTTAAAGTTGTTGCTGAGCATAATTGTGGGGTGGGTGGGTGGGAACTGACAACACACTAGGATCTTATAAGACAGGGCAATATCTCATACGTTAGCCTAACTGTGTGAAAAGTTCAGGAGCTATATAGTAAATGGCTTATCTCTTTTATCACAAGGAAACAAACTTCTGATTAAGGGTGCAAAGTGTACCACTGTCATCCACATGCTATATGAAATCAGGAATCAAAATAATTATTAAACACATGCATAATACTGCCCTGAATGCTCCCCGGTTAGGAGTTCTTTTCTGAAAGAATGTCTACTCTTTAAGACAATCCTCAGGCAACAAGTGGATTTTAAGTAGAGGTGTAAGAACATAAAACACAGAGAAGCTGGCAGAGTCCTCTGGAGAATTTCATTTGGACTTTGCTCATTGTGAGGTTTAAAGGTGAGAGAATTCCAACCTTTTCCTCTCTGTGTGAATGATAGCAGCCACTAGCTTAAGAGCTATCTCTCGGCAATGACTCAATTCTGAAAGGTCAAGGAGAATAGATGATAAAATTGTCATAAGGCAAACCAAATGACAGAGTTTCCTCCCTCCCTGCCTTCCTTCTCCCCTTCCTGAACCATCATGAAGACAATAGATCAGCTATTACATACAGAAGTGAGTTTTGCAGCATTGATCATAATTACAGCTTCAGCCAAAGAAAGGAGATCGATCTAGTCTTCAGTCTCAGAATTAATGGGACACTGGTTGAGATGAGAATGAAGAAGTAGGCTCTCAGGAAAGAACCGAATTGGTAACATTTGCATAGTTTTTAACTCACTCCTACCGACCCAGTAGGTTCAAGATTTTGTAGATCAGTGAGTCAGACTGTACTTTTTTGGTTAAGAAGGCAGATGATTCCATTAAGGTATATGTATCTTTCTTATGTGGATGTTTATATTCCTGAGCAGGTATCACCCTGTCTTCCACACACTAAGGTCCTTAGAATTTCTTGAATTATTAGAAATTATGCATGATTACTAAATGTTATTTTTCAACATGAAATTTTAATTCAGCACTTTTAACACTTGAATGTTATATTTGAAAGGGTGTCTCTTTTCTTGATACTCAACACAGTTGGCTGGCTTTTTCCCTCTAATTACTGGGACCACCTTACACATTGATTTTTGAAAGAATTCAAACCAATACAGTTTTATTTTAGTTACATGTTAAGAAGGATTTAATATCTTTGCCTATGGTTTCACATAAAATAAACACAAGCTGTATGCCTCTTACCTCACCGTTAATACTTTTGTACCACTTCATGACAAAATTCTTTGCGGTGGGTACACTCTCAATCAGAAATGTACAGCTGTATACTTCATTTTGTTAGATTAAAAATAAAAATATTTTCACACACATGGGGCCTTAAGGCTGTTAATTAAACATATTTAGCAAAAAGATCTTTAGCAGGCTTTTAGGAATGTAATGTTTTTGTAAGAGTCTAGTGGTTGGTTATCAAAAGTAGAATCAAGTTTTTCATTACTGATATAAGAAAGATATTTTCAAGCAAAGAAAGCCAAAAACAGAAACAGCAAAGCAAAAAGAATAGGATACAGTAGTAGGTGTAGTTTTCAATGGTAGGCCTTCTTACATCTTTGGTAAAAAGTTCAACTTTCTTGCATTTACTGTGTATTTTTAGAATACAAAAGTATTTCTTCTGAAAATATAGAATTAATTGTTCTTTAAACTCCTAAATACATTTCAGGATAACAGAACATATTTCTCAAATGTAATAAATTTCAGAAACAATTATACCTTTTAATCCAATTGTACCTTCTATCACGTTTCAGGAGTATAACTTGACATATGGCAATACAAAGAACAATACTGATTATTTATGACCTGCTGACAGAATTAAAATTAATTAAGGCCAACTTCTAAAAACCCTAAAAAGGAAAAACAAGATTTTCTCATCCTTTGGGAAAGGTGAGGGCAGAAAATTTTTTGGTGTGTAGGGACAAAATTGTGATTTTACTTTGTGAATATAGATATTTAAAGCATACTGAAAAAAGTGTTTTAACTGACAGAAATAGTCAGTGAATCTATATAAATTTACAGAGGTTGGAAGGAGGCAAACAGTAATTTCACTCTTTCTGTATTGAGTCTAAAGTGTAAAAAAGTTAAAACTGTAGAACTGAAAGAAATGCTGTGTATGCTGGGCTGTCATGTTAATTAAATAAACAACCAGAACAGTGACTCTGTGTATGAAATACATTTTGAAAAGTCTAGGGGGAGGGGTTCAGGCAGGCAAGGGTGAGTGACACTGGCATGAAAAAACATTCATTATATCTGCAGTGACATTTGTGTGAATTTGCTGTACTCTGTTAGGAAATACAGCTCTGAGAAGAATCTCTTCAGGACTCTAGGTGAATAAAAGTCTTCACCAAATTTAATTTCACTTCCTTTTTCAATAAGTTCTCATTTATTATGTTGAAGTAGGATGTTTGTGAACCTCAAAATTAGAAATCTGCATATATATTATAAGATTTTTGATTCATGTGATTTGTGCCAGTAACAGCCCAGGAGTCTATGTACACTCCATTGAAAACTTGGGTTATTTAATCTTAGTAAAAGAGTGAGTTTATTTAGGGTGTAGGGGGCGGAGTTGGATTTTTCAGAAAACCTTTTTGCATAGGGCAAGTTTCTTGGGCTTTGTGAAATTAGACACAATCCTACATGTTTCTGGTGAATTGTTTTCATTGGCCATGTGTGTGTGTGTGTGTGTGTGTGTGTGTGTGTGTGCGCGCTGAGTTGCTACAGTCGTGTCTGACTCTTTGCGACCCCATGGACTGTAGCCTGCCAGGCTCCTCTGTACAAGGGATTCTCCAGGCAAGAATATTGGAGCGGGTTGCCATTACCTTCTCCAGGGAGTCTTCCTGTCCCAGGATTGAACCTGTGTTTCTCAAGTCTCCTATGTTGGTAGGCAGGTTCTTTACCTCTAGCGCCACCTGGTAAGCCTTTCACTGGCCATGTGTCTTCTAGTCCATGGAGTCTCTACCTCCCTTTCCTCTTCTGGGTGTGATATTAAAAGAAGCTTCAAGTGTATTAAATTGAAAACTCAATTTGTGCTTAGCTTCCATTAGTACATTCCTATTTTCAAGGAAGCTCTATCAAATAATTTAGAATAAACCAGGAGATTCAGAGACACCTCCATAGTTTTGCACTTAAAGCTGTGCTCTTAATATTCAAATGAACATTAGTTCCTTTACATAGAAATTTAAATACTTGTAGGAATTACCTCACAGTATACACTTTTACTATTGGTAGTATTTTTTTAAGAAGTTTTTTGTTTATGTTTTCTGTAAGGCTATCCTAGGGAATTATCTCTGTGTTGCACTTGAGAATGTACACTTGCACAATTGTCAGCATAAAATACACAGGTTTGATTTCTGGGGGAAAGAAGTCTGAAAAAGATGTGCAGAAGTCATAGTTTAGAGAAAAATTTGTTTAGATACTGATAGCTGAAAATATTAGTTGGCCATATGTGTTCTCCCAAAATGTCTGCTATTTTAGAAGATGCTATCCTTAGCTAATGTTATTCATTAAAGTGTTTGGTCAGTGAACCTACACAATGTCAAGTCAACGTGTTTTGTCTGTGCATTAATAAGCCTTGTGCTAAAAAGCATACAAATTCTCTACAGGTACAATGTAGCACCTTGGCTCTTCAGAGCTTAGAGCCTAGTTAGGATAATGAGATATCAACATAAGAAAGGGAGAAATCACAGTAAAGTTTGGAAATGGCCTCTGAGGTAATCACTGAAGCAGTGCATATAATATCTTAGAGCAGATTTAAAATCTAGAGCCAGAACTGTTCATCTCATCTCTGAAATTGTATGCAAAAGTTCATCCTTTCATTTTTGGGGGAAAAATGTTATGTTTTCATAGATTTTCAGAAGGTCCTTACTGCATAATGGTTAAACATAATTGTTTTAGGTTTTGAGCAGGTAGGTCTAGGTTGTGAAGGCAAGGGAGAATTGTTTCTTTGAATTGGAAAGTAATTTAGTATACATTAATAAGGCTTCTGAAATAAAGATAATGCAAGATTTGGGACATGTTGCACACACCTCAGGCTAACACAGTGGTGGCTTTCCTATCCTGAGGCATAGTCTATGGCTTAAGGAACTTGTTGCAGTGAGACCTTAAAATGCTTAATTCCGTGTCCGTGCAGGCTGTAGTTAGGAAACTAGAATAAGTATGATTTTAGATAAAAGGATACGGAGAGAGAATCAGCTAAAAGCATATAGCAACCTGAGGTAAAATGTTGACTTTTATCCAGTTCTCTGTTGGACTTGAATCTGCTGCTGGGGAACAGTGGAAAAAGAGTTAGGCAGATCATTTTAAACCTACTAATCACTTATGATTTTACACTGGAATCCAACTCTAAATTCTCATTCAGAATTAGAAGATTGAATAAAACCCATTGAATGTACAGATAACACAAAACTCTAGAGCCCTTACAAAGGTGAGTTTTCTGGTTATCTCCCAGGCAGCCTTTAGACCGTATTATTCAAGACTTTGTCCCAGAAATGAATATCAATTGCATTGCAAAGTCCTACTTTGTGGAATCTTTATCTCATCAAAGAAGTGTGCATGATGGTGGTTTAAATACTGATTTTTGTTTTCATTTTAGTTTTTAGTGAATCGATTTAAAAATGTTCAAGATTTCAAACTTCAAGGTGAAAAGGAATCTGCACATGGGTAAAGCATTTCTTTGCTAGCAAAAACAGCTGGTGGTTTTTGTTCATTTAAATTATTTTTCATGGCTTCTGTGGGAATCCATTAAAATGTAAGTAAATAGGTTATAAGTTTTTAGAGGCAGTCATGAGAAACATTACCATTTAGAGATGGAAAGCTGTTTGGGAAAAGTCACAAACTAAACAACTTCTGCTTATTTGATTTGATTAGAGCTGTCATTTATTATTCAGAAATCTGAATGATTATTACAGATTTTAAGTATTTCAAGTCCTGCTAAGATGATAATAAAAGTACTTAGGTGTATTTATGTTTTTCATCCTAAGAATATGGATAGTTTTAAGAAGCAGATGATGTCTGTTGTGTGTGTTTATGTGTGTGCATACATGTATGCATGCCTGGGTATGTGCAAGATTTTTTCCTCTGCCAGGAAATTGCTTTACTTGCATCAACTTAATGGAGAAACAGTGTCACCCAGTGGCTTTGATGAAAACAGTCCTGTAAACATTATAGATAAGCGCTGTCCAATAGAAATATAACAGGAGCAAATTACTGAATTTTATGTTTTCTAGTAGCCTCATAAAAAAGTAAAAATAAATAAAAACCAACTAGGTGAAATCCATGATAATACTGTTTAATTGAATCAATTATGTCATGCTAACATAAAATCAACATATAAATCAAGATATTTTGCTTTCTGGTTTTTTTGTGTGTGTGTTGTGCTAAAGTCTGATTTTTGTGGTGTATGTTTTCCACTTACAGCCCATCTCAGTTTGGTGTAGCTACATTTCAAGTACTTGATAGACACATGTGGCTGATGGTTAATCTTTGGAACGTTTTTTGAAGAGGTGAAGTATTTGAAAACTAATGTTACCTCTTCCATTATAATGGAAAATCCATGTAGATTTTATGATAGCATTTAATATACAACTGTTCACATTTGTATATAATCTTGATAGCTCATTTTTATATCACTTGCTGCTCTAATAGTTGGCAAGTCAGTCTGATTTTCCTCCTTTGACATTATTGCACATATTTTAAAATATGTTGATTTTAATTGGAGGGAGAGTTTAACAGAGTCCTTAGTGAGGTACCATTTTTGTTAACTTGATGTATAACACAGAATCAGTGTTACCAGCTAATTATGAATTTGCTTTTCAAAGTGTGGTTCGTTAACAGGGATGGCTTATGGATATAGTGTGAACACGTGATCAGCCATGGTGATTAGTCTGTTACTGGGTTATCTAATGTCTCTTTAGAAATGAAAGTGCTTATGTTTATAATGCATGTCGTTATCTTGGTAGCTTAGGAAACTTAAGTGACAAACCTGCTAGCAGCTTTAATAGAGAAAATTCTAACAGTGTCTGTAAAAGGCTGATGACTCCTCGCTATTGCTTATGTAAACACCATGCTCATAGATATACAAAAGGAAAATGGTTCTATTTTGTGTCTAGAGAAGACTGGAAATTTTGATAATATGTAACTTCTAAACTAGGAATTGAGATTAGGTGGCTTTTGAAACCCTGCATGATTTCAAACTGCATGAACCTAGAAAAATGTATAGATGTAAAACGCAAACTTTAAAAGTCCCACCATCCTGGGACTTCCCTGGCAGTCCAGTGGTTAAAACTCTGAGCCTTCACTGAAGGGGTTAGGTCGCTGGTCGGGGATCTAATACCCCACATGGCACTGCCAAAGATTGAAAAAAAAATTAAATGAGGCCTCTTGCCCCCTTACACTCTTTACCTTCTTTCTGTCTCCTTTCCTCAAACTGTGAATTCATTAACTCTAGGCATAGTTCCAATATTACACTGAGAATTGATGAGAAGACAACTTTTGATATATGGCATGATCCTTTATATACATAGATGTGTAGAATTATTTTTTAAATAGGCATTTTTTGTGCATATTGGTTTATAATCTGTATGTGTTATTTATTGTATGTTTTTCAATTTATGAATTTCTCCCTTTTGAAGTAAGACATTATTTATCTTTGCATTAGAGAATAAAAATACAGAGGTAGGTAGGTTTTCGTGTATAATTTAGGAGATAATCTAAAAAGAACAAAAGGTCATAGAATCAGGATATACAAAGAAGCACATTTATCTGAAAAGAAATAATGTGGACTCAATCTCACTCCTGGTGAAGCTGGTTTAGTTCAGCTTTCTTTGAAGTAACTAGCTAAATAATAAAAAGCTATAGTAATCATAACTGTTACTTGAGTTTGTATTTAATATAACTGGTCATTCACCCTGGCTAATTTTGAAATTCCTTTAAATTAATTTCAAGGTTGGGCTTGTAAAATTTTTTTTTTTTTTTGGCCAGTCTTCTTTTCTTATAATGTCCTGTGTGTGTGTGTGTGTGTGTGTGTGTGTGTGTGTATGTATGTATGTGTGTATAAATATTTTTCCAAGCAATGCGTTTTATTTCATTTTTTTAAACAAAATAGGGTCTTCTCATTCAGAGTGTGTTTAAAAATTTAAGGAATGCTTTTCTATCCCCTACACCCCACTGTACCTTGTCAGAACAGTGAAATAATTTTATGCAAGAAGCTTGTGGTTTAAATTTAATAGAATTTTAATGGAATTTTTCCACCTTCTGAAGTAAGTTGAAATAACTGAATATGCTGTGTCTGTGGCAAGTGTTTCCTCCTCTTCAGATATAATCCACTTAAAGAAACCTAATGGAAGTTTGAAGGCATAGAAATTTGGCAGGGGGAATGGTTTATTTGGGGGCGACCCCTGTGGAGTCAGCCTCCTTTGGACATTTTTAAGCTAGCTGGAGCACAGAGAAAGGAAATGTTCTTATTTTTAAACTAAGTATTTCAGAGGATGAAGTTAACAGGTCTGCTTAGGAAATGCTCTTCAGGAAGCAATGCTAGTCCTATACAAAACAACCCCCTGTTTGGGTGTTAGCAAACACCTGACTCCGCAAAAATCTCCCAGAGAAATGAGAGAGACATCCTGAGCTGCCTGGGCTCCCCGAAAACCTGCTTTCTAGGCTCAAGAACTGACCAAGTCACACTCATGTCACAGCATTTTCATTATAAAAGGAATCAACCCTTCTTCCCTTCCTTGTGGCAGCCATCAATATTTATTTTTAGAAAATTCCAGTGTCTTGCTCATTACATGTACCAGCTAGTGGAATAAAGGGACGGAGGAGAAAGAAATGATTTTACTCTGAAATATTTATCCCTCGATCTCCTGAGACTGAACTAGTGTTTAAACCTATTGAAGTAAACTTCTGTAGAAAAAAGTAGCCTATTCACTAGTCTGTGAATTTACGTTTTAAAATATTAATACTTTTATTACTATAAAAGTGTATCTGTACAGTTCTCCATAGTGGCTATATCAATTTACATTCCCACCAACAGTGCAAGAGGGTTCCCTTTTCTCCGCATCCTCTCCAGTGTTTACTGTCTTGTATTATCGTCACTGTTATTGTAGATTTTTTTTTTTTTTTGATGATGTCCATTCTGACTTGTGTGAGGTTTCCTCATTGTGGTTTTGATTTGCATTTCTCTGATAATGAGTGATGGTAAGCATCTTTTCATGTGTGTGTTGGCCGTCTGTATTCCTCTTAGGGAAAATGTCTGTTCAGGTCTTCTGCTCATCTTTTGATTGGGATGTTTGTTCTTCTGATATTGGACTGTGTGAGCTGCTTATATATTTTGGAGATCGAATTCTTTTTCAGTTGTTTCGTTTGCAATTATTTCCTCCCAATCTGAAGGTTGTCTACATAGATACACTGCCATGTGTAAAATAGATAACTGGTGAGAAGCTGTTATATAACACAGGAGCCCAGCCTGGTGCTCTGTGATGACCTAGAGTGGTGGGTTGGATGAAGGGAGGGAGGCTCTAGAGGGAGGTGACATATGTATAGTTATGTCCGGTTTGCATTGTTGTGCGGCAGAAATTAATACAACATTGTAAAGATGTTTTGTCCAATTAAAAATAAATAAAAATTCAAAACATAACTTACAAAGATTCTCTGGCATGTGTCAGATAAGGAGCTGAACTTGCCTGTGCCTTTCGTGGTAGGAAACCCCACTCAGCATGAGTCCTAGATATTTATTTTTAGCTCGCTTCCAACTGAAAATAACCAAACCACCCCCAAGACCAATGTGGTATGAACTTCAGAACAGTATCTGAAGTTAGGGTATGTTTTTCAGAAAAGTAAAAGTTCAGGTCTTTTTCATATACAACTAATGCTTTAATTGAGAAAGAATCGACTTTTGACATTTGTTCCCGTGGCTTTCTACAAAGTGTTGGTAGATGTTCAGCTATACCTTTTTACAGTTAGTCTGTATTCATGTTAGAGGTTCTTACTGAATGAATTGCTGTGTTTCCTGAAAAGTCTCATGTAAAGTTACTACTATCTCCTTTTTATCTTTTAACTGCACTCAGTTACAAAATATAATTTGAGCACATTGCTTTCAGGGATGACTTTGTGAAATTAGCCTTTTCAAATGTCATCCAACTGTAGTGCTAGTCCAATTGTGCTGAATAATCTAGAAGTTTGGTAGCATAATTTCAGAGTCCAGAGGAATTTAAAAATCAACAGTTCACAAGATTTCATCAGAATGACAGGTTTTAATTTATCCAATCAATTTTATGGTCTATCTAGTTTTTAATAGAACTTGTTAAAATAGAAAGAAAGTTTTAAGTTAAATAAGAATATTTTGTTGCTGTATTTTAACTCTTAATAGAGAGGTATTGTCATCTCCTCTCACTGAAAGCAGACATTTCTCTTCTGAGTGTGTTAAGTAGATTATCATGCCTTTAAAAGAACTAGGAGTACAGTTTAGGGAAAAAAAGTTATTTCCCACTTTCTTTTCCACAAAAAGTTTCTTTTAGTTTGTGGATGTCAAATGGTCTCATATATCTTTTAAAAAGTCTACCTCTACTGAAAACTTTGAGAGTTTCAGGTATCTTTGAATATATTTAAAATCTGAATGTTGCTTCTCTTTGAAAACATAAATTACAAACTGAGAATTTAGTTACAGATTAATTCATCTTTTGAAATAAACAAGATATATTCTTTGGAAAAGGAGCCGTTTCTACATTTATTTGACATTTTTGTCAAATATAAAATAGAATAAGAAATTTAAGAGCAAAATCTTTTACTCTATTTTCATTTTAGTGTAAGAAGCTAACCATTTGAATAGTGTCTGTTTTTACTCTTAATGATTTGTTTGTGCTACAATTGAAATTGTTTTTTCTAGATAAGCAGGGCCTAAATTATAGCAGCTATTAAGGTCTCATTTTGTCCACTTCTCATTCTTTTTACTTGAATAATAATGGGATTAGCTCTTCTTCACTTCTTCAGAGAATGACAAGAGCTTTTAAATATATTCAGTGGAATTTCTGTAAGCCACTAACTAGTCCTTATTGAAAAGTGTGAGAATTCAATTGGGAATGTTAGATCAGGATATAACTGAACACTGATTAAGTAAATTATCTAAAAACCAAAGTAGCATTCAGAAGTGGAAACTGCCCATAATAAATGAGTGAAAGAAATGGAAGCTAGTATTTTGCTTGTACAGAAAGAAGACTAGATTGAAATTGAAAGAATTCCTCTGTTTAAAAAAACACACATCTCTCTCTCTATATATATTGTGTGTGTGTGTATATATATATATATATATATATATATACACACACATACATTGATTGAATAGTCTTCTGGGTATAGGCCCCTAAAATCTAGAACTCCTTATGGTTTGGAAAGAGGAGACCCTGGAGGTGTCACTTCCTGCCCAGCCATGCATTGTCAGGATCTGTTCTTAACTTTAGACCTAAAACTCTTTGATCATTTTTCAGAGGTCATAGTGCTATTCATAAACGTTCCAGACATTGATTACTTTCAAAGATGTAGATTCTTACTTTTAGGTTTTTAGTGCATTTATCACTTTGGCTTTTAAATGTAGCATTATGGCAACCTTGAGTGAACTTTTACATCTTCTGTGACAAGACTGATGAAAAAGGTCAGCAGATTAATATATCCTATTTAAGACTGACTCTCTATTTCCTAGGTGGTGATAGTATAAAGAACCCGCCTGTCAATTCAGGATACTTAAGAGATGCGAATTCGATCCCGGGATCAGGAAGATCCCCTGGAGGAGGGCATGGCAACCCACTCCAGTATTCTTACCTGGAGAATCCCATGAACAGAGGGCCCTAGTGGGCTATGGTCCGTAAGGTCTCAAAGAATTGGACACGACTGAGTGACTTAGCACGTACGCATGCACTCTATTTCACACTGACTCTTTGTTATCTTCTAAGTATTTTAGTATACCTGAATTCTTACCATCTTGTTCCTTGGTGCTAATCTTATGTAATTATAATGCTATGTTAATCAAAGCTCCAATACTTTGGCCACCTAATACAAACAACTGACTCATTAGAAAAGATCCTGATGCTGGGACAGATTGAAGGCAGGAGGAGAAGGGGATGAAAGAGGATGAGATGATTGGATGGCATCGCCAACTTCATGGAGATGACTTTGAGCAAGCTCCAGGAGTTGGTGATGGACAGGGAAGCCTAGTGTACTGCAACCCATGGGGTAACACAGAGTTGGACATGACTGAGCAACTGAACTGAACTGATTAATGAAACTGTTGTTTATGAATTCTGATAATAAAAAGCTCTAATTAATAGATAAATAGACTTCTTCCTTCAGATGCTTTCAAAAATCTTGTAGGAGATAGCCTTACCTCACCTACTTACCATTATACCTTATCTAGCACTTTCTAAGTCAAGCTGCTATGTGTGTCTTCAAATGATATAGTTCTTGAATTTTACTATGAATAATTATTTGGGAAGCTTATTAAAATGATAATTCCTAAGTCCTAAGACCAGATACTCTGATTTAAATATGTGTAGAATGGGGTCCAGAAATCTAGAGTTTTAGAGCATTTAGGTCACCTTAGTGAAGAAACACAGAACTATAAACTTTTATCTAATAAAACTAGACAAATCTGGGACTTTTGCAATATGATTAAGCAGTTAAAAACTAAAACTGCTTGGTTGAGTATCATGAGGAAAACATTTAAACACACACATCTATCTATCTATACACACACACACACACACACACACACACACACATTGACAGATTATACACATAGACATAACTTCCAGATGTTCAAGCTGGTTTTAGAAAAGGCAGGGGAACCAGAGATCAAATTGCCAACATCCACTGGATCATCAAAAAGCAAGAGAGTTTCAGAAAAACATCTATTTCTGCTTTATTAACTCTGACAAAGCCTTTGACTGTGTGGATCACAATAAACTGTGGGAAATTCTGAAAGAGATGGGAATACCAGACCACCTGACCTGCCTCTTGAGAAACCTGTATACAGTTCAGGAAGCAACAGTTAAAACTGGACATGGAACAACAGACTGGTTCCAAATGGAAAAGGAGTACGTCAAGGCTATATATTTTCACCCTGCTTATATGCAGAGTACAACATGAGAAAGCCTGGGCTGGAAGAAGCACAAGCTAGAATCAAGATTGCCAGGAGAAATATCAATAACCTCAGATGCAGATGACACCACCCTTCTGGCAGAAAATGAAGAAGAACTAAAGAGCCTCTGATGAAAGTGAAAGAGGAGAGTGAAAAAGTTGGATTAAAGCTCAACATTCAGAAAACCAAGATCATGGCATCCGGTTCCATCACTTCATGGCAAATATTTGGGGAAACAGTGGAAACAGTGGCTGACTTTGTTTTTCTGGGCTCCAAAATCACTGCGGATGGTGATTGCAGCCATGAAATTAAAAGATGCTTGCTCCTTGAAAGGAAAGCTATAACCAACCTAGACAGCATATTAAAAAGTAGAGACATTACTTTGCCAACAAAAGTCCATCTAGTGAAGGCTATGGTTTTTCCAGTAGTCATGTATGGATGTGAGAGTTGGACTATAAAGAAAGCTGAGCACAGAAGAGTTGATGTTTTTGAACTGTGGTATTGGAGAAGTCTCTTGAGAGTCCCTTGGTTGCAAGGAGATCCAACCAATCCATCCTAAAGGAGATCAGTCCTGGGTGTTCATTGGAAGGACTGATATTGAAGCTGAAACTCCAATACTTTGGCCACCTGATGCAGAAAGCTGACTCATTTGAAAAGACCCTGATGCTGTGGAAGGTTGAGGGCAGGAGGAGAAGGGGACGACAGGGGATGAGATGGTTGGATGGCATCACTGACACAATGGACATGGGTTTGGGTGGACTCCAGGAGTTGGTGATGGACAGGCCTGGAGTGCTGTGGTTCATGGGGTTGCAACAAGTCGGACATGACTGAGCAACTGAATTGAGCTGAGACAGATTATTACAGTTTATTAACCTATGTGTGTGTGCTCACTCAGTTGTGTCTGACTCTTTGCTGCTCCATGGATTGTAGTCTGCCAGGCTCGTCTGTCCATGGAATTTTCCAGGGAAGAACACTGGAGTGGGTTGCCACTTCCTTCTCCATGGGATCTTCCCCACCCAGGGATCGAACCCAGGTCTCTTGCATCTCCTTGTAGGTGGATTCTTTTACCACTGCACCACCTGGGAAGCCCCATTAACTAATGACATTCATAAAATTTTCACTTTGATTTCCCTATTGAGGATATCTCAGAGATGGTATCTGATACTCTGCAGATCAGTTTCTTCCTCTGTGAGGACGAACAAAGAATTTCCTCACCTATCTCCTATATGCTGTTACAAAGCTTAACTGAAAATATATCACCCTACAAATGTTAAGTAGAAAGAGTATATGCTCTGGACAGAGACTGGCTGAAGCTTTATAATGTATACAAGGTCCTTCAACTTTCTGAATGTGAATAATCCTATCTAACATAGGAAGACTACAGCCCACTTCTTAAAGTGTGAAGATTAAGTTAATAGAAATAACAGACATTGATTCTTGTCAAAAATCCTCCCCCCACTCCCCTTGCTGAATAAGAATGGTGCGTGTGTGTGTGCTAGGTTGATTCAGTTGTATCAGACACTTTGCGATCCTGTGGACTGTAGCCCGCCAGGCATCTCTGTCCATGGGATTCTCCAGGCAAGAATACCTGAGTGGGTTGCCAATTTCTTCTCCAGGGGATCTTCCCAACCCAGGGATCGAACTGGCATCTCTTGCGTCTCCTGTACTGGCAGGTGGGTTCTTGCCCACTAGTACCAACTGGAAAGCCTGAACAGAATAGTATCTACTTATATCCATTAGGGCCATGTCCCTGAAGGTTTGCATTTGATTAAAAAAAAATCAGAACTGAAACAAAAAAGCAATCTTGGAAGTCTAACATAAAAATCAGGTTTTCTGAAGTTAATCATAAGATTAGAGAGTTACTTAAATTTCAGTCAAAGCCACTGGCCAAAGAAGAGCCTGGAGAGTCAGATTATTTAATAGTGGAAGAGAAAAATTTGTCAAAGATAGTGACAGGTGCTTCAGAAGTAAACATGTGAGTGAAAAAGGATGAAGGGGGGATATTTAGGAAAGCTGATGGAGTCTTTGGACGTTTGTAACAATAACTGAGGGCTCTTCTGAGTCGGTTGTGCAGTCACGTGTCATTCAATGCCATCAGCAACTTGATTTGTGCTTTTGCCACAGTTATAAACCGTATTTTGTTTTTGAAAACAAACTGGTTGTTTTTTCTTTTTTGTTTCTAAGAGTTTTTAGTTTAATTTTGGTGGTATAATTCTACTTGTACCCTTCCTTTTCCTTATTTGCCTATGAGACCATTATTCTCAAATAACAGGGACTTCCTGCTTGTAATCTATGAAAAACAGCTAGTTCAGTAGTCGTTTAGTAATCACCCTCAGTCATTAAAGCCCTATTGCATTAATTCAGGGAGAATTGGGAATTATATCAGGAGGTAGTGTACACACACACACATACCATTTCTTGCTTTTAAAATACTTTGAATTGACTTTTTCTCTTCTTTTCAATTTTATCTTCTATCTTAACCTTCCAGAGGACATTCAAATTGTAAGCCTTTTTAGAGAACCATCAGATTTCCTAATGTTGAAACTGTAGTGAAGTATCTTAAACACTTCATAAAGCATTATCAGATTGGCTAAAAACTTTGGGTTTTCCTGTTAACATCTTACACAAAACCTCAAATGAACTTTTGGCTAACCCAGCAGTTTTTGGGGTTTTATAATATTTGGCTGGATAAAAGTTAGTTTTGAAATTTTATTCTTCCATAAACATTTTTAAATTTTTAAAATGTGAATAAACTTTAATACATTTAAGTGTTATTCTTATGTTGTCTCTTTTAAACAGATATCTTTGTAACACATGCTTTAATATCCTGAAGTTTCATATAGCAAAAAGAAAAAAAGATACAAGACTTTCTCATTTTATTAGTCTTTCAATAGTCTGACAAATCCCATTTTTATCTGAAGGCATCTTGCCAGTATTTTGTAGACCTTCCTATAGAGGAAATACTTCTATTTTGTTTTCATATTAACTCAGACCATTTGTCAACCTACAGAGCACTTCAGTGATAGGTGCTGTTTAAATATTTAAATTATGATAGCTTGATTGCCTTGTAACTTTTCAGAGTTTGCTAACCCTACACTATGGTTAGTATCTGGTTATGAAATAGTTTCCATACTGCTTGGGAGACACAAAAGATAAAGAAATTTCAAGCCTGTGAAGTGAAGAGCTTTTCATCACATTGGAAAATATTCTGATGAATGCAGAGAGAAATCGGGAAATAAAATGGAGGATGCAGCATGCTATCAATTCTAACTATCAAATGCATAGCTGAAAACAAAGTGGTTGAAATGTTTGTTCTTGTTTGAATGAGGGCATTGTAGATGATTTTGGTATATTTTTCTCTTCAATATTGTCTCAGTTTTTAACCCTGGGTACTTCCTTTATAGTCAGAAAAACAAAACTTTATATAAGGAAACATAGTCATTTGACCTTTTTCCCCAGATATGTTCACAGAGTGCTTCGAGGGTCACTTACCCAGTACTGGTCCGTGGACTTGCAGTAATGGAAATAGGAACTCCAGGTGCTTTTATCAATGGTAATGTGGTCTCAGTACTGGGTAAAACATGTTCAGAAGTAAAATCCTCTTGCATTCCCAGGTCTTCACCCAAGTGGCTAGAAAGGCATCAGCTTCTTATCAGATTGGAGGTTCAGCTGGTATTTGATCCTGCATTATGGGTTCCTGAAATTAGAGATTGACATACACACAATTTTTGTAACTTGACCTGATAGTATAGTTTTTTTGAAAAAATATACATATAGGTGTGCTGAAATATATACACATGTACTGAAATATGCTTCAATTTTTATAAGGTATTTGGGATCTATTTTCATTTTAAAGGTGGTAGCAAAACTAATCATGAATGTGATATGCTGAGATCAACACAAAAATGAGCTGGGCAATATAAGGAAAAATCCTTTATAAAACATATATAAGGAGAGTATTGGGCCTACCTTGCTGATTATTAGACCAACAAATAAAAATCAACTTTATAATAATTGTTTTTTAAAGTAACAAACATAAAATTTTTTTCAACTTGAAAGATTTCAGTTTACCAAAGTATTTATTAATACATAGTATGATTTTTATAATAGTTTATGCATAGCCCATTAATAAAATATAAGCACTTTAATTTTAGAATAGTTTAAAATTTTATCCATGACTCGTATACAGACAGATAATAGGTTGTTTCTGTATTTTGCTTTTTCTGCATCTGAGTTACTCTGTGTATAATATTGATTACTATCAGTCTTGCTTGTCAGGATTTGTTGATTATTCTTTGCATTTCCTAGCTAAGGCTGAGGAACTTTGTGTATTTCCATTTGCTTTTGCTTGTTTAAATAAATGAATAGGAAAAGAAAGCAGTGTATAACATTTCACAAATTGCTTCCGCTTCTAGGATTATTAACTGGTTTTCTCATTTGAAGAACTATACATTTCTGTGGAAATAAGTTGGAGAATAGCAAACTAGTTTCTGTAACGACTTAAAAAAATGAACTGTGGTGTTGCTTGACCCCCTCCAAAAAATGTTTCCAGAAATAAATGTGAAAGAATCAGGGAACCAGAGATAAATATGATAGAATTAGTTGAACAGAACAAAATAACCTTTACTCAGGCATTGCACCTTCTTTTTATTGTTTTGTTAAAGCAGAATTAGCAGATTAGCCCTAACTGCTTCTGTTTGAGATGGCTGAGCTAAGGTGACAGAGATGGGCAGGCGTTTCTCTGCTGAGTGTCTGTGGGTTGGTGGACTCTGGCAGGGCAGAGGCGGGCAGGAGTGTGGACGAGTGTTGGCACTGAAGTTTGAGGTTGGCTGGAGTCCATATCTCAGACTTGCGGGTCAGAGATGCACTTTTTCCATAGAACATGAGGTTATCCATTGCCGAGACACACTAATAATAAAACTGTAACTCATCAATCTGAATGTCAGGTGATTAATTTACATTGGGGAATTTAGCTGTAAGGAAGAGCAGAGAGCCAGTAGTTACCGGTGAATGCTTCTTGTTCCTAGTGGGAAAGTCACCTTTAGCATGATTATTCCCTAGACTGGGACTGCAGATCTCTGGTTTATGAGAATTCCCCTTAGAAAACTTACACTGTTCGTGCCTTTTATCCTAGAATGTGTGAAGAATGCCTTAACACGCTGACGGTCGCAGGGGTGGGGAAGTGGGGGTTGGGGAAGGGTTCACTCTTGCATCCCCTCCCTGAGCTTTTAATAAAGATATTACATTAACAAATGGTTCCAGTGGCAAGTGATAGATGCTTTAAAATACAGAAAGTCCTGGGAACTTTGCCCTCCAGAAAGGTCATAGCTAAATTTATTGCTCAAATGCCATCACCCTCTTCACATGGATTTCTGGTAATATTCTATCTTCCTTTCCTTTCTGACTTCTCCTTTTGATTTATGTTTAACCTTTTTTTCACATGTTTATGTTAATAGGAAGCTTACTCTAATGGTGTTTGGTACAATATGAAATATATCTAAATAAGAAAGTAAGAATGGATCTTTAAAAGAATGTTTTGCTATTTTTCTCCTGTGGGTGTGATGTCCAGAGGGAAGGAAGGAGGAATAGGATAAAGCTTGTTTCGGAGCTGAATGCCAGGTGTGGAGCAATGTTATGTTCTGGAAACAACACGTAGAACAGACAGCACAGCCTCTGTGTGGGGAGACGAGGTGAGTGTGGTGGGACCTTTTTAAGAGACAAGACTGATAAGGTTGGGGTGGGGAAGGAAAAACGAATGTCTTCAGAATTAGGCTGGGAAAGATGGACATTATTTTGTCTGCAGTGAAAGTTACTGAAGGGGTTTTACCTGGAGACTAATGTGACAGATTAAACATAATTTTAAAAACAAAGGATCAATTCAGTTCCTCAGGCATGTAAGACTCTTTGCAGCCCCATGGACTGCTGTCCATCATCAACTCCCACAGTTTGCTCAAACTCATGCCCATTGAGTTGGTGATGCCATCCAACCATCTCATCCTCTGTAGTCCCCTTCTCCTTCTGTCTTTAATCTTTCCCAGCATCAGGGTCTTTTCTAATGGGTCAGTTCTTCACACCAGGTGGCCAAAGTATTGGAGCTTCAGTAGTCCATCAAATGGGTGCAAACTGGACACAGGAGATGTTTAAGAGGCTGTTGTAAAAGTCCTGGTTACAGACATTGTTTTTTATTATTTATTTATATATTTTTATTTTTGGAAGATTTCTTAGGACATTGGTGGTAGAAAGGAAAGGTGGTTGAAGAGAAAATGAAGAGCTGTAATTGGCAGGATTAGACAGTGACTGGTGGTGGCAGGTGTGAACAGTGAGCATGAAGAGTCTTTAACGTTCTAAATCTGAGAAACTGGAAAGATTTTGCTGCTGTTCTTCTTTTTAAATTTTATTGGAGCATTGTTGATTTATACTGTTGTGTTTGTTTTAGATGTATAGCGAAGTGAATCAGTTATACATACATATATATATACACACACATATATATACATATCTCCATTCATTTTCAATTTCTTTTCTCATATAAGTTATTACAGATTACTGAGTGGTGTTCCCTGTGTTATACAGTAGGTCCTTATTGGTTTTTTATTGTATATATAGTAGTGTGTGGGGCTTCCCTGGTGGCTCAGAGGTTAAAGTGTTTGCCTCCAATGCAGGAGACCCGGGTTCGATCCCTGGGTCAGGAAGATCCCCTGGAGAAGGAAATGGCAACCCACTCCAGTATTCTTGCCTGGAGAATCCCATGGACAGAGGAGCCTAGTAGGTTACAGTCCATGGGGTCGCAAGAGTCGGACACGACTGAGTGACTTCACCTCCTCCACAGTAGTGTGTGTATGTCAGTCCCAGTCTCCTAATTTATCACTTCCCCCATGTTGCTACTTTGGTAACCATAAGTGTGACTTTGAGATCCCTGAGTCTATTTCTGTTTTGTAAATAAGTTCATTTGTATCATTTTAAAATTATATTCCACGTATAAATAATATATTTATTTTTGCCAAACTTAGTATGATAATCTCTAGGTCAATCGATATTTCTGTAAATGCCTTATTTCATTTTTTTCAATGGTTGGGTAGTATTCCATTGTATATATGTTCCACAGCTTCTTTTTCATTCTTCTGTCGATGGGCATTTAGAGGTTCACATTGCATCCAGGTCTTGACTGTTGTAAGCAGTGCTGCAATAAACATTGGGGTGCATGTATTCTTCCAGATTATGGTTTTCTTGGGATATATGCCCAGGAATGGGATGATGAAGTGTGGCTATGATTTGGACATGGTTATGTGTGTTAATTTTGCATCCTCATGTGGTTTTATATGCTTGAAGACTCCCAGTTTCATTCATTCACAAAAGTGTTAGTATCAGATTTGCTCGACATGTTCTCTTGCTCAGTATGTACGTGCTTCTTAGAAACAGAACCCTCTTATGTCCGGGCTACAACTGCAAACCACAGAGAGATTGTAACCTTAGTCATTTTAATCAGTACAAGGCTGTCACCCTATTTTCAATTAGACTATAAATAGGGTCTTCAGTCTCAGAGGGCAGACAACTTTGTAGTCTTGGTACTGATCTTACCAAGGAAAGAGACCAACTAAAGTCAGTACAAACGTAAGCTTCAGAGTAACCCTCTGAGAATCTCTGCCACCATAGTGTGTCATAACCCCGATCAAATTTTAATACTATAAGACAAGATCCTTATCCTCAAAACAAATGAATGCTGGATCATATAACTAATTAAATATTATTTTATCGATTGAGACAGTCTAGATGGTCTAGAGCAGTTAATCTTGTAAAATTATCTGGCTGAGTTTCACTTTGATGTTTTTCTTGGGTTATTCTAAATGATTATAATGGTTTGTCTTTATATATATAATAATTTGTTGTTCAGTTGCTAAGTCATGGCTGACTCTTTGCGACCCCATGGACTGAAGCACGCCAGACTAATATTCCTCCACTACCCCATGGAGTTTGTCAAATTCATGTCCATTGAGTTAGTGATGCTGTCTAACCATCTCATCCTCTGCCACCCTCTTCTCCATTTGCCTTCAGTCTTTCCCAGCATCAGGGTCTTTTCCATTGAGTCAGCTCTTTGCATCAGGTGGCCAAAGAGTTGGAGCTTCAGCTTCAACATCAGTCCTTCCAATGAATATTCAGGGTTGATTTCCTTTAGGATTGACTGATTTGATCTCCTTGCTGTCCAAGGGATTCTCAAGAGCTTCTCCAGCACAACAATTCAAAATCATCATTTCTTCAGTGTTCAGCCTTCTTTGTGGTCCAACTTTCACATCCATAGATAACTTATGGATAAACCATATTTTTGGCTATATGGGCTGTTGTTGGCAAAGTGGTGCCTTTGCTTTTTAACACACTGTCTGGGTTTATCATAGCTTTCCTTCTAAGAACCAAGTGTCTATAAATTTCATGGCTACAGTCACTGTCCACAGTGACTTATATATATAAATCTATAAATGATTTCTCTCTATATATAATATGTAGCATATATAATTTTATATATATATAAAATTATGGGCTTTGCCAGTAGTTCAGTGGTAAAGAATCTGCTTGCAATGTAGGAGCCACAGGAGTTGCAGGTTTGATCCCTGGGTTGGGAAGATCACCTGGAGAAGAAAATGGCCACCCACTCCTGTGTCTTGCCTGGAGAATCCATGGACAGTGGAGCCTGGCAGACTGCAATCCATAGGATCGCAAAGAATCAGACATGGCTGAAGCAACTTAGCACATATGCATATATAATTAATATATAATTTAATTAACATACATATAAGTATATATACATAATATAATATATAAAATTACACATATATAAATAAGGCTATACACTCTAGGTCAGGTTTCTATAGTGATGATGTGATTTATTTTTTTTGTTTGGAGGATAATTGCTTTGCAATGTTGTATTTTGCAGTGTGATTTCTATTCTTTGCCCATTTGGTGGAAGTTTCTACCTGATAAAATCTTCATCACGCTCAGTATTCTTCTAAACTTGTTCTTATATATCATAGTGGATTTTTGAAGGAATTCTTTTGTTCATGTATGTGTTCCTTTTCTTAAAAAGCATTCCTGCTGTTACAAGTTCGGAAGGACATTGACGGTAGAGCCAAATTTATGGAATTCCTAACAAATGGTCCTCATTATGCTTTTGCTTAGTCACTACCCTGATGGGGAGCTAAGTTCCCTTTCATACCATTTCCCCTCTCCTTCCTCCTCTGTTTTCCTCTCTTTTGGAGAAGTCCAGAACCTGACACAGTAGTTTGGGGGTTGTGAAAGTGTTAGTCATTCACTTGTGTCCTACTCTTTGCAACCCCAGGGACTATAGCCTGCCAGGCTCCTCTGTCTGTAAAATCCGCCAGGCAAGAATACTGGAGTGGGTAGCCATTCCCTTCTCCAGGGGATCTTCCCCACCCAGGGCTCAAGCCTGGATCTCCTGCATTGCAGGTAGATTCTTTACCATTAGATGTGGTCTAACTGGAACAAAGTAGAGTGTGATTGTCACCTTTTTTGTACCAGAATGGTTTATGCACTTTTTTTTTTTTTTGCAACATATACTCGCCTAAGCACCAATCCAAAACCTTAACCTTATCAAAATGTGGGTGCAGGAGGAGGACATGTGATTCTTTAGACCTACCCTATACACCACTCCTCTCAATAAGAAGACCCTTTAACAAATACTAAGACCACCTTTGCTTTTTTTGGTCAGTAAAGTAATCTGTATATTTAAATTTTGATCAGCTAAAACTTCGGTGGCCATCACATGAGTTAAGACGAAACTCTATTTGTATAGTATCATTTTTTCTTTAAGATTTCTTTTTTTTAATGTGGACCATTTTTAAAGTCTTTATTAAATTTGTTACAATACTGTTTATGTTTTGGTTTTGGCCACAAAGCATTTGGGATCTTAGGTCCCCACCCACGGGTCAGACCTGTGCCCCCTACACTGGAAGGCAAAGTCTTGACCACTAGCCACCAGGGAAGCTGCTGAACTGTGTGTGTGACACTTTGGGCCCTTTGTTTTCGCTGAATTCAGATGAAAACAAGAAAAAAGTCAAGATTTTTGCTTTATTGGAAATTGTCTGTTGACTTATGCACAACTAAGACAGTGGATGGGGAAGGCGATGGCACCCCACCCCAGTACTCTTGCCTGGAAAATCCAATGGACGGGGAGCCTGGTGGGCTGCAGTCCATGGGGTCGCGAAGAGTCGGACACGACTGAGCGACTTCACTTTCACTTTTCACTTTCATGCACTGGAGAAGGCAATGGCAACCCACTCCATTGTTCTTGCCTGGAGAATCCCAGGGAGGGGGAAGCCTGGTGGGGTGCCGTCTATGGGGTCGCACAGAGTCGGACACGACTGAAGCAACTTAGCAGCAGCAATAGCAAGACAGTGGAAAGTGGGAGAAACAAACGCTGTATATAAAACTTGGTCAGATTTTTAGAGAATTAAATAGTTTCATTTATCAACTTGCTCTTTATTCAAAATAGATCTTTAACACAATAGAAATCTACAGCAACTTTAATAATATCCAAAGTTCTCCTTGGTACAAAACCATATCTAGAATCATTTGGCTGTAAACCTGAGACTAACACAGCATTGTAAATTAACTATATTCCAATAGAAAATAAAAAAATTTTGTTAACTTTTCTAGCTAAAAATCTACAAAAAGAACTAGTATGGCAATATGATGTCTTGTCCATGATTTTGTATATAATACTTAATATTTGTATGAAAACAATTTGACAAATTTATAACTACCCCCCATGTGAGTCTAAAATGTAGCTGGAAAAGGTTGACTAAAGATAGGATACATCAAATTATGGGTACCTTTGGAAATATTATCCGTAGAAGATGGTACTATCAATGGTGAAACGACTTTTCATCCTAGGCAAGCTCTTTGAGATGGCAGGAACAATGGCCCTTTGTCTTCACAAAGGTGCCACATGATAGGCTTTTTCAAACTCTAACCTGCCCTTGATTCTGATATATTCTCTCTAGGGAGACTCCCCACATCCTGAATCAGTGCTGTAGTGAGCCACAGTTACTGATGTGTGTGTCACATCCATCAGGTATGTTGAAGTGAGGGGAAAAAAGAGTCTGCAAATCACAGCTCTATAAACTTAATCCAAGAAGGGCATGAACCTCATTTGTGGACCAAGTGAGGATTTACTTTCCCGTGCAAAGTTCCTGTTAGAAGAGATTTAAATAAATATAGCTTGGAGGAAGGGCCTCTTTCAGGAGTTTCATTTGACATCAGTGAAATATTTCTTGAGGAGAGGCAATGTTTGCCTCGATTTTTACAGGTCATTTGGTTTTACTTTTGACTTTAATTACTGGTGTTCTAACATTGAATGGCAGACTACTTCATAATTATTTTCCCTATAGAGTTATGCTTCATTGTTTATTTTATATATTTCTATAAACTATAGAAAATAAATATAATTTGTAACTTACATAAATTATAAAAAGTGAGGCAGAGAGTAGCTAGAACACTGAATGTTCTAAAATGTTCTAAAAGGATATCTCTGCCTTAGAGATGGTCTGATTTACTTTTTCATGAGCTGAGATAAATAATAAACCTCTTTTTGCCACTTTGGCACCTGAAATGTTTTTTATCTAATTTAGTTAAACGTTGATTTGTGTAATATATGAGCTATCAGAAAAGCACTAGAACCCTATAATGGTAATCTCCGAGAAAGAAAAATATTTTAAAATGTGAATAACGTATACCAGGACTTGAGTCATTTATTTTGCTTACTCTGGGTTTTCAAAGTTTTAAATAGAGTATTGCATTGGTTATCAATGGGGCTAATTTTGCCCCCCCCCAGGGGACATATGGCCAAGTATGTCTGAAGGTATTCTTAGTTGGTGGGACTTTGCGGGTGGTGGGGGTACATGTAGTTGGCAGAAGCCAGGAATATTAAACATCCTACAATACACAGGCTCAGACAAAGAATTATCTAACCTAAAAAGTAAATAGTGCCCAGATTGGGGGAAAAAAAAAGCAAACTTTAGAGTATTGAGCATTTATTTTTATTAATACTCCATATGAGCAAGTGGATGAAATAAATGGAAATTGAATTATAATTTTTTTATTCTGTGTGAAAGTAGCAAGATCTATTGATCTTGGAGGTATTCAAGTAAAGTACAGTGATTAAGATGTCGTCTTTGTTATCATATTTGGATTCTAGTATTCGCTTCAGCCAGTTGCTAGCTGTCTGACATTAAATGCTGCTGCTGCTGCTAAGTCACTTCAGTCGTGTCTGACTCTGTGCGACCCCATAGATGGCAGCCCACCAGGCTCCCCTGTCCCTGGGATTCTCCATGTATAATTAAACCTAAAATGATTAATCCTTGTGAGACTGAATATATTCATTTATAAAATATGGATGATGAAATCTACCTTACAGACTTGCTCTGGTAAATTTTGTTTGTAACCTGGAAGATTTACACATCAGTGAATAGTAGCCACTGTTATGTTTAGAATGTAATTTGGGATTGGTAGGATAGTATTGGTATGGTTTTATGGGGAATAAGATAGAGAAAGTATCAATAGTGATGATTTTTTTTGGAATGAATCATAAGGATTTCCCAATAATTTAATGAAGCAGTGTATTATTTAAACATGTTAATCTCTGTCTATATATCTCTATGTGTGTCTGAAAAGCTAGGAAGGAATACTTGACCACCTGAAAGATCTATAATAGTGCAGTCTTCAAGACAGGAAATGGACATTTAAAAGTGCCAAATTCTTAACACACGTCACCAGTAGGATTTGTTGAAACGAAGAAAGGATCTTTTCTCTTTTTAAAAAATTATATTTTCTATGTTGATTAATTTTTTTCTAAAAGCATATTTTTTATAATTAAGAAAATAAGCACTGTAAACATTACAACAAAATTCTCAGACTTTCCTAATATAAATGTTGAAAAATATGATAGTTGTTAAAAAATGTTCCTCTTCTTGTATGTAGAGTTTCCCTTTCTGCTGATTTATCTCCATTAGTTGGTTTTCCTCTGTAGTCACCTTTCTAAAAGTGGTGAAGCTCTAGGACCCATTAAAATTTTACTGGCGTGATAAAGCTGGTCATATTGATGCCTTTATCTTCTGTTTTGGCATGTGGTGCTGTCCATGAAGCCAGTGAAATTTGGTCTGGGTGGTGAGTAAAAAAGAGGACAGGGGAATTTATAACTTCTATCTCCAAAGCCAGAATATTTTCCTTGCCTGGTTACTCTTTAGCAGTTTATTAAGGACTTGAGTAAAAACACAGGAAGCATATTTATTAAGTTTCCAGTTGTCTGAAACTGGAAGGTATGGATCAAAGTTTAGATGACTGGATATAAATTTCGTACTGTGCTTGATTTAGACAGTGGGCAAAAAATAAGAATATTAAATTTAACAGGAAAAGTATAAGTGCCTATAAATTTGACTTTAGAAAAAAATTTTTAAAATTTTGTAATGAGGGATTTTAGACCATTATCTAATTCCTGTTTGAAGAAAGAAGAAATACTAAGGGTTGGGTGGGTCTCAGTTCAGAGAGTTGTCTGCCTCTTTTGAGCTCTCTTTTAAGATACGGTTTTTTAAGAAAATATATTTATTTTTAATTGGAGGATAATTACAGTGTTGTGTTGGTCTCTGCTGTACATCCACATGAATCAGCCATAGGTGTACATATGTCCCCTCCCTCTTGAACCTTCCTTCTATTCTAGAATTCTACTTCTGTATTTTTAGAATTTTGACCAATTCTGCTTGCTGTAGTTTAAGAGGAATATTGACCGGCTAGAGAAGGCAGTGGCACCCTACTCCACTACTCTTGCCTGGAGAATCCCATGGCCAGAGGAGCCTGGTAGGCTGCAGTCCATGGGGTCGCTAAGAGTTGGGCACGACTGAGAGACTTCACTTTCACTTTTCACTTTCATGCATTGGAGAGGGAAATGGCAACCCACTCCAGTGTTCTTGCCTGGAGAATCCCAGGGAAGCCTAGTGGGCTACCGTCTATGGGGTTGCGCAGAGTTGGACATGACTGAAGCGACTTAGCAGCAGCAGTGTTAAAGAACACACCTGCCAATGCAGGAGACATGAAAGATGTGAGTTCGACGACCCCTGGGTCAGGAAGATCCCCTGGAGTAGGGCATGGCAACTCACCCCCATATTCTTGCCTGGGAGAACCCCATGGACAGAGGAGCCCGGCAGGCTACAGTCCATGGTGTCTCAGAGTTGGCCACTCCTGAAATGACTTAGCGTACACACACATAAAATGTTCAGGAAGCCTAGAATTAGTCAGATCCCTGCTCTGCCATATATTAACTGTCTGGCTTTGGGTAAATTATGTTTAATCTCTAAATTTTAGGTGTTGTTACATAAAAATAAAAAATAATAAAGCTACCCCTTAAAGGTATTTTAGGAATTGGCTGAGACAATAATTGCATCTTCATTATTTATTTTAAAGATGGCCTATAAGCTATATTGATTAATTCAAAAGTATTAAAATAGGCAAGTTCATCAAAAGCTCAACAGTTAATTATCTTAAATACCAAAAAACTAATTTTAACAATTGTAAAAAGATGAGATTGCAAATGAATGATAGTAAAGGAAGGTTGTTCACAAGAGTTTTGATTAAATACAGGGAGGTTTAGAACAGGTAGAGGACTTGGTGAATACTTATTAAACTTAAATCGATTCTTTAATTCATTCTATTGAAGCTTGCTAATATCCATTTGTCTGTGAGAAGGTCCATTTCTTCAAGAGTGCCAGCCATCTCTATCTAAGAACATTTTCTTTTTTTTATTAACCAGAGGAGAAACTCTGACCTTTATTTTTACACGAGTGATTACTAAGACTAACTCAACTTAGGAGGAAGTAGGAAAATACCTGTAGCCTATGGTAAAGAAAGAGGAGAGGAGGCCAGGAGGAGAAACTTAGTATTATCCTGGAGGAGATACAAAGGAGGCCCACAAGCTCCTCTGTACAGGGAACTTTCTAGGCAAGACTGCTGGAGTAGGTTGCACATTTCGATCCTCCTGACCCAGGATTGAACCACATCTCCTGCATTAGTAGACAAATTCTTTACCGCTGTGTCACCTAACCCTGCCAATGCTGTTCTGAAAATCTGTGCTGCATGTCAGAGTTCTAAGAAGCCTCATGTTTTTTGTAAAAGAGAAAGGGAGTCGTTGAAAGAACTGTATTTACTCTAGGTTTCTCTGCATTCCTTAAAATGATGTAGATTCCTAATAAAAGCCTTTTCTTTTAGTAGTCTTCATTCCAGTCTATGTGAGAACAGTGCTTCTTGAATGCATAAATTAAGGGAATGAGTATGGAAATGGGGACAAGTTGGTTCAGCATAAATGATTGGACATATTATTCTGGAGCCCAAACTTTTCCTTATTCATTCCTAGAACTCCAATATCACTAAGAAGTTCCAGTATTTAGCTGCTGCTGCTGCTAAGTCGCTTCAGTCGTGTCCGACTCTGTGCGACCCCAGAGACAGCAGCCCACCAGGCTCTCCTGTCCCTGGGATTCTCCAGGCAAGAACACTGGAGTGGGTTGCCATTTCCTTCTCCAGTGCATGAAAGTGAAAGTGAAAGTGAAATCTTCGGTCGTACTAGAGGAAGATTTAAAAAAAAATTGTAGTGGCACAGACATAACACCAATGTAACAATTCAGCATTCAGAATTGTGTAGTTCAGTGGCATTAAGTATATTCACATTGTTGAGCAAGGATCTCCAGACTTTTCCATTTTCCCAAACCAAAACTCTGTACTCATTCAATAACTCTTTCCCGTTTCTATTTCACTGTAGCCCCTGGCAACTACCATTCTTCTTTCTGTGTCTGTGAATTGTCTACTCAAGGAATGTCATATATAAGTGGAATCATAGAGCATAGATGAGGCAGGGGGTTTGGGTTGGCTTATCTCACTTATCATGTCATCCTCAGTATTCATCTAACATGGTAGCAAGTGTCAGAATTTTGTTCCTTTTTAAGGCTTAATAATATTGTATGTGTAGATCACATTTTGTTAATCCATTTCTGGATAACTAGATTACTTCCATTTTGGAGCCATTATGAATAATACTGCTATGAACATGGATGTACTAATATAAAGATTTTTATGTTACTTAAAAATGGCACTCACATAAACCTTTTATGTAAAACCATCAAGCTAACAAAGGATTCATAGCAAATGTGGGTGACTTAACTGCATTTGCTTAACTGAGACACTTTTCCTAAGCTGATCCTAACCCGTCACCTCCTCACGGAAAGGTGAAAGATTATAGGAAGAAAAAAAAATGCACACATGGGAAGTTGAGCACATTAATTAGAAACTGTAAACTTGGGGTTAAAATGGAAATTTTATTGCTTGGCTGGTTGTTACCTATAGGATTCAGACATTTTAATAATTGATTCAAAAAGCTTAAAAATACTATGATTTTAGTTGTTTTCTACTTGAGAAGCAAAGAAACTATATGTTAACTAATGAAACTATGGGCAGAAATAACACATGCTTCAAGAGCATTCAGTGCTTCTATTTTCTGGGTTGTTGTGTTTTTTTTTCCCCCAACAGGGAGGAGATAAAATTAAAACGTTTCATCTGTAAAACCAGTCTGCTAGTATTCTGAGTTCATAAGTGTTGTAAAGATGGCTTCACTATATTTGGCAGACCTTTTACAAATATTCTTTGAAGACTACTTTAAACACTCAGTGGTGTATCATCTTAATTTTCAGTTTTGTCATTCCAAATGAGGCAAATTTTTGTTTTTAAATAATTGAATTAGAGGGAATTGCGTGTTCATTTTTCTAGTTTAAAAGCTTCGTCAGAATCCTCCATTTGCATTGTCTGCACAGTTCTCCCTGAGTCCCTTCATGTTCATGGCTACTTTGAGACATCCATTAGTAGATGCTTTAAAAAAATTTTTTTTGTTTTAGGCTGTGCTGGATTGGGTCTTCACTGCTGAACACCTACTTTATCTAGTGGCAGCAAGAGGGGGTTACTGTGTAGTCATGGTGCATGGGCTTCTCACTGCAGTGATGGCTGGTCTTGTTGCAGAGCACAGGCTCTAGAATGTGTCTGCTTCAGTAGTTGCAGCACTGCTGAGCAGGCTCAGTAGTGGTGATTCAAGGGCTTAGTTGCTCCATGGCATCTGTGGCATGTGGGATCTTCCCAGACTAAGAATCGAACTGGTGCCCCCTGCATTACATGGATTCTTAACAACTGGGCCACCAGCAAAGCCCGAGGAGATACTTTGAATTCCTCTGTCCCAAACACAAATGAAATCAGGAGCAGGGCTGCAGGTATCATTTTACCTTCTGAAGGGCTGTTTCTGTGTTCTGGCATGTGTCTGCCTGAACACTGTGATTAAAATAAGAAGTTGGTACCTGGAGCCAGGGCGATACTGGAGAATGTCTCCCGCTATCTGGAAAGAGACAGCCAGATAGATAACTGATGAACATGGAGGAGGGTAGCTGAGCTCTGGTGTAAAAGTTAATTGGCTCTTTGACATTGTTAATATCTTAATCCACATGTTTGTTTCTTTTGCTGGTTTGCTCTTTTCCCTATTGTTGATTCCCTTCCCAATATGCTAAACATTTTGCAGATACCACAACTTATTCTCCTTATAGCATTAGAGATAACGTATTGTTGTTCCTGTCTTAAGCTTGTGGAGGTTAAATAAGTTACTTAAGATTTTATTGTTTATCAGATGCAGAGCCTGGTCTTGCATCCAGATCTGTCTGGCTCGGAAGGCTTCCTGTTTCCATTGCACTAGCCAGCAAAGGCATCACCGGAATTTTCAGGATATAACTTTCTTCAAAGTGATAGTCATTATGTCCAGCGCTTCCTTTCCTTTAATACTCTGGCTATCCTAGTTTATAGGCACATCATACTTGAACGGGCTATTGTGGGAGCTTCTAAACTGATCTTCCCACCCCTTGCTTTCTGAATATTAATTCACCCCTTGAACTATTGCACTGTCTTCCTGATGGTCAAGTCTAATAATGACAGTGGTTTTGTTGAATGCTACTATTAATATAAAATCATGTTAACCCTTTGATAACAAACAGTTTGTAATTCTTATTTGCCTTTCAAATAAAATGAACACCTCTTAACTTAGGTTTTATTACCTCCTCTCATCTGCCCTTCCTACTTTTCAGCCTTTTCAGACTGCTTGCTTCCTTTGTCACACCAATTTTCTAACTTAATTTGAATTGTTTATTTTATTGTTTAGTCGCTAAGTCATGTCTGACTCCTTGTGACCCCATGGAGTGCAGCATACCAGGCTTCTCTGTCTTTCACTATATCCTGGGGCGTGCAAAACCTCATGTCCATTGAGTCGGTGATGCCATCCAACCATCTCATTCTCTGTTGCCTGCTTCTTCTGCCCTCAGGCTTTCTCAACATCAGGGTCTTTTGTAGCGACTTGGCTCTTTGCATCAGATGGCCAAACTATTGGAGATTCAGCTTCAGCATCAGTCCATATCCAATGAATATTTAGGGTTGATTTCCTTTAAAATTGATTGGTTTGATTTCCTTGCCTTCCAAGGACTCTCAAGCATCTTTTCCAATACTACAAATTGCTTGTAGTGTGAACTTATGTGATCTTACACTCCCCTCCCTCTCTTTCTCTCTCTCTCTCTCTTCCTGTAGGTAGGTAGATCTCTATTTTTTCTAAGCAAGCAATGATTTCATGAATGGAGGATCTCTACATTTTTATTTCCACTCCTATTATCACAAAATGCCCATCTCTCTAACCTCATCTCCAATGAATATAAATAAGAAGTTTTCCTATCTTGTATCTGCTTCAGTGATATATTTTCTCATCATCCTGGTTGGAAGTATTTTTCTCCTTGAATCTCCATAGCACCGTACCCATTCCTTTCTAATAGCACTCATATTTTCCACCTTGGATTGTAAATATTTTTATAAGTGAGATTGGGGTCCGTGGCATGGGGGAGGGTCTGGGTATAATTGAGTCCACTTGTCCTGTGTGTCACATTGCTTATTGTAGATACATGGAGATGGCCAACAAATGAATCAGTATCATAACTTATGTGTATATAGTGCTTGGAAATTTATAGAAGTGTACATTTTTCTTATTTGACAAAAATAGGGTAGAATTTGGTGGTTATCTGCATATTATGGATAAAATTTGGAAGTTTATAGATAGACTCAGGAAATATCTATGGCATTTTTTGCCATTTCTAGTCTTGGGAGTGGGGCAAGATGGGACCCCAAGCTAAGCAGGTTGGAGCTAACATGACCTCCAGGGCAACTGAATTCAGGGATTCTGGACACTGTTTCTGCCTTGGACTCACCTTCCAGAAATTTAAGATAAGAAGCTCCACCCCCAAAGATTCTCATCTGATCATCTGAGATGGTACCTAGACATTGGTATTTTTATTTTTTAGTGTGGTGATTTTGAAAAAATTTATCATTCCAAATTTATGGAAGAAGTTGATAACAGAGATTTATAAGTTCTATTATAAACACATTAAAATCTTTGGAGCCAGTCATTCCAAATTAGGCTTTTTTATTTTTTAACTGTAATGAGCATTCCATTTTTTCTTTATTTCTGCAGTTTTATAAAAATTAAGTAGTTTCTTTTTCATTGAAATATAGTTGATTGACAATATTGTTTCAGATGTACAGCAAAAAGTGATTCAGTTACATACATATACGTATTTAAGATTATATTCCATTATCAGTTATTATAAGATGTTGAATGCAATTCCTTGTGCTATTCAATAAATCCTTGTTGCTTATCTATTTTATGTACAGTGTGTGTGTAGAGTAGTTTGTATCTATTAATCCCATACTTCTAATCTGTTCCACCTTTATCTCCCCTTGATAACCATAAACTTATTTTCTATATCTGCATGACTGTTTCTGTTTTGTGTGTAGGCTCATTTGTACTACTTTGAGATTTCACCTATTAGTGATGTAGCATTTGCCTATCTCTGAGTTCACTTCATGGGAAATAGATGGGAAAACAGTGGAAACAGTGTCAGACTTTATTTTTGGGGCTCCAAAATCACTGCAGATGGTGACTGCAGCCATGAAATTAAAAGACACTTACTCCTTGGAAGAAAAGTTATGACCAACTTAGACAGTATATTCAAAAACAGAGACATTACTTTGCCGACTAACGTCCGTCTAGTCAAGGCTATGGTTTTTCCTGTGGTCATGTATGGATGTGAGAGATTGGACTGTGAAGAAGGCTGAGCGCTGAAGAATTGATGCTTTTGAACTGTGGTGTTGGAGAGACTCTTGAGAGTCCCTTGGACTGCAAGGAGATCCAGCCAGTCCATTCTGAAGGAGATCCGCCCTGGGATTTCTTTGGAAGGAATGATGCTGAAGCTGAAGCTCCAGTACTTTAGCTACCTCATGCGAAGAGTTGACTCACTGGAAAAGACTCTGATGCTGGGAGGGATTGGGAGCAGGAGGAGAAGGGGACGACTGAGGATGAGATGGCTGGATGGCATCACTGACTCGATGGACGTGAGTCTGAGTGAACTCCGGGAGATGGTGATGAACAGAGAGGCCTGGCGTGCTGCGATTCATGGGGTCGCAAAGAGTTGGAAACGACTGAGCGACTGAACTGAACTGGAGTTTACTAAGTACAATATTCTTTAGGTCCAACCATGTTGCTGCAAATGGCAATTCATTCTTTTTCATGACTGAGTAGTAGTCCTATGTGTATATATTTGTATATACCACACATTCTTAAATCAGTGGTCTGTGATGGACTTTCGGGTTGTTTCCATGTCTTGTCTGTCATAAACAGTGCTGATATGAACATTGAGGTGTATGAATCCTTTTGAACTAGAGATTTTGCTTTTTTATTTTTATTTTTTAGAAATAAAAGTTAGGTGTTTTCAGATGCTACTTTGAAAAAAATAGATCTATATCCCAGTCTTAAGAGTATAACTCAGAGGCATGGATTTATGTTGATATAATTCTAATTCTGAGCTACAAGAGTTAAATACCTGTGATACTCTGGGTTAGCACACATTTTAGAGAAATGCAAGCTTCGGTGCCCATATATATTATATTTAAAACTCCAAAAACAAACAAAAAATGTTTTATAAGTGAGCATTATGTATTGGCAGAAGGTTATATAGAAATTATTATTAAATATAACTCCTACTCATTGTACGGTAATGTCTTATTTTTCTCTCTTTTTAAAGAATGCCGTCTCATAGATTTTTATTGTTGCTGTAAATTGGGAGCCAAATTTATTTATTTCATCTTCATAGTGTGTGGGTGTATACCTAGCACACACTGACTTTAATTAAAATTTTTCTTGCAAGCTCAAGGTCTTCATTATCCACTTGAATTATTTTAGAATGCAGCAGTACAATAACATCCTCAGAGACCATTAAAATGGTTATAAAGATATTTTCTCAATACTGAATGGCTTAAACTTCCATGCTTCCATATTGTTATATGTGTGCCTCTTTAAACTTTTATTCCCTCCCTCTGAGGTATTTCTCCTAAGTGCTTAGCAGATATCTGATTCTGCTGCAAGGAAGATTGTAAGTTTGCAGAGAGAGCACTTAACCATTCTTGTTAACTTGATGGCCTTGTTTATCCACTATTCCATTCAGTGAGCTCTAGATGGTGGCCTGAGGGTGACCATATATTTTCCCTTGTAGAACAGAGTTTAGTGTTTGTGCCCACAGTTGTATTTACCATTCAGGAGCCTTGTCTCCATTATAGCTGGATTTACAACTGTGTTTTGAGTGAAAGAGTTTGTTGCTGTTGCTTCCTGAAGGAAATGAAGACACTTAACATCAGAATGCTCAAAATGATAAAGAAGGAAATTAGAAGTATGACAACCTAAATTTTGTCTGTTTTTAAAATAACATCAAAAATAATATCGCTTGTTTTTATCTGAAGGCTATTTCAAATCTGAGTTTTACATAACAAAAAAGGTAAGGATGATAAACTCTAATAAATTTTTATTTACATTTTTTGTAGAATCAGGAATATAATTTCAATTATCTATACCTGTACATGAGGGCTGGTGTCTCAGATAGTAAAGAATCTGCCTGAAATGCAGGAGACCTGGGTTCAATCCCTAGGTTGGGAAGATGCCCTAGAGGAGGCATGGCAATCCACTCCAGTATTCTTGCATGGAGAATTCCATGGACAACAGAGCCTGGTGGGCTATAGTTAATGGGGTCACAAAGAGTCACACGTGACTGAGCAACTAACATATAATTATATGTAACTATTTACGGGTCTCTATTAATATTTTAAGAGAGACACTGTATATGTGGTTCAGTTCAGTTCAGTCTCTCAGTCGTGTACGACTCTTTGCAACCCCATGAATCGTAGCATACCAGGCCTCCCTGTCAATCACCAATTCCCAGAGATCTCTCAGACTCACGTCCATCGGGTCAGTGATGCCATCCAGCCATCTCATCCTCTGTCATCCCCTTCTCCTCCTGCCCTCAATACCTCCCAGCATCAGAGTCTTTTCCAATGGGTCAACTCTTTGCATGAGGAGGCCAAAGTACTGGAGTTTCAGCTTTAGCATCATTCCCTCCAAAGAAATCCCAGGGCTGATCTCCTTCAGATTGGACTGGTTGGATCTCCTTGCAGTCCAAGGGACTCTCAAGAGTCTTCTCAAACACCACAGTTCAAAAGCATCAATTCTTTGGTTCTTAGCTTTCTTCACAGTCCAACTCTCACATCCATACATGACCACAGGAAAAACCATAGCCTTGACTAGAGGGACCTTAGTCGGCAAAGTAATATCTCTGCTTTTGAATATGCTAATTAGGTTGGTCATAACTTTTCTTCCAAGGACTAAGCGTCTTTTAATTTCATGGCTGCCGTCACCATCTGCAGTGATTTTGGAGCACCCTGAAATTAAGTCTGACACTGTTTCCACTGTTTCTCCATCTATTTCCCATGAAGTGATGGGACCAGATCCCATGATCTTTATTTTCTGAATGTTGAGCTTTAAGCCAACTTTTTCCGCTCCGCTTTCACTTTCATCAAGACGCTTTTTAGTTCCTCTTCACTTTCTGTCATAAGGGTGGTGTCATGTGCATATTTGAGGTTATTGATACTTCTCCTGGAAATCTTGATTTCAGCTTGTGCTTCTTCCAGCCCAGCCTTTCTCATGATGTACTCTGCATATAAGTTAAATAAGCAGGGTGACAATATATAGCCTTGACGTACTCCTTTTCCTATTTGGAACAAGTCTGTTGTTCCATGTCCAGTTCTGACTCTTGCTTCCTGATCTGCATATAGATTTCTCAAAAGGAAGGTCAGGTGGTCTGGTATTCCCATCTCTTTCAGAATTTCCACAGTTTATTGCGATTCATACAGTCAAAGGCTTTAGCATAGTCAATAAAGCAGAAGTAGATGTTTTTCTGGAACTCTCTTGCTTTTTTGATGATCCAGTGGATGTTGGAAATTTGATATCTGGTTCCTCTGCCTTTTCTAATACCATCTTGAAGTTCACAGATCACATATTGTTGAAGCCTGGCTTGGAGAATTTTGAGCATTACTTTGCTAGCATGTGAGATAGGTGCAATTGTGCAGTAGTTTCAGCATTCTTTGGCATTGCCTTTCTTTGGGATTGGAATGAAAACTGACTTTTTCCAGTCCTGTGGCCACTGCTGAGTTTTTTCCAAATTTGCTGGCATATTGAATGCAGCACTTTCACAGCATCATCTTTCAGGATCTGAAACAGCTCAACTGGAATTCCATCACCTCCACTAGCTTTGTTCGTAGTGGTGCTTTCTAAGGCCCACTTGAGTTCACATTCCAGGATGTCTGGCTCTAGGTGAGTGATCACACCATTGTGATTATCTGGGTCATGAAGGTCTTTTGTACAGCTCTTCTATGTATTCTTGCCACCTCTTCTTAATATCTTCTGCTTCTCTTAGGTCCAGACCATTTCTGTCCTTTATCGAGCCCATCTTTGCATGGAATGTTCCCTTGGTATCTCTAATTTTCTTGAAGAGAACTCTAGTCTTTCTCATTCTGTTGTTTTCCTCTATTTCTTTGCATTGATAACTGAGGAAGGCTTTCTTCTTGCTATTCTTTGGAACTCTACATTCAGATGCTTATATCTTTACTTTTCTCCTTTGCCTTTCACTTCTATTGTTTTCACAACTATTTGTAAGGCCTCCCCAGACAGCCATTTTGCTTTTTTGCACTCCTTTTCCATGCGGATGGTCTTGATCCCTGTCTCCTGTACAATGTCATGAACCTCCATCCACAGTTCATCAGGCACTCTATCAATCAGATCTAGGCCCTTAAATCTATTTCTCACTTCCACTATATAATCATAAGGGATTTGATTTAGGTCATACCTGAATGGTCTAATGGTTTTCTCTACTTTCTTCAATTTAAGTCTGAATTTGGCAATAAGGACTTCATGATCTGAGCCACAGTCAGCTCCTGGTCTTGTTTTTGTTGACTGTATAGAGCTTCTCCATCTTTGGCTGCAAAGAATATAATCAATCTGATTTCGATGTTGACCATCTGGTGATGTCCATGTGTAGAGTCTTCTCTCGTGTTTTGGAAGAGGGTGTTTGCTATAACCAGTGCATTATCTTGGCAAAACTCTATTAGTCTTTGCCCTGCTTCATTCTGTATTTCAAGGCCAAATTTGCCTGTTACTCCAGGTGTTTCTTGACTTCCTACTTTTGCATTCCAGTCCCCTATAATGAAAAGGACATCTTTTTTGGTGTTAGTTCTAAAAAAAAAAAAAAAAGGTCTTGTAGGTTTTCATAGAGTGGCTTCACTTTCACTTTTCACTTTCATGCATTGGAGAAGGAAATGGCAACCCACTCTAGTGTTCTTGCTTGGAGAATCCCAGGGATGGGGGAGCCTGGTGGGCTGCCATCTATGGGGTCGCACAGAGTCGGACACGACTGAAGCGATGCAGCAGCAGCAGCAGGTCTTATAAAGCCTTTCAACTTTATGTATATTGTGGTAGGCACTCTAATTTCTTAATTTTCTAACTCTGAAACTTAATAATTTAGTCAGTGTTCAATATTTAGCTTTCTCCTTGAACTCCCTAATGAATCATTTCCTTTGAAAGACTTTTCCTGGAATTCCTCTTTTTGGCAGGTAGGTTTGCATACCTAACATGACATCATTTGACTGGATTCTTGAAAAAAATATAATTTAAGAGACAAAGAAATGTAGGGTAGCTTTTGAGCATTCTAGTGATAGAATCTGGGGAGAAAGTAAAATAGAGAAATCATTCCTAGTAGGAATATGTGTTATTTTCTTAAATACTATTGATAATTGAGTAATATTTTTTGTTTCTTTAATACGTTCATTTGGATTATTACTTTGTTTCAGAAGGGAAATATTTTCCTCTGTCTTTTGCTGCTGCTGCTAAGTTGTTTCAGTTATGTCCAACTCTCTGCAACCCCATAGATGGCAGCCCACCAGGCTCTGACGTCCCTGGGGTTCTCCAGGCAAGAGCACTGGAGTGGGGTGCCATCGCCTTCTCCGCCCACTCTCTTTTACTGAGTTACATTTCAGCAGAAGTGACTTAATTATAATTCTGGAGCTTCATCCTGCTTAAAACTCATTGAATTCTGGACTTAATAAAAATCACACTTATGTAGGAAGCCATATAATTGTAGGTATAGAAAAGGAAGGAAACAACTTGTGTAACTTCCAAGTTAAAAATGCAATACTGTAGGTTCCTCGAGGTCCATCTTTGTTACAGTGTTATGGATGATTCCATTACATGAGGGCCTACTTCTGGGGACTATTTGTGTGTACTGTTATCAATGTCCACCTCATTTCCTGGGAGCCCACCGACTTCCTTCCCACTTTTATCCTCTGCCAGTCCTCTAGATGACCTAATTTCTCACCTGCACTTACTGAAAGCCCATTCATCCTTCATGCCCTATTTCCAGACCCTCCTCTTTCACAAAACCTTCTGAACTTATGCAACTCCTTCTCATTGACTTAAACTCCTCTTCCTAATCCCTCACAGTCAAACATTTCCTGACTGTGCTGTGTGGTCTTATTTCTCTGTCCTCGTCATAGACATCCTATCTTAAGCATCTTCTCTGCCTTATGGGGCTTGGAGTCAATCATCAGGTTTAATTCTGAGCCCTAGATTTTCAGAGCTAGTCTTAAAATGCGCTATTATGTTCTACTTTTTAACATTTTTCTATCTCTGAATTAGGATGGTCTTCCATCCTCTGGAAGCCATGCTTGTTTGGCATGACCCTGTTATCTTGACTGTACTGATTGGGCTCAAGCCAGACAATGAACCTCTGATTCAATAATTTGGTTTTGGGGCCAAATGTGAGTTAAGTCAGACTTTTTCCAAATGAAAAAAAAACTCCTTTCCAAAACCCATAAGGACTAGGGATCTCAGAAGAGTCCATTTCCAGAAAGTATGAGACAGATACAGAGAGGGGGCGGGTTGGGGGACATAAAGAGAGGAATCTGAAGCTCCTTGGGGCTTCCCTGACTCTAGTTCTCCTTCTTCCCTGAGGCTGCATTGTGTTTTTACCCCACCCTAGTCTATGAATATCCCTGCCCTAAGCTATATTGAGTTCATTTCTGTTATTGCAACTACTTTTTTCATCAAAAGACAATGTTCATTGTAAGATCATCCTAATTTTAAGGGATCTCTTCTGAGATCCCTAGTCCTATGGGTTTTGGAAAGGAGTTTTTTTTGTTTTTTTTTGTTTTTCATTTGGAAAAAGACTGACTTAACTCACATTTGGCCCCAAAACCAAATTATTGAATCAGAGGTTCATTGTCTGGCTTGAGCCCATTCAGTACAGTCAAGATAACAGGGTCATGCCAAACAAGCATGGCTTCCAGAGGATGGAAGACCACCCTAATTCAGAGATAGAAAAATGTTGAAAAGTAAAACATAATAGCTCATTTTAAGACTAGCTCTGAAAATCTAGGGCTCAGAATTAAACCTGATGATTGACTCCAAGCCCTCCCCCCATCCCTGGGCAACATGGTGACAGTAAAACCCAGCATATTTCCTGTTCTCTCCACAGAGGCTTATCTGCTGTCTCCAGCTGCCTGTGAAGCATTTTTATTTAGATGTTCCTATCAAACATGTTTGACAGTTGATTCCCTTTCCTTCTGTCAGGATAGATCCCCTTATTTTATTTCAGTTTTTCTCCCTCTTCTAAGTTAGTGATCTAAGAGTCATTCAGAATTACCTCCCTTCCCCTTAATCTGACCCCAAATTTTGGAATTTCCTTTTCTTTTAAATATTTCTTTAAATTGTATAAAACACAAAATATAAAAATTTTACTACCTTGACCATTTTTAAATGTATGGCTTAATGATATTAAATGTCTTCACATTGTTAGGCAACCACCACCAGTCCAATCTGCAGAACTTTTTTCTTTTATTTGAAAAACTGAAACTGTACCCATTAAGCAATAAACCCTTGCCTTCTCCTCCCCTAGTCCCTGTAACCATGATCTGTAATACTTGCTGGGTCTATGAATTTGACTACCCTAGCTATCTCATATAAGTGGAATCATACAGTATTTGTATTTGTCTTGTTACTGGCTTATTTCATTTAGCATGATGTCCTCATAGTTCATCCATGTTGCAGCATGTGTCAGAAATTTGGCGTTTCTTTTGCTGACATTATATTTTGATTTAATCTTTTTCTTTCTTCTTTCCTCTTTGACAGTCTTTGAAGACAAAGATAAAAAGCCCTTATCACTTTGCAGTTGAGTTCCTGACATGATGCCTTAACAAATCTCTGGTGATCCTCTGCTTGCTTACAGCCATCATCTGTGATATTGGAATCATCTTTACTAACATGGCTTTCATCCTGTTTTGACCCCAGGATTACCATGAATGGAGTCACATGGATGGTTGCTACAACCCAGAGGTCCTAAATAGCCCCTTCTTGCTAAAAGCCTTACACTTTTCCCCCTGATACTCCTCATCCAGTCTAGCCCCTTCGCCTTAATTTTTGAGTCCTTCCTGATCTGGTCAGCTTCTGTGCTTTTAATGATCTCATTACCCCATGCTTTAACTTATGTACCACCATTATTTGCCAAGGACCTTCATTTCCATCAGAGAGTCATTTAACTTTCTCTGCAGAATTCAGTGTTTATATTTGTCTCTTCTTTTTGCCTTTAATTCCTGTCAGATGGAAATTTCAGTTTACTTTTATGACCTGTCCAAATATCATATATTCTGTTACAGCTCTCCCTTCTTCATGAAAACTTCACAACTGCTCTAGCCCCTGCTTATAATTCACTTAGTTATAGGCTTATGCTTACACACATTTACTGTAGATTATGTTGTACCAGTTAGTAGTTTGCTAACTAGATTTCAGTTTTTGAAGCCTGATGATTGTTTTTCCTAGCTTCACATTAGCAACCAGAGTGCAAACATGCATTAAGTGGGCAATAAATATTTGTTGTGTTAGTGGCATTTTCATGTTAATAGTGCAGTAACAGAATACATTATAGGCACTCTATAAAAGCTTTCATTTTCTATTTAACTGTTGTTTCTAAACCACCCACACTTAATTTACTTGCAAGTACTTTTAAGTGTGGAAACATCTAAGACAATAATTAGTGTTCTTTTTTTCTCCCCTGAGAAGCCCACAAGGGAATCATTTGATTTAATCTATGTTTAGCCCACATTGTTTCAAAATGAGAAGCGTTTGATATAACTGCAGGTGATTTATCATTAGGTATATATCCAAGAAAGGGAAAAGCAAACAAAACCCCACCTGAACTCTGATGTTGGCACTAGGATATTGACTGTAAATGCTATTAGAGCTTAGACTTTCTTTGTAGATAAATGGGGTGTTGTGTAAATAATCTTGTTTAGTTCTGGTTTGTTTGTTTATTTTGGACTGCTCTGTCTTCCTGAACTCTTCTAGTCCTTTTCTGAAGCTTAAACTTAAGGGCATTGTTCAGTACGGAGGAGTGTTACCCATCTTTTCCTCCAAAGAGTGAGATTTATCACTTTGGCCTTCATTTCCCTTCTTTTGTTAATATTAAACAACATTATACTAGCTGTAAAGATCAAATACTGTCATAGAGTTAGGGAGTACATTTTAAAATCTGTAGGCATATAGCTGTTTCTGTGTATGTGGCATCAAGCAGATATGGCACAATTCAGTTCAGTAATAATGCATTGACTCACAGGTTACATCTTGTGCTAGGAATAAAGATGATCAAGTAACACCACGTTGCCCTTATGGAATTTATAGTCTGAAGTGAAGTGAAAGTTGCTCAGTTGTGTCTGACTCCTTGAGACGTCATGGTCTGTAGTCCACTTCTCTGTCCATGAGATTCTCCAGACAAGAATACTGTAATGGGTCACCATTACCTTTTCCAGGGACCTTCCCAACCCAGGGATCAAACATAGGTCTCCAGGCTTGCAGGAGGATTCTCTACCGTCTGCGCCACCAGAAAGTAATTACAAGTATGTGAATGTGATTAATGGAATGCAAAAGTAGGAAGTCAAGAAACACCTGGAGTAACAGGCAAATTTGGCCTTGAAATACAGAATGAAGCAGGGCAAAGACTAATAGAGTTTTACCAAGAAAATGCACTGGTCATAGCAAACACTTTCTTTCAACAACACAAGTGAAGACTACACATGGACATCACCAGATGGTCAACACCAAAATCAGATTGATTATATTCTTTGCAGCCAAAGATGGAGAAGCTCTATACAGTCAACAAAAACAAGACCAGGAGCTGACTGTGGCTCAGATCATGAAGTCCTTATTACCAAATTCAGACTTAAATTGAAGAAAGTAGAGAAAACCATTAGACCATTCAGATATGACCTAAATCAAATCCCTTATGATTATACAGTGGAAGTGAGAAATAGATTTAAGGACATAGATCTGATAGATAGAGTGCCTGATGAACTGTGGATGGAGGTTCATGACATTGTACAGGAGACAGGGATCAAGACCATCCGCATGGAAAAGAAGTGCAAAAAAGCAAAATGGCTGTCTGGGGAGGCCTTACAAATAGCTGTGAAAAGAAGAGAGGCTAAAAGCAAAGGAGAAAAGGAAAGATATAAGCATCTGAATGCAGAGTTCCAAAGAATAGCAAGAAGAGATAAGAGAGCCTTCTTCAGTTATCAGTGCAAAGAAATAGAGGAAAAAGAACATAATGGGAAAGAGATCTCTTCAAGAAAATTAGAGATACCAAGGGAACATTTCATTCAAAGATGGGCTCGATAAAGGACAGAAATGGTCTGGACCTAAGAGAAGCAGAAGATATTAAGAAGAGGTGGCAAGAATACACAGAAGAATTATACAAAAAAAAATCTTCCACGACCCAGATAATCATGATGATGTGATCACTCACCTAGAGCCAGACATCTTGGAATGTGAAGTCAAGTGGGCCTTACAAAGCATCACTACAAACAAAGCAAGTAGAGATGATGGAATTCCAGTTGAGCTGTTTCAGATCCTGAAAGATGATGCTGTGAAAGTGCTTCACTCAATATGCCAGCAAATTTGGAAAACTCAGCAGTGGCCACAGGACTGGAGAAGGTCAGTTTTCATTCCAATCCCAAAGGAAGGCAATGCCAAAGAATGCCCAAACGACTGCACAGTTGCACTCATCTCACATGCTAGTAAAGTAATGCTCAAAATTCTCCAAGCCAGGCTTCAGCAATATGTGAACCATGAACTTCCAGATGTTCAAGCTGGTTTTAGAAAAGATAGAGGAACCAGAGATCAAATTGCTAACATACTCTAGATCATGGAAAAAGCAAGAGAGTTCTAAGAAAACATCTATTTCTACTTTATTGACTATGCTAAAGCCTTTGACTGTGTGGATCAAAGTAAACTGTGGGAAATTCTGCAAGAGATGGGAATACCAGACCACCTGACCTGCCTCTTGAGAAATCTGAATGCAGGTCAGGAAGCAAGAATGAGAACTGGACATGGAACAACAGACCAGTTCCAAATAGGAAAAGGAGTACGTCAAGGCTGTATATTGTCACCCTGCTTATTTAACTTATATGCAGAGTACATTATGAGAAAGGCTGGGCTGGAAGAAGCACAAGCTGGAATCAAGATTGCCAGGAGAAATATCAATAACCTCAGATATGCAGATGACACCACCTTTATGGCAGAAAGTGAAGAGGAACTAAAAGCCTCTTGATGAAAGTGAAAGAGGAGAATGAAAAAGTTGGCTTAAAGCTCAATATTCAGAAAATGAAGATCATGGGATCTGGTTCCATCACTTAACGGGAAATAGATGGGGAAACAGTGGAAACAGTGTCAGACTTTATTTGTTTGGGCTCCAAAATCACTGCACATGGTGACTGCGGCCATGAAATTAAAAGACGCTTACTCCTTGGAAGAAAAGTTATGACCAACCTATATAGTATATTCAAAAGCAGAGATATTACTTTGCCGACTAAGGTCTGTCTAGTCAAGGCTATGGTTTTTCCTGTGGTCATGTATGGATGTGAGAGTTGGACTGTGAAGAAAGCTGAGCGCTGAAGAATTGATGCTTTTGAACTGTCGTGTTGGAAAAAACTCTTGAGAGTCCCTGGTTGCAAGGAGATCCAACCAGTCCATTCTGAAGGAGATCAGCCCTGGGATTTCTTTGGAAGGAATGATGCTGAAGCTGAAACTCCAGTACTTTAGCCACCTGATGCGAAGAGTTGACTCATTGGCAAAGACTCTGATGCTGGGATGGATTGGGGGCAAGAGGAGAAAGGGACAACAGAGGATGAGATGGCTGGATGGCATCACTGACTCGATGGACGTGAGTCTGAGTGAACTCCGGGAGATGGTGATGGACAGGGAGGCCTAGCGTGCTGCGATTCATGGGGTTGCAAAGAGTCAGACATGACTGAGCGACTGAACTGAACTGAACTGAATGTGATTGAAGGTGTATAGAATTCTGATCGCTGTGGGAGAGAACAGCAAGGGAGTCACATCTTGTGTATGGGGTTGGTGGAATCTTTAAGAAAGTGTCCTTTAGTATGTATACAGTAAGTTCCCTACATAGGAATCTTCAAGTTCAGACATGCCCAGCTAGTGTACTCTACTACTGTACTTTTCAAGGTACTGTACTGTGAGATTAAAAATGTTTTCTTTATTTTTTGTGTTTGTTTTTATGTATTATTGGTATGAAAAGCACTATAAACCTATTACAGAACATTACTATATAGCTGTGTTAGTTGGGTACCTTAGCTAACTTTGTTGGACACACAAATTGCACTTAGCAATGTACTCTTGGAATGGAGCTCATTCCAAGAATTTCATTGGGGATCATTTTATGTAGGGTATTCAGTTCAGTCGCTCAGTCATATCCGACTCTTTGCAACCCCATGAACCACAGCATGCTAGGCCTCCCTGTCCATCACCAGCTCCTGGAGTCCACCCAAAACCATGTCCATTGAGTCAGTGATGCCATTCAACCATCTTATCCTCTGTCATCCCCTTCTCCTCCTGCTCTTAATCTTTCCCAGCATCAGGGTCTTTTCCCGTGAGTCAGCTCTTCCTGCCTTTGATTCATTTATCAATTTCTTTGTTTTTTGAAGTTGGGATCACTGATATTTGACTGCATAGAGACAATACCCCAAGCCCCCTATGTTGAATGGTCAACTATATGCACATAAAACTACATTTCTATGATACTGAGTAAGGGCTCAGAAAATAACTGGGATGGGTGCTATAGATGAAACACTAAAGTTGGACTAGGGAACAGATTTTGGAATCGTCTTTCTAAAGATGGCCAGTAAGGCCATGAAAGTGGACACCGTTTCTTGGAAGTCTGTAGAAAAGAAGTACTCTGGAAAATACTGATATCTAGAAAGAGAGTAGAGATGCATTTAGGATAGGTACATATAGATTTAAAACCACATAACTGGAAATGACTTGGACATCTTCCGATACAGTCAAAATAAAGGTGAGTCAAGAGATCCTATTAACCTTAGTGATATAGTTTCTGTAAGTCGTGGCCTAAAGTCTCAAGTTTGCCTTTTAGTGTAGGCTTTTATAATCCAATTCAGCCTCGTGTTGGTGTTTTATCTGCACTGAATTATACATTGTAAGATTATAACAATTTCTTCCATATGTTTATACTTAATACACTTTGTGGCAGAAAAATTTAAGATCTTTCTCAAGTAATCAAATTTGTTTAAGTATATACAATGTCCCTGCTTACAATAATAATAATAATCGAATAATCCCCTGGATTTTGCTTCTAGATTATTCTTCCTGATTGCTCAGCTTGATTCTTCCATGAGTTTAGAAGTATATCAGGCACTTGCTCCCATAAGCCTTATTGGTTTGGACTGTAGGTGGATCTTTTATTCACTGAATCCAGAGAAATACAGTGCCTGGCAAGAAAATAGGTAATATTTGCTGACTGAATAAACCATGCAGATTTCAGACACTGTATGTTTTTAAAGGATAGTGATTCACTTACTAATCTTTTTTCTTTAGGATGAGTTCAGTTCAGTGGCTCAGTCCTGTCTGATTCTTTACGACCCCATGGATGGCAGCACACCAGGCCTCCCTGTCCATCACCAACTCGCGGACTTTACTCAAGCTCATGTCCATTGAGTTGGTGTCATCTAACCATCTCATCCTCTGTCATCCCCTTCTCCTCCCACCTTCAATCTTTCCCAGCATCAGAGTCTTTTCAAGTGAGTCAGTTCTTCACATTCGGTGGCCAAAGTATTGGAGTTTCAACTTCAGAATCAGTCCTTCCAATGAATATTCAGGACTGATCTCCTTTATGATGGACTGGTTGGATCTCCTTGCAGTCCAAGGGACTCTCAAGAGTCTTATCCAACACCATAGTCCAAAAACATCAATTCTTTGGTGCTTGGCTTTCTTTATAGTCCAACTCTTATATCCATACATGGCTACTGTAAAAACCATAGCTTTGACTAGACGGACCTTTGTTGGCAAAGTAATGTCTTGGCTTTTAATGTGCTGTCTAGGTTGTTCATAACTTTTCTTCCAAAGAGCAAGCATCTTTTAATTTCATGGCTGCAATCACCATATGGAGTGATTTTGGAGCCCCCAAAAATAAAGCCTGCCACTGTTTCCACCTATTTGCCATGATGTAATGAAACTAGATGTCATGATCTTAGTTTTTGAATACTGAGTTTAAGCCAACTTTTTCACTCTCCTATTTCACTTTCATCAAGAGATTCTTTAGTTCTTTGCTTTCTGCCATAAAGGTGGTGTCATCTGCATATCTGAGGTTGCTGGTATTTCTCCCAGTAATCTTGATTCCAGCTTGTGCTTCTTCCAGCCCAGGATTTCTCATGATGTACTCTGCATATAAGTTAAATAAGCAGGGTGACAGTATACAGCCTTGACGTACTCCTTTTCCTATTTGGAACCAGTCTGTTGTTCCATGTCCAGTTCTAACTGTTGCATCCTGACCTGCATACAGATTTCTCAAGAGGCAGGTCAAGTGTTCTGGTATTCCCATCTCTTTCAGAATTTTCTACAGTTTGCTGTGATCCACACAGTCAAAGGCTTTGGCATAGTCAATAAAACAGAAGTAAATATTTTTCTAGAACTCTCTTGCTTTTTCAATGATCCAACAGATGTTGGCCATTTGAGCTCTCTTCCCTATGCCTTTTCTAAATCCAGCTTGAACATATGGAAGTTTATGGTTCATGTACTGTTGAAGTTCAGCTTGGAGAATTTTGAGCACTAGTTTACTAGCATGTGAGATGAGTGCAATTGTGCAGTAGTTTGAGCATTCTTTGCAATTGCCTTTCTTTGGGATTGGAATGAAAACTGACCTTTTCCAGTCCTGTGGCCACTGCTCAGTTTTCCAAATTTGCTGGCATATTGAGTGAAGCACTTTCACAGCATCATCTTTTAGGATTTGAAACACCTCAACTGGAATTCCATCACCTCCACTAGCTTTGCTCATAGTGATGCTTTTTAAGGCCCACTTGACTTCACATTCCAGGATGTCAGGCTCTAGGTGACTGATCACAGCATTGTGATTTTCTGGGTCATGAAGATCTTTTTTTGTATAATTCTTCTGTGTATTCTTGCTATCTCTTCTTAATATCTTCTGCTTCTGTTAGGTTCATACCATTTCTGTCCTTTATTCTGCCCATTTTTGCATGAAATGTTCCCTTTGTATCTCTAATTTTCTTGAAGAGATCTCTAGTTTTTCCCATTCTATTATTTTCCTCTATTTTCTTTGCATTAATCACTGAGAAAGGCTCTCTTATCTCTTCTTGCTCTTCTTTGAAACTCTGCAATAACATGGGTATATCTTTCCTTTTCTCCTTTGTCTTCTCTTTTGCTTCTCTTCTTTTTACAGCTGTTTTAAGGCCTCCTCAGACAACCATTTGGCCTTTTGCATTTCTTTTTCTTGGGGATGGTCTTGATCCCAAGTATAGAGAATTATAGATTGTAGAAACACGATTAAGCTACTATTCTTTGTTTCCAGTAGGTATCTTTTCTCATGGTTTGAACTCAGGGCAGCAATTGTTCTTTTTAAGAGCAAAAGGCTGATTTAAAAAAAAAAAAAAAGCATGTCTCATTAGCAAATATAAACCTTATATAAAAGTATGTCAAACATAATGAAATTCTGACTATTAAAAATCCATTACTTTTGAATCCTGAACATCAAACCTTACAGGATTACTGATAAGGATAATACCATATTTTTTAACTCTCCAAAATATCTTTTTTTTAAAGGAGTTCTTTTTAAACCACAGAATGTAAAGATAGTCATGTTCTATTTATTTCTAATTTCTCTCCTGCTATTTTCCCCTTTTTTTGTATCATGCCCCCAGCAGTTGTTTCCCTAACCCTTACCCCAACCCACAGACTTTTTCATGCTCCTTTTTTGGCTCTTGTTTGGCTTTGATCCTTATTTTGACATTTGAAACATGTGTTTGAATTGTAGTTATGGCCAAGTTACACTCCATCAGGTTTCCCATAGGAGTGATTATGCTTATTTTACCCCCAAACAGGGTGATCTTTTTATGATGAAGTATTGAATTCACTCTAAATAAGCCTTCATCCTCCCCTTGGAAACATGTTGACAAATGGATGGCTCCGAGGTTCTGTAAAATGATTGTGAGTCAAGCTCATGAGATGAGAAGATAGGTGGGGACACAAAGAGGTAGCAAGTGTTTCAGTGTTAGACAGAGTAGGGTTTAGTCCAGACCCAGATACATACTAGCTGTGGATGTAATATTTACTATCTGTAAATATCTGGGTTTTAACATCCTCTTATATAAACAGAAGCAGTAATTACCTGCCTTGGAAACGCTGATCCAAAGGTAGATTTGGAAGCAGTACACAATGGGCCCCATCACTATTTCATTTAGAATATAGATGAATTCATTTGCATCCTTTCTTAGGATTCTGCGTATAAATAATATGATATGATATTTGTCTTTCTGACTTACTTATTCTGATAATCTCTGTTTCTATCCATGTTGCTACAAATGGCAGTCTTTTTTATGGCTGAGTAATATTCTATCATATATATGTACCACATTTTCTTTATCCATTCCTCTCTTATGGACATTTAGGTATCCTCCATGTCCTGGCTATTTAAATAGTTGTGCAATCTACAAAGCAGGGATAGAGTTACAGATATATAAAACAGACTTATGGTGACCAGGGGTTAAGTGTGGCAAGGGATAAATTAGGTGATTGAGATTGACATATATATTCTACTATATGTAAAATAGATAAATAAGAAAAAGATGACTAATATAACTTAGAAACTACTGTATAGCACAAGGAACTCTACTCAATGCTCTGTAATGGACTTTATGAGAAAAGAATCACATAGGGTGCATATATGTATCTTTACAACTGATTTACTTTGCTATAAACCTGAAACTAAAATAACATTGTGAATCAAGTATACTCCAATAAAAGAAAAAGAAATATAAAACCACAGTTGCTGATCTAGGGTGTGCATCCATGGCTCAGTGATATCCAAAGTACAGTCTGATTTTAGTTGCATAACATTTCCCAAGCTGACCTTTGAATGTATGTGAAATTATGGGTGGACCGAGAAAAATGAGGAACTTAAAACAGATTGATGGTCTATTGTGAACATCAGCTCCCTGAATTTCAGGATATGATAATAAGTGATCTAAATTTATATATATATATATACATACACACATGTATATATATTATTTATTTATAATATATATTATGTATTTACAAACCCTGTCATTAGGTTCATTTTCCTGTGGAGAAGATTGATAGCTAAACTGAATTCCTTTCTTAGAAGTTGTATCTATTATCCTTATTCCCAAGAGTTACTTAATACATTTTAAAGTATTCAGAGAAGAATCAATAATGGTTCAATCAATGCATAAAATAATGAATTTAAGATAAATTCAGAAACTTAATAATCAATGCATGCAAGCCACATTTGTATTGAGTGTGTGTGTGTGTTTGTGTGCACGTGCGCAGGTGTCTATAGATGGCTGAATGGTCATGAAGCCCAGGATTAAACATTTCAAAAGCAAAGCAGTCACTATGTACCAGAAATAGTAGACTAAATACCATTTTCTGAAGTTCCAGGTTTTCCTCCAAATTTAGGGGAACACACACACATGCTGTTTAAAGCAAATTAATTCTCTGTTGGTGTGTGTTTCAGTTGCATCTGAAACTGAAGATTCATTCTGACATGTTCATTCCTTTTTGGTCCTAAAGATCAGGCCTAACAAGGGTTGCTGATAAAGTTAATAGCATATTTTTTTAACCCTTCAAAATATCTCCTGCACAGTGGGGGTGATAATGATGTCAACCCTAGAGGGGCTGGGAGAGTTAAATGTTCTAAGAACATTTAGCCTCATTTAACAATTTAAATTGTGTGTGTAAATTGCTGAGCACCAAGCTTGGCACATAATAGGCAACCACTAAAGGTTAACTGTTCTTACAGTTGCTTTGAGGACTGTGCATCCAGTGACTGATTACATCTGCTGTTAGTGCTCAGCTATGGTTTTGCTGAGCACCGTGCACTTTTTTTTTAACTTATTATTTTATATTGAGAAATAGCTGATTCCTGGTGGCTCACTTCGTGAAGAATACGCCTACAATGCAGGAGACCTGAGTTAGATCCCTGGGTCGGAAAGATCCCCTGGTGAAGGAAAGGGCAATCCACTCCAGTATTCTTGCCTAGAATGTTCCACGAACAGAGGAGCCTGGCAGCCTCCAGTCCATGGGATCACAAAGAATCAGACAGGACTTAGTGACTAAACCACCATAGCTGATGTACAGTGTTGTGATAGTTTCAGGTGGACAGCAGATGGACTCAGCCATACATATGCTGCTGCTGCTGCTGCTGCTAAGTTGCTTCAGTCATGTCCGATTCTGTGCGACCCCATGAACAGCAGCCCACCAGGCTCCTCTGTCCACGGAATTCTCTAGGCAAGAATACTGGAGTGGGTTGCCATTTCCTTCTCCTCAGCCATACATATACTACTACTACTACTAAGTCACTTCAGTCATGTCCAACTCTATGCGACCACATAGATGGTAGCCCACCAGGCTCCCCCGTCCCTGGGATTCTCCAGGCAAGACACTGGAGTGGGTTGGCATTTCCTTTCCAGTGCATGAAAGTGAAAAGTGAAAGAGAAATCGCTCAGTCGTGTCCGACTCTTAGCGACCCCATGAACTGCAGCCCACCAGGCTCCTCCATCCATGGGATTTTCCAGGCAAGAGTATACTTGTATCCTAAACTTCCCTCCCATCCAGGCTGCCACACTGAACAGAATTCCATGTGCTGAACATTATGTCCTTGTTCAGGTCAGTTAAGTCGTTTAGTCGTGTCCAACTCTTTGCGACCCCATGAATAGTAGCACACCAGGCCTCCCTGTCCATCACCAACTCCTGGAGTTCACTCAGACTCACGTCCATCGAGTCAGTGATGCCATCCAACCATCTCATCCTCTGTTGTCCCCTTCTCCTCCTGCTCCCAATCCCTCCCAGCATCAGAGTCTTTTCCAATGAGTCAATTTTTCACATGCAGTGGCCAAAAAACTGGAGTTTCAGCTTTAGCATCATTCACTCCAAAGAAATCCCAGGGCTAATCTCCTTCAGAATGGACTGGTTGGATCTCCTTGCAGTCCAAGGGACTCTCAAGAGTCTTCTCCAGCACCACAGTTCAAAGCTATCAATTCTTCCGTTCTCAGCTTTCTTCACAGTCCAATTCTCACATCCATACATGACCACAGGAAAAACCATAGCCTTGACTAGACGGACCTCAGTCAGCAAAGTAATGTCTCTGCTTTTCAATATGCTATCTGGGTTGGTCATAACTTTTCTTCCAAGAAGTAAGCGTCTTTTAATTTCATGGCTGCAGTCACCATCTGCAGTGATTTTGGAGCCCAAATAAATAAAGTCTGACACTGTTTCCACTGTTTCCCCATCTATTTCCCATGAAGTGATGGGACCAGATCCCATGATCTTCATTTTCTGAATGTTGAGCTTTAAGCCAACTTTTTCACTGTCCTCTTTGACTTTCATCAAGAGACTTTTTAGTTCCTCTTCACTTTCTGCCATAAGGGTGGTGTCATCTGCATATCTGAGGTTATTGATATTTCTCCCGGCAATCTTGATTCCAGCTTGTGTTTCTTCCAGCCCAGCATTTCTCATGTTATCCATTTTAAGTAGAGAGGTGTGCACATGTCAGTCTCAAACCCCCTATCTCTTCCCCCCATTCTTCCCATTATACAAAGGATCTCATATGGTATTTCTCCTTGTCTCTCTGAGGTACTTCACTCAGCATGAAAATTTCCAGCTCCATCTATGTAGTTGCAAATGGCATTGTTTCATTCTCTTTAACGTCCTGTGAACCAGTCTTGATGGTACTCTTGTGAACCAAACTCACCAGCAGCAGCACCTTGGCATTCCTCTTCATCTTTTCTAGTGGTCCATTTTCCTGATTCATTTATGTTTTATTAATATTTAGCATAGCTACATTTTTAAAAGATTCATTAGCTTAAATCTTTTCTGAAATAGAGAACAAAAGAGAAAATATTATCATTAATATTTTATCAATTCCTCCCACTCTTTTCAGTGTTTTCATAGCTACATAATTAGGGAGTACACTGTTTTTATTGATTGGTTTTCTATAGTTTTAATGGTATTTTCTTTTCTTTTCTACAACATTAAAAAGTAAGACTACTTTATCACTTTTATAATTGTATCACTTTTCATTATTCTTATCACTCACATACATTTTAATAATCAATGTATGAATGTGTCATATTTTATTTAAGCATTTCTATCTTGTTGGTCTGGTCAATTATCTCTAGATGTTGTCTGTGTAAGTAATACTGAAGTAAATATTTGTGTAAATCCTAGTTAGCTTTTCTGATTATTTCTTCCAGATACAGTTTTATGTATGGGATTCTGAATTAAAGAAACTAAGTAATCTGCATTTTAAAGTAAGGGTTTCTAGTATAACAGTTAAAATTGGAAGATTTTTTTCTTTTAAAAATCCTGAGGCAATGGTTTTTAAAATACCCTGTGACACCGCCTTTGGGCTTACTATTGAGAGGAAAGAGTTATCCACTGAAGGTGACTTTTTTCACTGTTTTTCTATTAATAGCAAGTAAAACTTTTTTATTTGGTAACAAGGATGCACTTTCAAAATGTCAGATTTAACAGAAGTTTAAGTCATATGTTCTGTTTCATTTTTGTGATGAAATATGAAAAGTTTTTTTTATTTTGAATACTCATGATTATATTCTGAATATCATATTTAATTAGTAATTTCTTTGAAATTAAATTTCAACCCTCTGGTTAATTTTAATATTAATGAAGAAAGATAGTGGCATGAAAGCAGTTTTAGGAACTTAATTAAAAATCAGGTGAAGAATATTGTGCCAACTTTACAACTGCCACCAACATTTCTCCTTGAAAAAAGTATGAAAAAATATTTAGATATTGTTGCAGCTATGGAGAAAATAGCACTCTTTCCTCATTCTACCATTCCCAAGGGCTTGGGTGTCAGATGGAGCCAAGGCTTTAAAGAAGTGAGGAAATACTTGGTGGTAGAGACAGAATATTTTAGAATCTTCTTGGCAACATGCCAAAGAGTAAGAGAAGAAGAAAGTAGAGGAACCAGGAGTTGGCAGTAAACCTCACTGCATAAATCCCCATGTCTCCATCCTACAAACTCAATTAAGTCTCATAAATTCTTGCATGATTGCTTGCAAGTTTTACATTATTTTTTACATGCGAGCATGATCTGAGCTTCATACTGAAGTTGAAATGATGTGGGGTAGGAGCAACTCTGGAATAAACTAACATCTAAGAAGATGGAAAACAACTGATGATTATAAGGAGCTGGAATTTTGGTCAAGAATTAAGGTGAAGTCAGGAACCCTCAGCGATTGGGATTTGGGAGCATCCAAGACAATTCTTCTTGTATCCCAGTGGCCAGGCCAGCAAGACCCTAGATGAAGGCTCCCTTACAGGAGATTTCACAAGCACTGCCAGGTTCATAGCACAAGTTCCACTTTTCACTGGTGTATGGATCAGAGTCCCTGAGAATTGGCTGCCCTGGTGCTAAATCAAGTCCCCATGCTGGATGCACTTCGGGTTTATCTTTAGAAATATAAACTTCTGGATATTTCTGAGTTAAGGTTTAATCATTCCACATTGCTATCAGATTCCAGATAAGTTATCAGGCAATAAAAGCATGAATGTCTCATCCTTCATTCATATGTCCTCAATCTAACATGCATTTGGAATAGGAGAACGGCATATATATGAGTGTATCATCCCAAGTAGTAGAATCTAGGGACAAAAATAAATACTCTTCTGATCATGGGAGATGTTTAAGCTGAGTGGAAATTGGATTTGGTTGGGATGAAATACAGAAGTTTGCAATGAAAAAAACCATAATAGTAATGGTATACTCAATAGAAAAGTTATATTAAATAAACTTATGGCTCTACTGGTTGAGATTAAATGACCCACCTTAGACTATTATACCATTGATTTTAGGTATATATATTTGTATACTTTTCTGTTCTTTTCCCCCAAATTGACCTTTCTTCCATTTATTTTTGCCTTTGTGTAAATATAATTTTCATATTTGGCTGCTCAGGAAACATTTTCTACTAGTAGTAGCTCTAATGTTGATGATCAAATTAATGTTTTTTTACATGTCCCTATCAGATATAAATCTGTGTTCACACCAGGTTAACAGCTCAAGACTGTGAAAATATTCTATTGGCTATGAGATTTGTTGATTTAATTGCAACCAAGTTAATCTATAGAATTTAACAGTTATACTGCCATCTGTCTTAAGGGTTTATAACTCAGGTAGAGAATAAGCAAATAGCGTAAAACACTTGTACCTGTGTGTGCTGCTCAGAGTTTTATTGGTAATTAAAAAAAAAAAAAAAACATGCTGACTTTTGTGCTTGGGAACAGAATCTGTTTCTAACCTTTGCTATTAACAGGAAGTGGGAGAGGTGAAATGAGGCTTGGTTTTGTGGCTAGGCAGGAAGGAGCACTCTGTGTTCCTAAGCGTGGCATCCAAGTTTCATGTCTGTCTAGCTTCTTGCTCCTTGGAATAGCTGGCCTTTGAAGTCCTAAGAACACAAGTTGGTAATGAGCAACATAAAATCAAGAGTGGGTAAATATTTGGGAAATCCAAGCTCTGAGAATAGCCAGTCTAGGACAATTTGGCTCAGACTGTGTCATACCTGTGTTTTCCTTTACCAGCTAAATTATAAAGTTTTACTAATAAAATAGTATTGTGTGCATGCTCAGTCATGTCCAACTTTTGTGACCCCATGAACCGTAGCCCACCAGGATCCTCTGTCCATGGGATTTTCCCAGCAAATATATTGAAGTGGGTTGCCATTCCCTTCCCCAGGGCATCTTCCTGACCCAGGGATTGAACCTGTGTCTCTTGTTTGGCAGGCAGACTCTTTACCACTGAACCACCTGGCAAGCCCTATTATAATAGCATATGTTTCCCAAATAACAATCGTTGAAATATATCTACTTCACTTGTGTTGCTAGGGCTATTTCTTCATTTACTCTTGAATTTTAAGGCAGCAGTAATTTGCTGGCCAGTATATTAATATGACAACTCAGCCCTCGAGTGCCTGTTTTTTGATAACTAGACATAGTATTAGAAGAGAGAATTCTAGCGTAAGTTTTAGGTTATATACTTAATAAATACTTCTGAGTAAAAATTAATATTTTCTCCTACTGCATATTCATTGAAAAAGTGCCTGATGCTGGGAAAGATTAGAGGTGGGAGAAGAAGAGGCTGACAGAGGATGAGATGGTTGAGTGGCATTACCGACTCCGTTGACGTGAGTTTGAATGAACTCTGGGAGGTGGTAAAGGACAGGGAAGCCTGGCATGCTACAGTCCATGGGGTCGCAAAGAGTCGAACACACTTAGCGACTGAACAATACAATAATATTAATATAGCTTCCATTATATACAGTGTCTTGTTTTAGAAAATATTTTTGTCAGGAAAAGACCCACTTAATAAAGACTTATTTTCAGCAAGATCATCTTCTAAAATTATATGTAGAGAAGGACGTGACAGTAGCTCCAGCTAGACTTATTTGAATATTTAGGAAATATCCCATTTACCAATACAATTATCACCTCCTCCCTCTAAGAAAATAAAAACAGGCCAGTTTTGCTAAGTTTTCCCAAAGGGAAGACTTATATGAATATTTTTATATATTTAAAAATATATGAATTTTAAAAGGCAGCATGTTTAACTCCTATCTTAGAGATAATTCTTAAAACTGTATAGGTGATTCATTTTAAATTACTATAGACTTTTGAAATCTGATTTAATAGTCTAGGGTTTACCTTTTAAAAATTTCCTATCTTTTACAATTATGACTGTCAGGATATAACACATGTTTTCTAGAGGTCATAATTTTGCAATCCTGATAGCCTTTTCTAATTTTTATAATAATTATATAACAATAATAGTTTAAAGAACCTGATGGTGGGAAAGACTGAAGGCAACAAGAGAAGGGGGCAGCAGAGGATGATATGGTTAGATAGCATCAGTGACTCAATGTACATGAATTTGAGCAAACTCTGGGAGATAATGAAGGACTGAGAAGCCTGGCATACTGCAGTCCATGGGGTTGCAAAGAGTAGGACATGACTGAGTGACTGAACAGCAACAAAAACAATTCTTTAAAATTTCCATTGCATGATAGTTAGACTTGGAATTCTAGAAATCATGGGAATATGTAGCCAATGAAAGGAGGGTTGATTTTCGTTATGCACTGATTCATACAGTACCAAATTTAAATGTCCCTGTCTATATTCAGGTTTGTAAGAAAATGTGGCCTTTCATTTCTCAAAATATATTTATACATATTTATCAGATTTTTAATGAAGAATACATGTGTATGAAATATGCTGCTACTGCTGCTAAGTCACTTCAGTCGTGTCCGACTCTGTGCAACCCCACAGATGGCAGCCCACCAGGCTCCGCCGTCCCTGGGATTCTCCAGGCAAGAACACTGGAGTGGGTTGCCATGTCCTTCTCCAATGCATAAAGTGAAAAGTGAAAGTGAAGTCGCTCAGTCGTGTCCGACTCTCAGCGACCCCCTGGACTGCAGCCTACCAGGCTCCTCCATCCATGGGAATTTCCAGGCAAGAGTGCTGGAGTGGGGTACCATTGCCTTCTCCGTGTATGAAATATGCTCATATTTAAAATGGAGCCCTAGGACTTTGCTGGTGGTCCAGTAACTAGGACTCCATGCTTCTACTGCAAGGGGCACAGGTTCCATCCCTGGTTAGGGAACTAAGAGCCCATATGCCACTCAGTGTGGCAAAAAAAAAAATATATATATATATATATATTCCTATAAAATTTTGTATTATCATAGATGTGAAAGTTACAAAAATTAGTGGTGATCAAATATCACATCTCTATTTGGAATTCTGCCCCTCCCCATCAATATCCCTCCTTTCCTTTCCACAGACACAATGTGCACACTCATAGACTCATATCCTCCTCGATTGACTTCTTTCTTGAGATGTTAATCCTGAAATGTTTCCTAGCACACAGACCGCTGAGATGAAAGTGTTCTTTTTAAGTGCACACTTTTCATAATGCCTTGAACTTGTTTTTCTGTGGCAGAGGGAAACAACCTCATGCACCTGGACAAACAAAGGTGTTCCTTCCAAAACAGGCTTTCAGAATCATTAATTCTGGTTTAGAAATAATTATAAAGGTTAAGTGGACTCTCATGCGTAAGGTTTTAACACAGGTGAGTGGCTGATCTGTGTTTTGCTTCTCCCCTTGCTTTCATCTTCCCTATGATACCTCCATGACTGTGTCTCCTCTTCAGTCTGATGCCATTTGTAGCAAGTGGGCCAAAGACAGCTCTCCAGTTTCTCATAACCTCCTGGACATAGACTGGGTCCACAGTCTGAAATGATAAGCACTTCTGCCCGAATGCGTGCCAAGGTAAGGCTCGTACTGGTAAATGTGGAGGTAGCAGGTGGGTGTTTTTATCCCTTTGGGTGCTAAAGATGTAGAAAGAGCAGATAGAACATCTAATAACCTTGTGAGAAATAACTAGGGTGTGAGTAGAGGCATTGTGTTCATCGCAAAGATGAAGAAGTGGCACTTTCTTTCACTGAAGGGGAATCTGATGAAAGAGGAAACAAGGTAGATGTTGGATTTTTTATCTTTTAGCATAATGGTAAATACAGAATTCAGAGACCATAGGTATGACCAAAGTAATGCTTTAACAGGATGAATCATTTTTTTCCTTGAAATTTTAGAGTAACCATGTTATTTCTTGCTGTATTATAGAATGACTATAAGAATAAGTGGTCCATCCTTAATTTTTAGGAAGGGCAAGGGTGGAGACCAAAAATGAATGGGTAGTGATCAATAGCAACATGAGTGAAACAAAACATTTTGTCACTTTTGTATTTGAGGGGGAATTAACTTCTATAACTAGACCTTTTGCTTTTTCTCTAGTTTTTCTCCCTTCTTTCCCCTTTTAATTTATTTTTCTGATCACAAGTTTCTATGTCCTCAGGAAAATAGTTTGATAGGTACAAATAGATGTGGGGAAATGTATATAAACTGCTGACTTTCTAAACTAAGAATTTGAACCTATACTTTGTTTTTTTTAAGAAATCCATTTGTTGCAAATTATTAACATAAACTCAGGGATGAATTAACAGTGTTAGAGGGATGATGTTCTCCTACCTGTGGCAAAATAAGAATTGTTAGAGGAGTGATGTGGAATAATGTTTACAGCTGCCTTATGGATGATTTACATTGAAACTGCTGTGTGTAGACTATTAATCAGAAGATCATAGAAAAAATAAGCAAGTTTTCATTATTCACACTGTAGAGTCAACCAAACAGCCAGAAACAAACTTTGTTAAATTTTAATGATGATTATAATTTAAAGAAACCAGAATATCAACAATAGAACAGCCATATCAAGACAATGGATCGTGAGGTGCTTACAGTAGATTTCCATCCTGGACTCTGTCCTTGGCCGCATTCAAGTTCTGTTCTGTCACCTTAAAGAGCACAGCAACCACACTCCAAAGCCAAATGAGGACTAGTTTGCTTAGGAAATTCTAGTGAAGAGATACTTCAAGTTTTCCTGGTATATAGCCCTTAGTCTTAAGCAAAAATGAGAGTCTGTGTAAGGACTCCTGGGTTATTCATTTGAAAGTACTATCAAAAGAATGTGTTTTAGATTACGGTGCAGTAGCAGTAATATATATGAGTTCCCCAAAAAAATACCAATTTAGAGTACTTAGAGAGGCAAGCTCCTAGATTGGTTTAGTTGACCGGTGTTTGGTGGGTTATGATTTTAGGGTAGTTTTGTCTTTAAACCCCAAGCAAATTGGTGACACTCAGGATGATGGAGGAATTATTTCCAGCAGAAGATGGGTACTAAAGAACTTGAGTGATTTTTATCTTTCCATCATGAGGTGTTTCTGACAGTCCTTGCTAAAAATTGTGTGCTTCAATTTTTACCTTGCTTCTCTTCCATTTTTAGGAGAATATTTCATTTTTTTACATTGGAGGATAAGTGCTTTACACGTTGTGTTGGTTTCTGCCTTAAGTAAGTAAGTGAAGTCGCTCGGTTGTGTCCGACTCTTTGCGGCTCCATGGACTGTAGCCTACCAGGCTCCTCCATCCATGGGATTTTCCAGGCAAGAGTCCTGGAGTGGGGTGCTGTTTCCTTCTCCTTTACAACGATGCAAACTAGTCATAATTATGCTATTCCGTGTTGCTTACTGTAGTTCTATCTATGTGTCTATGTATGTATCTATCATCCTTTTAATGGAGCTAAGACAAACATATAAAAATATCATGATATATTATTTGGTTTGCTTCCCAAGTATATGACATAATACCTTTTGTTCTAAATATTTATTTAGGGTCAAGAGAGCCAGCATAATATAATGATTATGAGCCCCATCTGTTTCTAGACTACCTGGTTTTGAATTTGCCTCTGCTTCTTTCTTACTGGTTATGTGATTTGTGGCAAATTACTTAAACTGTCTGCCCTTCAGTTTCTTCATTTGTTAAATCTGTATAATAACAGTACTAACTTGGAAGAGTTATTTTCCAGATAAGATGAGTTAATATTTTTAAAGCTCTGAGAACAGTGATGTTCAATCGCTCAGTGGTGTCTGACTCCTTTTGAGCTCCATGGATTGCAACACCCCAGGTTTCCTTGGCCTTCCCTATCTCCTGGAGTGTGCTCAAACTCCTTTCCACTGAGTTGATGATACCATCCAACTATCTCATCTTTTGTCATCCCCTTCTTCTTCTTCTGCCCTCAGTCTTTCCCAGCATCAGGGTCTTTTCCAATGAGTCAGATCTTGACATCAGGTGACCAAAGTGTTGGAACTTCAGCATCAGTCCTTCTAACGAATATTCAGGATTGATTTCCTTTAGGATTGACTGGTTTGATCTCCTCTCAGTCCAGGGAACACTAAAGAGTCTTCTCCAACACCATAGTTCAAAAGCATCAGTTCTTTGGCACTCAGCCTTCTTTATGGTTCTACTCTCACATCCATACATGACTACTGGAAAAACCATAGCCTTGACTAGATGGGCTTTGTTGCAAAGTAATGTCTCTGTTTTTTAATATGCTGTCTAGGTTTGTCATAGCTTTTCTTTCAAGGAGCAAACATCTTTTAATTTAATGGCTGACGTTGCTGTCTTCAGTGATTTTGGAGTCTAAGAAAATAAGAACAATGACTTAATATTAGCACATATTAAGTACAACATAAGTAATAAAATACATAAATAGGTACTTGAATATTCAAGACTTTCCCCCAAAGGGAAAATACTTAATTTAGTTGATAACACTTAAGCAATGAGAATGGCCACTGGAAGAAGCTTTATAACAAAACATAATGGATTATCCAGATATTTATCCTTCTCTCAGGCAGCTACACATATGCATACTCTGCCTGTTACTGGAGTAAGTGGTTGCTGGCCCAGAGTGAGAATTGAATATGAAAAGTTTCAGTTTGTGAAAAATATCTACAGATATTTACTTGACTAAAAATTTAATATGAGCCAACTATATGATACAGTTGCATAAAAAGGGAAAAATATAAAAGGAAAAAAAAAGTACCTTAAAACTTTCTTAGTATAAATAGAAGTGTCCATATGATGGGCAGTCATATCTTTGATGTACTTAACACTGACTAGATCACAGTTAGAAGACTGTTTTCTGTCCAAGACACCATAATTTTAGGAAAGACATTGACAAGCTGGAGAGCCAGAAGTCTGGAAATCATGTTGAAAACAGAGGAAGTGGGACTGTGTAGCCTAGAGAGGACCAAAGGAAAGGAAAACACCTGTCTCCAATTATTTACAAGGTTGCCATTAAAAAAAAGACACATTTGTATATTACTCTAGAAAGCAAAAGTAGAATAAATATAATGAAAATCACATGCATGTTTTAACTCTACCTTAAGGAGGAAAACTTTTTAACCACTGGAGAGTCCAGTGATGGGAGTACAATTGACCTTTGAACAGCACAGTTTTGAACAGCATGTGTCCAATTATATGCAATTTTTTTCATAGTAAATATTACAGTATCACTTGATCTGCAGTTGGTTGAATCTATGGAGGGGCTGACTCTAAGTTACACACACTTTCAGCTGTGTGGAGGGTTGGTGCCCCTAACCCATGTGTTCAAGGGTCTAGGATAGTTTGCTCCCCTTAATAATGGGTACTGATGCTGGGTCTTGCAGGAGTGCTGAATGAAAAATTACCATATGTTGTCACAGATTAGATTCTATTACCAATAATAACTAAAATCAAATTGATGCATTTGTATCCTCACAGGGCTTGGGTAGTGATGATCCCTGGAAAATTCACTTACGATTTTTAAGGCTGTAAGATGATTGCATGAATAGAGTAAAAAAAAAAAAATCTATGTAATTGGTTAATTTTTATTCAGGCTGGTTTTGAAATCTTATTTAATATTGATCAAGGAACACTGGTGATATGGTGTTTTCCCAAATTTCATAAATTCTTTTAACTTAGGTTTAGTAAGTTATTCAGAATTGTTTATATGGATGCCAACAAAAGTAAATGATAAAGACTGGTTGAGTATTATATGGTTTGAGGATGTGATCAGAGGAAAATAGTTCTTTCTGATCAAAGAAAACCTATAGAGAAAATCTATACAGTTCCCTGATCTCTAGGTAGGTGCAAATATTAAGAAGATTGGAAATGTTGGATACCTTTGAATTTTATGTATGAACACTACTTGAGGTTCATACCAGTACAGTAAGGGTTCTCTTTAAAGATTGAGTGAAATGAATATATTACTGTAAAATATAAGATAGTTATGATATATCCTTAGGAACTGACTTTATAATTTATAGATGTGTTTCTTTTGTGATATTTTATTGTTGTGTCTTCAAATATATGCTTTTTTTCTGGTTAGATATGTTCTAGACATTAGCCTTTCTTTAAACTCATTTTGCCAAAATGTTTGCCTTTGTTATATTTTTACTACCAAGTTTCAGACATTACATTGTTCAGTTTCAGTTATTTTTATTATAATTTCTTTGGAAAAAGTAATAAAGTAGACTTAATAATTTTGCATTTTCTCATAGAGGTCAGGTATTTTAAAATTTAGTCAAATAACCATGTAATGTGTATATTTCCACAGAGGGTAGAATAAATAAAAAGTAAAGACGGATTGTCTATTTTTTTGTTTTTTTCAAAAAGATTCTCTAAATAGAAAAGTAAAAGGGCATGTTCATATATTTTTATTTTGCAGTGTTAAATAGCATGAGGGGTTTTTTTAATAATCTAGAATATTCTGTAATCCTCACAAACTATTCAGAGAAAGAATTTCTTCATCTTCTTTGAAACAGAAATGGATATATCTGAGGAATTACTTCCACATCCTATCTGTGGTCTCTGTCTCATCTAATATTGATACTTTCATCCTAAATTCTGAATTATTATGCTAAGGACCCAGTGATGGACTATGTCCTCCTGTAGAATTTTGGATTCCTGCTGTAATCTGTTAAATTGTGAAGAAACATCACCAATCAAACCATCTTCTTTAATGTTTCAATTTTGATACATTTTTTTTTAATGTGGACGAGAATAGAATTGATATGTAGATTAATTGCAATCCATACATTTTGGAGGCTATTGATTTTTTTTTTTTTTTTTTGATGTTCCAAAGCTGATGCTGGCAAAGACAGAAGAGAAAGGAGGAAAGGGCAGCAGAGGATGAGATGGTTAGACAGCGTCACTGGCTCAATGGACATGAATCTGAGCAAACTCTAGTAGACAGTGCACTATTAGTGAAGTTACTGTGTATTTAAGAGTTCAGATTGGAAATTGAAACCTTTATTCCTCTGCTTCAAAATGTGCTAAATGAGTGCTATCAGAGGGGTTTAGTTGCTGAAATGTTTTCTTTAAAAAATGTAATCTCATCTATAAGAATGTAACTGGGATTTGTAGAATTTCTTGACACTAAATAACATTGATTCTAGAAATCTTTTCTTTCTTCTCTGATTATAATTCTGTCATTTAAAAATCTCCATTAGGACCTTTGAGGAAAATGACTTTAGTTGATAGTAATGAATAAGCATTTCATTAAGTAATGGTTTTGAGTATAATTAAGTTGTATTTCTTAATACTGCCTTTGGTGAATATAGGTCAGAAAAATAGCATATAGGGGTCTGACTTCTGATTTCTTTATTTTTCCTTTAAATGGTTACTTTTGGGGCTATTTTATCTTATTTTCAATCATTGTTTCAAATTATTCTTTGGCAGAGTGCTGCAACTTAGCCCTTAAAAAAATGATTAAAATTTGAGAGAATAGCAAAATGGGCCTTCTGGGATGAAGAGCATTCTGAATGTGAGGCAATTGTACTGGTCACATCTGTGTTTGAGAAGCTATCTTCTAAGCTAGAGTCATTTTTAGCCAAATAACCCTGTGGAGAGGGGACTATCCTGAGTATTGTAATAGGCTCACCTAAAATGAGTAAACCCTTTATTGAGTACCTACTACATGCAGGACACATTGGAAGAGAAGGATTATAAATGAAGAAGTTGATATATTTGGCCAGTAGAGTGTGAGAAGCATCTGTGTAAGTTCTTTGTATGTTGCTAGGTTTCCCCATTGAAGCCATCCAGTCCTGGACATTTGTTTCCAGGAGGTTTTTAAATTTACAGATTCTATTTCATTTGTAGTGATCCACCTATTCAAATGATTGTTTCTCCTTGATTTAGTTTTGGCAGATTATATGTTTCTAAAAACTTGTCCATTTCTTCTTTGTTGTTTTTAGTCACTAAGTTGTGTCTGATTCTTTGCAACCCCATGAACTGCAGGATACCAGGCTCCCTCATCATTTACTATCTCCTCAAATTCACATCCATTGAGTTAGTGATGCTATCTAACCATCTCATTGTCTGCTGCCCTCTTCTCCTTTTTCTTCAGTCTTTCCAAGCATCAGGGTCTTTTCCAGTGAGTGACACCAGGTGACATCAGGTTACATCAGGCTCTTCACATCAGGTGTCCAAAGTATTGGGGCTTCAGCATCAGTCCTTCCAATGAATATTTAGGGTTGATTTCTTTAGACTTGATTGGTTTCCTATTTTGTTGATATATAACTGTTCATAATATTTTCCTATAATACTCTATATTTCTGTAGCACAGACTATTTCTCTTATGTTACTTGTTTTGTGTGTCATTGCTTTAGTTTCTGTTTTTTTGTCTCTATCACTTCAATTTCTCATTTTGTTTCAAATACTGAAGCATCAAATCTGTGTTTCATATATCCTAGACATGGATTCTCTTATGTTAGTCCCTCATCTGTTCAGCAGCCAAATGCCAACACTGTTTCATCTTGGCTTATGGTTATAGGCTTGAACTCCAAAATGCCCCCAAATGTTTTAAAAATTTATTTGTGTACATTTTAAAAATAACCTTCCTTTGAGGTCTCAGCTTTATGTGAACTGTAGTTCAACTTTTTTTTTTTTCCCATGACTTGTAGCATATGGTATTTAAGTGTTTGCTAGGGTCGCTTTGCTTAGGTAAACATATTTGTACAAAAGCAGTTCAAAAGAGCATTACATGTAAAAGAAACTCCTCTAAGGTGACTTGACTACTTAAACATGGGTTTGAATATTTATGGCTTAGCACACTGTTTCATTATCTTTCAAAGTTCATTATAGTATTTGACCTTTGGGAAGGGATTTTTGCAATTTTTGCAGCCAAAAATCACCTTTATGACATTTCATCCTGAAGTATTCGCCCTTAATAGAAGAGAATCAAGTCAGTTGACAGTACGGCCAACCAGTTTTGACCCTGCTCCTGAAAAAAAAATCTATTGTATGTCCTTTGAAAACAGAATCAAACATATATCTGGGATTGGAATTTTCTGACCTAATAGACTGTGAATTGCTTTCCATAAATTGTGCCCCTGGTGTAATTTTCCTTTTTTTTTTCTTTTAGCAACCTATTGAATTCTAAAATCATTTACCTCTCCATATTATCACAAAGAAATGGCCTCTAGCATTTTTCAATTCTGTTAGCCCTGCAACAACAAATCATAGTAATATTGAAATGCATATTTGCTATTCTAATTGTGGCTTCTGGGAGGACCTTTGTGTGAAGTATTACGCTTGCTATCTGAATCATAAACACAGCTGCAAACATCTCGGGGATGATTATGGATGTCATTTGTACATCAGAGACACAGGATAATTTGGAGACTTGCTGCAAACTTACAGATAATCAATGGGCAGGTCATGATGGTGGCCCAGATTGTCTAATACAGCAGTCTAGTGCTTTTCCCAGGAAATAAGGTGATTGTAGGGCTTCCCTAGTAGTTCAGATGATAAAGTATCCACCTGCAATGCAGGAGACCCAGGTTCAATCCCTGGGTTGGGAAGATCCACTGGAGAAAAAATGGCAACCCACTCCAGTGTTCTTGCCTGGAGAAATCCATGGACAGAGGAGCTTGGTGGGCTACAGTCCATGGGGTCACAAAGAGCTGGACACAGCTGAGTGACTGACACACAGTATAAGGTGATTTTACCCAGGTGAAGTAATCAAACAGGTGGGCAAACTCTGATCTTGTTAGCCACAAAAAAAATCTATACTGCAGAATTTTACATCTTGGAGGATGGCATATCATTGTTAGTAGCATCTGTGACTCCAGTTTAGTGACCAAAATGATCAAGAGAGTTGTGCATTTGTACTTACGTCATGAATAGCAAAATAGTAGTTGGGCTACAGTGGATTTTCATGTGGCCTTGGATTGAGATGGACTGAATGTTGACTTTGCAAGCTGCTAAAATTGTGTCCTTGCCTCAAATCATTTAAATTTCCAAAGCCCTGATTTCTTTGTCTATAAAATGCAAAATGGTTATAGTGTCTGTATATCAATGTTTTAGAAAGAATTAGAGATGCTGTAGGTAAAGTGTCTAGTGCTGGGCTGGATGCAGGGTCAATTTTTTTTGTTTTTGTTTTTTAGTGAAACTTCCCTGGTGGCCGAGTGGTTAAGAATCCATCTAGCAATGCAGGGGTCACCAGTTGGATGCCTGGTCTGGGAAGATCCCACATGCCTTGGGGAAACTAAGCCCATGTGCCAAAACTATTAAAGCCTGCACTCTAGAACCCGTGCTCTATAACAAGAAAAACCAGCACAATGAGAAGCTGCACACAGCAACTACAGAATAGCCCCATTGCCACAACTAGAGAAAGCCTGTTACAGCCAAAAATAAATAAATACACACCCTTTTAAAAAAGTGATGTCAACGATAACTTCTCCTAAAAGGGGAAAGGAAGTAATGATTTATGTCATCTAAATATGTTAAGTCATTTGTCAAAATTTTGCTAAAATCATGAAATAATTTTAGCGTATGCATTTATGACAATGAGAACTCTATAGATAACTTATTAGGCCTCCAGCCATTTATCTTTAAGTGGGAGGACTCTCACCCTCAAGAAAATCAAATAGAAAACTGAAGAACACTAAAGCATGTGGAGAGGTGATAGTGTGAATCATTTTGAAAATTCTTACAATTCCTTAGCTCTTATCAAAAACTGATTTTTTTCCCTAAAGAAAAAGTTCATGGAATGTTTAGGATGGTGTCATTTTGCTTCGACTATAAGTTAGCTGTGTTCAATAAAAAGCAAACTCTGATTGCTTTGAAAGAATGTGTGAGCATTCATTTAATCTTTAAGGTCAGATTTCAAGGCTTGGAAAGCAGAACGTGATTAAATAGTTTCAACTATGGGAAACTTAAGAAAAAGCTACTAGTTTAAGACGTTTGTTTTCTCGATGTTTAAGCATTTCACATAGAACGAACTGCTTACGAGTATAGAACTTCATAATTCTTGGGTATGAAGATTCTGATTATTGATGCCACCCAATTCCACATCACTCTGAATTTCTTCTCTGCACACTTGGTAGCATAATTTTTACTGGGCAAAGCTATCAGGAAACTGTCAGTGAACATGCAGGTGTTCTAAATCCTGGTAAACGATTTATAGTGCTGCTTTCAGAAGAACTGATTCCCCAGTAGTCTCCCGACGTCTAAGCTCTGCCACAGATGAACACAAATGGTCTTGGCATGCAGGGGTATGCTGATCTACGTGCGTTTTGGAGCCAAGAATCTAGAGGCTTGAGGTATTTAATACCCTACAGCACTATTCTGGAGTTGCTTGCTTGTATTTTCTGTCTGCGGCTCACCTGAGAACTTAAGTCCTGTAACTAAGATTCCATGTAGCTCCCTCTAATGGACCTGGCTGATGTTACAGCCCTGGAAATTTCCATGTCTGACTCTCGGAGATAAACAGTAACAGGGCCTGTTAATTGAGAGTGTGGGTAACTGCCAAGCTACTCTTCATATTTGCTGTTATTCCTGCTTTATGAAAAGAGCATATTATATGAAAAGGAATAGAAACCACATATGTGTTTTCATTTAAGAGACTATACAGTGTGGAATTTTGGGGCCCTTATTGTCCTGATGCTAGAGAAAAATGGGCTTAAGTTAAACCTTACACTGATTTAATTTAGTTACTCCATTATCTTTGGAAAAGTTTGTGAAAATTTTCTTTAAAAGATATAAGTAGAAGGTGATCTTGTTGAAAATTTAGGAGATGGTATTCATACCAATGATGAGTGAATAAAGAGAACACAATTGAGAACTTTTATTATCAATACTAACATTTAAATGTTATACTGAAATGATCCGTTTAGGGTTTGTGTTTCTGCCACCTCTCCGATTGCACAAACCATTTAGGGTTTGTGTTTTTGCTGCCTCTTCTATTGCTATTGAGTTCATGCCCACATATACTGAGACCCCTGCAAAGATGCCTCTCTTCAAGAACTCCTTGACTGTAGCGAATGCATGTTTGTCTTGTTTGCATCTGTGTCATGGAGGTACCTTTTCTAGCAGGAAGTGCTCATGGTTCTTGGTGTAGCAAATTCACAAACTAGATTTTTAGGCAGATATTTTTTGAGTCAAGTCAGTTTTTGTTAAAATCACTTGATATAATGTCCTAGTTTTTTGTTGTTGTTGTTTGTTTGTTTTAATGTTTTGGCCACAGTGCATGGCATGCAGAATCCTAGTTCCCTGATCAGGGATTGAACCTGCGCCCCTTGCACTGGAAGCACCGGTCATTACCGCTGGACTGCCAAGGAGGTCCCAATCCCCTGGTTCTTGGACATACCATTCATTCGATGAACTTCTGCCTTTTACAAGATATTCTTTTGTTTGAAAGAAAATTGTCCATTTTCTTCTGGAGACAAATTACCTCAATTGTTCATCCTTTGTTTCGGGGTCCAGATGTGTTACTTCTCTGTTGTTGTCTAATTGCCAAGTTGTGTCTGACTCTTTGTGACCCCATGGACTGTAGCCTGCCAGGCTCCTCAGTCCATGGGATTCTTCAGGCAAGAATACTGAAGTGGGTGGCCAGGCTTTCCTCCAGTGGATCTTCCCAACGCAGGGATCGAACCTGCGTCTCTTGCATCTCCTGCTTTAGGAGGTAGATTTGTTACCTCTACTTTCATGAATTGGAGAAGGAAATTGCAACCCACTCCGGTGTCTTGCCTGGAGAATCTCAGGGACGGGGAGAGCCTGGTGGGCTGCCGTCTGTGGGGTCGCTAAGAGTCGGGCATGACTGAGTGACTTTACTTTCACTTTCATGCATTGGAGAAGGAAATGACAGCCTACTCCAGTATTCTTGCCTGGAGAATCCCAGGGACAGAGGAGCCTAGTGGGCTGCCATCTATGGGGTCGCACAGAGTTGGACACAACTGAAGCGACTTAGCAGAAGCAGCAGCAGCAGCAAGCCCCCAGGGAAGCCATGTTATTTTACTACATGAGAAAAGAAGCAAAGCACTACACGGCCAAACCATGGAGGTTAACAAAGTCGTAATGGGCTACTCATAGAAACTTAAGATTGTATCCTAAAATAATGATATTTTGAAAAAATAGGTCCCTGGTCTGTATATATAAGCATTGGTGGCAACTGAGTCTCTGGGTGCCTACATTCCCTCTTTATACACACACACACGTGTGTGTGTGTGTGTGTGTGTGTGTATAAAAGCACAGTTACTGAAAGAATTGTGTTGTAGGAAAAGTCATCTCTATGGCCTTTTTCTATTCCTCTGCCGGCAGGGATCATTTTAGTGGGAAAACTACCTTATAACCATGTTTTTGTCCAGGACTGAAACAGATTTACTCCTTGACAGCAAGCAAGTCATGCTTTCTGTGCTGTTCTTGTTGCCACAATGTTCAGATATTCTGGATTCTTTGGAAGAATTTTTTTTTTTTTTCGTCTCTATTCTATCCTTTAAGTTCTCAGTAATACTGTCTCCCCCAGATCGTCTCATTTGTAGGAGGAGACTTCTATTCATCTACAATAGCTTTACAATCAACTTGACAACTCTACTGTGCAGTTTGTTTATTCGTTTGCTTACAATAATTCTGTCTAAAACAGCTATTTTGATTTTATGTTTTGAAGCTCAAAGATACAAAATGAAATGAACCTACAGGAAGATTCACTCTATAGCTAGCTAGCCTGGCTCTTCACATAGGATATAAGGCACTAGGCTTAGAAGCAAAATCAGTGACCACCCCACCAAAGTCTTATTTAATTTCTGAAAACAGTATTTCCATAAAAGTTTATAAGATGATATTTTTGTGGTTGTTGACTGAACTCTTGTTCTGGCATCTTGGTTCCTATGGGGTTAAAAAAGTCCTTGGCATTGGAGAGAATGAGGATGCTGTATGTAATGGTAGAAATGAAAGATTTATATAGCTTCATTACCATAATTTATTTAGTCTTTCTGAGACTTTTTTTTTTTTTAAGATGGGAACATGGGTTATTGTGAGGATTAATTTAGATCAGATAAGCTCAGTGTTAGGGTGTTGGGCCTGTCAGATAGTGACTGGTCAGGGAAAAACAAAGCCAAACAGTACGACTATTTGGATATACAAGTAGTTATGATAGATCTAAATTTTCCATATTAGATTATGTTTCAGGTTTTTGAAATTCACTTGAAGAACATAAAGTAAACTAAGAGAGATCAAAGATAATCTATGTGCCTTATCTTTTCAGCTGTATATACACTTTTTGAAATAAAATGTTTCCATTTTATGCTTTAGTTTAATAACATATTATGAAACTGCTATAAGATTCATAAGTTGCTGTTTGCTGAGAATTAAACCAAAATTTTAAAACAAAAATTATGTGACCTGGTGATCTGACTTTAAGTATTCATCTATAAGCAGTTTTAAAATACAGCCACTTATGAGCACGGTGTCTTTTTTTCTTGGCAGATTTTTTACAGAAAGCAGTGACAGTATGCCAGTATTGGTGAAACATTTGAACCTAGAAAAGATCTTTTCTTTAAAGATGAGCAAGCTAAGGCCTAAGGTAGTTAAATGATTTGTCCAAAGCCACACAGAGGTGGATCTAGCCAGTTTACCAAATCGCCAATTATAGGTACTCTTTTCTGTGCCATAATTTGAAGAATTTTCTCTCTGATCAACTGTTTAATCTCATTATGTTTTAAGGATTATGTCATTTTCTAGGAAATTTCTTAAAGAAAAAAAAGAGAATAGCTTCAGTTATTTTTCTCTTCTTTTCCTTTTCCATATTATAAAAATTCAGATGGCAAATTCCTTGGTTTATTTAACCTACTTTCCAAACCACATTAAAAAAAAATCCACATTATATTTCAAAAGCAATATTCAGTTTGGTACAATGTCATTTGCTAGTTAAAATTGTTTTTGAAATTTAGGCAAATGGTTATTAAATAATTTAAATGTATCATTTAGAATGAGGCTTACATGGTAGCTCATACAATAAAGAATCCACCTATAATGCAGGAGACCTGGTTTTGATCCCTGGGTTAGGAAGATCCCTTGGAGAAGGGAATGATAACCCACTCTAGTGTTATCTCCTGGAGAATTCCATGGACAGAGGAGCCTGGTGGGCTACAATCTGTGGAGTCATGAAGAGTTGGACACAACTAGCACTTTCTCTTAGTATGCTTTTAGTATATGGATGTGAGAGTTGGACTATAAAAAAAGCTGAGCACAGAAGAATTGATACTTTTGAACTGTGGTGTTGGAAAAGACTCTTGAGATTCCCTTGGACTGCGAGGAGATCCAACCAGTCCATCCTAAAGGAGATCAGTCCTGGGTGTTCATTACAAGGACTGATGCTGAAGCTGAAACTCCAATACTTTAGCCACCTGATGTGAAGAGCTGACTCATTGGAAAAGACTCTCATGTTGGGAAAGATTGAAGGCAGGAGGAGAAGGGGACGACAGAGGATGAGATGGTTGGATGGCATCACTGACTCAATGGACATAAGTTTGAGCGAACTCTGGAAGTTGGTGATGGACAGGGAGGCCTGGCATGCTGCAGTTCATGGGGTTGCAAAGAGTCGGATACGACTGAGCAACTGAACTGAATATCTTTCACTATGCGTTTGTGTACAGGAAGTAGGAAACCCCCAAATAATAGATGGAATAGTAACAAAAGTATATTGTCTCACAAATGGAAGTCTAGAAGGTGTCAGGATTGACTTTATCAATAAGTTCTAGTTCCATTTTCCATGGGATATTTTTACTTTACCTTCCTCAAGCGGGTAAAATGGAGCTACATATTCCTGGGTCTTATTTAAGCACACTGAGGTTGAGATACGGATAAGGCAGAATCTTCCTAGCAGCCCCCAGAAGTCATCCTCTTATCTTATCATTTTGAACCATTCCCCCAATGAGATGACTCCTAACCAACCTGACCTTGGTGTGGGACATAGGAGACCTGGAGTACTCAAGTTATGTTAGAAAGTTGTAGATGCCTTAACAAATCTGGAATCTATTAACGAGGAGGCAGGAGGTGGTGGTCATCATCAACAGACACAAAACTTTGCCCTTAGAAAAGCTGGAGATTTTGTGTTCTTAGTATTAAAAGAGACACACATGCAACTTGGAGGATCCATTATGAAGTAGATTAAAAAAATAGATTAAAATAAGATATGTAAGTGGTATATAACTTTAGAAATTATGTTGGTTGTGGTGATATATGTTGTTACCTTCTGAGTCTGCTTGGGGAGTCTATATGCAGGGTGACTTAAAAAAAATAATATGTAACTTTGGACAAACAACACTACTTTCTAAAGACAGCTGTTTTTTAAATTAATTAATTAATTATTATTATTTGTTTTGCTGCCTGCAGACTTTCTCTAGTTGCAATGAGCAGGGGCTATTCTTCAGTTGTGGTGGGAGTGCTTTTCATTGCAGTGGCTTCTCTTTTTGCAGAGGGTGGGCTCTAGGGGTCCAGGCTTGAGTAGCTGTGGTTCACAGGTTCTAGAGCACAGACTCAGTTGGGGAGCACTAGCTTAGTTGCTCTGTGGCATGTGGAATCTTCCCAAAGCAGATTCAAACCCATGTCCCCTGCATTGATAGGTGGATTCTTAACCACTGGACCACTAGAGAAGTCCATGGATAGTTGTTTGTTTATTTCCAATATATTTACCCTGGAACTTGGTTTTTAATATAGCTAAAAGCCAATTAAGTAAAATTTTAATAAATATTGTACCATATTTCAGAGTCAGAATTTTAAGAACAGTGTAAAAATGTTTAGAAATTACACAAACTGTAATTTTAGTAAGGTTGCAGAAAGTATCAGCTTCTGGAAAGATAGGTTCAGGTGAATGGCTACTGAAAAGAAAGGTTTCTGTATCTTCCTAGGTAACATATATGTTTTATCTGTCACAAGTTTGTCTTCAAATTCTTTGTTCATAGACTGTTTCCTATTTAATGACTTAACAGATAATGTGAATTTTTTTCTAGACAGGTTGTATGCATAGATGAAATTCCTTCACAGTCACAATGCGAGGGTTGTCTTCCTCCTCTCTGACCAATACTGAATAAGAATTACTCATAGAAAAGCTGACTGATCAACTGTCTTTTTCCAGTCTGAGCTCCATTATCTGTTAACTTAAATTTGACTTGTTCTTCCTTAAACTCAGTATGTCTGGTGTTGGAGGTTCGCAGTTTCTCCATTGTTAAAAGAATGTAGACCATTGATATTCTTGTATCAATAAAGTACCTAATCTTGGCTGATATGTTATCTCATCGAATATTGAATATTGAGTGACCTTTTCCTTTTTCTGCATTTTATGTCTCTTATTCTAGCCTTTACTGTCTTTCACCCATTTTTGCTTATGACTAGGGTATAGGGCCCAAATCATCCATGGACCTGAAGGGGATACATGCATTTGTCATGTAGGTTTATAATGGGTTTCAGTCAAAATTCCCTAGAGGTTTGAATTTGTGTGGTCCTATCGAAATTCTTGAAGAAACTTCTATTCTCATCTTATGTGAAGGAAGGACCACAGAGGCTGTTTAGAATTGTTTTTAGAGGATATTTGCTAGTTTTTAGTAATTCCTAGACCTGGTGAGGATCACAAGCAGACAGGGGCAAAGTTGTGAGCAAAACGAGATACAATTCCTGTCCTCAGAATATGAAAACAGTGAAAAGCGTTAGTCGCTCAATTGTGTCTGACTCTTTGCAACCCCATAGACTGTAGCCCGCCACCAGGCTCGTCTGTCCATGGATGTCTCCAGGCAAGAATTATGCAGTGGGTTGACATTTCCTTCTCCAGGGGATCTTCCTAATCCAGAGATAGAACCCAGGTCTTTTGCATTGCAGGCAAATTCTGTACTGTGTGATCCATAAGACAGAGTATAGCCCAGTGGCAAACATAGTGAAGTCGCTCAGTCGTGTCCGACTCTTTGCGACCCCATGGACTGTAGCCTACCAGGCTTCTCCGTCCATAGGATTCTCCAGGCAAGAATACTGGAGTGGGTTACCATTTCCTTCTCCAGGGTATCTTCCCGACCCAGGGATCAAACCCAGGTCTCCCGCATTGGAGGCAGATGCTTTAACCTCTGAGCCACCTAAACCAAATACATATAAAATGTGATGTTTAAGAAAGAGACAGGGAAGCCTGGTATGCTGCAGTTCATGGGGTCACAAAAAGTCGGACATAACTGAGCAATGGAACAGCAGTAAGAAAGGAAACTCATCATGCTCTGAAGAGCCTGTGATATGCTTCTTTCATAAAATATTGATTAATCCAAGATGTAAGGGAAATTCAGAAATTAAATTCCCACGATAACATGAAGTGTAGGCTTGAAATAAATCTAAGTCATTTGCCTTCTCTTACGTGGTTAGATACAGTATTTTGTGGTGTGAGATATATTGCCTTGAGATTATATCTTTAAGATATTAAAGAGTACTTTTTCATAAGTAGGTGAAGAGCTGAATGTCTCTAGTTGTCCAAAAGGTTAAAATACTTTAAACCAACTTCTGGTTCACATTAATATGAAAGAAATGAGTAATACTTCGAAACCAGTTTTAACATTTAACACATTGTGTATAGTTATAGTAAGACTTCAGTTCTTCATTTGACTTAAAGAATGTTTGTAGAGCATCTTCTGTGCATCAGGCCCTGTTCTGGGTGCTGGGATTCAGCAGCCAACAAAGCAGAAACAGCGCAGGCTCTTGCAAGACAGCAATAGAGAAGTAGATACAGAGAACAGACTTATGGACTAAAGTGTGGAGGGGAAGGAAGGAGAGGGTGAGATGAATAGAGAGAGTAGCATGGAAGCATATACACTAGCTTATGTAAAATAGCTTGCCAATGGAAATTTACTGTATGACTCAGGAAACTCAAACTGGGGCTCTGTAACCTGAGAAAGGTGGGAGGTGGAAGGGAGGTTCAGGAGGGAGGGGACATATGTACACCTATAGCTGATTCATGTTGATGCAAGGTAGAAATCAAACCAGTATTGTAAAGCAATCATCCTTCAATTAAAAATAAATAATTTTTTTAAAAATACTAAAAAAAAAAAAAAAAAAGAACCCAGGTTCTTGAACTTACACTCCAGAGAGAATGTCCTTCTGAGTGTCACCTGACCAGGCAGGCAGTCCTGCTCTTTTCTCGCTGTCAAAGCCAATCCTAGTTGCATTCCATATTACTGGGGAATCACTGTGAGATTCTTAAATGTGGAACATTTTCACTCATTACTAACACTGATGATCTGTGACTGGCATTTGTATTCAGATTGATCAAAGATAGCACTCTGCTGTTGAATAGTTCAGGAGACCCTGGTTCAATTCCTGGGTCAAGAAGATCCCCTGGAGAAGGGATAGGCTACCCACTCCAGTATTCTTAGCTTCTCTGGTGGCTCAGCTGGTAAAGAATCTGCCTGCAATGCAGGAGACCTGGGTTTGATCCCTGGGTTGGGAAGATACCCTGGAGAAGGAAAAAGGCTACCCACGCCAGTATTCTGTCCTGGAGAATTCCATGGACTGTATAATGGGGTCACAAAGAGTCAGAGATCTTGAGAATATTAATTCTTCTATCCAGCCCTATTGTCTAACAGAATCCAGGCAGCTTTTCCAGATTTAAAAAAAAAAGTCACTGAGACTGCAGCTTGTTTCAAAATAGAGAGTCCCCGAATTGTCCCATAGAACATGGGTTGACCTTTGTTAGTGCTACAACTAGGGGAAACTATAGTGTAATAAACATCAAAGAAAACTTGGCTGGGACATAGCAGGGATGGGCAATGTGAAAGGCACTGTTAGGTTGGAAAAGTTCTAGACTTGGGGGTTGTAAATAGTGTCTGACTCTTTGTGACCCCATGGACTGCAACACACCAGGCTTCTCTGTCCTTTACCATCTCTGGGAGTTTGCTCAAACTCATGTCCATTGAATCGGTGATGCCATTCAACCATCTCATCCTCTGTTGCCCCTTCTCTTCCTGCCCTCAATCTTTCCAGCATCAGAGTCTTTTCCAATGAGTCTTCGAATCAGGTGGCCAAAGTACTGGAGTTTAAGCTTCAGCATCAGTCCTGCCAATGAATATTCAGGGTTGATTTCCTTTAGGGTTGACTGGTTTGATCTCCTGCGAGAGAGACACAAAATCTGAGTATGATCACTAGATCTGACTCCTGCTAGTTATGAGATGTCATGAGTAAATTTCTTAACTTGACCAGTCTATTTTCTCCCTTTCAGCAATAGTAATTACAGGTATCTTCCTTGCTCAGCTCATAACCATTGTAAGGATACAGCAAGGACTGTACAGATGCTCTTCTAGGGAAGTGTAGGTGCAAACCTCGAAAGGGTCCATATCAGGACACAAGTGTGGTTTAACCACTCTTGCCACAATACAATGTTAGATCTGAACCAGTAAGTTCAATAATGGAAACTGAAATTTGTTTTCTCTCAGTGTATGTGCTTGCATACATTTGTGTGTGTACAAAACTGCGTGTGTTTCTGGTACTGGGCAATATTGAGATTTTTGGTGCAGAGGAAATTTTTGTGGTGTCAATCAGATCATCGATTCAATAGCATAGGTCAAGGTGGGATAGATCCTGGCTCCTCAAAGGTGGGTTCATGGATCTAACAGCATCTCCACTAGCTGGAGGCTGCTAGAAATGCAGATTGCTAGGCCCCACCTTCGATGGTCATTGAATCAAAATCTGTGTTTTAAACAAATCCCCTGGTGATTATATGCAAATTTTCTCAAGCACCTGGGTGGACAGATTTCTTTCTAAGTTGATTCTGATCATTCAAAAACTCTTCAGGATGTTGCAGGGACACTGACAGTCAACAGCTGCTGGATGCGTTAGCACCACCTGGGAAAGTGGGGGGCACAGGAGGGTTATTACAGAAAAAAAAAATATGTTGCTTTCTGTTCCCAAGGAACCATCTTTGGGGTGAAAGGTTCATATTCCATTGTCAGTCCCCTGAGCCTACCAGTGTTCAAAAATGTTTTTTTCCCAAGACTTTTATGGTGCTTAAGTTAGACTTTTCATATTGGAATAACAGACCCAAAATGACTGGCAGTTAGTGTCTGGGATTAAGGAGGGAAATATTTAGTCAGAGGAACTGGGAATTTATCAGGAGAGCAATGATTTCATCTCTAGGATTTGGTTTCTAGTCACCTTTGCTCTTGGAGGATGATGAGTAAGTGCTCCTTTACTCTGCCTGGTCTAAGTTTCATGAGGCACACATTCGCAGAGACTCAGGGAATTTTGAAAAAAAAAAAAAAAACTGTATTATAAAAGAAAGAATGAAGTTGATTGAGACCAAGAGTGGTTTAAATTCTTGATAAAGATCACATGCATATTTGAAAATAGGAACTAGTTCTTCAGAGTCTGTTTGTAAGACTCTTTCTATATAATTGCAAATTAATCTTCACTTCCAATGTTAGCAAGGTTTAAGATTAAATAAAACTGAATAAGCTCTTCTCTTAGAACAGCACACTTCTGTGCAGGTTAGATGAAATAATTTTTTTAATCTTTCCTCTTCTGTGATTTCAGTGTTAACAACTTGGCTCTTTTCTTTCCGTTTTTCTTTCTTTTCTGCCTGGGGTCTTGGGTGAAATTTATGACTTTTTTTTTTTTTTTAAGCTATATGCTGTATAGTTCCTTGTGTATTGACTCTAGGTCTGGACTTGGCAAACAAAAATTGAGAGTGTTGGTTGAGACAAGGCAAATCAGCTTTAATCCTGGAGATGGATAGATGGCTGATGACACAGTTTCAGGCCTTATTTATCCAATTTTGCTACTGATGAGTGAAAGTTTGTCATGGCCAGCATTTGGGAGACAGTGCTGTACCTCACTCAGCCTTCACTCATTTAGTCAACAAATGCTGATTGGTGTCCTTACTGTATGCTAGTAATATTACAGGCAGGCTTAGTGTAGAAACTGGAGATTTATACAAAGTCACACAGCTTACATTTTACCATGATAGATACCCTTTTGAAAGAGCCCATAACTCAAAAGTTTGAAATGAACTAAATTGAGGGTTAGCACTATGTTACTTATATTAAGCTTCTTTTTTCCCCCAATTTTAGCTAATTCTCCTATATATAAAGAAAAAGGATTATTTTCCCAATAAGACTGCCCATCAAACAGGTAATTATTTTGTTGTAGTTGTATTCCAAAGCAAACCCATGCAAAAGTATTGCTCCCATTAAAGACTTTTCTTAAGTTTTCTTATAACTGATTCCATGTAGTAAAGAAGGATTTCTCTTATGGGATATAGAGAAAATTACTAGAAATAATTAATTTCATTTTCTCCAGAATTCACCAAGTTATTCCTGTTTCTCTTTAAAGGAAACTCCTAACTCTCTCCACATGTTCAGCCTCCTAAAATTTCAATTTATCTTTAGCACATCCTGCTTGTGAGTGCTTACTATTAAGATTCAACCATATAGTAATTCTTCCTTAAAGGAGTCTGCTGTATGTAATGCTAAGGTGGAGTTGTCATGGCTCTTATGCTGTGTCTGAGGCCACAATCGTCAGCATTCCAAGCTTATGTGAAGATACAGAAATAATTATTTTCAGATGTTGATATTGCACTTAGTTTATTAGCAGTATAAGAAAATGTGTTTCCAAAGTCATTCATCTCAAACGCAATGCAAAAATTCAATGTGTGCTTTCAGACACGTACTGTGATACAGAAATGGTAGAGTGATTGAGCTTTCTGTCATATCTTCATAACATAGGATATGAGCTGTGCTGTGTTCTGAGTTAGCATGTCTCCTGTCAATGTGGCTACAGTCCAGACGTGATGTGCTTTGCTTCCAGGTGGGTTACTGCTTTTAATCCCTGAGTCAGACTCCTGATTCTTGGCTTCTCTTGTCACTTAAAATGTTTTGCCTTTAAGTCAACTTCAAAAGTTAAAAAGTAGAAATCTTCTGTGAGTTTCAAAATGTAATTTTTCTATAATCATTTCCATAAAATGATGATTGAACATTAAAAGCTTATCCGTCTCAGGTAGTTTTGGAAAGAAAGGGTGAAAAGCCATAAGATTTAATTGTTGGAGAGACCAAGGCCAAATTAGAAAGATACTCTTAAGTTTTTGCCATAACATTCATATATGACATCCAATATGAATTTTATGTACTTATCAACTTCTAGTCAATACAAAAGAAGAAACATGAATGAAGTTTTATTATACCCATAGTACTAAGACCTTACCTACATTAATAAAAAGCAACTTCTTTTCATCATCTCTTAATAATCATTAAATTTTACAGTAACATTTGAAGAAAACCAAAGAAAAACTCCATTTGATGTATAAAAGTGTTACAAATAAAAATAGATCACTGAGTATTGTGGGTTACTTATCTTGCAAAGCAAAATATTTTAATATTACAGTATTATAAATGCTCTACGAAAAAGGAGTGTCTGCTGTTTTTACTTTCAAATGTCAATCACTGCTTTTACCTTGTATTTAAATTTTTTTAATTTTACATTGGAGTGTTAGTTGATTAACAATGTTGTGTCCTTCTCAAGTATACAGCAAAATGATTCAAAGCTATATATATATTATTTTTCAAATTCTTTTCCCATTTAGGTTATTACAGAGTATTGAACAGAGTTCCTTGTTCTATATGTAGTAAGACCTTGCTGGTTATCTATTTTAAATACAGTAGTGTGTATTGCAGTACATAATTCAAAGTGTTTGCAAAATACAAGAAGTTTATTTTATCATTTATCTGTTTCAAATTATAACTTTAAAAAGAAAATGGGACTTCTTTCCTGCCCCCACCCTCGACCCTAGAGACAGATTTTCCATGTAGGATGGTTTTAAGCATCAGGATGTTGCATAAGTCAGCCTGGAAAAAATCCGAGACAAACAGCTAGCACTATCTAATAGAACTTTGCTTTGTGACAACATTTTTTTTTTTTTTTTTTGCTAAATGAATTATACGAAAGGTCTAACTTTCATAGTTATTTGGATATACTTTCAAAATCAATTTTTGCTTGATTATTGGGCACTCTAAAAAAAAGAAAAAATAAAAATCATAGTATAGTGTAGGATCAAAGAAATCTAATTAAGCTTTGATACATGAGTATAGAGTTATCTACACAAGGGACATTTGAAACAGTTAACATGTGTGGTGAGATATGAAAAGTTAAACTGATGTATTGTGTCTATGATAATGCCCAGTTTTTATGTTTTCGAAGGAATGTTTAGGATTTCATTTTTAAGCTTTGTTTTCCAAAGACTTAAATTCCAAATTCATTTGTAATGGAAAAGTAATTGGTGAGATGGCTCTATAATCCCACAGGTTACTTGGCAGGCTCTAAAAAGTTCATGGGATGGAGATTAAAGGTCAAAGTCTATTTTAGAAAATGTGCAACAGGGTGGTAAGTAGAAATGTTCCCTAAGTCCCTTTGGATTTTATTTGATCACTTAACCTAAAAGACCTGGACCAGGCTGTGTATTTTTCAGGATGCGGTGATCAAATTATTGGACTGGTTGCTTTTCAAGTGCAAATCTATTTCCCAATAAATCCCATCACTTACACAACACCTCTTGAATGCTTGTTTATTACAGCAGACACAAAGATATCAAGGAACACTAGGCTTATTTGTTGGTTCAATCTGGGGAAAAAAACAAACTGTTTTTCAGTGGCTAGTTGTTTACAAGATTCCCTGTCTGCCTGATGACATTTTGAGGGCTGTGAGAGCGAAGAATGCTATTTGTCCAGTTGTGAAAGATTAGATTTCTTCTTTTTCTTTTCCTGGAATATAGGAACCAGGGGTTTTCCATCAAAGATTGTGAATTTTCTTTTAGGATTTATCAACAACATACCATGGGATTTTAAAATAATCAGCCTATCTAACCTTTGATTTATAGATAAAAGAAAGGAGAAAATTACCATTTTTGTGAAATAGTTGTTTCTGAACTTTGTGAATGAAAATATTCTATATCATACTAAAAACTTAATCAGGTTATGCTAGAATTGTGTATGATTCCTTAAATTATTCCACAGTGAAAATCCATACATTCAAGGCATCAAAACTAAGTGTCTTTGGAAATATACAGGGATAGAGAAGAAGTAATACTGGCTAAAGAAAAATCTTATATAGCTGAGAAAAATAAGCTTTATGTTATGAATCTTTTATCCAGCAGATAGGTTATAATTAAGTGACATGAAGAAGTTAGAGATCATGTTATAGTTCAGAATTAGAAATGATCATTTCTTAGTAGGTGGGGAGCATTCATTCAGGAAATCCTTTGTTGAGTAGATGGTATTTGAGTTGGATCCTGAAGGGTGAGTGGAATTTGAGCAAGTGGAGACTGGGGAAAGACACATTCAAAGGCAACATCATTAGTAGAGGAAAAATGAAGAAAAATATGGTATTAGGCAGTAGTGGCTTATGTATATTATGGTCATAAAATATGCTAGATTACTAGTACTAGTTAACCGTTACTAAGAACCAAGTACTTGACTAAAAGAGCATTTATATGTATTACTAATTTATTGAAATCTTCCTGATAAGTCCAAGAGGTAGAGTTTTATGGGTAAAGAAACCAGGACATCATACAACTGGTATTTGGCAGAAGTTGAACTTGAAGCTAAAGACTGAGGCCTTGACCAGTAGCTCTGTCCCCTGATGTTGGAGGACATCTGGTACTACAGGGAATGATTCTGTAAGCTATGGTCACTCATGGGATATTTTTAAGCATGTTGAGTAATGTTTTCTTCCCAATTATTCTTTTTGCCTCATCTGACCTTCCTATCTCCACCCATTCCTCTCTCCAAACCTTGCCTTCAAACTATGGAGAGAAACCTTTGAAAATTATAGACCTGATCATCTGATGCCGTTTCTTGCAAGGTTTCAGGGTTTCCAGGCCTACAGCGTTTGTTTCCTGATCCTTCCCATGGTGTACAAGCCCCTGCCGTCACTATAGCTTCATTTGGAACTATTTTCCATTCTCCACAATCTCCTTGTCTTCTAATTCCTTTACTTCTCCTAGGATAATGCCTCCATCTGGATGCCTTTTCACCTCTGGATTCCTCTATCCTCTTCCTCTGTTCACATTGATTGTTAAATATTGAACCATTTGTTAGCTCTCTTGTTCATATTGTTGTTGCTCACTAAGTCATTCACATAACATTTGAGAATTTCCCGACATGCAATTCTACATCAAAATGGAATTTAACTGTTGACACTCCATATCCATATTAAAATGGCTTTTACAATGATTTAATGTAGGTTGTTTAAATTTTTTTTTTAACTTCCATTGTACACCATATCATCACAACCAGGTAAGTGTAGCAGTCAGAATAGGCTAAGTTAGGTGGCAGTAACAACAATCACCAAAATGGTAATGGCTTACAACAAAAGAGACTTTCTTCTTATTCTCATGTGGCTTGGCAGAAGACTGTGCTTTTCACCGTTACTTCTGAAGGAAGCTCCCCCTGACATGTGCTTCTCCAATCACAGGGCAAAAGAACAGGGTTGGTAAATCACCTACTGGCTGTTAGACTTCAGCCTGGGAGTGATTCAAGCCCAGGCTGAATACATTTCCCTGACCTCACATGGCTTTACTGAACATCAAGGAGACAGGGAAGCATGATCCTCTCATATGGTGGAAAAGTTGGAGGGCAAATGGTAATATTAAGTCAACAGCACTGCAATGTGTTAACAATTAGAAATCGTAGGCCAGTTCTTTTGAAGTTTATGTCCATTAGCAGTTTGAAAACATGTAGTCAAACCTAGCACTTTGTAAATTAAAACTAAAAATCCTAAGACATGTGATTATGTGTCTTTTGAAACCATTACTTCAGTTGGAAACATTGAATTTGATGTATATGCCTACACTTAACTCAATAAATTTAAGTTCTTACCAGCTGTGGTACAAAAATATATGCTAAAACTATCTTGTCCACAGATAACATCAAAGAAACAGGCAGTGTCATAACAAATTGGTTGAATTATCTTGAGATATGTTGTGATTGAAGGATCTTCTTTTCTGGGAGGCCATGATCATCATTCAGAATTCATCAGTCAAAGGCAGCAGAATTTGAGTCTAAATTCCATATTGAAGTACTCCTGTAAAGATTTGTTGAATTTACAAAAATTTGGTTTATTTTCAGTTGTCAGCACTGATGGACAGCCAGTAATTGTCAACATTAATTGCTATTTATTTCCTTTTGCAAGAAGAAGTTATATAGAAATTGATGTGAAGGACATTTAATGAGAGCAATCTTACTCTAGCCTATATATGGATATTCTTAAAGTCTTCATCCCTACCTTGAGTGTCTTTATAGGTATGTGAAAGGATATGGGTGAAAAGAAAAATTAAGTGTATGTTTGTGTCAGAATTACTTGTGAATATTAGCTTCTTAGGAAATACCTCATTATTTTCTGGAATGAATACTGACTGTCAGTGTAATCAAGGATATAAATATAGAATGATGAAATCCAAAAGCAGTATCTGTGTGATCCACAAAATTTGGCCAGTAATTGCTTTTTCCTGTGTTTTCTTTCTCTAGCACAACAAGAATATCTCCTTCCTTTTCATGTGTGTGAATTAAACATGTCTGAGTAGAACCATTGGCTTTCTTTTTCTCACAGTAATTTTGTTGTGATCAAGAGATGCATCAGCATAAATTAAGGATTAATGTGGAAATCATAAAATACACTGTTCCATGAAAACAAAATTTCTTTTTTGAAAGGAGAAATAGGCATGAATTTGGGGTCTGCTTTTTCACTTAGATAATTTTCTTATGGAACATCCTTCTTTTGCCTCATAGAAAATTTGCCAAATTGTTCAGAACCACCCCTAAGCTTTGTATTTCCATACCCTCCCAAAAATCCAACTGATTTTGGAGGTACCATGCTTCTCTCCATTTAAAGGCAGGATCTTTGTGGCAGTATGAGGGAAGAAAGATACAGAGGGGGAACCATGCCATATTAATGTATGTGGTAGAAAGTTAAAGGACAAGAAACGTTTTTAAAATTACTGAGTGCATGAAAATTAAGTTCTTGTTCTTGGTGGTGATGTGCATGTAGGGGAGATTTCAAAGAAGATACATCCCGTAATTCATTTCCTCTCTATTGTATAATTGACCAGTGAGTATTTGTCAAGTACCTATTTATTTAAAGTACCTATGGCTGAGCTTTCATTTCTGCCTGGCTTTCCCTTCTCCCCTAGAAGCTCCCATTCTCTTCATCAGGAATATCAGTTTCTTTTCTTAAAGTTTTTCTGGCGTGTACCATTTTTGAAAACTCTTTATTGAATTTGTTACAACATTGTTTCTGTTTGATTTTTTTTTTGGCTGTGAGGCATGTGGGCTATTAGGTCCCTGACCAGGAATTGAACCTGCACCCTGTGCATTAGAAGGCGAAGTCCTAACCACTGGACTGCCAGGGAAGCCCCTTAGTTTCCTGTGTGCATTAGAATTGTCTTCTCTCTAACAGACCTCACACCTCTCCCTTTACCTTTCTGACACCGAATACATGTGGACAATAAGTAGCAATACCTCTTAAACTTGCAAGCTCATGAAAACAATAAAAGAAACACACAAAAGAAAGCAAATTGGTAGGATTGGTTTTTATCAGCCAATTTACATTCTGAGGAGTCCAGTCAATCAGGGAAGTTTATTATCCTATCTAAATTCATTGACTATCCATTAGTCACTATGTTTCTAATACATAGCAGTGGTGTAAGAATACCCACTGGACAACAAATGATTGACATTTATCAGTTCCAAAATTGCCTTGTGCATATTGAAATGATGAACTATGAAAAATTATGAAATATGAAAGCATTAATTCTCTTTGAACAATTACAGCCTTTCTCCCTTTGTAGGTCAGGCTATGAAAGACGTGATTGCGATGAAATGACAGTGCGTGTCTCGTAGATTAAAGCCAAACGTGATTTCAGCAAATGAAAGGGAAGGGTGAAGCTGGTCTTAAATTGTTTGCCTCAGAGATGGTGAGAAGACTGGGGTCATTAGAGAAACAGGAAGTGTTTCATTATGAACTGTTTTATTATGAACTTTAGGTGTATTCATGGAGAAGGAAATGGCAACCCACTCCAGTATTCTTGCCTGGAGAATCCCATGGACAGAGGAGCCTGGCAGGCTGCAGTCCATGGGGTCGCAAGAGGCGGACACGACTGAGAGCCTAAACCATCACCACCACCAGGTGTATTCAGAGTAAATCAGTTCATGTTCTATGAAGGAATCCAGGTTCCATGTTTGAGTCCACTCTGAACAATAAATGTCACACTCAGAAGTACCTAATCTCCAGCCTCAGAAAACTCATACTCTCGCCAGTTGTCAGCAAACCCATCACCACAGCTGGTAAAATAACACCGAAAGCAAATTCAGCTGGTAGCAATTGCAAGAATAAATGGGTGGCAAAAGAGCAAAAAGAGTAAATTTTACAACATTGGGTCCCATTGGGTCCCACACTGTACTACTTCCTCTAGAAACAACCTCTAGAGGTAAAGCCTGGCATTAAATTCTCCAGTCATGCAGGAGTAAGTGCCAACAGCTGTGCCTGGGTGCTTTCCCCCTACTTTGTCCTGTGAATACTTTACCATTTCAGAGGAGCTGATGACATACCTTGAGAAAAAAACAATCTCTACCAGATGTGCAAATCCGTGTAAATCTTCTCATTTTCCCACCGCTTTCAGAGTTAAGTCACACAAGTATCTGTAAGACGTTTCCAAACACTTTGTTAAGCCTGAAAAATATTCCCCACAAACTGACAGCACTTCCAAATGGCTGCCCATTATGGCCAAATGTGAGCATGTATGCACCTATGGAGTGAAGCCAGTTTTTCAAATGTGGGTTGGCAGTGTCTTTCCCTAAGGTTCAGGAGGCTTTCCACAGTAGTGGGAAACAGCAGGGAGCAACTTGACATTCTCTGGAAGCAAACAGGATTTTGGAAAATACCCAGGAAGATGCGCGTATGGCCTCACCTTTCGTTTCTCACTGACAGCATCCGTGACCTCCTTGCTGTGTTGTTTATTGTCTCTTCCAGAGATCTTTGCCTACTCCATCCATGGAGTAGAGTCATTGGCCTGTACTCATTTTTTCCTTCCTGGAGGTATAAATAGACTGATGACGCCCAATGCTCTCGGCAGTCTGTGCATCATTCATACCATCCATCTCCTTTCTAGGTCACAAAGCTTAAAAAAAAAAAAAAAGCAGCAGCAGCAGTAGCAGCATGTGAGAAGATGAGCATATGACTGCTTCCTCTCACTCAAAGCAGTACTGTTGATAGCATCCAGACAGCCGTGTGGAGACATGCCATTCGAGTGGCTCCAGAATATCAGGAAAGAAACAGCCGTTCTTACCAAATAGCTTAAAAATAGCATGTCCCACTCCACCCTGTCTCTCCAACCTGCCTGAAGTGGAGCCCTTCCCATCCAAACTGTATAACGGGATTTGTACTTGGTGAAAATTTGCAGAACCTGCTCCTCCCCCAGGACAATACAGTAATGCTTTCTCCCTTTGTCCAGTCACACAAGTGCACATCATGAGAAAATGTCATATCCCTTAATCCTTCTCCTCTCCAGTAACATAAAATGGTCATCGTTCCAGAAAGCCTCTATTATGGAGTGCCTTGCAAGTGGGGAACAGCATATTGACTGTTTTGAGATGGGGCATGGGAGGAATATTATTGTGTTCTCCTTCAGCTTGTTTTCTTGACTTACAAACTGTTATCTAGAATCTGATCCTTCCCTAGAGGGATAATTGCTAGAAATCACCTCACTTTGGGGTAAGGCTGAGAAAGAGGTTGGCAAGGAGCTGAGGCAGTATGCCTAAGTTTGTGTCCCAAACCCCAACTATTTATCCCTTAATTCTCCATCTGTCAAAACTTTTAGTGACCATTGATTCTTTCTTTATTGTTGTTGTTCAGTCGCTAAGTCATGTCTGACTCTTTGCGACCCCATGGACTGCAGCACACCAGACTTCCCTGTCCTTCATCATCTCCCAGAGTTTGCTCAAACTCTTGTCCATTGAGTCAGTGATGCCATCCAACCATCTCATCCTGTGTCGCCCCCTTCTCCTCCTGCCTTCAGTCTTTCCCAGCATCAGGGTCTTTTCCAGTGAGTCGGCTCTTCACATAAGGTGGCCAAAGTATGGGAGCTTCAGCTTTAGCATCAGTCCTTCCCATGAATATTTGTGTTGATTTCCTTTAAGATTGACTGGTTGGATCTCCTTGCTGTCCAAGGGACTTTCAAGTGTCTTCTCCAGCAGCACAGTTTGAAAGCATCATTTCTTCACACTCAGCCTTCTTTATGGAGTGCCTACTATGTGCCAGCCTATTGTAAGCACTTCAGATATCAGTTAGCAAGTACATAAATCTTCTGTTCACTTTCAGTTTCATTCTAGTAGATCACGTCTCAGGTGGAATCAGTCCTATGAGGTAAGTGTCACAGGCGATGGTGCAACCTCAGAGCAAAGCCAAGAGTAACGCGGCAAGTGGCTGTAGACAAACCAGTGGGACATTGTGGAGGCCCTTTGAGGTCATGTTGAGAACTTTATTCTAGTCCAGAGGTGACATCTCAGAGGAGGGCCATGATCTGGCCTGCTCTTCAGAAGAGGAACATGAAACATAGACTGTAGCTGGACAAGGGCAAGCATGTGCTTGTAGTTTGAATACATCAAATATATTTCTGTTTCACAGGGATGAGAGGGAGGCTCACGGGGGAGGATACACACACAGACACACACACACACACACACACACACACACACATTATTGCTGATTCAGGTTGCATAGCAGAAACTAACAGAACATTGTAAAGCAGTTATCCTCCAAATAAATAAATACGTACATATGAAAATGTGTTTCTATTTCAAAGGGAATTTCATGTCAAAAGTTTGAGCCAATCAGGTCTTGCTAGAGTGTAAGAAATACAACAGAACAGCAGGGTGGTGCGGAAGAATGGTTGTTTACTTGGGTACATGAGTATCTGCCTTGGACTTTGAGAACATGTTTAAGGCAGGATACAGTTTTTAGCTCAGGCTGAGTCAGAGTGTGAAGGTGGGGAGTCCTGTAACCTGTAAAGAGTTGTGTGTGTCATTTTTACAAAACTTGCTGTTTCAATCTAGAATGTAAATGTAACCTTTTTATCCCTTCAAGTATGTCATCAAAAATTCTCATATTTGGAAGTATGCCTTGATCTCTTGAAAAGGCCATAGAGGGTAGAAATAATTTTAAAATACCAGGTATTTCAGAATGTGATTCAATCTCCCAGTTCAGGAAATACAGACGGCAGTGTATTCACAGCTTTCCTAGGTACCCTTCAGGGGTCTCTAATTCACCAGTGGCTTTTAATTTTATTTTCCTAGAAGAAAAGATCTTTCTGAATGTCAGTAGATCCCAAAGCAAAAGGGAGTTAATTTCTCTCTTCAGTTTCACCACATTACGTTGGATCTGATGTCTAGAAGATTTTTCTCACATACAAAACTACAGTGTAGGGGAAATATATGTGTGTGTGTGTATATACATTACTGAATCACTTTGGTGTACACCTGAAACTAATACAACATTGTAAATCAGCTATACTTCAATTAAAAAGAACAAAATAACTCCCAGAATGTTGGAGTTCATTTGGGAATATTCATATTTTATATTTACTTAAAATATCTGTGCCTATCCTGGAGAGGGAAATGGCAGTCCCCTCCAGTATTCTTGCCTGGGAAATCCCATGGACAGAGAAGCCTGGCAGGCTACATTTCATAGGGTCTCAAAGAGTTGGACTTGACTGAACAACTAAACAGCAATGTGTGCCTATAATACATGGCATATGTAAATATAACACAGAGACTAACTCTGTTTCATTACTTCTCGTATGCTACACACAAACACTTATCAATTTCTTGTTACCTTGTTCCAACCTGACCCACGGGCTGTTTTAACTTCTTTTGAGTCTGCCTTGTCCCTCCCTGTGTGTAAGCGGTATTCTCTCTCTTGTCACCTGTTAACAATGCTCCGTCAAGGCTCAGCTGAGATAATTACTTCCTCTTGGAGTGTCTCCACATTCCCAAACTCAAGTTGAATGTTATTGCTCTGGAATTATGGGCATCTTCTGTGCTTATCAGATGAGTTCTCATACGGAACTGGAATGGCTCCCATGGACTAAGTTGTGCAAAGGCAAGAATGGTTCCTGTCTTGTCCATGATTCTTGCTCCTGATGCCTGGTTTCATGTACAGAACAGGGCAATTCATAAACATCTGTGTATAATTGAATCAAAATACTTAAAAAAAATTTTGGAGTCAGTTGTTTTAATATAGAAGTTTCTCCCCACCTCGCCCCTTACCTGGTCATCAAGTTACTGGTATTAGTATTGAAGTCAACTTTGACATTTGCCTGTCATACATTCATTAAATTATTCACCAAGTTTTGACAGTTTCCTTATGCCATGTCTCTCTGAATCCTCTTCTCATGTCCTAATTAAGGTCCTTGTTTTCTTTTTCTGTGGGTAAAATAAGTTGGGAAAATGCTAGTTAAGGAGTTAGTGGTTTGATTATCATGGAACTTGACAAAACCTTTAATGAAGGAGCATTGTAAATTTCTACAGGAAGAATATGGAGTAGAGCATTTCCTACATTTATTTGATTGGAGAATCATCTTTAGTCTCATAGCATCTGATGTGGTTAATGACCTGCAGAACTTACCTGGGGAAATGCTGGAAGAGACTGAAAAGGAGCAAACTACCCATCAAAGGCTCAGAGTCTTTCGTTTTTAACTTAATGACTGTCATTAGCCATAGACAGCAAACACGTGGGAAGGAAGTATGCCTGACTCCTGCCACTGATGACCTCTAACCTTACATTCCCTCGGCAGCTTATACCAGTTTACCTTGTTTAGGTAATAGGCTCTGAATATGGAATCATGCACCTTATTCACCAGTGAAGAAGGAAGCATGTGTACTTAATCGTGTCCGACTCTGTGACCCCCAGGCACTGTAATCCACCAGGCTCCTCTGTCCATGGGATTTTTCTGGCGAGAATAATGGAGTGGGTTGTGCTTTTTCCTCCAAGGGATCTTCCCTGACCCAGGGATCAAACCCGCACCTCCTCATCTTGCATCAGCAGGCAGATTATTTATCACTTGAGCCATCTGGGAAACTGATTCTCCAGCTAAAGACCCTGCTTATTCTTCTCATGGCACTGTGGACTGCCTGCTTTCCTTGGTGCTGTCTTGGTAAGATTTTAGAATTTCCAGCCTCTGTCTTCAGGAACTTTTAGAAAAAATACTATGGTGCTCTTAATTGTCGCCTGTCCACATGATTGGTTTGAATTAGCAGAGGCAAGGGGTTAAAAATCAGCTTGAAGAAAGTTGGGTGAAAGGCTTATGGGCTTTTGTTTTCCAGATTTGTACTATAGATAGATCTCTCTCTACCTCTGTCTATTCATCCATTCATTCCTTTTCTTATAGTAAAGGTATAGTGTTAGTTGCTCAGTTGTGTCTGACTTTTTGTGACCCCATGGACTATAGCCCACCAGGTTCCTCTGTCCATGGGATTCTCCAGGCAAGAATACTGGAGTGAGTTGCCATTTCCTCCTCCAGTGGATCTTCCTGACCCAGGGATTGAACCTAGGTCTCCTGCATTTCAGGCAGATTCCTTACTGCCTGAGCCATCAGGGAAGATCATAGTAAAGGTATATAGGCAGCAAAAACTATGGAAAGCGAGAATCAATATTGGTCAGAGTATCTAAGAACTAAGTAAGTTAGAAAATTCAACATTTTGATTATAGAAGCCAGAGAGGAAAGGTTGTAAAATGTTAGATCCTTTTTGCTCTTGCTTAGAATTTAAATATGGAGAAGGAAATGGCAACCCACTCCAGTATTCTTGCGTGGAGAATACCAGGAACAGAGGAGCCTGGTGGGATGCTGTTTGTGGGGTCGCACAGAGTCGGACACAACTGATGCGACTTAGCAGCAGCAGCAGCAGCAGCAGCAGCAGAATTTAAATAGGGGCCATATTCAGGAAACCCTGTTGTGATACAATGATTATCCAATTGTACTCATCCAGTGGCTTAGGGTACCTATTTTGGCTTCATCCTTAACTCTTTTACTCTAATATCCCACATCTGATCTATCTGCAAATCCTATTCCACTCAACTTCAAAGTTAGCTAGACTCGCACCACTTCTTACCTACACAGTTATCATCCTGGTCTCAATCACCATCATCTGTTACCTGTGTTAGTGCAATGGACTTCTACAAGATTTCTGCTTCTTCCCTCATTTCCTTATAGTTTATTCATCACAGGGCACTAGAACTAATCCTTTGAAAGGTGAGTCAGATATGTCATTTCTCTGAAATCTTGTGATTGCCTCACCTCTCATTCGAATAAAATTTCAGGTTCTTCATGCAGCCAATGAGCTCAACTGTGACTTGCCTGTCTGCTGTGTCCTTGACCTTCTCTCCTAACACTTTACTCATGTCTCCTCTTGTCATATCAGCCCTTTGCCCTTGTTGGATCTTGCTGAGCCTGTCCTTGAGGGTTTTTGCACTTACTGTTTTCTCCACCTTGGCTGTCATTCCTTTCAATATCCCTGAGGTTTATTCTTACATCAATATTTTCTTAAGGTCTCCTCTCTGGTTTTCCTCATCAGTGGCGTCTGCCTCAGATGACCTTATTTTAAGCAGTTGTTACACGTTGACTCTCATTTTTCTGTCTTTACCTGTTTGTGTTTTCTGAATTGTCCATTTTACAGCTTGTTGTGTCATTTCCTTATTGCCCACCTGCTCCAGCCTCAATAAGAGGAAGACTTGGTTTATCTTAGTCATGCCTAAGAACAGTGCTTAACAGGGTTCCCAGCACAGAGTAGGCTGGTGGTAGACTCTTGCCAAATAAATGAAGATGAAAGGCTGCATGGGTAAGATTTCTTGTAAGTTCTGGCACTCAACATTTACTAAGAAATGGTAAGCTGCTTCTAAAATATACTCCAGTCATCTCTATATGTTTATGCTAAAATCAGTAAGCTTACTAATTATATATATACATAGGTAAACATCTTACAATTTGTTGCTCTCTTGTTTCTCTGTGCTCTGGTGTAAGGTGTAAGCAAATGTTTTAAAATGCTGAAAATGTTGGGAAAAAAAGTATAATAATCTTTTTAGATATTACCTCTTGAATCTGCCTGACTGCATTTTAGAAACTATTACTGTGGGATATATCTAAAGCTTTCCTCAGTCAGAATATCATAGATCCCTGTAAAGATTTCTTTTTTAATATAAATTTATTTTAATTGGAGGTTAATTACTTTACAATATTGTATTGGTTTTGCCATACATCAACATGTATCTGCCACAGGTATACACGTGTTCCCCATCCTGAACCCCCGCTCCCCCTCCCTCCCCGTAGCATCCCTCTGGGTCATCCCAGTGCACCAGCCCCAAGCATCCAGTATCATGCATCGAACCTGGACTGGCGATTCGTTTCATATATGATATTATACATGATTTTCAGTGATAAAGAAATTGACATTTGACCACAACAGATGACTTTTTTTTCCTGTGATAAAAATACTTGGAGGAAAATATGAAAAAATATGAGTTAAAAAAATTTAACTGCCCATTTAAATAGTATGTCCAGGACACCTTGGCAAGCTTTGTAGGTGGTTGTCTTCTCCAACAGATGGAGAGAAAATCCACATTTCTGTACGGAGAAAAATGAAGACATTTACTATGTTCTGCTCCATATAAATTTGCTAAGCGACAAGTAAGTCATGTGACTAAGATATGGAAGCAGGTAGAATTTTAAATACTGAATTTGGTAGTGTTTGTCCTAAATTTAGTACTCTATTCTCTGGGGGTTTGTTTGCTTATGTAATGTATGACAGCATCCAAGAAGAGATATGATACAAACAAATTTGGGGAGTTTAACAAATGATGAATAGTTACATTACAGCAAATATGAATAGTTCACATTTGAACCATGATGTCCATACTTTAAAGTTAATTTCTTAGGAAATTATATTTCCAAATTTTTTAAAAGATGCATCTTTCTGCAGTGTAGAGTGAAACAAACCATGCATAACCTCAGTTGATAGCTATAAATCTAATAAAACAATGTATAAGATACAGGCCACAGTTGGAGCGATTAAAAATCTGACAAGTTTAGGACCATATTGTTGACATATTGGTAACAAAGACTCCTTACAAAAAATTTAACTGGAGATTCTATTAGACATACGCATGTCCACGGGTAGAGTTGGTAAGCACTGCATGATAGCTGAACAATTAGTGTGGTTATTTCAGCTTATTAATATACAATTTTAATGATCCTTTATAGTTCCTTCTTTACTGAGTCACACTTAGTCACAGGCATGGATTTGCCCACTAGAATCAAGCAGAGAATTTATGCTTTTGGCTGAGTGCTCCAACTGAAGACCATTCTGGAAATGTTCTCGCTCCCTAACTGAGCATGGAAATGCTTTTGTCAATTAACCTTAGTGTTAGCTTTGTCCTCTCTTGGCCTGAGTTGTATGCTAAAACCACCTTCCCAGGCCATTCTTTTAATACTTTTATGAGGGCTAATTAATCACTTCATCCCCAGAGATGCATCTACTTTCAACAAAAAACAAATCAACAATAACAATAAATAAGCAAGAAATTCACATAGAGATAAAAGCCTCCAGTAAATTCTGATAAAGTGCTTGAGTGGAAAAGGAATCCCCTCCTAATATGGAGAGTACTAAAAGGAATAAATTCTATTTTCTGTTCTGAGGATAGAAAATTTTAATTTATCTCTTTTGTTTTTAATCATAATAATTCTATATTTAGACATTAGATATATATAGGCATCCTAATTTTCTTTGGGACTTCCAATAGTATTATACTTACAAGTATATGTATGTATATACATGAGTTTGTGCATACATGTAAGTTCATACATACAACACATCTGTTGAATATATTTGCACACCTTAATTTTCATGTATGTTTTATTTTATCAATTTAGGAGATTTATCATTATTATTTTATATATGTATGCTTTATTATTATATATATAAATTATAATAATGTTTTTTGATAATGTCTAAGTGGTAGGTCCAGAATGGAATACTGATTTTATAAACTCTGAACTGAATGGTAAAAAAAGGGTGTCATGTCTCTATTCTACAGTATTCTAAGGGTTAATCTACTTTGGGCAGATTAAATGTTAGGACATTTTATCATCTGAGCTCTTATATCTGTTAAAAAATAACTTACAATGTCATTAAATTTGTCATAGTTGGTTTATGGCAATACTGTAAAACTAAAAAAAAAAAAAAAAAAAGAACTTCTAAACTGTGCCCTGACTAAATGAGTAAGCATGTCAGATAAATTAGCATTTAGAAGAGTGAGTCTCATTTCCTAAAACTGCTGCATCCTGACCCCATCTTCTCCACAAGTTTTCACAGTGTTCTTCGTTTATACAGTTGGGTATTATGATTATCTGGTGATTCCGTTAGAGATTAACTTTACTAACTCACAGATGTGATCTTTGACATCTTTGTCTTCAAAAATATTTCCAAATATTTTTTCCTTCTGGATTTCAGGAACTTGGATATTTTAATCTGTTAGTGAATTTTTGTCTTCCTGTATTTGCTCATCTTCACATGGATAGATTTAGTATTTATAGACCAGTTAGCTGGGCTATTGCAGAAGTCCAAAGTGCAGTGCTTAGCTTTGTTTCAAGGCTGTTGGTAAAATGTCACCTTCTATGGGTGGCCTTTTGTGTAGAGATTTCACCTGGTATTTCCATTTCTTTTCAATGTTGTATTGAATTTGTTGCCACCGTTGTAATTTTTTTTTCAAAAGTAGTCCTTTGACTTATGCTGAATTTCATCAGTTGGTATAAACACTGACTTCCAAAAGCATATTTGAGGATAAATTATGTGATGCTGGAAACATCTTTTACGTAGACTTGAGTGAACTAACTGGGTTATAGTTTAGAAATAGCATCTGGTCCGTATCTTATTCCCACTTTTCTACTAATGTACCCTGAGAAACAAAGAGAGATGTATGCAGAAAACTGTAATTAACAGCCTATTATCTGATCTGAGAGTTCTTACCAAGTATAAGGAAGATAGAACTGTGCTGAAACTCAAGGTACTTCCCCCAGTTTTGCTATAATTGTCTGAAAGTAAATAAGAAACAGTCTATCTTTACTATGATTGAGAAACACAGAGCTCTTCTTTTCTTTTTAAAATTTATGTATTATTTAATTTTCATTTTGTATTGTTTAGTTGATTTACAATATTGTATTAGTTTCAGGTGTCCAACAAAGTCATTCCATTTTATATATATATATATATATATATATATATATATATATAATTTTCAGATTCTTTTTCTATGTAGGTTATTACAGGGTACTGAGCAGAATTTCTTGTGCTATGTAGTATGTCCCTGTTGGACATACTATGAAGCATCTACCTGCAATGTGGGAGACCCGGGTTCGATCCCTGGATCGGGAAGATCCCCTGGAGAAGGAAATGGCAACCCACTCCAGTACTCTTGCCTGGAGAATCCCATGGAGGGAGGAGCCTTGTAGGCTACAGTCCATGGGGTCACAAAGAGTCGGACACGACTGAGTGACAAACTAAACTTGTATATATGGTACTATATATCAATATATGTTAATCCCAGCCTCCTATTTTATCCCTCTTCCCACCTTGATCCTTTGGTAACCATAAGTTTGTTTTCTAAGTCTGTGAGTTTGTTTATGTTTTGTAAGTTCATTTGTATCATTTCTTTTTAGATTCTGCATACAAGGGACGTCAGATGATATTTCTCTCTCTGACTTCACTTAGTATGATAGTCTCTAGGCCATCCATGTTGCTGGAAATGGCATTATTTTTTTATCTTTCTTACGATAAGTAGTATCCCACTGTATGCATGTGCGTCATCTTTATCCATTCATCTGTTGCTGGACATGTAGGTTGTTTCCATGTCTAGGCTACTGTGAACAATGCTGCTATGAACATTGGAGTGCATGTATCTTTTCAAATTAGAGTTTTTCTGGATATATATCTAGGAGTGAGATTGCATGATACAAGGTCATTGTTCAGAAACATAGACCTCTTGGAGTAAAAAAAAAACAAAAACACAAGTGAGGACGGTATTCATCTTTTATGGCGTTTCTGCCTTTTAAAACCACCAAGATGTCTCCCACTGTGATATATAGGCAGTGCGCATGTGTTGACAGTAGTTCAGAGTGTCTGAAAAATGCTTATCCTTAAACCCTAAGAAGGAAAAGAAGGTGGATTTTAAAAAATAACATATGTAAATAAAAGTACATAGTTATAAGGGGAAGGAAATATATCAGATGTTAGCAATGCTTCCTTGTCAGAAGGAGGAATTAAGAATGACTTTTTCCCTTATTTAATGTTTCTTGTTACTTATTAAAAATTTTTATAGTAAGTATTTTTATTTGTAATTGTATGACTTTGAGTGTACACTGAGTTGCTATTTAAACAAAAGCAATAGATGGAAAAAGGATGAGGGCACCCTATTTGTTGCATATGTAATTTCATGTAAAATTCTGAACACTCTCGTGAGGTGGACTCTCAACAACATGATGCAGTAAGAAGTGGTCAGACGAGGACAGTAGTGTAGTCTGACCCCAAATACCATGCCTCTCCCATTACACCTTGTTGCAAACAAAATCATCCTAATAGAAAGCATCAAAGGCAGACAATATACTAACAGATACTTAAAGTAAAAATGTTGATGATGACATTTTTAAAGTTGTCAGCATAATTTCCTTTAAATTTTGGAGGTCCTGTAATGTTTTCCTTTTTACTGAAGTATAGTTGATTTACAGTGTTGTGGCTAACATTTTGACTTCATTTTCAATGTTCAGGTGTATGTATACCACATCTTCTTTATCTATTCATCTGTCGATATATATTGTTTCCGTATCTTGGCTATTATGAATAGTGCTGGTATCAACATAGCTGTGTATGCATCTTTTTGAATTATGGTTTTGCATGACTATATGTCTAGGAGTTGGATTGCTAGATCATATGGTACCTCTATTTTTAGTTTTTTGAGGAACCTCCATACTGTTTTCCGTAGTGGCTGTACTAGTCTACATTCCCACCAGCAGTGTGGGGAGAACTCACTTTAAGCAGCGAGAGATTGAAAGGAATTAGTTACACTGATAACAAAAGCATTAAGCTGCCAAAGGGAGCAAAAGGTTGCTTCCTCCAAAACTGAAAACTGTTACCTCTCAGGGCTGTGTGTGTGTGTGTGCGCGCACAGACATTCACACGCGCTCAGTCACTCTGTCACGTCTAACCCTTTGTGACCTCAAAGACTGTAGCTCACCAGGCCTCTCTCTCCAAGAGATTCTCTAGACAAGAATACTGGAGTAGGTTGCCATGCCCTCCTCCAGGAGATCTTCCTAACCCAGAGGTGGAACCTGAGTCTCCTGCACCTTTGATATTGCAGGTAGATTCTTTATTGCTGAGCCACTGGGGCTAGAGGCCAGGAAAGTGCATTGGACACTGAGTTGCTGGGGGGAGGGCTGCTGCTTTTGCTGCCATTATTGGAGCGGTACAGATGCCACTGAGTTGACTGCTAACATTTCTGCCACTAGAAGGCTGGATGCCATAGCCTTGGAGTGGTTCTAAGGAGTGCTCTGCCACTGTTTCCTGGCTTAAAAATAGAGAGAGGGAAAAAGAACTTTTCCTTTCTAGCACTTTCAAATACTTAATCAGTGCCTTCATTTGTCAGAATCATTTTTTAAGGCCGAATGTTGCTAGGAAATGAATGGTTGAAGAAATAGGATGCTAGCAAGAAGGAGAAATGTACTTCTCTGAAACAATGAATGCATAGTTTATAAGCAGAATGCAATACAGGAAATTTTAATTCCTGGTAAATGAAAGAGATCTTTCAGCTTTTGGAGGAACATGAAAAAGTAGTTCCTATTAGAGTAGAATTCACATCACTAATCTATTAGAACAAAGACAATGCTATTTTCATAGTTGGATATGAAAAATAATTATAGTAGTCTTTTCGTTATTATTAGCAACACCTCTTGAGAACACTGGCAACTTGAAAGGATGACTTCAGCCCAAGAAGTTGTATTGTTAATCTTCATCAGTTTAAGTAGGGTCATGGGGTTGATCTCAGAGGTCTTCTGTTCCCACTCTTTTTTTTGCTCACTGCTCCCATTCATGCCCAGCAGTACCCTTTCTGAAACACTCAGCTCACAGACAAATGCCAGTGTATTATTAGTGTAACCATCATCATTACCGATAAGCTAAAACATTTTTATCTCATTCGTTCGTGTCTAGTATATTATGGTATTTCTTGAAATGTAGAGTCCACCTCAGTGGTCGTATGAAAGTTTGTTTTAGATGCAACTAGAAATGCTTATAGAAACTCTGTGCTCAATAAGTTATTGGTTTTCAATTCTCTTCAAAATTTTTATTAATGAAGAGGGAAAGAATAGATAAATGTGTATCTGTGGCTAAGTCCAATCACTGTTCACCTGAACTATCAAAACATTGTTAATTGTCTATATATCAATTAAAATAAAAAGTTTTGTTTTGTTTTAAGAAAGGGAGCAGATCTCTTTGGTGCTAATAGGCCTTCAATATGCCCTCAGTACTTACTCATCTCCAGTTGTAACAGAGAACATACCTGAGAGATTTTTTTCAGGGAATAGCATCTTGCTGGAATGTAACTGCCTGGCATTATTTCTCATTGAATTTAATTTAATGGTAACTTTCTACTTACATCAAATGTTACTGATCTGTGATTGAGCTTACATTTAAGTGGGGCTTTTCTAGTGGTTCAGATAGTAAAGGATACATGCCTGCAATGCAGGAGACCCAGGTTTGATCCCTGGATCAGGAAGATCCTACAGAGAAGGGAAAGGCAGCCCACTCCAGTATTCTAGCCTGGGAATGACAGAGGAGCCTGGAGGGCCGCAGGCCATGGCATCACAGAATCGAACACAACTGAGTGACTACCACACACACTTACACATTCCGTTTAAGAAGCAATGTCAAGTTTTAAAAAATAAATTCAACTGAAGAAATTTGAATCTACGTGTACTAAATTATGGGTGCTGGGAGGGATTGGGGGCAGGAAAAGAAGGCAACGACCGAGGATGAGATGGCTGGATGGCATCACTGACTCGATGAACGCGAGTCTGAGTGAACTCCCTGTGAGTTGGTGATGGACAGGAGGGCTTGACATGCTGCAATTCATGGGGTCGCAAAGAGTCAGACACGACCGAGCGACTGAACTGAAATTATGGGTGGGTTGGTCCATAATATAGTCGAATCACAAAGGTGATTGCTATGTGAATTTTGGAATTGGTGACACATAGATCATTTGCTTCCATCTTTTCTTTCTTTCTGTTACCTTTATATAAAGATATAAAGCATAAAAGGATAGACTTATCTTGAAAAGTTAGATTAAAATAATTATTTTTATCTACTTTTTCCCTAATGAAACTATGTTAAACTTTGAGTTTAACCCAGTAATTAAAAGGTATAATAATGATGATTGTTGATTGCTGATTTTTTTAAACCAAAATTCATATTCAAGTAACCTTGTAGCAAATTTAAATGAATTTTGACCAGTTGGTTCACCAAGTGAACAAAATGCAGATGTGTGTCAAAATGTCAATTTACAAGTTAGTAATACCTGTCTTACTACAAAAATTATTTTTTTGTTTCTATAGTATAAAATACCAAAATATACATAGTTTCAGAAAACTTTTATTTTTATTATTTTTTATTTTATTTTTAAACATTTTTTTGATGTGGACCATTTTTTAATCAGAATTTATTTTTATTTTTATTTTTACTTTATTTTGCTTTACAATACTGTATTGCTTTTGACATACATTGACATGAATCCACCATGAGTGTACATGAGTTCCCAGTCCGAACTCCCCTTCCATCTCCCACCCCATATCATCTCTCTGGATCATCCTCGTGCACCAGCCCCAAGCATCCTGTATCCTATATCGAACATAGACTGGTGATTTGTTTCTTACATGATAGTATACATGTTTCAATGCCATTCTCCCAAATCATCTCACTCTTTCCCTCTCCCACAGAGTCCAAAAGTCCGTTCTATACATCTGTGTCTCTTTTGCTGTCTTGCATACAGGGTTATTATTACCATCTTTCTAAATTCCATATATATGTGTTAGTATACTGTATTGGTGTTTTTCTTTCTGGCTTACTTCACTCTGTATAATAGGCTCCAGTTTCATCCACCTCATTAGAACTGATTCAAATGTATTCTTTTTAAGGGCTGAGTAATACTCCATTGTGTATATGTACCACAGCTTTCTTATCCATTCATCTGCTCGTGGACATCTAGGTTGTTTCCATGTCCTGGCTATTATAAACAGTGCTGCGATGAACATTGGGGTACACGTGTCTCTTTCAATTCTGGTTTCCTTGGTATGTATGGCCAGCAGTGGGATTGCTGGGTCATAAGGCAGTTACATTTGCAATTTTTAAGGAATCTCCACCATTTTTAGTCTTTATTGAATTTATTATAACATTGCTTCTGTTTTACATTTTGGTTTTTTGGCCATAGGAATATAGGATCTTTGCTCCCTAACCAGGGATCAAATCTGCACCCCTGCATTGATTGGCAAGGTCTTAACCACTGTATCACCAGGGAAGTCATGGAAGATTTTTAAAATAGCAATTAGAGTAGGAATGAAAGGAATATGAAAAGCAGGGGAAGAGATGAAGTACTTCTTTTGCCTCCTCACTACTGTGTTTCTCTACTTTGGGTGCTGTGTATATCATATAGGATATAGTCTGTGTTACCACTAAAAAAGAGTTATTACCAGACCTGGATCTCACCTGTAACTTGTTGACTTGTAATTTTAGGTAGAAAATATATTAACAGTATTATTTGACAAGTACTTAACCCCAAAATTTCCAAGTCAATTTTGAACATTGGAAAGATTGAAAACTAAAACTATTTTTTGGTAATTCATGAAGATTATAATTGAGTTAGGATTAGTTCTCTCATCATAAGTGTGTCCTTCTCAAAGTTGCCCTATACAACATTCTGATTTGTTTGACTCATTATTAATTTTAGTTTTGGTTAAAGCAATTTTAAATATATTTTTAAATAATTTGAAAAAATATTTTCAATATTCACTATTTCCTTTCATTCTCAACTTACAGTATTTAAAAATTTATGTCAAGCTTTCTTATAATTCAGTATTCATTTAGTTAAAAAGCTCTGGTAAAATATCAACATGTTGTAGGAGAGTAAAACCTATAATGTTATACTCAGGATAAATTGTCTCAGCTATAGTGTGTTACCTATGTCCATCTAAGAACAGGAATGAGAACAGTTGCTGTTACCATCAATCAGAACTTTTGAGAATAAAGATGAAAGTAGTTTGCAGATAATGTAAACTCCAGGTATCAAAACTGTTACAGTATGCAGAATAATAAACTAGGAATCAGAAGATTTTTAGCTTATTAATGGGGGAACTGGAGATGAATAATATGATGTCTCTCAATCTCCATTTTTGCATCTGCAAAATGGAAAAGAAATTTCCTTTTCAACTTCCTTGTTATTTGCAGTTTTAAGAATGCTGGCAAGTAATATATATGTGTTTTATTTTAAAATATTCATTTATTTGGCTGCACTGGGTCTTAGTTGCTGCATGTAAGATATAGTTCCCTGATGAAGGGTTGAATCCAGACACCTTGCATTGGGAGCATGGAGTTTTAGCCACTAGACCACCAGGGAAGTCCCTTACATGTGTTTTTAAAACTCCACATAAATATATTAAACTTACATCTGTTGCTCAATCAAATCTTGGCACAAAGCTCTATGCCTTATGTCTAAGCACATTGTAACTTATTCCCATGGTGAGGAATCAACTATACCTATGGTAAATGTATCAAATGGTAGTAGTTCATGTACATCAATGAGTTACAAATACGTAGAGTTAAGAAATTGGAAACATCAAATATTCTCAAAGATTATTGGCTTTACTCTTTTTTAATTTTTAATTTTAATTTTTTTTTACTTTACAATACTGTATTGGTTTTGCCATACATCAACATCTTATTTTTAATTTTTACATTTGTTTCAGTGTTTGCTCAGAGTATTTGGAAATATAATTTCTAATTACAAAAGCAGTGTTTATTCATTGAGGAAAATGCAGAAAGGCCTCAGGAAGGGGACAAAACATCACAGTTAGTTCCACTACCCTGGGCCTGCTGCTGCTGCTAAGTCACTTAGTCGTGTCCGACTCTGTGCGACCCATAGACGGCAGCCCGCCAGGCTCCCCGGTCCCTGGGATTCTCCAGGCAAGAACGCTGGACTGGGTCGCCATGTCCTTCTCCAATGCATGAAAGTGAAAAGTGAAAGTGAAGTCGCTCCGTCGTGCCTAGACACTGTTAATATTCTAGCACAATCCCTTCTATTGTGTGAGCATGCCTATGTGTATTGCTTGTGTGTGAGCATGTGTGTGCAGTTGTTGGTTTAGTCTCTTTTACAGTAAGAACCTTACTAAATAAGGAGTATATACACTGTTAGCTGGGGTTTTCACTTAATTTTCTTTTCTGAAAAGCAGAATCATTTTAAATTTGTTTCTGCCCAGTTATGATATTTACTTGTGTTTTTATGCTCATTGGTAATTTGATGTAATACTCTTGGTTCTGCACTTGCCACTAGATGGCTCTGTTCTTGGAGTGACTGTTTCCTAAGTGTGTGTGTGTGTGTGTGTGTGTGTGTGTGTGTGTTCAGTCTCTCAGTAGCATCCGATGCTCAGCTCCATGGACTGTAGCCTGACTGTTTCCTAAGTGTGTGTGTGTGTGTGTGTGTGTGTGTGTGTGTGTGTGTGTGTGTTCAGTCTCTCAGTAGCATCCGATGCTCGCAGCTCCATGGACTGTAGCCCACCAGGCTCCTCAGTCCATGGAATTTTCCAGGCAAGGATACTGGAGTGGGTTGCTTTTTCCTACTTTAAGGAATCTTCCCCCAAATGTGCCCTGTTGTAGTTATGTTGAAATGATGAGAAATTTGATTGACGTTATCAGCATTGTATTAAACATCAGTTCAGTTCAGTTGCTGAGTCGTGTATGACTCTTTGCAACCCCATGGACTACAGCATGGCAGGCCTCCCTGTTCATCACCAGCTCCTGGAGTTTATGTACTTCGGAAGCAACAGAGTCACTTAACAAGGTCCACTGACAATTGGTAAACTGATACCTGAAATATTTTTTCAGGCTTTGCTTTTTCAGTCTATAAGAATAATATTGAGTATATTGTCATTTTGTCCATCAGTCAGCTAATTTTCATCATAATTGTCTTTTCTGTACTTGATTGTAGTGGCAGTGTAATTCTCTAGGCCCATGGGATATACTCTGTATCTGTAAGATTTTATTCTGTATGTTGATAATCTTAAGATGTTTAATGGGTTAAATTGTGATTACTTTCAAAACTTTTTTTTTTTTTTTGTATACGTCCTAAGCTCATACCAGGATAGTATGTGATGCAAGTTTTCTTTCTTCCTCAAGACTGTACTGTAGGACTATAAATAGCTGATCTGCTATTAAGTGAAATAAGACAGAAGGGCACAGGTATGAGTATTTCATGTGTGAGTAAAAGGTTTATCCCAAACTCTCCAGATGTACCTGGCTCATTAACATCACACCTTGTCTCATAGGAAGTAAGTCTAATATTTTCAGAGAAGTTCTCTCACCACCTTAGGAACCTATTAAATTTCACACTCCATTTATACCATCAAGCAAAGCTCAGTATTACTAAGAAAAAGTTAATGACATATGAGAATATAAATGAACCTTAAAAGAAATTAGAAACTTAGCCATGACATATAGGTTCTTTGTGCATTACTATTTACTTCTTTGTTTTTTAAAAAATTTTTAATTGAAGGATAATTGATTTACATAATTTTGTGGTTTTCTGTCATACATCAATAAGAATCAGCTATAGATACACCCATGTTCTCTCCCTCCCAGACCTCCCTCCCATCTCCCATTGTTTTTAGGTTCATGATGCCCTGTTTAAATTTTTTTAGAAATTTGAAATGACGTATAGCTTATAAAAATTCCGGGTGCTTTTCTTAGTTCGTCAAACTTTGTATAGAGCTAGAAGTCAATAAAATTGGAGACTGCTCTCCACAGTTTATTCTCTTCATTAAGATTTCATTTTTTTCTTTTCTACAGTGTATTTCAAGCACAGAGTAGCCTTACACTAGTCATATTAAATTACAACATTTCACATGCCTAAAACTGATATGATTTCCTTTCCACTAACCGCCCCCAGTTAAGTCCTTACATGTTCTAGAATGTTAAATATCTTTAATACTTTTATTTATTTGAAAAAATGGCAGTATGTCTTGAATAAAATAGTCAATAAAGTTGGAAGTCCTAGAGGTGGATAAAATAGGAGAACAAATCGGACAAGTGGTTCCTGTTTCTTAGAACTTGAGAGACTTTATTGAAAGGGATATTCCAGAAGAAAACATGATAAATAATGCAAATATGTGCCAAAAAATTACTCATCAAAGTGATTTTGTGATTTTTAGATCATTAAGAAAACATGTTTCAGTGGAATTTGTTTGGAGGCCACTGCTGTGTGTGAAGAGCCAGTGAAGTAAGTCAGCAGGTTAAAAACTGACCCTCTGGCCCATTTATTTTCCTCTCTCCTGACTCTTGAAAAGCATGTTCCCTAGAGATCCATCCAAACAGTCACTGGGAGTCCTGAGGCCCCACCCTCTGTCCAGTACACTTAACTGTGTTTTGCAACAGGGAAATTTGCTCCCAGTTCACTTTTGGACAGCCAAACACTTGGAAGTCAAGCAAAGCAACGGGATGCTTCTGTTGAGTCCAAACACTCTACACTGACAGTTATAATCTGTGAATGAAACTCTTTTGGTTAAATGAACAAATAAATGGGGTTTTAATTCTTTTTAATTTTATAAAGCATTTCAACCTAAGTAAAAGCTCTAGAATTAAGAATTTTTGTTGAATGGGAAGCAGTAATTCTCAGGTGTTCCAATAAGAGGAGGAGGTACCATCTAGTGAACCACCTAATAAGCAGAGTTGAGTTGTGTTCAGGTGACTTCTAATGTGATATAATGAGTGGCCATGAAGTACGTGTCACTTTAAGGAAATTATTTTAGAACTAGATTATGACTAGAACACTTTTTAAAATAAAATTCGCTCTATTTTCTTTTTAGTTTTATTTTTTGGCCCCACCCTGTAGCATGTGGGATCTTAGTTCCCTGACCAGGGATCAAACCCATGCCCCTTGCATTGGAAGCAGGGAGTTTTAAACACTAGACCACCAGGGAAGTCACTAGAACATTATTTTAAAATATCTCCTCGTAAGAGGCCATTTTGTTTATCTTTGTGTTTCTCACTTTTTTGCCTGTAATCGATACTCTGCTGCTAAGTCACTTCAGTTGTGTACAACTCTGTGCGACCCCATCCACGGCAGCCCACCAGGCTCCCCCGTCCCTGGGATTCTCCAGGCAAGAACACTGGAGTGGGTTGCCATTTCCTTCTCCAATGCATGAAAGTGAAAAGTGAAAGTGAAGTCGCTGAGTCGTGTCCAACTCTCAGCGACCCCGCAGACTGCAACCTACCGTCCATGGGATTTTTCAGGCAAGAGTACTGGAGTAGGGTGCCATTGCCTTCTCCAATCGATACTCTAGACAAATCCAATTTGAATACAGAAATCGGTCTATTAACAGTTAGCTAAGTGTGGCTCTGTATGAGAATGATGAAGTTTGAACTTGAGGATGCAATGTATCTTCTTTCTCCTTCTTAGTAGTTACCACCTGGTCTAGTTACTAAAGGGGCCTGTCTTTCTCCATCTCTTTTTCAGTTTGATTGTGGAAGAGAACTTCAGTGTGCATGCTTCTCATCCTGTGGTTATAAGGGTAAAAACAAATCTTCATTTGAACTCCAGAGTTGAGTTCAAAATCTGCCGAAATGAGCACACATTTCATTTGCTTTTGGAGACTTGTTTTTCTCGTTGTTGAGTGGGCTGCTTTTGTTAGCTGTGCCTTCCAAAGTTTTTTTCTTGGTTGTTGAACTACTTGACCTGAGTGTTGTTTTAATAAGTACACTCAATTTTTATCTAATTGGGAGTAAAAGACAACAGCTGGTAAACATAAATTCTAAGTTGTTGGTTGTTTTTGTCTTTCTGAAAATTCTGGTTTGAGAAATAGCAGATAGACTTGGTTAAAATGATAGATTATGTGAAATCTCTGGAAGCAAATAAAAGAGATCAGTGGTCATTCTCTTCTTTTGTTTGGATATCTAGGAATCTTGAATTCTGGAATGAATTTTAAAGATAGTTTAGCCCGACCCCTTTTTATTTTTTGAAGTATAGTTGATGTACAATGTTACATAGTCCACCCACTTTTTTACCCCAAAGCTTTGTATAATAATTTCCTATGTTTTCTCTTACTCTATAGTCATATATATTTCCATGTTCAATATTTTTAAAAAACTGAGTTATTAATTTGATTATATAAAACAGAATGTTTAAAAATCTCTTTTGATTCACTTTTTTGTGTGTGATTTTCTCTTAAGAGCACTGAAGATGTATATCTTCTGACATCTTTTACCAGATTTTAGAATTTCCTTATGTGTAATTAGGACATCCACTTTAATCTGAATATTTGGGCTGAACAGTGGAATGTTTATCAATAGGTAAGCACATTTCTTGAAACACTCATTTAACATCATAGCAGATCTTCCTTTTGTAGCCAGCCAGCTTTGTGATTTTTATCCTTTGAACTCAAGCAAAGTAATTTGCATTATTCAGGTTTCAAAATAGCAACTTTGTTCTGCTAGACTCTATTCATTAATTCATTGTGGTATTTATTTTTTCATTTGCAATTGATTTCTGAGTACTCCCTTTTATACTCTGAGCTATCTCAGAATATTGCTGTCTTGCATTTTAATTACATTTTACATATTATATATATATATATATATATTTATATATATATATGTATAGTGTTTGTTGCTTCTTGTCATTAGCCTTTTGTCTGGAAATCAAAAGGCAGGTGATCAAGTTCAGTACTAGCCTTCATTTCTCTGGATTGTATATTGTCATCTGTAAAACTGCCTTATCAATTGTGTGGATCTATAAGATTAATTGTAAAGATTAACTGAAATGATAAAGATAAATTACCTTGCATTGGCATTAGAATCCTAGGAAGTTCCCACTAATTGTAGTTAGGTAAAGATGCAAGAGGTAAGTCAACTGACATTGACACTGGGCAAAGGTCTGCCTAACATCACAGATGTTACTGATAATCTTGCTCTCTGCTTCCTCTATCACCATTACACAGCTTCTAGTATGCAAGGTTTAAGAGGATTATTTTACTGTTGCTGTTATGACTTTGGGGCTTCCCTTCTGGCTCAGACGGTAAAGCGTCTGCCTACAATGCGGGAGACCCGGGTTCGACCCCTGGGTCGGGAAGTTCCCCTGGAGAAGGAAATGGCAACCCACTCCAGTATTCTTGCCTGGAAAATCCCATGGATGGAGAAGCCAGGTAGGCTACAGTCCATGGGGTCACTATACTGTTGAGAGAAATTAGAAAAATCAATGCTTAAAAGTTTTTGTTCACTGCATGTTAGTGGTGGATTGCCAAGCAGTGTAATTGAATTTTGTAGGATTTCTGTACACAAAGGATGGAAGGATCATGAATACCCGCTTAAAGTTTCAGACATCTTTTCTGGCAGGAGTTATTTTGTTAAATGACCCTAGAGGAGAGGTTACCAAATAGCTTCTTTTGTGCACTCTGGGGCTGCCAGCTTTGTCACTAAGTGTATCATTAATGTGGTCTAGTGATCTTGAGTTCTCACTTCCACATGAACTGAGAAGTGAGTCCAGATTCTTGGTGCTCAGGGGGTATAAGTCTCAGAGCCCAATAATGGGGTGCATAAAAACCAATAATCATAAAGTCTGAGAAAGCAGAAATGACACCACACCGTTCCCATGATTATTTTTCATTTGTATTTGTTTGGCAGATTTGAGACGTATGTTCATGTTTAACCCTGAAAGACTTTGAAGTCGCTTTTCAAGTGATTGAAGTGTTCAGATTTTCCTAGTAGCTGGGAAATCAGTAAGCTAATAGTATCCTTCTTGTTACCTGGGTGTGATGTCCCAGATCCATTGTGCCTGCCCCCTGAACTTCATTCCTTACTTTTAATATGTTGTGACATCTTGTGTTGTGTCTGTCAACTCCTTTCTATTCTTGCAGCTTGAGCTCGTCTTAGTCTTCTCCTATCTAGCTGTTAGTCATGGCCTTCTGTTTCTAGCCTCTTGACTCCTTTGTTCAGTTCAGTCTTTGACATTGTCTCCATGATCATTTTCCTAAAATACATATCTGCAGATTACTTATTCAGCATAGAAACTAATTGACTCTTTCTGAACTTGATAAACTAATTCAAACACTGCTGCTGCTAAGTCGCTTCAGTCGTGTCCGACTCTGTGCGACCCCATAGACGGCAGCCCACCAGGCTCCCCCCGTCCCTGGGATTCTCCAGGCAAGAACACTGGAGTGGGTTGCCATTTCCTTCTCCAGTGCATGAAAGTCAAAAGTGAAAGTAAAGTCGCTCAGTCATGTCTGACTCTTTGCGACCCCATGGACTGCAGCCTACCAGGCTCCTCCATCCATGGGATTTTCCAGGCAAGAGTACTGGAGTGGGGTGCCAGTGCCTTCTCTGATAATCTTAAATTACCTGATTTAAATTCTTAATTTATATCTGCATCAAACACTATGCTGTTGATAATAAGTATTTAGGTATTTAGGAACTGTTGGAGTTTAAAAACACCTAAAATTTCCTTCCAATAAACACTTTTATATATTTTTAAAAAGACATTATATACTGAATAATGTCTTGAGAAGCATAATAATTTTAGGCACAGCATATATTTCTGATGACATCTGAAAGAAAATATTAAGTGGGAGAAACTAAGGAAGTAGTAAGTTATTTAAGAAGTCCAAACAGAGGAAATTATTTAAAACCACTCAGCAGTATTGTGATTGTAAATAATACCCCAAATTTGAAGTTAAAGGTCAGTTTGAAGAATGAAGGCAGACAGAATAGATATTCCCATGGCAGAAGTGTTCTTTTATGGGCTTTAAAGGAGCTCTAAATGACATTCTCTGCCAAAAATGACTTTGGAAAGTTGTGTCTTCTTCTTTTCTAAATTTGCTTCAATCGCCACCTCTTTTTGGAAATCATATCTTAAATTTCATCTCATTCTCTTGGCAATGATTTTTGAATATGGCCTTAAAAGCACAAGGCAACAAAAGCAAAAATTTTTAAATGAGACTACATTACACAGATTCTGAACAGCAAAGTAAGCCATCAGGAAAACAAAAGGGCATCCTATGAAATGGGAGAAAATCTTTGCAAATTTGCAAATAATGTATCTGATAAGGGGTTATATCCAAAATATATAAATAACCCTTTCAACTCAATAACAAAGCAAGTAGCACAGTTAAAAATGTGCAGGGGGAATGAACAAACTTTTTTTTTTCTCCACACAGATCATAATTGCTGTCATCAAAAATGAAAAGAGATAACAAATGTTAGCAAGGATGTGGAGAAAGGGGAACCCTCATGTGCTGTTGATGGGAATGTAAATTGTTATGATCACTATGGAAAATAATATGCAGGTTTTTCAAGAAATTAAACATAGAACTACCATGTCATCTGGCAGTCTCATTTCTGGGTATGTATCCAGAGGAGATAAGGTCAAGATCTTGAAGAGATATCTGTATCACCATGTTTTTGCAGTATTACTCCCAATATTCAACATATGGAAACAACCTAAGTATCTATGAATGTATAAAGAAGATGTGGTATATATACAATTTCAGTCATGAGAAAGATGGAAATTCTCCCAATACCAACAACATGGGTAGACCTTGATGGCATTATGCTAAGTTAAATAAGTCAGAGAAAGAAAAATAGTCTATGATCTCACTTACATGTGGAATCTAAAAAGTCAAACTCATTGAGAGTAGAATGATGGCCGTTGCCAAGTAGTAGTGGCGAAAGTGGGAGATGCTGGTCAAAGGGTACAAAGCTGTAAGATAGGTTCGATTTAGATGAACCTATTCAACTCAAAGATGAATAGGTTCTGGAGAGCTAATGTATTGCATAATTATTCTAGTTAATTACACTGAGTTATATACTTGAAATTTGCCAAGACTGTAGATCTTAAATGTTCTCACTGCAAAAAGACGGAGAAGGCAATGGCACCCCGCTGTAGTACTCTTGCCTGGAAAATCCCATGGATGGAGGAGCCTGGAAGGCTGCAGTCCATGGGGTTGCTGAGGGTCGGACACGACTGAGCAAATTCACTTTCACTTTTCACTTTCTTGCATTGAAGAAGGAAATGGCAACCCACTCCAGTGTTCTTGCCTGGAGAATCCCAGGGATGGGGGAGCCTGTTGGGCTGCCGTCTATCGGGTCACACAGAGTTGAACACGACTGAAGTGACTTAGCAGCAGCAAAAAAAAGAAACAGTAATTTGCTGAGGTGATGGAGGTGTTAACAAATGCTGCAGTGGTAGACATTTCACAAGTAGTGTATCAAATTAACATATAACATACATTAACTTAATTGTCTCCAGTAAAGCTGGAAAAAAATCTCTTTCCTGGTTTGTTCTATCCTGGTTTCTTTGCAACATTTTTCTGACTTGCATAAGAGCAATCATTTAGTATCATCCATTATTTTAGGTTGGGCTTCCCTAGCAGCTTAGATGGTAAAGCATCCGACCACAATGGAGGATACATGGGTTCAATCCCTGGGTCTGGAAGATCCCCTGGAGAAGGAAATGGGAACCCACTCCAGTATCCTTGCCTGGAAAATCCCATGGACAGAAGAGCCTGGCAGGCTATACAGTCCATGGCGCCAGAAAGAGTCAAACAAAACTGAGCAACTAACACACAACTGATATGTTATTTTAGGTAGTATTTAAATAGGTTGTGTGTGTATACACATACCAAAGGCTTGTCTAATGGAAGAAATAAATTTGTTGATGGAGTTCATGACATAAAATAGTATATTTAATCGTATAATAGATATTATATAAATAATATATGTTATTTATAAAATATATATTAAGTATATATATATATATAAAGTAGGTAGTGTGTAATGAAAAAGTAATGGCTTGTCTAATGAAAGAAATAAATTTGTTGATGAACTTCATAGCATACAATAGGAGTTTTTAGAAAAGGCATGAAAAATAGGTTTCATCTTGAGCATTGTTTCTATTTGAGTTGAAATGCTATGTTAAGAAGGGCTCTGAGGCTCAATGGGAAAGAGGGAGAAACTAAAATGATGTCTGAGTTGGCTGGCATTTAGGAAGAGAATGGTGTCCCAGGGCCTTTTCTGCTTTTAAGTATGATTGCTGTTATTAGGAGATGAATCTAGAACCATCTGATTACAAAGCTCAAATTATTAGATAGGTAATCTGTATTGCCTGTCTTAATGTATAAAAGGGCAGGAAACTATGTTGCAAGTTCAGTTCAGTTCAGTTGCTCAGTCATGTCCAACTCTTTGTGACCCCATGGACTGCAGCACAGCAGGCCTCCCTGTCCATCACCGTCTCCTAGAGTTTACTCAAACTCCTGCCCATCGAGTCGGTGATGCCATCCAACCATCTCATCCTCTGTCATCCCCTTCTCCTCCCACCTTCAATCTTTCCTAGCATCAGGGTCTTTTCCAATGAGTCAGCTCTTCACATCAGGTGGCCAAAGTATTGGAGTTTCAGCTTCAACATCAGTTCTTCCAATGAATATTCAGGACTGATCTCCTTTAGGATGGACTGGCTGGATCTCCTTGCAGTCCAAGGGACTCTCAGAAGTCTTCTCCAACACCACAGTTCAGAAACATCAATTCTTCGGTGCTCAGCTTTCCTTATAGTCCAACTCTCACATCCATACATGACTACTGGAAAAACCACAGCCTGGACTAGACGGACCTTTGTTGGCAAAGTAATGTCTCTGCTTTTGAATATGCTGTCTAGGTTGGTCATAACTTTTCTTCCAAGGAGTAAGTGCCTTTTAATTTCATGGCTGCAGTCACCATTTGCATTGATTTGAGAGCCCCCAAAATAAAGTCTGCCACTGTTCCCACTGCTTCTTCATTTCCCATGAAGTGATGGGACCAGATGCCATGATCTTCATTTTCTGAATGTTGAGCTTTAAGCCAACTTTTTGACTCTCCTCTTTCACTTTCATCAAGTTCTTCTTCACTTTCTGCCATAAGGGTGGTGTCATCTGCAAATCTGAAGTTGTTGATATTTCTCCTGGCAATCTTGATTCCAGCTTGTGCTTCATCCAGCCTAGCATTTCTCATGATGTTTGCAATTTAAATTTTTTTTTCACTTAAAAGCATTTTAGACAGGAGTGGGGGGGCAATTTTGGGATGTGAGTGTGGAAATGCTAGAAATGCCTTCTTTCTCCTTAAGTCACATGACAATTTGTGATATTTCAATCTTCAGTTTCAGCCTAGACTGGGTATCACAGTAATTCTGAAAATGTAGAATGCAGTACTATAGACTGAATTGTGTTTCCCCTCCTCAATTTGTATATTGAAGCATCACCCCCAATTTGATGGTATTTGGAGATGGGAGCTTTGATGGGTAACTAGGGTTACATGAGGGTAGAGTCCTCAGGTCGGGATTAGTGTCCTCATAAGAAGAGAAACCAGAGATCTGTCCCCCCACCAGCCATGTGTGGTCACGGTGAGAAGGTGATCATCTACAACCCAACGAAAGAGCTCTCATCAGAGACTGACCATGCTGGCACCTCAGTATTGGGTTTATAGTCTCCAGAACTATGAGGCAATTAATTTTTGTTATTTCAACCACCAGTGGATGGTAATTATGGCAACCCTGAGTTGACTCATGCATACAGATTCCCAGCTTCATCCTAGAGATTGGTTCAACAGATCTACAGAGCAGTGTAGCATTTGAACTCTTCAGAATCTCCATAGAATTTTGCAGGATGCATTTTGGGGAGAGAAAAATCTAATTTTTAATTTGCCTACAAGTGGTTTTCAACCATTCAGCCTGAAGATAAAATCTTTGGAGCCCTTAAAATATGACCAATACAAGCTTCCCTCCTTAATCAGTTAGCTCCAAAATAGGACCAGGCATTGGGGCTTTTATAGTTTTTTAAAATTTATTTATTTATTTTAATTGGCGGCTAATTACTTTACAACATAGTAGTGGTTTTTGCCATACGTTGACATGAATCAGCCATGGATGTACATGTGTTCCCCATCCTGAACCCCTCTCCCATCTCCCTCCACATCCCATTCCTTAGGGTCATCCCACTGCACCCACCTGGAGCATCCTGTCTCATGCATCAAACCTGGACTGGCGATCTGTTTCACATACGGTTATATACATGTTTCAATGCTATTCTCTCATATCATGCCACGCACACTGGTGCTTTTAAAGAGCTTCCCAGATGAGTCAAACATGCAGTGAGACAAAGCCACTGGGCTAAATTAATCCTTTTCCTTTCTGTTTCAGCTCTACAAATCCCAGTTTCTATAGGTCACATCCAATCATACTCTGTCGTCTCTTTGTTGTTGTTCTTAGGTCTCTAAGTCGTGTCTGACTCTTTGTGACCCCATAGACTGCAGCACACCAGGTTTCCTGTACTTCACTATCTCCTAGAGTTTTCTTAGACTCATGCCCATTGATTCAGCAATGCTATCTAACAATCTCATCCTCTGCTGCCCTCTTCTCCTTTTGTCTTCAGTCTTTTCAGCATCAGGGTCTTTCCCAATGAGATGGCTCTTTGCATCAGGTGGCCAAAGTGTTGGAGCTTCAGCATCAGTCCTTCCAATGAATAGTCAGGGTTGATTTCCTTTAGGATTGACTTCTTTGATCTCTTTGCAGTCCAAGGAATTTTCAAGAGTCTTCTCCAGCACAATTCGAATGCATCAATTCTTTGGCGTTCAGCCTTTTTTATGACTCAACTCTCACATTTGTACATGACTACTAGAATGACTTACTTAAAGGTGCACAGTTCAAAGAAGTACTACAGTTTTTATTTTATACTGAAATAATATTTAACATGAGATATGTCTTTCTCTTATGGCTGTTTTTCTGAGCTTCTCATTCAAAAAGTAGTTAATTGGTATCTTTTATGTGTCTTCCAGCTACTCAATCTGGCCACCCAGGAAGTAAAGGGAAAGATAATGTTTATTATATATATTATATATATAATATTATATTATATATATAATATTTTATATATATATATATATATATTTTACCAGTTTGACACTGACATGGTGAGTCAGAAAGGACATAGACCACTAGTAGTCTTATGTTTCTGCTGGTGAACATTAGCCCCACATTTAACACTAAAAGAAACAGATATGTCTCTACCCCCCTTTTTCCCCAAAAGTGTTAAAATTTATTAATATCTTAAAAGAAAAATGTCAGTTAACAACTACTGGATAGAATAGTTCCATATTTATGAGTTTTACTGCATGAGGCAAGTTTTAATGAACATTTCAAATAATCAAAGTAGCATAATTTCTTGTAAAAATTATCAGTATTTCACTTTCCAGGTAGACTATTGAAAACATTAGGTGACTGCTTCAATTAGAAACAGATAAAGAAACACTTTGAAAACAGAACCCCCTAAAAGGAGTGACTGTTATTTAAACATGAACTTTCACAAAATTATTGTGTTTGAGACAAATTTGCTTAAAAGAACTGGCATAAATAAGTAAAGAAATAAAAAGAAACACATGACTATGTCTTCATTTTAATTATATAGTCTCAAGCAAGTTAAAAAAAGACCTTTGTGGAGTCTTACCTTTAATGTATGTCAGCATAATTTAGGCAGTTCTTGGGTAAAACTCCAGAGATTCTGATTGAGGAGCTCAGAATTGGGGTTTGAGTTTGTTTGTTTGTTTTAAAAAAAAAAAAATTTCCTGGAAGAGTGGATGAGAAAAGACAACTTGAAAGGAATTCCTTTGTAGTTGCATAAAGCTATTCAAAGTGTCTTTAAGAAAATCTCTAGTCAATGTCATGTATTTCTCATCTGTTTCTTTCAGGGTCTTTAGTGTAAAATCTTTGCCTGATAGTTGGCATCTTTGATGTCAGTTTTATGGAAGGTTATCTTAAGTACATTCCAGCAAACCCTCCCATTCACTCTGACTGCAAACTCTAATCAGTAGGAAATCTGGATACCACTTCTTTTTCTTTTTCCTAAAGGTACAGCTATTCAGTTGCATACAAAATCCTCCTCTCTCCAGTTAAATCTCTCTGAATGTAGTCATCCCTCAGGGGTTTTATCCATCGAAATGACCATGTTATCACAGCTGCAACTCATCTTAAGAACTATGTCTCAGAAAAACAGTAAGTAGCTAGTAACTCTCTGTACCCTGAGCAAAAATAAAACAATGGTTTAAAGCCTAAATCTTATCAGAGCTTCCTCTAAAATTTTTAAGATGTTGGAATGTTAGCTTTTAATCTTTTGGAGGGAACTTTTAAAAATTGGCTCGGATTGAAGGGCAAAATATTTGGGCACATAAGCCATTTACTATCCAGAGATACTATCAGTTCAGTTCAGTTGCTCAGTCGTATAGAGGGTATATGCTATAGAGGGTATATTTTCAGATTTACATTTTAAATGCATTAAATGATTCTTTGCTAACATGGTAAATCTTTTAAATGTGTTAGCATATTATAAGTGATACTCAGTGCAGGGTTGTATGTGATCTTACATATAGTTCAGTTGTAAGACTTTTCAATAGTCAATAATGAGCAATTCAAAAGGGAGATAGATCTTAGAAGTGAAGTGAAGTGAAGTCACTCAGTCGTGTCTGACTCGTTGCGACCCCATGGACTATAGCTCACCAGGCTCCTCTGTCTATGGGATTCTCCAGGCGAGAATACTGGAGTGGGTTGCCATTTCCTTCTCCAGAGGATCTTCCCAACCCAGGGATCGAACCCAGGTCTCCTGCATTGCAGGCAGATGCTTTAACCTCTGAGCCACCAGGGAAGTCCAGATGTTAGAAATGATATCTAATTGGCTTTTATAACAGTGCTGGTGAGTCGTATCCTTGACTTTTCATAGATAAAAACTTATAATTGTGAATATTGTGCAGCTGAAGCAGTATATGTGTTCAATTTGAAGACTGGTGGCACCCCACTCCAGCACTCTTGCCTGGAAAATCCCATGGTCGGAGGAGCCTGGTAGGCTGCAGCCCATGGGGTCACAAAGAGTCAGACACAAATGAGCGACTTCACTACACTACTAATTCCATTATTTGGCATAAGAAATACATTCAGTTCAGTTCAGTCACTCAGTCGTGTCCAACTCTTTGCAGCCCCATGAATCGCAGCACACCAGGCATCCCTGTCCATCACCATCTCCCGGAGTTCACTCAAACTCATATCTATCGAGTTGGTGATGCCATCCAGCCATCTCATTGTCAGTCGTCCCCTTCTCCTGCCCCCAATCCCTCCCAGCATCAGAGTCTTTTCCAGTGAGTCAACTCTTCGCATGAGGTGGCCAAAGTACTGGAGTTTCAGCTTTAGCATCATTCCTTCCAAAGAAATCCCAGGGCTGATCTCCTTCAGAATAGACTGGTTGGATCTCCTTGCAGTCCGAGGGACTCTCAAGAATCTTCTCCAACACCACAGTTCAAAAGCATCAATTCTTCAGCGCTCAGCTTTCTTCAAAGTCCAACTGTCACATCCATACATGACCACAGGAAAACCATAGTCTTGACTAGATGGACCTTTGTTGGCAAAGTGATGTCTCTGCTTTTGAAGATGCTATCTAGGTTGGTCATAACTTTCCCTCCAAGGAGTCAGTGTCTTTTAATACATTACCAGTGGTTTTATAGCTCCCTGGGGTTTCTACCTTGATCATTTCTTCTTCTCCCCTTTGCACGGTTAGTCCATATCCTAAGCTTTGTAAAAACAGTTATCGTATTTTTTTGTAGTATGAATTCCTTAAAAATATTTAGTTCTACTTTTGAATATTATAATATGGAATCATATTGTGTATATGTTTCTATGACTTTCTTTTCCCTGCCCCCAATGTTGTTGCTGAGATTCAACTATATTGATACCACTATAATTCATGCATTTTCATGCTACAAGGTATTGAACACAGCATAGTTATCCATTGTGGTACTGGTGAACATTTAGACTGCTCCCAATGTGCTTAGAGTATTACTCTCTAATAGTGTGAGTAAAATAGTATGTGACTTCTGGTGTGCATGAACAAGTATTTCTCTTGGGTTACACACTGGAGTGAACTGCTGGATCATGTTGTATGTGCTTGTTCAGCTCTCCATGAGAGAACCAAACCACCCTCCAAAGTGGATATAAGAGTGTACATTGTACATTCTCCCTGGCAGATTGTATGGATTCTTGTTCTGCAAACCAACAAACTTGATGGATGTAAAATGAAGTTTACTGTGGTATTAATTGTCCTGTTCATGATTTTCACTGAGTTTGAACCTCTTTTCATTTATTTAGAGGCCTCTTTTTTTTCTACTTTATATTTAGTGATTTGTCTTATTTCATGAATTTTTTAAAATGTATTCCAGATGCAGAGCATCTGTCAATGATACATATTGAGAGCACTTTTTTCTTAGTGTTTTCTTGAATTTTCATTCTCTTTAAGTTGAAAGTGTTAGTTGCTCTGTCATGTCTGACTCTTTGTGACCCCATGGAGTATAGCCTGCCAGGCTCCTCTGCCCGTGGAATTCTCCAGGCAAGAACCCTAAGTGGGTTGCCATTCCCTTTTCCAGGGTATCTGGAAATCAAACCCAAGTTTCCCACATTGCAGGTTTCTCCACCATTGCAAGCAGATTCTTTACTGTCTGAGGGGGATGCCCAAAGGTGATTTGGGTGACAAATATTATTTTTGTGTTTTAATGTTGTTGTGCTAGTTTCCTATGACTTCTAAAACAAATGATCACAAACCCAGGGGCTTAAAACAACAGACACATTTATTCTCTTTAAACTTAAAACTCCAGAGGTCAGAAGCATGAAATCAGTTTCACTGGTGCAAAATCAAGGTTTCATCAGGCCTGGCTCCCTCCAGAGGCTTTAGGGGAAAGTTGCTTTCTTTTCCTTTTCCTGCTTCTGGAGTTGTGTTTCTTGGCTCTTGGCCTCTTCCTCCACCTGCAAAGCCAACAGCTTAGCATCTTGTTTCTGTCCTCACAGGGCTGTCTGCTTCTGTTCTTAGATTTCCCTCCACTTCCCTCTTACCAGGAACCTTGTGATGACATTTAGGGCCACCCAAATCATCCAAGATAATCTTACCATCTGAAGATCCTTAATTTAATCACATCTGCCAAGTCCCTTTTGTCGTATAACAGTTGACAGTTTCTAGGGATTCAGTTCAGTTCAGTTCAGTCACTCAGTCGTGTCTGACTCTTTGCAACCCCATGAATCGCAGCACACCAGGCCTCCCTGTTCATCACCAACTCTCGGAATTCGCTCAGACTCACGTCCATCGAGTCTGTGATGCCATCCAGCTATCTCATCCTCGGTCATCCCCTTCTCCTCCTGCCCTCAATCCCTCCCAGCATTAGAGTCTTTTCCAATGAGTCAACTCTTTGCATGAGGTGGCCAAAGTACTGGAGTTTCAGCTTTAGCATCATTCCTTCCAAAGAAATCCCAGGGTTGATCTCCTTCAGAATGGACTGGTTGGATCTCCTTGCAGTCCAAGGGACTCTCAAGAGTCTTCTCCAACACCACAGTTCAAAAGCATCAATTCTTCGGCGCTCAGCCTTCTTCACAGTCCAACTCTCACATCCATACATGACCACAGGAAAAACCATAGCCTTGACTAGATGGACCTTAGTCAGCAAAGTAATGTCTCTGCTTTTGAATATGCTATCTAGGTTGGTCATAACTTTTCTTCCAAGGAGTAAGCGTCTTTTAATTTCATGGCTGTAGTCACCATCTGCAGTGATTTTGGAGCCCTAAAAATAAAGTCTGACACTGTTTCCACTGTTAGCCCATCTATTTCCCATGAAGTGATGGAACCGGATGCCATGATCTTCATTTTCTGAATGTTGAGCTTTAAGCCAACTTTTTCACTCTCTTTCACCTTCATCAAGAGGCCCTTTAGCTCCTCTTCACTTCCTGCCATAAGGGTGGTGTCATCTGCATATCTGAAGTTATTGATATTTCTTCCGGCAGTCTTGATTCCAGCTTGTGTTTCTTCCAGCCCAGCATTTTTTATGATGTACTCTGCATATAAGTTAAATAAGCAGGATGACAATATACAGCCTTGACGTACTCCTTTTCCTATTTGGAACCAGTCTGTTGTTCCATGTCCAGTTCTAACTCTTGCTTCCTGACCTGCATACAGGTTTCTCAAGAGGCAGGTCAGGTGGTCTGGTATTCCCATCTCTTTCAGAATTTTCCAAAGTTTATTGTGATCCACACAGTCAAAGGCTTTGGCATAGTCACTAAAGCAGAAATAGATGTTTTTCTGGAACTCTCTTGCTTTTTCCATGATCCAGCAGATGTTGGCAATTTGATCTCTGGTTCCTCTGCGTTTTCTAAAACCAGCTTGAACATCAGGGAGTTCACGGTTCATGTATTGCTGAAGCCTGGCTTGGAGAATTTTGAGCATTACTTTACTAGCATGTGAGATGAGTGCAATTGTGCGGTAGTTTGAGCATTCTTTGGCATTGCCTTTCTTTGGAATTGGAATGAAAACGGACCTTTTCCAGTCCTGTGGCCACTGCTGAGTTTTCCACATTTGCTGGCATATTGAGTGTAGCACTTTCACAGCATCATCTTTCAGGATTTGAAACAGCTGAACTGGAATTCCATCACCTCCACTAGCTTTGTTTGTAGTGATGCTTTCTAAGGCCCACTTGACTTCACATTCCAAGATGTCTGGCTCTAGATTAGTGATCACATCATCATGATTATCTGGGTCTTGCAGATCTTTTTGTACAGTTCTTCCGTGTATTCTTGCCACCTCTTCTTAATATCTTCTGCTTCTGTTAGGTCCATACCATTTCTGTCCTTTATCGAGCCCATCTTTGCATGAAATGTTCCCTTGATATCTCTAATTTTCTTGAAGAGATCTCTAGTCTTTCCCATTCTGTTCTTTTCCTCTATTTCTTTGCACTGATCGCTGAGGAAAGCTTTCTTCTCTCTTCTTGCTATTCTTTGGAACTCTGCATTCAGATGCTTATATCTTTCCTTTTCTCCTTTGCTTTTCACCTCTCTTCTTTTCACAGCTATTTGTAAGGCCTTTATACTATCTTTGGGGCCCTTTTTAGCTGACTATAGTAGATAAATCTATGTTTTTTTTTTTTTTTTTTTAACTTTGGTTTAAATGGGAGTGTGCTATGTTGTTGAATCTTCACAGATTAGATTAGCTGAATGATTTGTGAATTAATCTCTTTAGATCACTGTTGATCAGAAAGGAGTGACAAAGCAGTTCTGCCCTTTAATGATCGGGACAGTTCTTTATCATCTACTTTTTATGCTAAATGTAGGGAAATACATATATACATACATACATATATATGTAAAAATGTATATATATATATATATGTATATGTAAAAATGTGTGTGTGTGTGTGTATATATATATATATATATATATATATATAAAAATGTATCTTTTCCAATTCCTGAACTCCTGCATAGAAATTAGTAAAGTGTCCAAATCCTGGGGCTGAGTGTCCCCAGTGAGTTCACACTTACTTTTCCATGTAAGTTCTGTTCTGTGACAAAATCTAAGTAAGGAATGAGGAAAGTGATGCAAAGACGTTTTGCAGTCTCTTTGCCTGATAATTCGTTAACTTTATCGTAACAAATAAAAGCTTTTCGTTTTGTGTGTCTGAAAATAAGTTGGGATGTCAGTGGGCTAATGCACAGGCTACACAGCCTCTACTGCCAATAAAGGAAGAAACTGAAAAGCAGATGCTCTGAACCACTGAGGGTAATGCAGGAGACTCATGCTTGATAAGCGTGGAAGTAGAAATAGGAGTGAAATGAGTCAGAGTCAAGAAACAATAAGCACAAAATTGCTTATATGTTTCAGATTGCACTTTAGTTCATGGTAGAAGTTATCAAGTTTTAACAATCAGGTGGTTTTCTCTTTTAAAGTTAACTGATTTATCTTTGGCTGCACTGTGTCCTCCCCTTGCTGCACGGGCTTTCTCTCGTGCAAGCAGGGGCTGCTCTCTGGCTGTGGTGCGCGGCTGGCCATCACACTAGCTTCTCTTGTTGCGGAGCGTGGGCTCTGGTTGCTCCGCAGCATGTGCGATCTTCCTGGACCAGGGAGCAAACTCATGTAGCTGCTTGGGCAGGCAGATTCTTGACCACTGGACCACCAAGGAAGTCCAGTCTGGTGGTTTTCTTAATTTAAATCTCTTTGCTTTAATCGTTTGCATTTTGACTTACTCTTTCTTCTGAGACATAAAAGTAAGATTTTGTTCTTCTGGCTTCTTTTCTTACTTTGAAGATTATGGGAAGACTTAGAAAAGTACCAGCACAGCACTGCTATAATTGACAAACAAAATATTGATGTCACACCCTTCTAACTGATCTCCAGTGTTCTTATATTGGGGAAAAAAATCTGTATCTTGATAATAGCTATGCAAAGTGGTAAAGGGGAGAAAAGTATGTTATGTAGTTTGTGCTACATAATATTTGATTTTTCTATTTGAGTTTTATGGGATGAATTTTATGGATGTCATGATCATAATAAGTGAAGATTGTTAACTTCTGTGATTAGAATATAAAAATAATTAAAGGATGCAAGGATGGTTCAAGCACAAATAAGTGGGGCTATATCAGACTAAAAAGGTCTGCACAGCAAAAGAAACTATCAACAAAATGAAAAGACAATCTATTGAATGGGAGAAAATATTGGCAAGGTATATGATAAAGGGTTAATATCAAACTAAATATAAAAAAAGTCTGATAAAAGATAGGCAGAAAATCTGACTAGGCAGTTTTCCAAAGAAAACATACTGATGGCCACCAGGTGCATGAAGAGTTTGTAAACATCATTAGTCATCAGAGAAATGAAAATTAAACCCACAGTGAGCTATCACCTCACCCCTGTTAGAATCAGTTCAGTTCAGTTCAGTCGTTCAGTCATGTCTGACTCTTTGTGACCCCATGACTTGCAGCACGACTTCCGGAGTTCACTCAGCCTCATGTCCGTTGAGTCAGTGGTGCCATCCAGCCATCTCATCCTCTGTCATCTCCTTCTCCTCCTGCCCTGTTAGAATGACTACTGTAAAAAAGACAAGAAATAATAAATGTTGGTAAGGATGTGGAGAAAAGGAAAGAACTCTGTGCGCTATTAATGGGATTATAAATTGGGAGCAGACACAGTGCAAAATAGTAGGTAGCTGTGTCAAAAATTAAAAATACAACTACCTTGTAATTCAACAGTTCCACTTATGGGTATATATCAAAAGGAAATGAAATCCCTTTCTTGGAAAGTTATCAGCATCCCTGTAAATGCTGTAAATCATTTCAGCATTATTTATAATAGTCAGGAAATGGAAATAACCTAAGTGTCCATTGACAGGTGAATGAATGAAGATGTGTACACACATGCACACAGTAGAATATTACTCAGCCATAAAAGAAGCCCAGGTGGCTTAGTGGTAAGGAATCTGCCTGCAGTGCAGGAGACCAGGTTTAGTCCCTGGATCAGGAAGATCCTCTGAAGAAGAAAATGGCAACCCACTCCAGTACTCTTGACTGGGAAATCCCATGGACACAGGAGCCTAGTGGCCTCAGTCCATGGGGTCTCAAAAGAGTCAGACATGACTTAGTAACTAAACGTAAAAGAAGAATGTCTTACCCTTTATGATAGCCTGGGGTGGAGCTTGAGGGTATTATGCCAAGTGAAAGAAGTCAGACAGAGAAGACAAATACAGTATGATCTCGTATGTGGAATCTTCACACACACACACACACACATACCTACAGAGAACATATTGGTGGTTATCAGAGGCAGGGGATAGGCCATAGGAGAATAAAAATTTTTTTTTAATGCTTTCTAGTTTTGATCTATCTGTGTATGTGTGTTTCTACTGGGTTAGCAAAAAAGTTCATTTGGGTTTTATTAGCATGCATCTTCATAGCCTAAAACTGTAAAACTGTAAAATTCAGCCCTGTTTATTCTCCTTCAATACTGTATGATGCTTAGTTCACTGTTGGAAAACTCTTAGGAAGATCTTCAAAAACTTACATGAATATGTAAAAGAATGAATCCAGGATTTATACTGATATATTGGGTTGGTCGAAAAGTTCATCATCTTATGGAAAAACCCAAATGAACTTTTTGGCTAGCCCAATACATCTATATAAATCCTGGATTCATTCTTTTACATATTCATGTTAGTTTTTGAAGATCTTCCTAAGAGTTTTCCAGCAGTGAACTCAGCATCATACAGTATTGAAGAAGAATGACCATGGCTGAATCTTAGCAGTTTTTGGCTAGGGAAGATGCATGCTAATAAAAATTGAAAATGTAAAAAGGAAAATGCAACCATAGATGGCTAAGGATATAGAAGTTAGGGAAAACACAAAAGTGTTTTGAAAAACATTGAAATTTATTAAGAATATAATGGCTGAATGTCCTGTAATCCTTCCTACCAACAGCAATGAAGTGACAGCTGAGTATTTCCTTCTTTGGTATGACGGAGTCACTATTGGTTATGAATTAAAACAAAAAACCGAAACCAACAGAACATGGAGAAACTGTCCTGTCTCCTAGTAATACTGTCCAGGAATTTTAGTGCAAGTAAATTCCATCCATATGCTCACCTCTGACTTACAGAGACATGTTACTGAGTTTTCAAGAATTTCAAAGTCCATTGGATATTTTTTGGAGCAAAAAAAAAAAAAAAAAAAGGACTATACATTTGATTAGGGATTGCCTGTGAAATTTGGAGCTACCACAAGAAAAGCATGAGTTAAATATTTCACCACAAATATCTCTTTTCCATATGTTTAAAAATACCACAACAAGAAAAAGATACTACGTGCCAGCAGATTTATACTCCTGATTATCATGATAATTATCATGCAGTTTGCAAGTAAGGGATTCCAGCCTTCCGATTTTTGATCAGAAATAACACACCCATTGTTAAACAAATGCTTTATTTTTACCAAGTCATAAAGGACAGCACTTCTGATAGACAAACCATTAAGACCACAAGTCAAATGGAATAATTCAATATCTAGCTAGATGAACAGGAGATGAGAAAAAGGAACCTCAAGTTTCTGCTAGAAACTTCTCTTTTAAACAAAGAACAAGCGATGGTGTCCACCTGCTCATCTGAGCTTGGTGGGAGGGGAGTACAGCAGAGGACAGTGGAGACGTGATTTTGAGAATAAGGGACACATAGCCTGGTTCCTAAAAGTTAATATTAAAAAAAAGCAAAGACTCACTTTTCTAGAGCACATGCTCCCCAGTACCATCTAGTATCTGCGTGTTCTTTAACAATGTCAACTTAAGATAGAGGAGACCTCTTGACCAGCTGACCTGATGTTTTACATCATAAATAATTGATTTCATGCATATAAATCATACATTAACCAGAAAGGTTTCCTGTTTTGTGTAAAATTCTAAATAGATTAGTAACAACCTCCAAGCATTACTTTTTTGATATATATATATTTTTTAAATTGGAGGTTAATTACTTTACAGTATTGTGATAGTTTTTGCCATATTTCAGCATAAATTGGCCATAGGTATACATGTGTCCCCTCCCTCTTGATTCCCTCTGCCACTTCCCTCCTCAGCCCATCCCTCTAGGTTGTCACAGAGAATCAGTTTTGGGTTCCCTGCATCATACATCAACAATCCAAGTAGTATTTTTGACTTGAAGAAGAAGGCAGTGAATTGCTCCCCACCGTTCCTTCATGTGGAATGAAACCTTAGAACTCCTCAAGATTCAAAGGTTTCAGTGAGGTGTGGTGGGTAATTAATTTTTCCCCCAACTTTGTATATGAAGAACGTCAAACATACTAAAAAGCTGAAAGAACTTTATGTTGAACACCATGTACACATCAGCTAGATTCTACCATTAACCTTTTACTGTTTAGTCACTAAGTCCTATCAGACTCTTGTGACCCCATGGACTGTAGCCCACCAGGCTCCTCTGTCCATGGGATTTCCTAGAAAGAATACTGGAGTGGGTTGTCATGTCCTTCTCCAGGGGATCTTAATGACTCAGGGATTGAACCCATGTATCCTGCATTGGCAGGCAGATTCTTTACCTCTGAGCCACCAGTTCAGTTCAGTCACTCAGTCATGTCTGACTCTTTGCGACCCCATGAACATCAGCATGCCAGGCCTCCCTGTCCATCACCAACTTCAGGACCCACACCCATGTTCATTGAGTCTGTGATGCCATCAAACCATCTCATCCTCTGTCGTCCCCTTCTCCTCCTGCCCTCAATCTTTCCCAGCATCAGGGTCTTTTCAAATGAGTCAGCTCTTTGCATCAGCTGGCCAGAGTATTGGGGTTTCAGCTTCAACGTCAGTCCTACCAGTGAACACCCAGGACTGATCTGCTTTAGGATGGACTGGTTGGACCTCCTTGCAGTCCAAGGGACTCTCAAGAGTGTTCTCCAACACGACAGTTCAAAAGCATCAATTCTTCGGTGCTCAGCTTTCTTTATATTCCAACCCTCACATCCATACATGACCACTGGAAAAAACCATAGCCTTGACTAGACGGGCTTTTGTTGACAAAGTAATGTCTCTGCTTTTCAGTATGCTGTCTAGGTTGGTCATAACTTTCCTTCCAAGGAGTAAGCGTCTTTTAATTTCATGGCTGTAGTCACCATCTTCAGTGATTTTGGAGCCCAGAAAAATAAAGTCTTCCATTCTTTCCCTATCTATTTGCCATGAAGTTATGGGACCGGAAGCCATGATCTTAGTTTTCTGAATGTTGAGCTTTAAGCCAACTTTTTCACTCTCCTCTTTCACTTTCATCAAGAGGCTCTTTAGTTCTTCACTTTCTGCCATTAGGGTGATCAGTTTTCATTCCAGTCCCAAAGAAAGGCAATGCCAAAGAATGCTTAAACTACTGCACAATTGCACTCATCTCATAGGCTAGTAAAGTAATGCTTAAAATTCTCCAAGCCAGGCTTCAGCAGTATATGAACTGTGAACTTCCAAATGTTCAAGCTGGTTTTAGAAAAGGCAGAGAAACCACAGATCAAATTGCCAACATCCAATGGATCATCAAAAAAGCAAGAGAGTTCCAGAAAAAACATTTATTTCTGCTTTATTGATTATGCCAAAGCCTTTGACTGTATGGATCGCAATAAACTGTGGAAAATTCTGAAAGAGATGAGAATACCAGACCACCTGACTTGCCTCTTGAGAAACCTGTATGCAGATCAGGAAGCAAGAGATAGAACTGGACATGGAACAACAGACTGGTTCCAAATAGGAAAAGGAGTACATCAAGGCTGTATATTGTCACCCTGCTTATTTAACTTATATGCAGAGTACATCATGAGAAATGCTGGGCTAGAGGAAGCACAAGCTGGAATCAAGATTGCCAGGAGAAATATCAATAACCTCAGATATGCAGATGACACCACCCTTATAGCAGAAAGTGAACATTTTATAATGCTTATGCACATACCATAATATCTCTCCAGTCCTTTATCTGTGCACTAATGTCTCTACATTTTTTGATGCATTTCAATGTAAGTTGCAGATATGGACATACTTCCTTGAAGTAATAATGCATATTACTCTTTTAAGATTGCTGGTCGAGAGATGGTTGGCTGAATAAAGTAGTTTTAGGGGGAAAAGATACAAATGCAAAATACAAATGTTTGAGATTTGACTAAAAAGAACAGTTTTATTAAATTAATAATTGCTTTCAGTTATTCTTACCATGCTAAGCACTACATATTTACTATTTGATTTGATCCATACAACAGCCTGATAAATTTGCTTTATTACCTTCACATTCTTTGTGAGAAAATGGAGGTTTATAGAGATTAATCACTTGTCCATAGTATACAGCAAGGCTGGGGTTTACACACGTGTTGGATTTCTTTTTCTAAACCAGCATCTTGATATTAGAAAACAAATTGAGGTATTCCCCTATTTATTTAAAAATATACCTAAAATATATAACATGCTTTCAACATTACTTGAGAAGAATATCTGTTTTTTTTCCAGTTGTGGATATGACACTTAGACAAGGTTTTCTGCACACTCCTCCTTCATCTTGCAGTGTGTGTGTGTGTGTGTGTGTGTGTGCTAAGTTGCTTTAGTCATGTCTGTCTCTATGTGACCCTATGGACTGTAGCCCATCAGACTCCTCTGTCCATAGGGATTCTCCATGCAAGAATACTGGAGTGGGTTGCCATTTCCTTCTCCAGGGGATCTTTCTGACCTAGGGATAGAACTCGTATCTGTTACATCTCCTGCATTGATAGGTGGATTTTTACAACTAGCACCACCTGGATAGCATAGGTAAAAATAATACCACTCTCAATTTGTGCAACCTGTTTTCTTCTGTTCTTTATAGACTGATACCAAAATATTTGATATTAAATAAAAGCTAATATCTTTTATTGGAGTATAGTTGATTTCTGGCATACAGCAGAGTGATTTGAATATATATATATATATATATATATATACACACACACACACACACATACATATTCCTTCCCTCTTCTTTTCCATTATGTTTTATTACAGGATATTGAATATAGTTCATGTGCTGTACCTTGTGGCTGTACCTTTCTGGACCTTGTTGTTTAGAAACCTAGTTCCTACTATTAGTATTGAAACCTGACAGTTGTCTCTTAAAGGGATTATTTCTAGTATAAAATCTATTGTTCAGAATATCTTAATTTTTCTCTCAATTTGTAATATCTTAATTTTTCTATCAATTATGTCTGCATGCACACAGAGTAGTTATATCTGCTTTTTTATTTTAAATAAATTTTTTTTAATTGGAGGTTAGTTACAATAAGGCTTTTAAACCTGAGAGTAGAATTGATGAGTTAAATTATTATTATAAACATTATCATCCCTTTTAGCTATAAATGTTCCTAAGAGAAACACTGCTTATATTAACCTTGGAAAAGTACTTTTTCTTTAGATCATTAAATTTTGTTACCAACATTTCCTTTAGTTGATTCTGAGATTCAAGAGGAGGAGAAACAATGTAATTTCCACTGAGGGAATTCATTTCAGATGTAAGCTCTTTTTCATTGAATTCTAGCAAAGAGATTTCTACCACAACTTGAAGTCTTTTTTTTTTTTTTAAACTGGGCAGGAGACTAACCCTTAACATATGAATATATAATTATGATTATTGAACTAATGTCCTTGAATATGTTATGAATTAAGTTGCCACAGAGAGTTATGTCAGTTAAATCTTACCTGAAGAGATGCCATCTACAGTTGAATAATCCAAGAAAAGCATTTAAAAAATATTTTGTGAAGAATAAATGAGCATGTGTTTTTTGTTGTGTGTTTAGAGAATGTACATTCCTTCATTCTCAGGTTTGTGCTATGTTATAACTTATGCCCATGATTTACATTCCCTTGCAGATTTATGTATAATTCTGCAAGTAACTCAGTAGGCTATCGAGTCCTAAAAGAAAGAGTTGCATGTTTTGAAGTAATTAAGATATTCTTGATTTAAAGAAGTGCTCAAGTGAAAGGGGAAGAAACCAGAAAGAGTCCCTTTTCTCTGTTGTTGAGTACGTTAGCCTTGAGAAGAAGACCCTTAAACAACAACAGAATCAGTTTTGAAAAACTTCTTAGTCCTCCCCACCTACCCCCACCCTTCCTTTATAACAACCAAAAATGGAACTTGAAAAGACTTTTCATGATTCAGCTATCCAACAGCTTGCCTTTCTCCTTTGTCACCAAAGTAAGCAGTTCTTTCCAGACCTAAGCTTCTGCCATAAGCCACAAAGTTGGCTTCTTGAAATCTCGGAAGTGCTCGATTCTCAAATAATTAATTGAAAACAAATAAATAAAATGTGTAAGCCTTTAAGGTTCTGTTGATGAGTCATGTTCTTCCAAAATAGTCTGTCAACAGTTGCAATGTCCCTAATGATAATTGTGAGAGGAATAAATTAACTTCAGGAATTATGCTTCATGTAAATTTTTAAAGTGCTCTTAGGAATAGGGTTAGTTTATTACTTTTGATAGCTTGGTCCATATGAATAAACAGGGGAGCCATCTTTAGAGGCAGTCTGCTAAATTGGAAGGAGCAATGATTCCGAAGAGGATACTGAGAAGATAGATACAGTGATAGTTATGATGAGACCTAAACACCCTCGGTAGCTGTTTTCATTTTATACACCTCCATCAGATCAAGCTTCTGGAAACACTTAGACTGTGTCATAAATATTGGATTCAGAGCCCATAATTCTACCCACTACAATTACTGCCTCCAGTGAGCCCCTGATTACTTATTTTTCCTTTCTTCCCTTTCTTTATTTTTCTCTCCCCCCTTCCTCCCTGCTGTCCTTCCTTCTTTTCTTTCTCTCTGTATATTTCTTTCTCTCTCCCCCTCTTCCTTTCTTCCTTTCCTTCTTTCATGCTTTTTTTTTATATTTTTAGTACACATCATAGTTCTTAACACTCAATAGTTCGGTTCAACTCAGTCATGTCTGACTCTTTGCAACCCCATAGACCACAGCATGCCAGGCCTCCCTGTCCATCACCAACTTCCAGAGTTTACTCAAACTCATGCCCATTGAATCAGTGATGCCATTCAACCATCTCATCCTCTGCCGTCCCCTTTTCTCCTCCCACCTTCAATCTTTCCCAGCATCAGGGTCTTTTCAAATGAGTCAGCTCTTTGCATGTGGTAGCCAAAGTATTAGAGTTTCAGCTTCAACATCAGTCCTTCCAATGAACACCCAGGACTGATCTCCTTGATGATGGACTGGTTGGATCTCTTTGTAGTCCAAGGGACTCTCAAGAGTCTTCTCCAACACCACAGTTCAAAAGCATCAGTTCTTCGGCACTCAGCTTTCTTTACAGTCTAACTCTCACATCCATACATGACTACTGGAAAAACCATAGCCTTGACTAGACAGACCTTTGTTGGCAAAGTAATGTCTCTGCTTTTGAATATAATGTCTATTGTCTTATTGACACTCAATAAGAGCTCAATAAATGTTGGATGTAGTTCTCAATATTAAAAATTGCCTGCAAATGTAATATGTAAATGTGGATTGTAACTGTAAAAATTTTCAGGAAAGAACACTTTACATCTAAATATACTACTTATTTTCAAGTATAATTTAAGTGACATTTCTCCTTCTTAATTTTAATAGAATAATTATATATTATGAAATCTTTATAAACACAAGGAAAATATCAATATTTGGAGGGGCTGTGTTTTAGTATTATTAATACAAACATAAAAAGTTCCTATTTTTATGACTCTCAAATCATTTCCAGGTCCAAATTTTGGCATATGAATTTTTGCCTAGGCTTTTGGTTAGTTGAAGTCAGCCTTTTGAGTTTTCTCATGTATCTTCCTTACTATCTTCATAAAAGAGCTGGAACTAATTAAACTCCTTTGAAAATGTTTGCTTGTGAATTTTCAACATTTGCTAAAACTCCTAGTTTCTCATGGCCAGGTTTTTTACCTATACTCTTATTTGGAAAAATGACAGTTAGCTGAGTTTGACCTCTGATTTTTCAGGTGATATAGCAGTACTTCTTCAGAGAAATAGTTGAATCCTTGTTTCCGTTCCTTCTAAGTATTCTTCGCTTTTAAAAGTTTTTAAGTTTTCTCTTAGGTAACAGACAGAGTTAACAGAAGTTGTAAAACATTGAAAATGGCACTTTTGCTTTATTAGAAGTATATCCAATACTGTGTGTTGTAAAATGTTCATTGTAGTGATTCCTAATGGATGCCTCTGTTTTTATGGGCATAATGTGATTGTATTGCCACCATCCTCCTCCTCGGTCCATGCCAAAGTTCATATATATATTTCTACTTAAATTCCTTTCCATTTCTTCTCCTGTGATATACCATGACACACCTCATATCTCTGTGGTTGAGGGTCAGAATTTTAAAATCACCCCAGGTTAGGAGTGAAAGACTCTGATGTTGGGAGGGATTGGGGGCAGGAGGAGAAGGGGATGACCAAGGATGAGATGGCTGGATAGCATCACGGACTCGATGGACGTGAGTCTGAGTGAACTCCGAGAGATGGTGATGAACAGGGAGGCCTGCTGCGATTCATGGGGTCGCAAAGAGTCGGACACGACTGAGCCGACTGAACTGAACTAGGAGTGAAAAGGACGGAAAAAGAATCTCATCACATAAAAATATTTTGGTTGCTCATGATATCATCCAAATCATGGTCCTTTGAACTTATGACCAAACATGAGTACATATAGGAAATGCTTTCCTGGGGCTAGCATGGCAAAAACTGTGGGTGGAAAGTGATTCAGTTTACACTGAGGACTCTTGGATAAGAGACTTCTGCAGCTGGGATTGCTTGGAAGATTCTTGCCATTACTTGAAATCTTTTTTCTCTCTTAATAGTTGGACTTTGTATAATAAAACCTTCAAATGATTTTCACTTTACTAGTGTTAGTGCAGCAAAGAGGCTGGGAATTATACAAGAGTGCAAAATCAAGAAGGCGGGCTCTAAACCTGAAGTCCCTGGATGATTAAAGGGCTTGGTTTGTCAAGATTTCATTATCATGTTCTGAGTCCTTTTCATCAGTGTTGACAGGAGCAAATATCTGAGGAAATTTTTTCTTTTGGCAACAGGGCTGGCAGTAAAGATGAATTCATTTGTCCATGAAGTTCTTTCTCTTGCTTTCTGGCCTCATTTTAATAGCTATTAGGCTAAATACCCTACTGTCTTTGAAGAGAACATGCATTTTGAGTCTTCTTGGAGATGTGTTGGTTGCCAACCAATAAGATGAATTTGGCAATTAGTGTTTCTGCTGTAAAATGACACAGTTAATTGTAGAAAACTACAGGGTAGACAGCCAAGTCAAAGCAATTGAACATCTCCTTGATTGAATGGTATTTGTTAGCTATGTAACAAAAGTCCTATGACTTCAAGTCTTTTAATGTTATTTACTCAGCTTGTTTATCAGTCACATAATAGAGCATCCAGAATTGAAAAGTATTCCACTTATGGATGAACTGCTGTTTATATTAGATCTGGTGTAATTTGATATAACCAATTATGTCTTCTAAAAGTTATTTCTCAAAGAACTAAGAGTATTTGCAAAGTTAACAGAATTATTAAAGAAATGATTAATTGCAAGGCTATTAGGAATTAATTTCTGTAACTTGTCTATTGACCATTTTTGTCTCATGGAAAATTGTCCTCTAAATATTTGTTTTAGATTGCATAACTTCTCTCTTTTTTTTTAAAGCACTGATTTACCCAGAAGTTATTCCAGTCAGCTTTAAAACCATAGGAGGAAAGTAAAGAGAGGACTATTTGTGAATAACATTTCCCACCATATTCTTACAAAGATAAGTTTTAGGAGGAGAAAATAACCAAAGGAAACTATTGAAAGAAAACTAGCACCGACAGTGAAGACAGAACACCATTCAAGCTATGAAATGAAACCATAGGGGAAATTTTCTTCACTGACCTCTCCCTGATCAGCTTACATAGCTAGTCTGTGCTCTCCAGTCTCAATTGAAAATAAAACCTGATGCTCATCAGCTGTTCCCAAACCTATGCTTGCTGCTCCAGCAAGTATTTGTTCCCACCTATACTTACTACTGTAATAACATAATTTAAAGTATATTAACTATTGAAATATAAACAAAAATAGTTACTATTTTTATTAAAAACGTTAAATACCTTTTTTGAAAAACTTGAGGAAGGCCAAGTGGATATAGCTTGTATATTGAATTAGATGTCGTCATCATCCTTGCGGTGTTCTCTGTGATGCCGCGTACTGTAGCCCACCAGGCTCCTCTGTCCATGGGATTCTCCAGGCGAGAATGCTTGAATGGGTTGCCACTTTCCACTCCAGGGGAACTTCCCAACCCAGGGATTGAATGCACCATCTCTTGTGTCTCCTGCATTGACAGGTGGATTCTTTACTACTGAGCCACCAGGAAATTCCAAATGAGGTGTAGGTGATATAATTGTGAAATACTTGGAGAGTGTAAAGATCAAATAACCTTCTTGCATTACAGATGTTTATGTTATCTTCTTTTAAAGATGACTTGGGTTACCAAATAGGAGACCTATACCTTGTAGTCCCGTCCTTTATAAAAGATTAGTAAATAAATGTATGAATAAAGAATATTTCAAGTTAAAACCAAATATATATTATATCTACATTGAATTTGGTTAGATGATTTCCTGCTCTACATAACTCAACTGCATTAACTGATTTTGTTGTTGTTGTTAACCAGCTACCAGTCCTGGTCACTTGCATAACAAGATATTTGCTGTATTACATCTATGGGATCCCCATGGACTGTATAGCCCACCAGGCTCCTCTGTCCTTGGGATTCTCCGAGCAAGAATACTGGAGTGGGTTGTCATGCCGTCCTCCAGTGGATCTTCCTGACTCTGGGATTGAACCTGAGTCTGATGCTTTGTAAGCGGGTTATTTACCATCCAAGCCACTAGGGAAACCTGTAATAAATCTAAGCCTAACCAAATCTAACTCTGAGATTAGCCTTTTCCAGTTATGTATAAAGTGGCACAATTAAGCAGCTTGCAAAAAATAAATACATACAGTGTATCTTTATTTGTATCTTTTAAAACATTAAGATGAATCCCTTTTATTGCTCATAGCATCTCTTCTCAAATTCCCTGAACTCTACCCACATTCTTGGCTTAATCAATTGACTCAGAAACTCCAGAGAAGTGACCTGGTAAATATATATTTTTAACAAGCTCTCCAAATGACTTTTTTTCTGGAAAGTATGGAAAGCATAACATTATTTCTCCTTGTTGCTCTGAGTGTTATGACTACATAATTGGTCATTTAGCTGGAAAACAAAAAATATTTTGTTAAACTCCAATAATTTGGCCACCTGATGCAAAGAGCTGACTCATTGGAAAAGACCCTGATGCTGGGAAAGATTGAGGGCAAGAGTAGAAGGGGATGACGACAGAGGATGAGGTGGTTGGATGGCATTACTGACTCAATGGACATGGGTTTGGGTGGACTCTGTGAGTTTGTGATGGACAGGGAGGCCTGGTGTGTTGGGGTTCATGGGGTCTCAAAGAGTCGGACAGGACTGAGTGACTGAGCTGAATGACTAAATTTATACACTGCACGTGTGTTCTTTTTTTCCTGTGTGTTAAATGCTTAGTCATGTCTGATTCTTTGTGATCCCATGGACTGTAGCCTGCCAGACTGCTCTGTCCATTCAGTTCTCCAGGCAAGAATACTGAAGTGGGTAGCCATTCCCTTCTCCAGGGGCTCTTCCCGAGTGAGGAATCAAACCCAGGCCTCTGACATTGCAGGCAGTTCTTTACTGTCTGAGCCACCAGGAAGCTGTAAAATATCCTGATATAGAAGAGTATTTCTAACCCATACAGAAGCACACTTTTGTTTCAAGATGACAGGACAACACCGATAGAGAAATTCCCTCTTCTTATAGGTCTATATTTTCTGAAATGAGCAGATCATGCTTTACTTTGGAGAATATGGGGGAAAAAGCAAGTACAAGTTAAGGATGAGAAAACTGAGTTTTAGATTTTAGTTTTAGAAGCAGATTCTGACACTCATAGTTGGAAAATGCAAAATATTAGAGCTCAATTACACATACTCAAGCTGGCCTGGATATTCCTCACATTAAAATAAAATAATTGTTTCTCAGAGGACAAAATAGGAGCTAAGTGAGTATTTCAGAGATTAGCACTTCTCAACTTTCTGTGTGAAAGAAGAAACTGGTGTTTACATTGAAGAATCTATGTAAAAGCCATATGGAGCTGTATCTAATAAATATCCATTTAATCAAATGTCACTGTTTTTTTTTTTTTAATGTTTTGTCATAGAACATACTTTTATTTCTTCAACAGCTGCTCTTTTAAATGGGTGCAGCTGTACTACAGTTTAATTGGCAACAATTGCTTAATTTTTAGTCGGTTGCTACCAGTCTTTCAAAAGCGATGTTTCTGTGGAAGGGAAAGGCTTGATTTCTTTTCCCTAGAAAGTGCAAAGTATGATATGAAGTAGAAATTAGGCAAACAAAAGTTTTGCTTGATTTTTTTTTTTAAGCATGAGTGATATGTTCTATCTTCTTGCCTAACCATCCTTTTCATATCACATTGATGAAAAGATTTGATGCCCAGACAAGAGTCTGTTATCTCAAATCTCCCAAAACACTGTAAGCTAGAGCAGATTCTGACAAATGACTTGAAAATGAGAAAAAATTATACCCATTCATTTAAAAATAGTATTTGCTTTGCGTGTTAACCAGCATCATATGTTTATGGTTTAAATTAAAACTTGGACTTTTCAATACATAGGAATACTTTTAATGTGTTCAATTAAATTAAAATGTAAAAATATGTGTTGTCCTCTTCTGTCTCCCTGTATTTTATTCTGTTTCTCCTATATCACTTAAAAATCTACTTTCTGGCTTAGTTGCTATTGATAATTCATCCTTTTCCATGCTTTAAAATTCAATCTCCTTTAAACTGAAAAAAAAAAAAACTAGAGGAATGATAAACATCTAAGATTTATCTCAGTTTTGGGGGAATTCACTGGCCCAGTGGTTAAGACTTCTTCCAATGCAGGAGGGGCAAGTTCAATCTCTGGTTGGGGAGCTATGATCCTACACATCTCCTGGCACCAAAATACAAAAATATAAAGCAGAAGCAATAATGTAACAAATTCAATAAAGACTTAAAAACCAAAACAACAACAAAAAGAACTTAAAATTTTTTTCTTGGTTTCAACAACTTTTATTTCTCAGAGCTTTTCATCCTGTGAATAGAACTGTGACTGCATAGGTGTAGAGGTAATTTTAATTTCTTAAACCTTGATCTAAAAAGTATGTAACACTCTTAATCTTTCACGTAAGTCTTGTCTAGAGAGCTCTGAATGTTTAGGTTTGCTGTTTCTTTACTGTTCACATACCCATTTGACTCACTGTTTAGCTATGAGGTGTTCTTTATTAAAGTTATGCTTTCTATATGATGTATTTTCAAAGATCTTCTTGTGTATGTGTGTGTTGCTGCTGCTGCTGCTAAGTCACTTCAGTTGTGTCCAACTCGGTGTGACCCCATGGACCCACCAGGCTCCTCTGTCTACAGGATTCTCCAGGAAAGAATACTGGAGTGGGTTGCCATTTCCTTCTGCAGTGTGTGTGTGTGTGGAGTCTTGTTAAATGTTACCTAGGTATTTCTTAATTTCTTTGTATAGTTGATAATGCAGACAGAATACTATAATAGATGTGAATTTATATTTCCCCATTCCCTTTTAGTTACTGAGTTACTACCCAGATTTAAAGCTAGCAAAGAGCTAGTTACTGTGATTCCCTTGAAACTTCTCATTTCTCAAAGGTATTTTATGCTTAATAATTATACTGTGCTGTATTGACATAATATCTAACTCAGTAGCAGAGTCTCTTCTTATTTTTATTAATGTATAATATCTTCTTTAATATTTTAATTTTTGTTTATAAAACACTAAGTTATAGTAAACTGAAGTAGATACAGATGTGTGCGTGTGTTCAGTCACATCTGACTCTTTGCGACCCCGTGGACTGTAGCCCATGACGCTCCTCTGTCCATGGGATTTCCCAGGCAAGAGTACTGGAGCAGGTTGCCATTTCCTTCTTCAGGGAATCTTTCCTACCTAGGGATCGAACCCATGTCTCTGTGTCTCCTGCATTGGCAGGGGGATTCTTTACCACCGCACCACTTGGGAAGCTAGCTATGGCTCTATATGTTTTCCCCAAATCAATGACACTTTTATTTATAGTTTCCAGTCTTTGAGGGTAAGGGGAAATGTGACTTTTGTTTATCTCTGATCTTTGCAAGAAAGGGGTTTCTCAATAGAAATCAGCGTGCTTATTCTTTCTCATTTTAATGTTGATATCTGTTAATGGATAATGAGCACCATTAAATTTAATAAACATTTCAGAAAACTTTTGATTTACTTTTGTTTTAACTCTCTGCCTTGTCTTTAACCATTCTTTAATTCATTGTCCCAATTTTGTTTTCTTATGATACCTAAGCTAAAACAAATTTTGAAATGTTCTTAATATTTAAAAATGTGGCAGTAAATATGAAACAATTAGCGTTAATGAACATCATTAATAATAATAATTGATGGTACCAACTTACAGCCAGTCAGTTGTAAGTTGTGTTTAAAAAGTACTGTTTATTCAAAGATATTTGCTCTCTTTTCCTAGTGTGTGTGTGTGTGTGTGTGTGTGTGTGTGTGTGTGTGTGTGTTGGGGTAGAGGTTGATTTGGGAAGAAAGGACTGAATCTTCAGAAAATCTCTTGCTCAGTCATTATTAGTGTGCTTAAGCAATAACAAGTGAAAGTGTTGGTCACTCAGTAGTGTCTGACTATTTGTGACCCCATGGACTATATAGCCCATCAAGCTCCTCTGTGTATGGAATTCTCCAGACAGGAATACGGGAATGGGTTGCCATTCCCTTCTTCAGGGGATCTTCTCAACCGAGGGACCAAACCCAGGACTCCTGCATTGTAGACAGATTCTTTACAGTCTGAACTAGTAGGGAAGCCCTTCAAGCAATAGCAAAAATCATCATATTCTATTGAGATCATACTAAATCTTTAGTGGCTCGGATGGCAAAGAATCAGCCCACAATGCGGGAAACACAGGTTCAGTTCCTGGGTTGGAAAGATGGGCTGGAGAAGGGAATGTCAACCCACTCCACTATTCTTGCCAGGGAAATTCCATGGACAGAGTGGAGCCTGGCGGGCTACGGACAGGCTAACAAGGAGGGCCTGGCATACTGCAGTCCATGGGGTTGCCAAGAGTTGGACACCACTTGTTGACTGAACAAACAAATTGAGATCATAAGAAGCATGTGAAATTAGACAAACGTCAATTCTTGTATTCGTTTCCTGGGACTCTGTAACAAAGTACCACAGATTGAATGGCTTAAACAGCAGAAAGCTATCGTCTCTCAGTTCTGCAAGATAGAATATTTTTAAATTTATTTATTTTTAATTGAAAGATGATGGCATTAAAATACTGTCTTGGTCTCTGGCATACATTAGAGGCTTCCCTGGTGGCTCAGATGGTAAAGCGTCTGCCTGCAATGTGGGAGACCTGGGTTCAATCCCTGGGTCAGGAAGATCCTCTGGAGAAGGAAATGGCAACCCACTCCAGCATTCTTGCCTGGAAAATACCATGGATAGGGCCTGGTAGGCTACAGTTCATGGGGTCGCAAAGAGTCAGACATGGCTGAGCAACTTCACTTCACTTCTGCCATACATTAACATGAGTCAGCCATAGGTATATATATGTCCCCTTCCTCTTGAACCTCCCACCCTCCTAGGTTGTCACAGAGCACCTGATTGGAGCTCCCTGCATCATACAACAAATTTCCGCTGGCTGGCTATTTTACATATGGTAATATATATGTTTCCATGCTGCTCTCTCAATTCATCCCACCCTCTCCTTCCTCCACTAGTGTCTGCAGGATTGGTTCCTTGGAAGAATTTTGAAGGCAGAGACTGTTCTATGTTTGCCTCCTATGTTTTTGTGGTCTCAGGCATTCCTTGACTTGTAGGCAGTGGTCTGCTTATGTTTTCACATCACGTTCACTGTGTGTCTGTTCCTGAGTCCAAATTTTTTTCTATGTATAAGGATGCAGTCACATTGGATTCTGCATGATATGTGTTCAGTTGCTCAGTTGTGTCCGACTCTTTGTGACCCCATGGATTGCAGCCTGCCAGGCTCCTCTGTCCCTGGAGTTTTCCAGGCAAGAATACTGAAGTGGGTATCCATTTCCTCCTCCAAGGGATCTTCCCAACCCAAGGACTGAACCCATGTATCTTGGCTCTCCTTCTTTCGCAGGCATGTTCTTTACCACTGAGTCACCTAGGGCCCACCCTAATGATCTCATCTTGACTGTATCATCTGCAAAGACCCTATTTCTAAATAAGATCATATTCACAGTGCTAGGATTAGGACTTCAGAATATTTTCGGAGGACAGGATGGCCCAGTTTAACCCATAATAGTTCTTGAATCATTACTTTGCTCTTTTGTGATGAATTTTTAATTTTCTGAATGCATTCTATTTCTGTTATGAGTGCTCAGAGTGAGATGAAAAGTCCACTAGAGTGTATTGATTTATTTAGTGAGAAAAACGGGTTGAAGTTTCATGATGATTAAAAAATGAAGTTTTGTATTTTGTCATGCATGTGCTGATATTGATATTTTATGAAAACTACTGAACTATAAAGATTTGATTTTATGCTTTTGCTATGAAATCTGTGTCTTCAGAATCTATGATATTTATTTTCCTTTGTATGCTTAAAAAAAATTACCATTAAGAGTTATTGCTCATTACTGTCCTCATTTCAGGGCTTCCTGGGGGCTTACTGGTAAAGAATCTGCCTGTAATGCAGGAGATCCAGGTTGGATCCCTGGGTGGGGAAGATCCCCTGGAAGAGGAAATGGCAACCCACTCCAGTATTCTTGCCTGGAAAATCCCATAAACAGAGGAGCTTGGCAGGCTACAGTCCATAGTGTCACAAAGGGTCAGACATGACTGAAGCGACTTAGCATGCATGCATCCTAATTTCAGTACATTTGTCTCTTTTGTAATATGGCTGGTTATGGAGTGCAAAGATTTATTTTTTTCCTGGGTTAGCAAGAAATAAACAATCTAATAAATTTTGATGAGCACTCTGAAACAACTGAGGCAGCTGTGGCCTGAACAACTAGATGAAGGACTTCACCCCACTAATACCTAGATACTCCTGGTTGTGGTTCTTACTGGTATTTCATCATTTCTCTAAATAAAATCCAAGATATAGTTGTTGTTTTTTAAATATCACAACTCTAAATTCTAATTTTACCCAGTTTCTGTCAAGCCTTTAAAGTACATTTTCCCTGATATTTATATTGATATAATGATATATATTTACTGGGATTAGCAATTCTAGTTCTAGGAGATACATATATATCTCCTGTTTTTAAAAGTGAAAATATGATCATATAGTGTTTTAGGAAATGGCTGCTTTTGAGGGGTCATCTAATCACAGATATTAAAAACATGTTTGTTTGAGATCAAGCTGTAGGTGTAGAAACTCTCAGAGGATTATTTTATGTTTCAGAATGTTTACTTTTTTATGATATCTTTTCTGATTATTGAGGTAATCCATGCTTATTAAAAAAAATTTGGAAAATGCAGAAAAGTATATTGGGTAAAGTACTTGGAATTCAACCATAATGTAGTTGCTCTTAAATATTATTGGTGATGTACATGTCTGTGAATGTGAGCACACATGCCTATGTATAGATTTTAAAGGATTTTTTAAATAAAAATATATCATGACTCACACAAATATAAAATGAATACTTGTCAAGTATTTCATTTATCTGATTAAGGAAGAAACAGATAAGCTATGGCAATTGATTTGTAGGAGAAGTCAAAGTGTCCCACATTCATTGTCAGATAAAGTATGATGGAATCAATTTTTTCAAAATGGAAAACTGATCACTGTCTACAGGGCAAGAATCAGCTGCATTCCAATGGGCAGAGCATGCATTTCTCTTAGGATCAGTGTTCTGACAGTAACTTGCACGGTTATCAGTTTTCTGTTACTTAGGATTTATACTATGGCTTCAAGACAATGAAAGCCAGAGGTATCCAGATGTGTGAGCTGAGCTGGTCACGAACTCACTCATTTATTTTGTTTTGCTTAGTTTCTCCCCACCCCCATTTCATAGTGTTTCACAATTTTCCCATGCAGCTTGTGTTAGTATTTATTTTCATCAATTGGAATGACTGTTTTTGCTTTTTTCCATTTTTTTAACTGATGTAATTGACAATCAACCATGTGTATTTTTCTTCCTATTGACATCACAATTGTCCACATAGTTCCCAATGAGCATTATGAAATGCATAACCAAACACAAAAACAAGGAAACAAAGGAAATCAAAACCAGTCTTCCCCTTCCGTCCCTTTCTTTACTCTGGGAGAGGACACTACATCCCTTCTCCACTGTCTTGTGTCCCAGGCACCCTTACTTTCTGTTATGCACTTTTCCTCCACTCCCCAAACACACAGCCACCCTGATTAGTCCAGTCCTGACTCTGAAGTTTGCAGTTTTTCTTGCTTCGATTGATGAGACTAGCCACACCATCTGAGCAATGCATGCAACAGTGTTCATTGTCTGTGAACAAGAATTCTTAGCATTTACCTTTATAGCTTCTATTTCACTGCAGTTATAGAGCTTTGCCACAGTAGCCTAATCTTCAAAAAATTTTCAAAATTCATCTCTGTTTTTATTCCCATGAGACAATTCTCTCTTTTTAGAGGAACTGGCTATTCAATGCCAGAAGTAACATTCTCAGTGTTTAATCATATTATTTTGTCTGAAGTGTCCAGGGTCAAACTGATATTTTATATTTTAGTAGCCACTTTTAGCTAATAATTCTTCAGGAGCTAATCAATTATTTGGGAATTTCTGATGAATACAGTATTCTAAATTCATTAACACATTCTGATTTCTTTTTACACATTCTGAATTTAATCATGGCTATCTAAATGAGAACTCATTTTTAGGAGAGAGTGCTCATTTACGGGAGGGAGAGGGATGGACTGGTAGTTTGGGGTTAGTAGATGCAACCTGGGGCTTCCAAGGTGATGCTAATTTTGAAGAACCTGTCTGCAGTATAGGAGACACAGAAAACAAGGGATTGATCCTGAATTGAGAAAACTCCTTGGAGGAGGAAATGGCAACCCACTCCAGTATTCTTGCCTGGAGAATTCCATGAACTGAGGAGCCTGGTGGGCTACAGTCCATAGGGTTTCAAAGAGTCGGATACAACTGAGCACACCCTACAAATGCAAGCTATTACATTTAGAATAGATAAACAGCTAGGTCCAACTGTATATAGAACGGTGAACTATATCCAGTCTCCTGGGATAAATGGAAAAGAATATATAAAATGAATGTATGTATATATATATATAACTGAGTTACTTTGTAACATGCAGAAATTAGCACAACATTATAAATCAAGTATGTTTTAATAAAAAATGACCTTACTGCCTGTTTTCTTTTAAGTGTAATGTTTTATTAACAATTATTTTCTTGGTCATTTTTCCCTTCATTAATGCCTTTTGTATTTTATTTTCATTCTAGTGCATAGGCAAGAGAAGAGAAAAGCAGATTCCTTTTGTCTTTTCTAGCAGTTAATACTAAATTATTAATGGGAATCCCCTACTTAACTTTTGTTTTGGCTGTGATCTATAGTCAGAGTAACATAGCTACTGAGCTTAGCAGTCAGCCCCTGAAAATATGAGCAGACCTTAAGGTGGACATGAAGAAGATGGTTGTCCCTGTGCCAGGACATTATTACCATTTTTTTTCCTAACAGCAGGTTTTATTTTTATTAGTTATTTTTGGGTACATACATAGAATACATGAGAGTTAAAGGAGCAGTGTGGACAAAGAATGTTGTCTGCCATCAGCCACTGTAGCATCTAGGACAGTGTACCCTAAGGGGAAATCAGGATGGAAAAAAATAGGATACTGACCCTAGACAGTTAAGATATATATCAAAGGAATAATTTCAGTAAACCCAGACTCTTGAATTTTCCTACACATTGAAAAGCACTAAAATCATCAACTTAAGATGTCTATTGTGATAAGCAGTAACTTTTTATTTTTATTTTTTTACAGCAAAAACTATAAATGCTGGCTGCTCCCTTACCTCTTTTCAATAGTTCCTCAGAGCAATCTGAGATGCTGTCTCTCACTTATTGCCATTTTTGACTGAGAAAAAAAAGTATTGAGTATAAGTAAGTGTCTATAGCCATGAAAATAAGAGAAATGAACCACTTGCTTTAACATATATTGCATATAATTATAAGAATGTAAAGTTAATGTGTAGCTCTCCATCAGTCTCTACAGAGGAGGGGAAATAATTCATGCCTAGGTATATTAATGTTTAACTGAATTGTTTTATATACAATTGTATGTGATCTTGAATTACAGCATTTACATAAGATTTATAGTTTAATTCCAAGTTCTGCCTCACCTATAGCCAACACAGCTTTTATTCTAGTGAGAAAAAGTCTGAGAGTAATGTTCACTGATTTAGATTTTGATGACAGATGGGTCTTAGGGCAGAATAACGTCCACAGCTTGGAGACATTGATTGTTAACATTTACGCTCTAATAATGAATGACCTGGATTTTTTCCACGTTTGAGGTCTTGACGTCATGGAGGCTAAAGGATTAGGGGCCGTGGCATATTTCCCGCTGGCAGTCATTCATTACTAAATCCCTGGTAGGAGAGTTGGATTTGAATGACATCTGGAGGTTTCATGTACCTAGATGTGGGGGCTTCTGGATTTACATTTTTTCTGTTAAGCTAAATTTGCCTTTTAGGAAGTATCACAAGTGCAACTGATGGATTTCACATTTCATATTAAGAAGGGCTGAAAGATGGGAAGAATTGAAGGAGAAATATTGGTCTTTTATGATGTCTTTAATGGAATAAAATTAGTTAATTTGATGTTAGGTACTCATATCAAGCATTGCTTGAGCTCCATAGATTTCAGGAAGACATATTTGTTATTATGATTTAAACGTGAAGATTGAATTTTTAACGTATCAGAAAATTATAACTGTTATCTTTGAATGTTCAGAAAGGAAGTATTCCAAAGTATCTAGCAATGGGGCAAAACTGTTAGTAATTGAATCCCATTTTCTTTCTAAAGCCCTTTGTTCTTCAGGAAACTCTCCATGAGCTTTGAAGAAGTGATGTGAGAATGTTACATTTGTAGCATGTAAGAGGGACATAGAAGTCTTCTCTGCATTGTGACTAAGCAGAGAGGGGCGTGTGTACATTGAGCTTGAAATGTGACTTTAGACTCCAGTTCCCTATAAAATATTGTTTATATAGTCTGATCATGCAGGTGTGATAAAATCTGAAGCATGCTTACTCTATTATACATTAATAATGCCCCAAAGGAAACTATAAGATCCCATCATTATTAAATTCTGGAATATTAAAAGTGTAATATTAAATGTTTCTCTTTTTGGTTCTCATCTCATCAGAAAAGCCAGTTCTCAGCATCTCTTTGGCACATTGCCAAATATGAGAAATAATAATGTTTTATTTTCCTATTCAAGAAATTTTTTGCAACCCAAGAGTAACAGTGCATAGCATATTGTCTAGACCTCTATGCTAGAGAATGATTTTCCATAATATTATAAATAAGCCTGTAGTCAAAATTAAAAGTTTAACTTTGAAGTGGGTTTCCACCCTTGGAGGGTTACTCTACAGGTATACCAGATTTCTTTAAGTAATAGTCAGTAGTAATAAGTGGTATCAAATCCTTTTTTCATCTCATTAATGGTTATTATATAACACTCTATTGATATTTATTGGAAAAATATAAAGTAAAATTTAAATAGTGTAGAATTATAAAATAGAGAAGTTTATGCTCCCCTGTAATCCTACTTTCGAGATAAAACTCCTATCAATATTTTACTGCACAATCTTTTAATACTACAAAAGACACACATACTACCTTACTGAGGAGGCAGGATTGCTTGGTGGATAGAGGTGGAGCACAGATTCTGGAATAAAACTGCCTGAATTTGAATCCTGTCTGACCCCCTGGAAAAGAAAATGGTAACCCAGTCTGATATTCTTGCCTGGGAAATCCTGTGGACAGAGGAGTCTGGAGGGCTCCAGTCCGTGGGGTTGCAAAGAATCAGACACAACTGAGTGACTAACACTCACTTCTCCTACCCTGTGAGCCAGGGTTCTGGCGGGAAAGACTCAATCAAAGTGACTGAAGACTGTCAGGAAGTGAAACAAGGAACGGTGAGGTAAACTGGGTTAGTGGAAGGGGAATGCCCTACCGCACACCCTACCCTACCTCTACTCCCCTGGGCCAGAAAGCACAGGGAGAGGGGAAGCTCTTATTGTAATTCAGTGACAGCAGTAGCTGTAGGAAAGGAGTTACCCAGCAGAAACTGTGGTCTCAAGGAGAGGAGGGCAGAGCCTGTTGGATCACTACATGGCAGTGAGCAGAAGAAGGGAAGGCACTGGAGGTGGGTGTGAAGCTCCCACTTCTACCACCTTTCTCCACCTCACCTTTGAGGGTCACTCTCATCGGCTAGATCCATAGACTCAGGAGTCCAAGCATAGCCATGGGTAGAAATCAGCTGCTTTTTTATTCTTTTAAATCTTTGTTGAATTTGTTACAATATTGCGTCTATTATGTGTTTTGATTTTTGTCTGCAAGACGTGTGGGATCTCAGCTCCCTGGCCAGGGGTCCAACCTACACCCCCTTCACTGGAAGGTGAAGTCTTAACCACTGGACTGCCAGGGAAGTCCCTAAAATCAGAGGAGGAAGATGAGGTGGGAATGAGGGGCAGATGGGGTATTACAGACAAAAGTACTTACTAACTGTATGACTTGAGAAGAAGTATTGGCAGGTTACTCTGCTTCAGTTTCCTTAGCAGTTCAATGGGGAAAATAATAGAACCAATAATTCAGGGTTATTATGAATGAAATGTATAGATGAGTACTCCCTGGGTAGACATGGGTTAAGCAAGTATTATTAATTGCACCATCATTACTTTATGAATTCATTTTACATGGACTATTCAGAAAAATTGATTTTTTTGCTTTAGCAAATATATACATACATGAAGACAATACATATACATTATACATACATATACATAAATGACCATACATAAATACAGCCGCTTCTCTCTATATACACATATGCACTCACTTTCACTCACACACTTCTGAACTCTACTTACTGTTGGCTTCAGAGTATTCCATGGTATGACTATACCATTTGTTGCTGTTTAGTCACACAGCCATGTCTGATTCTTTGCAACTCCACGGACTGCAGCACACCAGGCTTCCCTGTCCTTCATCATCTCCCGAAGTTTGCTCAAACTCATGTCCATTGAGTCGGCGCCATCCAAACATCTCATCCTCTGTCACCCTCTTCTTCTGACTATACCATGATATGTATCAATTTTGCGGTTTTGATGGAGATTTGGACAGTTTTGTTATTTCACTATTATGCAGATAATGCTGTAGGAGCATTTCACCTTTTAACTGCTAATTTTAGATTCAGAAGAAGCAAGTGTATTTTGTACAGTTGAACCATCTACATAAAATCATCTTCAGGCCACTCTGATGAGAAGGAATGTGAATGAGTGACATGAGTACAGCTGTTCCGGAAGTGGCTGCGGCCTTTCATTTTCCTAGGTCCTCACCCCATTCAACTCTATAGAGAGAGAAAAGCCTTATAGCTTTTCATGACCTGTAACTTTTCTGAAGAATGACTTTTTAAATATTATCTTCTTGATAGTATAATACACTATAGTACACTCAGGCCTCATATATTTTATCAAAATGTTGATAATTGTGTACACAAATTCAAAGGCAAATTTTTAATTTTGTTGATTTCACTGGATTTAGGTCAGAGAAACACAATTGTGGGTGGCAGCCTGAAATCTAATGCTGTGTATATACATTTTCAATGCAATAATATGTCTTATGACCATGATACACATACACACACTCTCTATATATGTGTATATATATATATATATATGTAGAGAGAGAAAGAGAGTTTTGACCTAGAACTTTTATCCTTACCTGACAAGTAAACGTTCCCTTTAAAAGAGTACATTTTCCAAAATTTAATCAGATATGAAGAAAAAGTGACATTTATTTACTTTTCTGCTTCTAAGTGGATAGCAATACATATCATTCTGCATTGCAGTCCTTAAGACTATTTTGCCCTGTAGTGGAAAATTTAGAATGAGAAAAAATGTTTTCCACTCAGTGTTTATTAAGGATGAACTGAAGATAATGAGAACAGATGAGACTATAAACAGCTCTGCATAAAATGTGTGTTTTAGTGGCTCTGGTGGCGAGCTGTCCTCAGTACAGTCCCGCTCAGTTTCATCACGTAAGTGATTTAGGATGCATGAGATTATTGTAAATAAACAAATTGTACAGTACATATTTATTCAGATACACCTTTTGTCTAAAATTTTCAATTTGAGAAAAATGGACAGAGAAAAAGAGAATGTTTGATGAATTTCCATGCTGTATCTTTTGTCCTAATTCTGCCTGATAGAAAATGTTTGCTTGCTCAGTTGTTCAGTCATGTCTGATTCTTTGTGACCCCGTGGACTGTAGCCTGACAGGCTCCTCTGTCATGGGATCCTCCAGGCAAGAATACTGGAGTGGGTTGCCATTCCCTCCCCATGGGATATTCGTGGCCCAGGGATTGAACTGGCATCTCTGGCAACTCCTGTATTAGCAGGCCGATTTTGTACCGACTGTACCACCTACTCCACATTTACACGAGATTCTGCTCTCCCCCCCGCCTTCCTGCCCGTTTTGTGGCTCTTCTGTGGTCTTTAACACATACTCTGATAATCTGTGTCTCTGGATTCAGATTTGAACCTTTACTTTCCTTTTTAAAATTGTTTTTTAGTTTTGGTAAAAGTCACATAATATAAAACATACTATTCTAACCATTTTTAACTCTGCAGTTCAGTGTCACTAAGTACATCCACACTGTGCAACTTTCACCATCATCCATCTCCTTGAAAGGAGATGGCACGATCTGTTTGTAGGACATATATTAAGTTAACCTTAAAAATGCATTCCAATATACATTCATTTGATTTCACTTATATGAGGTACTTAGAATAGTCAAATTCATACAGTCAGAAAGTACATTGGTAGATGCTTGGACAAGGAGATGCAGTGGTAGGGAGTGTGGATAAAGAGTCAGGCTTAACCTTTATCCCTAGAACCTAGCATAATATCCAGCCAAACTTGAAATGCTTTCGGATTTTAGATTACTTCCCTTTGTAACCACAAGCACAGCGATTAGAAAGTTGGGGCAAAAAGTAAAAGAAAAAATCATTATAATCTTATGACTCTAATTAATGTTTTGTGTACCTTCAATCATTTGTTGTATTTTACATAGAGGTGCAACAGTACAGAATGTTTAATTTTGAATATTCCTTTTAAGTCTATTTCACAAGCTCTTTTTTCAGGTATTAAGTGTTCAAAAGCATCTTTGATGGTTGTGTGCCAGTTTACGGCTATGATATAACTTACTCTTCTAGACATTTTGTGTTATTACCTAATTTTCCCTATTACAAATAATAGTGAGATTAAAAAAAAAAACACCTTAAGTTGTGGATCTTTTATAAAAATATTCCTAGAAGTGGAATTATTAGGCCAAATGGTAGGAACATTTTAAAATTTTCCATACATATTGCCAGATTGCTTTTCAAGAAGGTTGTACCAATTTACACTCCCACGAGAAGTGTAGGAGAGTGCCTGCTAAGTTTTTAATTGGATTTCTTTGCTAAGAAACCAAATGGACAACATTTATCTGATTATTAAAATAAAAATGAGAGCATAACTCTTTAGGCATTTCACTGTCAAGATGAAAATTCTGGTCTGTTGGGTTTCTGTTATGCATTTAAGGAATTCTGCATGTTAAATTATATTGCTTTTATGCTCATTAGGTCATCAGACTACAAGAATAGCTTGACTTTGATTAATATTTTGCTGCTGTTTGTCACTCTTGATGTCTATAAAAATCAACAGAGGTTAAAAAATACTGTGCCAGGGTTCTGACCCCTTTCCTTTGGACTGGAGTCGGTGGTGAGAAGTGGGAACTGATTAAGTTACAGAAAACAGCTGTGCTGCACTGGCTCATGGTGCCTGCCTTGTCTGTGGGGAAGGAAGCAGGAACTATCTCACACTGGGTACTTGATATTCTTAACTGGTGGGTGGATGCGTAATGGAAGAATAAATGAAGTGATGAAGTGATAAACACACAAACCTGCGTGTATACAAAGTCAGCCATTCACAGTTGTAGTATAGAGGGGCAATCCTCTTTACCGTGGATGAAGCCGTGTTTGGCTTATCAGAATGATACTTGTTAAAATGTCTTGGCCTTCCAGGTCACTATAATGGAACCAACCCCTTCCCCTTGTGTGAGCATGTGGGCATGTGTATGCGTGTGTGTGCACGTGCACGTGCACACACACACACACACACACACAAAGCTAATCCTCAGAAATCTGACATGGTGGCTGTGATTCCTATTGTCCTTACGGTCCCAGATTACCTCTGTCATCTCATGGGCCAAGTCCTTTTAGAGCCATACAGATACTTTACTTTGGTTCTTTCTTTTCAGTCAGGTGTCTGTATACAGTTGTTGGAATTCATGCAAAATTGTGTACCTGACTTTAGGAATTAAGAAGTACACTTTGTTTCAAAAAACACAATTTTTGATTTGCTTTGCTCTATTGACAAAAGAAATATTGCTCTGAACTTAAATTTCTGTCTCTCATTGAATTGGGCTATATACTCAAGGAAAGCATTCTTCAACCACAGCTGCCGGACTTTGTATATAGGATATGTGTATGTGTGTGTATGTATGAATGTGACATATATATATGAATGTGACATATATTATATATATGAATGTGACATATATATATATGTGTGTGTGTGTGTGTGTGTGTGCGTGTGCGTGTGCGTGTGCGTGTGCGTGTGTGAATGTGACATAGGAGGTCGGAAGGTTTCCAGAAGATAATCATTTATCTTACTGTCTATATCCTTAACACCATCTTTGCCACATATAAGGGGATTGGCCCAGGAAATGTAAGAGAAGTTCTATGAAGAAGAATTATCCTTGGATTTTGGTCTCCATGTTATCTGAAAGTTTCAGTTATCATAGTTGTTTATTTTATGTGTTGAGACAGCATCTGTTATATAATGGAAACTAGTATTAGATCCTTCTTCTCAGGAGGTCAACCATGCTGCTATAGTGAAAGCTGCCAGTGATAGTTCCCTAAAGAAAATACTTATTTAGAAAACATCTTCATAAGATTAAAAACATACCTTAATGTGATTTTAGTATAATTGATAAAGTACTTTATACCTTCCAATCCTAGAAACATAACTTGTCTTGATTTAAATCTATATATCTATATGTGTGTCTATATATATATGTGTGTTTATTTGAAATGTAATGAATTCTTTATAGTCTCTTAAATGGATATATTTTAAGAGGCTTCTATACTTTAGTGTTCCTTGTTGATAAGTTAAAATCTTGGGCAGGTATTTCTACTATCATGTTATATATGAAACCTAGGTTTAGCAAATTGTGCCCTAGAAACTAAACAGATAACAAAACAAAACCCAAAGAACCAAATAATAAACAACAACAAAAAACTATGACCATGAGAAAAAGAGGTGGAACAGACCACTTAGAACTTGGGCAACTTTGTAACCAGAAAGCTAACAGAAAAATAGTAAGTCTAAACAAACCCCTAGTGGCATTAGAACCACAAGTTAGTACAAATAAATAAATAAATAGTATATTAAGCGTAAAACTTCACCTCAATTAAAAAAAAAAAGGTAAGTGTAGATTGTTGGACAGAGATGAAAAGTTGTGCCTTCTTAGAAGTGGAGGCAAGGGCAAAATACATCAAGATCAGGGAAACACACATTGCTAAATTCCAAGAGAGACCCATGAATCAAAGTGAACAAAGAATGGAGTGGGAGTAAATGGGTGAGAATGTGTCTTGTTCTGCTCATTGTGCTGATAAACTTTGTGTTCTGCCCCTGTAAATTAGTGGCTAAACTTTAACCAGCTGGGGAAGAAAACTTCACATAAGTCATACATCTTCTGCTACCCCACTATTTATCAATTCATTGAATATGAGCCAGTGAATTATACAGAACCATGTGATGTAGCAGAAAAGACTTACTAGGGTTGTATGCTAAACCAAAAGAAACTGAACACAAGAATTATAACTTGTGTCCTATCGTTTTCCCATTAATCCATAGTAATCATTTTCTACTATCTCCATTACATAGAGTCATAACTTTGCCCGTTCTATTAAAATTTACCCTAACATCAAATAATAAAAATCCCAAGTCTCCTAGGTTGGTGGGCACCATGGAGTTTGTGAATTAAAATATGAGGTATTCCTGATGGAAGGATATACTCTGGGACATCTAAATTTATTTCAAAATCAAGTTATAAGGCTTTTACTTGATTTCATCAAGTTTTATTTTTCTTTATCTGTTGGACTTTGAACCAATAGGACAGAACTTTGTTTATTTGTATATCTGATATAGAATATCATGATGGAAAACATTGTCTCTTTTCCTTTCTCCCTCTCCTCCTTTTAAATACAGATATGTAAAAGCAACAGCAGTAAAAAGCAAGAATTTAAAGTAAATGGTTGCCCCCTTGCATTGACACATGCAAAAGATGGATCATAACTCATACTTCTGTTAGATGTCTGGGTAGAAAACTGGCACACAGTTGTGTTTTGCACTTCTGGCCCTTTGGAAAGTAGTGATTAAAATCCAGCTGGTAGAGTTGGACATGCATTCCAATCTATGCTCTGATACCAGGAAACCTTGGACATTGTCCTCAGTCTAACTGTTCCACAGACCATATTTGTTGAAAAGTTGCAGAATCTACTTCTGTAGAATTTCTGGTAAGATTATAATAAGAAAATGAATATCAGATGCTTGGCACTATGCTTGATGTGCAGGAGCTTCTCACTGGCTGCCAGGCACTTGTTTGAGATTATTCTGTCATCTTTGTTACTATACTGTTCAATGAACCCTTACAAAATTGTTGCAGGTAAGCAATAAAACTAAAGACTTTCATAGGCAATTACAGATTGACTATGGAATATTCCTGAAATTGTTCCTATGTCTATTTCAGAATTTATAATTTTGAAAAATGAAATTAACTGATTTTTGAATATATGACAGATATAAGAATCAATGGTGGTGTTTGTATAGGTAGACTAATGCAAAACGTACAGTTTCATCCAAATGACTTTTGTTAAACTTGTTCAGTTTCATAGAATCAAGTGGTCTATATCTTTTCTCTCTCCCTGTTTTCCTACCTTTCCATGTGTTCTTTTTCTTTAGTTATTTTATTGAGATATAATCTATATGCAGTAAAGTACACAGATCCTAAGTGTACTTTTCAATGCGTGTGACAAATGCATGCAACCTGCATATCTTCTTTCTGTTCATATCATTGTTTCCTTTACCATCATTATTAACACATAACATTTACTGAGTAATAACCAGTGCCAAGTATCTGTGGAACATTTCACCCATGTATTCATCAGTCCTCCCAACAATCCTACCTGTTTCAAACTACTGTTCTTCCCATTTTACAGATGAGAACTGAGTTTAACATGAAGTCACTAAGGTCACTTGCTTTGCCTAAGTCACAGAGAGCTACCTTAGGACCTAAGCTTTGCCCCTAACTAGCATCTCTCTGTCACTTCTGTAGAAGCCAGACAACAAGTTGTTTTCACTCTAATGAAACTGCATGCACGGGCTTCTCATTGTGGTGACTTCTCTTGTTGCAAAGCATGGCCTCAAGGGTGGGTGGGCTCAGTAGTTATGGCTGCCAAGTGCTAAAGCACAGGCTCAGTAGTTGTGGTGCACAGTCTTAGTAGCTCTGGGTCATGTGGGATCTTCCCAGACCAGAGATCGAACTGCTGTCCCTTACGTTGCAAGGCAGATTCTTTACCACTGAGCCCCTGGGAAGCCCTGGCACAAATTCTTTTAGTCAAACATTTCTCAGTCATTCTGTTTTGTGAGTGTATTTTAATCAAAATGAAATGCAGTATATAGAGAGACATTGAAGTGTTTTCCTGTAAGTGAAAGGACCTGTTGAAAACAGAAACTGTGTGTTTGTATATATGTTATATAGTGGAATGCAGCATGAACAGAATAATAATTAAAGTTTAGTCCAATTTACTTCACTTGGAATATGTTTCATCTGTTATTTTTGACTGAAGGCAAATTGCCATTGTCTAGTGACAATGTGTTTTGATACTCAGTAATAAAGAGCAATCTTTAATATATTGTTTAAAAGAAGAAAATTACTAATCTGTTGTATTTTGAAATTTAAAATGTTTGCCCATATTGTTAAAAAAAAAATAGCCCACAATCTAGAATTGATCTAAAATTGGTCCCCTCAATAGTTTTCACTGAGACTTTGAATATTTTTCTATTTCATATGATCTAAAATTCTTTTTACCTTTCTTCTTTCAGAATTATTTTCTATATTTGTTATTTGGACTGTTCTTTAGCCAGTTTGCTAGGCAGAAGAATATAACAAAATATTCATTCAAATGGATTTCCTCATAGTATTTAAAAATACACATATTGTATCTTACTTGGAGGGCTTCTCTAACTTTTAAAAGTAAGATAGAATAATTAAGTGAGAAATGAGAAAATATTCATTGAGTCAAACATAATATTTTCTTTATCCATTAAATGCCTGTAGCACTATAATCTATGTAAACTCAGTGCCAAGCCAGTGGTTTATTGTTTGGAAAGTGTTAAGTAAATTTCTGTGAAGCTACCTTAATGAAAGAATATGTGATTTAGTATTTTAACCAGCTATGAACAATATCACTCCTCTAATTATGTATAAAGTTATCTCCTCAACATTTTTATATCAACTTTGAGGTTTTTAAATGGAGTAAAATTTTCTATTTAGTTCAGTCAGTGGAAGTGGTTGGAAGTTATTCATAGAATTAAGAAATTAAATTTTACTATTTTTATTTTCCTAGAAAATTATACCAAAGGAGCATTTATAAAAATGAAACTATTTTGCAGTGATCTTAAATATTCTAAATGATTATTCCAGATGTTTTTCAATATCTATGTTAGTTCGATGCAGTGGTAATAAAATTGAAAAGGTTGTTAGATTTTTGAGAACATAATGGTAATGGAAGTGATGGTATTATTGCTTTTGACGTAACAGATTTAGCACATTAAGCAGACATTATTCCAGTCTTATACTAAGTAATTTGCCTAACTTTAAGCGGCTCATCCTCTTACAGTATTAGAGCCTCCATTATGACTTCAGTAACCTCTGTATTTGTTAAACTTTGCAATTTGTATGGGATGAACTTTAAAAATTAGGGAATACAAATCATTGCTCATCTGTTTGTAAATGAAACTTTACAAAATAACATTAACCTAAGAGTATGCTTATCTACATACTATGAGTGTGTGTGAGTGTGTGTGTGTGTGTGTGTGTGTGTGTGTGTGTGTGTACATGGACTTCCCAGTGGTTCAGATGGTAAAGAGTCTGCCTGCAGTGCAGGAGACCTGGGTTCCATCCCTGGGTCGGAAAGATCCCTTGGAGGAGGTCATGGCAACCCACTCCAGCAATCTTGCCTGGACAATCCATGAACAGAGGAGCTTGGTGAGCTACAGTCCATAGGGTCCTAAAGACTTGGACATGACTGAAGGGACTTAGCATGCATGCACGTATGTGTGTACACACACACACACACACACACACACACAATATTCATATACATATAGCTTCTGTGCATGTACACATACATGTATGTGTGTATACATATAGTGTATGTGTATGCATGTGTGTATATGTGTATATATATGCTTGCGTGCTCAGTTTCTTCGATCATGTCTGACTCTTTGCAACCCTGTGGACTGTGCCCCACTAAGCTTCTCTGTCCATGGAATTCTTCAGGCAAGAATATTGGAGTGGGTTGCCATGCCCTCCTCCAGGGGATCTTCCCAACCCAGGGATCAAACCCACATCTCCTGTACCTTCTGCATTGCAGGTGGACTCTTTACTGTTGAGCTACCAGAGAAGCCCATGTATATATATGCATACATATATATATATGTATATATATACATATATATATTATACACATGTATGTATATAATATCTATCTCATGGATTTTTGTAGGAATTATTATTAGGGGTTTGGCACTTGGTACTAACATGACTTGCTCCATCCCCCATGTGTTTTCAGTCTATAAATGGAAGTGTCTAGGAAACAGTAAGGATCAGCTAAATTCTAATAATCACTTACATGTTTTTTTTAACAATCATTTTGAAGTTTTTATTTAAGATTGAGACTCCAGAAATCACACAGAACACATATCTAGTTGAGAGGATGACCTAGCTAGTTAAGTTTTGAAGGGGCCATTAGAATGGATCCTCCTGCCTAGAAAGCCATTACCATGGATGGGGCTATGGCTTAATTTCTCATTTTATTCTGCTATCAATTCGAAGATCCTTTATGAACAGCACCTTCTCTGAAGCAGCATGCCCAAAAGTGTTTGTCTGTTTTCTCTCTTCCTTATCTGAGTCAGATCAGTCAGGGCCTTTTTCTGCTGTGTTCACTGAAATGTTTTCCATACCTAGAGGAGGTCTGACCAAAAGAAGGCCATTAGAATGTGTCTATGGAGTGAATGAACTAATTAATTACAGAACTATAAAAGAACTTTTGACATCATCTTCTCTAAACTTTCTAACTTCTATAAAGAAACTAAGCTTGAGATTGATTGCTTAGTTGATTTCCTCTGTATTCTTTATTCTTCCTCAGGGATTGAGGAAACACCAGAATCCCAACTCATTACTTCGTTCTGTGACATTCTCTTCTGCCTATAAGAGGCAGGGTAAGAAAGAGTAAAAACTGATGTTTAAGAGAAGGCATGGGTAATGTTCTAGACATAGATAAGTTATATAGATACATTTGGATCATTCTCTATCTTAATGTGTCATCTAGTTTGAATTTGTATTTTTGAACCTCGAGTCATATGGAATAATTGCTATTAGGAAACTAAGTTTTTCAGATGCATGTTTTTGAAGTGTCATAATTTTTATATCAATACATTTCCATGTGTGGCAGGTTATTTTGGATTCTAATTTTATAATAGACATAATTTCTTACCATTCTTTAGAATTTATAGACCATTGTGAGGTTCATTATCTTTAAATTGCAGTTTTTCAAATGTAATAGAGTCTGTAATAATTTATAGTTACTATTAGAAAAGATAAAGAGGTTCCTTAGCTTGAAAATTTTGGGTTAAGAAGAAAATGATAAGACAGCTGATTGTCTTCAGAAGACTCCTTGATTGATTTACAGTTGAAATTTAGGGATTGTTCATATCAAAAACTTAAGAGAAAGTCTTTAACTTCCACATTATTAGCTAAGCAAAAGAAGTGCTAGTTGGAAATGAGAAAGTAGTAATAGATGCCAAACTTTATAGCCCAACTGAACTATAGTTTCCTTGTTGGCTTATATAATTGGCTTACGGTGATTTCTAAAATCTCTTTTTCTTAGTTACTCTGTTGCCATACACATACATATAAACGTTGTGTACCCACAGTAACATGTGCACATACAAGCCAAATCATATACATGCAAAAACTATTCACTTCCAACTGTATAGAGTACATCTCAGTCTTTTAACCCCAGGTTCCTCAGCCTGGCACATCTTAGACTTTCAGTAAATGCTTCGAAAATGAATTTGAAAATATCTCTTTACTTATAAAGAAAACATATCCTTTAAGCTAATTGTATACATTTTCTATTGCTGCAAATTACTACAAACTTGAAAGTCATTAATATTCATTTATTATTTTACAGTTCAGTAGGTCAAAATCTGCTGCTGATCACACTGGGCTAAAATCCTGGTGTTGCCCAGAACTGCATACCTTTCTCTGGATTCTGGGTAGAATCCATGCCCTTCTTTTCTAGTTGCTAGAATCTGCCGTTTCCTTGGCCAATGACCCTTTTTCTCCGCTTTCAAAGCTAACAAAGAGAAATCGAGTCCTTCTTACATCACATTGCTCTGACCTCTTCCATCTTACATCTCCTACTAGTAACTGATCCTCCTGCCTCCCTTTTTTAAGGACCATGGCGATGACATTGGGTCTTTCATATAATCTTTCTTTCCCAAGTTCCTTCATCACACCTTCAAAATTGCTTTTCTAAAAGGTAACATCTTCACTGTGAAGTATATTTTTATATTATTAAAAATACAAGGGAAGGAATGTACTAAACTTTTAAAGCCAAGTGATTGGAAAGATAGAATTTTACAGTTAAAAATATGATATCAAATGAATAAGCCATTCTTTTTATAGTCTGTTTTGAAAAAATAGATTATTTTTGTTTCATATATATGTATACAATTTGGGCTCATGGTGACATATTAAAATAGAGTGACTTGTGAGAAAGTGATGACTTTTCAAGAAGATAATTTACTTATTTAAGAAACAAAACTGTAAAATATTTTAAACATTTTGATTCAAATCCTGAATTAATTTGTTTATTTTTATTCTTTACAAAGGATTATTAAACTTAATTTTAAACTGAATTCACATTATTAAGGGCGTTTATTATGATACTGGTGGTGGTTTATTTGCTAAGTCATATCTGACTCTTTGCAACCCCATGGACTTTTAGCCTGCCAGGCTCCTCTGTCCATGAGATTTTCCAAACAGTACTGGAGTGTGTTGCCAAAGATACACTGGAGAAGGGATTGGATACCCCCTCCAGTGTTCTTGGGCTTCCCTTGTGGCTCAGCTAGTAAAGATCCCACGTGGAATGCGGGAGACCTGCCTTCACTCCTTGGGTTGGGAAGGTCCCCTGGAGAAGAGAAAGGCCACCCACTCCAGTATTCTGGCCTGGAGAATCCCATGGACAAAGGTGCTGGTGGGCCACAGTCCATGGGGTCACAAAGAGTCTGAAATGACTGAGTGACTTTGGGGGCTTCCCTGGTGGCTCAGTTGATAAAGAATGTCTGCACTGCAGGAGATCCAGGTTCAGTTCCTGGTAGGGAGGACCCCCTGGAGAATGAAATGGCAACCCACTCTAGTATTCTTGTCTGGAAAATCCCATGGACAGAGGAGCCTGGCAGGCTACAGTCCATGGTGTTGCAAAGAGTCAGATGTGACTTAGCTACTAAACCACCACATTATGATACTAGAGTGTATTTGTTCACAGTTCTGCATCTCCTTTTTGTATTCCTTTTTTCCTTTATTACAGCTAGAATGTAAGATACATTTCTGTCCATATTGGGCCTTTAACAGGTTATATAGCTAATGGAAATGCATTTATATGCATTCAAATTCTGCCTCTTCCAAAATTAATTGCCGCAAGGAAAGTTGGTTAGTCTTGTAGAGTTTACTTAGACCTTTTCAATTTAATTTACTAGCCTGTAAAATGGTCTAGTCTGAAGACCAGGGGAGTTACAAGAAGTCAATGACATAAGGAATGTGAAAGTTTATGGTATAGGGCCTGGTCTATGTTAAGTGACCAATGAGTGCTTTGCTTTTCTTGTTCTGTTAACTAGAAATTAAGTTTCAGACTTACAGCTTCTAAATTTATATTTCCAGCTTGGATGCCTCTGTTGAATTCCAGACTTATACATCCCACAGCAATAAATGACCTCTTGACTTAGATATCTAAACAAATCTCAAATTCCATGTGTTCCAAATTAAACTCCTAATAGTCTCTTTTAAATCTGCCCCATCTTCAGCTTTCCTAATCCCAGCCTTCCAGGGCTTCCCAGGTGGCTCTAGTGGTAAAGAACCCACCTGCCAATGCAGGAGACATAAGAGACCTAGGTTAAATCCCTGGGTTAGGAAGATCCCCTGGAGGAGTGCATGGCAACCCACTCCGTATTCTTACCTGGAGAATTTCATGGACAGAGGAGCCCCTGGAGGGCTATAGTCTATTGGGTCACGAAGAGTCAGGCATGACTGAAGCTATTTGCGTGCGCACATGCACGTCAGTCTTCCAGGTGCTCTGTCAAAGATCTTGGGGACATGGGGAGGGGCTCTTTGACTCATCTTACTCTCTTACACATCAGTCCCAATCTACTACCAAGTCCAGTTGCTAAAGAATCCAGAATCTGACTACTTGTGGTGACAAGTCACCTTTTCTGCTGCAATGATTGTGTAGCCAATATCTTTCCTACTACTACAGAAGCCTCTCAGCACCGCTGTCTGCTTCTTTACTCACTGTGGATTCACAGTAGAGTATCAGTCAGTCAGTCAGTGTTGCTCCTCTATGTGAAGCCCTTTCAACAATAATTCCTCAAGTCAGAGTAAAAGTTTTAGATCTTACAACCACACTCAAAGTCCTAGGCAGTTGGTCTTCTTTATCTTTGTCATTACATCATCTCTTATTACCACAGTTTCCCTGGTGACTCAGATGGTAAAGCATCTCCCTGAAATGTAGGAGACTCAGGTTCGATCCCTGGGTTGGGAAGATCCCCTGGAAAAGGAAATGGCAACCCACTCCAGTACTCTTGCCTGGAAAATTCCATGGATGGAAGAGCCTGGTAGGCTACAGTCCATGTGGTCCCAAGGAGTCAGAGACAACTGAGCGACTTCACTTTCACTTTCTTTTCACTTTCATCTCTTATTACCTTTCTCCCCACTTACTCTGCTTGAGCTACACTTTTCTTACTATTCTTTATGCATCCCCACTGAGGGTATTTGCATGAACTCTTTTCTCAGCATGTAACACTAGCTTATTTTATATTGCAGTATAGCCAATTAACAATGTTGTGATAATTTCACGTGGACAGCAAAGGGACTCAAGGGATACATACACATGTATCCACTCTTTCCCAAACTCCCCTCTCACCCAGTGTCACATTACACTGAGTAGACTTCCCTGTGCTGTACACTGGGACCTTGCTTTTTGAGATATCCTCAAAGCTCATTTCCTCCATGCCTGTGTCTTCAAGTCATGAATCCAGTGTTGCCTTTCCAACGAACAGTTCAGCCCGACCAGTCCCTCCATTTCAAATTGAAGCCTTTACCACTTGTACTGCCAATCCTCTTCATCCTATTCTCTCTTTCTCCAAGAGCACTTATCATCTTTACTTACATCGTAGAATTTATTTATTACATTCATTCTTTACTCTCTGTCCCTTTGACTGGAAAGCATGATTGTGGAGCTGCTTTTTTTAAAATTTTGTTCAGTGATATTACTCAAGTTTCTAGAATGGTGTCTGCCACATAATAGATGCTCAATAAATACAGGTGGAATGAATTGGGGAAATAATAATTAGATCAGAAAAATGCAGAGTTGTTTACATTTTATTCCATACTATTTATCTTAAAATAACCCATTTAGACTGAAGAGCGGTGTGAGTATTCTATTTGCAGTTTGGAAAACACTTGGAAAGCCGCATAGATTAAGTAGTTAAGATAATGGTGGTGCTTTTGAAATTGCACTGCCTTAGATTGATTGCTGTTACTGCCACATAAAAGCTCATTGGGATCATCAGCTTTCTGATTCTTCTGTCAATCTCAGTTCAGTTCAGTCGCTCAGTCATATCTGACTCTTTGTGACC